>JANZLQ010000052.1:6120827-6166716 GCA_026212715.1 Elanus axillaris
CCCTGCAGCCCGTGGGGAAGACCATGGTGAGGCAGGCTGTGCCCCTGCAGCCCAGGGAGGTCCACGGTGGAGCAGATGCCCACCTGCAGCCCAGGGAGGACCCCACACCGGAGCAGGTGGGTCCCTGAAGGAGGCTGTGACCCGTGGGAAGCCCGCGCTGGAGCAGGCTCCTGGCAGGACCTGCGGATCTGTGGAGAGGAGCTCACGGAGCAGGTTTTCTGGCAGGACTTGTGACCCTGTGGGGGACCCACGCTGGAGGACTGCCTGCCATGGAAGGGACCTATGGTGGAGCAGTTCGTGAAGAACTGCAGCCCCTGGGAAGGACCCACACTGGAGCAGTTCATGGAGAACTGTCTCCCGTGGGAGGGACCCCACGCTGGAGCAGGGGAAGAGTGTGATGAGTCCTGCCCCTGAGGAGAAAGAAGTAGCAGAAATAACGTGTGATGAACTGACCATAAACTCCATTCCCCATCCCCCTGTGCCACTGGGGGGGTAGGTAGAGAATCCAGGAGTGAAGCTGTGCCCAGGAAGAAGGAAGGGGTGGCGGGAAGGTGTTGTGAGATTTGGTTTTATTTCTCATTACCCTACTCTGGTTGATTTGTAATAAATTGAGTTAATTTTCCCCAAGCTGAGTCTGTTTTGCCTGTGATGGTAATTGGCGAGTGATCTCTCCTGTCCCTATCTCGACCTACAAGCCCTTTGTTATATTTTTCTCTCCCCTGTCCAGGAAAGGAGCGGGGAGTGATAGAACGCCTTTGGTGGGCACCTGGCATCCAGCCAGGGTCAACCCATCACAATTACAAAATTAAAACATAAACAGTAGTTCTGTGTTTCCACTGCAGCCTCTAGCTGCTCTGTAATTTTGAGGAAGCTCGTTTTTAGGAGGCGGGGTATTCTTATTTTGCCACATATATTCAAAATAAGTGAATATTAAAAAATAGGTCTGTACTGTATACAGATGAAGAGCTACTTTCTGGGGCTGCTTAATGCTTAAGGCCTAGCACAGCTCCCAGTGTCAATCTGTGCAGGCAATTTACAGTGCAAAGGGTGGCTTTGCACTGTCTGCTGTTTCTGGGTGGGAGGTGGGAGGAGGGCTTCTGTCGGAGGATTTGTTAGTCCATGCTACATTAGACGGCATCATCCCAAACTGCTTTTGCTTTAGCAGTTTTTGTTGAATAGAAAGATCCTTTTAAGATTTTTATAGTAGTAGTTTCTACAGAGAATTACCTAACACGGTTCTGTGGAAAGCTTTATCTCCTACCTGTTTGTCTGAAAGTTGATAAGACTATTGCTTTTTTGGTTTAGCTTTACTTTGCGGCCAGGATTATATTGTATCTAAAGTGAACCTTGTAGGTTGGGCAGGCACTTTGTCAGCTGCTTAAACCCAAAGTTTTTGGGTACTTGACTGCTAACTGTAACTGGTGTCTGCTGTAGTACGCTAGAATGGCAGCAAGAAAATGGGTTCTGACGGTGGTTGTAGTAACGCAGCACAATATTAATACACTGGATATTTTATTCTTGACATTGTGTAGCTAGATGCTTCTAAGCAAGCATTTTTCTTTGAGTTAAAATATTGAATCTAAAAATTGAACATTTACTATGCAATCAGAAAGTCTACTTTTTCTTTGTTTCTTGGATATGGAAAAATGTGGCCATTTAAAATTTTATTTTTCATGTGAAACAAATGTCTTGATTTCTGTTTTAACATGTATCTAGCTCAGTATGAGATTCCCCTTTTTGTTCTGTGTTAGAAATAGGGCTTAAATAGTAAAGTTACAAGAGTGTAAAAAGGAAAAGCATATGAAATACATGTTGATCATTGTTTTCCTTCCTTGTACAGCTCATTTAAAGATGAGCACATGACCACTTGAAAATGTATTGTCCTATGGTTAGAACCATGTACAAAAAAATCATTCAATACAGAATAAGTGTAATAAACTCTTTTCCTTGGACTTTTAATCCTGATTTAATAGAATGTAATTATTTAGAAGAAAGTTAATGTAAAAATACGTTTATGCACCATAAAAGACCTGGACACTTCATTCTCTGCATGTCCCCTGTCATCAGTAGTATTGCAAAATCTGGGAAAAGGAAGAAGGAAGTTTGGCCTTCAAAATGGTATTTGTCCAAGAAAAAGTTGTTTGAGCTGCTAACATTTAGGGTTGATTTAACCATATCTAGGAACGTATTTACTCAACCCCTATACAATATGCTTTTGGTTTAGTATGTGTCTTTAATTTGTTGATATGCTGTTTGAATAATTCTATGTCTTACAACTTCTGCTTTGCTTTAATGTTCTTCCCAGGGTCAGCGTCTTTTTGAAAAATTGCTTGAACTGGCGTCCCGAAATATTGAGATAAAACTAGTGAGCGATATACTGCCCATGGAATCAAAGGTATTAAACGACTTGAAAACAAAGGGTAAGACCAAGGTCTTTATGTTGTTATGCCATTGACTGCTACATAATGTTCCTTTTACTTAAAATGCAGACTCAGATGATGTATAAAATGGACACTACTGGTTTAGCAGTGTTACCCTGTAATCCTTCAGCTTTCTCTGGCTCATAGTTACCAAAAATCTGAAACTCTTGTTACTGTAGTTGAAGTTTGCAGTTTGCAAGTGGTTAAAAAGGTGGTGCAGTGATTGGATAGATGTTTAAACTCACTATAGCCATTCTAATGGTAGGCAACATAACCTGAGAGACTGCTGTTATACCTTGTGAGACAAGATGGTTTCCTCTTTTGAGCAATAGCAAGTTAAACTAACAAAACAATATGTCTATGGTACAGATGATTCTGAAGCACTGGAAAATAGACTCTCAGTCAGACTTAGCCAACTGACAATTTTTTCTGTGCCATGTGTATTTCATAGGTGCCTGCTTTCCTAATCATTGTTTTGAAGCTTAAAATACCTATCCAAAGAGAGCACTAGACTAAACTTGCTTTATGTAGAACTGTGTGGAAAAATAGCAATGAGAGTTTAAGAAATGCTGAAAGAAATTAGAATCTCTTAGGAATTTTACAAATCTCATACACACTTCTGAATAATAATACGTTAATTATCTATATAATCTGATACTTTTATTATGATTTTAAGGGTAGGATACATTTTTCAAAGGACAAAAAGAACCTATATATTTTTGATGATCATCATTTTTGACACAGATTACTATATGGATCACAGAGGGAATTCTAAAAAAGAAATCAAGCAAAGCAGTTGCTATGTGTAGAAGCACCCTAACATAACATGTCTGATTATGGTAAAGAATAAAGAACACCCTTTTCCAACAAAAATCAATCTTTATTTGTTTAAATTCCTTGTAATCTCACTGGGCAAATAAAAGAACATTACTAATGGAAGTCCTGGTCCCTTAAAGATACCTTTTGATCAAGACTGACATGTTATTTAAATGTAATAACTACAGAGACTTGTCATTTCACCAGACTGCTTATTCCAGGGCTTTGATTATTTGTTACACAACCAAAAGTGATATTGATCCTTTGATAACAAGTAAGAATACATCAGCTTTGTCAGACATCTGTGAAGTAAGGAATTATCTTTTTCTGATGTGTTGAAAAAGAAACAGGTATTTTAATATCAATGTCAGTAAAAATGCCTTTGAAGAATTGGTTTCTTTTCCCTGTGATTCTAATGCCCCAAGTTCCCGTGAGTCAGAGGAGATGAGAGGTAGGGCCTGTACATTTATATTGATGTACCTGGCAACAGATATTTTAGCTATCATTTATTAAGAATACACAAGATCAAACCCTATCCTCTTTCAAAAAAAGATGAGCAAACATTTTAGCTAGAAAAGGGAGCGATGTTTGGCATTAACACTTCCTTCAGTTTATGTGGGAATTAATCAGACTTGTGCGCTCTTTGAACAAACAAACGAACAGAACAAAGGCTTTTACAATTTTACTAGCTGCAGTTTCCCTTATGCCTTGTTCAGATTTCTAAGACAGGAAATTTTAGAATGTTCAAATGAAGTGATCAATATCTTTGAGTGCTCTGAGTTGCAAAGAATCGGAGAAAGTCGCTTTTTTATAGTAATTCTTGTGAGTTTTGCTGTCATTGTCTTTGAACCCTGTAATTGTAGATATTATTGTGTACTGTCAGCCTTTTTCAAAGATCATTTTTATAACTTCTTGCTTTTCTCACTATGAATGGTTTGGTTTTTTCCTCATTCCATGTTTTGGTTTGCTTATTTCCACAAATTCTGATATTTTTGTTAGAATGTCTTGATTATGACATGGTGATTGCCAACTCCTGTTGCAAGTCTTTCACCTGCATTTAGGTTTGTTGTTTGGTTTTTATATCCAGGAAAGCTAGGTAAATCTGTATTTGGTTCTGCATTCCTGGAAAGAGATAAGTTAATTTTAACATTCAATCAAATTTAGTTGTCTTAATTTTATGTTGAAATGAGCAGACCTTGTATGAACAGCAGATTCATGGTATGTACTGCTTGTGTTAAATAGAAGCTAACAGGTAGACTAGCTTAAAAAAAAGACTACTCCAATTTCCATTAGTTCAATAATATTAATAACACAGTAAATGGAAAATGTATCTATATTAGCCTTTTTCATGTCTGCTGGAGAAAAAAAATTACTGTTACCTACTACCATTGTCTTAGCTAAGGACAAATGTATCATTAAGTTTGCTATGCTATCCTGGAAGATCTGTCTACTAAAACCATTAGTGTCTTTGCTCATGAGGCACTGGCCATCTGCATCCTCAGAAATCAGTCAGAATTGATTCTTGAAAGGGAACTGTGCATCATCATTTGGACATGTATATTCATGAAGGATAACTAGGGTTTTTTCACTGCAACTGGTCAGATTTGTCTTAGAAAGTATGCCATGCACCTTTTTTAATAGAAATGTTCCTCTTGTAGGAAAGCAAGCAGTAAATATGTGAATAGCTCTGCCAAGTTTTAAAGCTTCTTAAGATGGAGAACCAGAATACATTTGGCTGGACAGACCCAAACTCCCACTTGTGGTATCTGTCTGAATCAGGCAGAGGAGGGTCCAAGCACTGCTCTGTGGCTCACCAGCTAATAAATGGAGCTGATTGTTCCTAAGCAGCCAATATGCTTGGAGCCCAAGCCACGGGCAGTATTAGCATGAAGATAAAGCACATATATATAGCCTGTGTGGCTCTGGAGCTTCATACATGCCTGTGCCTGCCTTCACCTCACTAGGTAAGCATAGGCTAGCCTCTTCTTTCCAGGGCAGATAGTATGCGAGAGTCAGACTGCCTCCAGGTTGTGGGCTGTCCTACTAAATGTGATAGGCAGTTGCAATTGCACAGAGAAGGTGGAAGAACCTTGCCCTTCTTTTCAGCCGGCTGAGTGATCTGAACTCTTGAGCTGTGCCTCCATGCTACGTGGGCTGGTTCCTGGGGTCAGGGTGAGGGATAATTTGGGGGTCAGCCCCAGGATGTACCTGTTGATATACTGCCCGGGAACCTTTAAGGATGCTGCAGTTCCTCAGCTCATGGTTATCTACCTCACACTGCATCTTCAGGGAGTGTGTCCTTTCTGACTTAAGCAGCTCAGGTAACTGTCTTAGTCTCAACAGAGTGGCATGGGTTTATATGTGGTTGCTTGAAGAAGTATACTTGGTCATCTATATTGTCTCATGCAGTGGGTCTGGAGGGTTTTTTTGTACTAGGAACCATGATATGTTACAGCACTGCTGCATCTCAGCACAGTTGTTGAGACTATTTCTGCCAGCCAGATTATTCTAGGACATCTTTCATTTTTCTAGACCAGCATGCATGGAGCCCCCTTGCCTCTTCTCCCCATTTCTGAAGTACTGTAGAAAGTAGCTTTGATAGACCTTTTTCACCTCAAGGGTGCATCCTAGAGTCCTCCTTACCTATGCTTCCTCTCCGCCAGCCGTCCCTACTGATTAACAGAGGAGAAGGTTAAAATCTGACATCAGATTTGAGCTGATGGGGTAAGATAAATCATAATTTATGTGGACAGGAGAGCAGAACTGAACTGATGCAGAGTAAAATAAAATTAGTAATTTGCAGTTGCAACATTAGTACAGATATCTGAGCTAGCTGTGAATCTCTGCAGGTTCATCACCACTGTTAAGCATTTTTTGGCATGTCTTTGCTATCCTGACTCTCTTGAGCTAGTGGTAAAACAGGGTAGCTTGATTACAGAAGAGGTCTAGCAGCTGCAGCATGAAACACAGATTGATTTACTGTGCCAACAGATAACACACCTAGAGCTTTGGTAATGTACGTTTGCTAATAATTGCTGCACTGTGGGAGTGTTATTTAGTTGTGAAATAGGTATGTGGAAATGAGGAAATACTAGTCCCAGAACATATATTTATGACAGACTTTAATTACATTATCAGAGTCTATATTTTGCATAGAATACCTGTCTGGTACTTGCTATAATCTTACCACATTAATCAGAAGTTTTTCTCTTGTATTGAATGAGAATATGTCAAACATGTAATGCCTAAGGTAGATGATGCTCATTCAGGGGATATTATTTCTGCTGGCAATGTCTAGAATCTTTTTTATCTTGATATTTAATATATGTCTCCAGGCTTTCTTTATTGCACATCTGCCAGATCCTGCACTGAATGCAGAATGATTAATTTCCTCATGGGCTTTCCATGCTGCTTCTTACTGTGGTATCTGAGTGCTCCACAAATTCAGTATTAATGAATTTCTTTTTACAACACCACTGTTAGGTGAGATTGCTTGCTGTTTCTGTCTCTTGGGGACAGCTAGTGATCATTAATGGCAGCACAGGCACCAGAAGCCAGACCTGAGCATTTGTTTTCTGTAGTCATAAATTTTAAAAATGTATATTAGTAACTTAAAAAAATCAACCACATGTAAGCTCATGTTGTTAAAATTATTACTAAACAGACTATAAACTATGATGTTATTTTTATAGGACCTTTTGTAATATGCAGTCCTAGGCTGTGAAGGCTTACTTCTCTATAGTTAATTTTAAAGCTATATTTCATTTTCACATATGTATACAAATACTATGCATATACGTATGTGACTCTCTTGTGAAAGGTAGCTCTGCCTGTAGGCAAAATTTGGCTCACTGTGTAAACAAACATGTTCTTTTTTTATCCTCCTTGTGCTGTGACAGTAGCTTATTAATGCTTGTTTTCAAGGTTATTGTTTTAGCCTTTTCTCAGCTGTGGTTCAGTTTACTAGATTGAAACATTTATTGTAACCCTCCCACTCCTTGCACATAATTATGTACCGGTCTTTGTTCTTCAGTAACATTTGAATAGTATTGTCTCCCATTAGCAGGTTGTTGTATCATTGCTTACGTGTACAGAATCTAAATCCCTTACTAATTACAATCTTATTTTAGCTGACAGCGTTAATGTTTTTAAGACATGCCAATGGATTTCCTTTCTTCAATTTGCATTGCTTTGTTCCCTTTCTATTTTTTTTTCCCAATACTGGCTTTTCATGAATCTTTCTTCATGTATGTGCAAGGAATTTTTTTTGTATTGTCAGTGCTGGCTAAGGCAGATATGAAAAGAGGAGTCTGTCCAGGTCACAGTGTGATTTAAAAAAAAAAAAAAATCAGCTAACTCAACTAATAGCTACTGAATGTTAGCAATGAAACTGGAGAATAATATAAAGTTGTCCTAGGGCAGGATCTAATCACTAGATCACATGTGCAGCTGTTACTGAGCAATTTGTGCACATTTGCCCAGGATTACACTCTCTCTTAAGCAGATACAACCAAACAGAGAAACGAAGAAGTTATATTGTTACAGGGAGACAAAGAAATTAGTAGAAAGTAGAGCTTTAGAAGTTTTTTATGCCTTTATTTGTGCGCTTTAGATTGCAAACACCAGCAGATACCATTCCATGACAAACTAAATCCATTTACGTCTGGGCAGCTCCATGATCCCAGCCTCCTCTTTGCCCTCCCTACGATATGTTGACCCTGCCTTCCTCCTTGCACCAGTGGTCGTGTGGTAAGACAGTTCAGGGTGCTTATTTGGCTACAGGCTGTTTTGTTGGGGTTTTTTGTTTGGTTTTTTTTGTTTTTCTGCCTTAATTGTCATTTGCATTAAATTTCTTCATTACTCGGTGTGTGACCTCACAGGCCTAAATGCTGGGTACAACACAGAGATAGGAAACACGTAGCTGGGGTCAGCAAGGGAGGTAGGACCACTGGAACCTGCTTTAGATATGATTAATCTGCCATAGCACCAGAAAGCTCAAGAGTTCATGTAACGTCTAGGGACTTTTAGTGGTTTGGGGTTTTCCTGTATTTCTGTTTTAATGAAATTGTTGCATGATGGACAGCAGTAATGAATATGATTTATATATCAGATGAAATACGTTTAGTCCCATATTCTGTCTGCCTCTGTTGGCACACTTAAGGTGCTGCATAGTTCTAGAGCTGTGCTGCTTGTGGGACACAAGTTCTTCTTACCTTTGGCCACAACTATGTTCCCTTTCCCTACCTAGTTGGGGGGGAATGGGAAGATGATGTCATATTTTTAATGTATTATAGAAGAACTGAAAAATTTATGTTACATCACAGAAAAAATGGAGATCACCTGGGAACATCAGTCCAGTTTCTCTTTACAAAACAAGCTGTGAGTTAAGCACTTTTTGTAACCCAGAGCCTTTGTGTGCTGCAAGGCCTAGGAATGTGGAGTTCACTATTTGGGAGAAACTGCTGTTTTCTCTGGAAAAGATAAAGCTACAGGAGTGAGAGAGGGCATTTCCTGGTAAGTTTCTCTGTGCCTAAAAGATGTTTGGGTTGTGGGTGACTTCAGTTTTTGTGAAAGCCATTGGTAGAGTAAGCCTTCATGACATTGATTTACATTCTGCACAGAATATTTGGTTTCAGTATTAGAGAAAATGTTCCAAATATGGGGACAGTGGACTGTGAGCAGATTATAAAAGAGCTATCACTAGCAATTTTAAGAAGAAAGTAGACAAGCCCCTGTGAGGAATGGCCTCGTGAGTATTTGGCTCTGGTGCATGGGAAAAGATCTAGATTGGTTTCAAAGCTGGCTTTAAAAGTTCCATAATGATTTAGAAGGAGAACATAAACTTACATGTTTAAGTACACTCATACCAACATAAGAAAGAAAGAATTTTTTTTACAGTAAGAACAATCATTCACTGGAACAACCTCCCCAGGGATGTGGTAGAGTCCCTGTTGCTGGAGGTTTTCAAGATGTGACTGGTCAGGGTGCTAAATGATCTCATACAGGCTCCCTTTCTCACAAAAGATTGGGCCAGATGGTCTTCTGAGGACCCTTCTAATCTGGCATTTCTATGATTTTAAGCCTTTAATTCCTCTTCACATGAAGATAACATTAAGAATCCATGTAAAAACACTGCAAAAACTAAAAAGAAAATAAACTCCATTCATACAGTGGGAGGCTGGAATCCTCAAACTGCATCTTGAAGAGATTTCTGCCTGTCCAGATGGCCAGTTTTTTCACAAAGTGCCATAAAAATGATATCATCTGATGCATGCTCCATAGGAGTGTAAAGAGTGCTCTTGAGAGCTGAAGTTCAGTTCATGGGTTTATGTAAGGTATTGAATTGAGTTGTAGCTCCATTGCTTTCTTCATCAGTCTTTCCTAGGCTGGATTCTCCAAAACTCTGTGAGAGGGAACGGTGTTGAAGATAGGATAAGGTCCTGCTCTTTTAAAATTCAGCAGGACCAAAAATAGACTAATTTTTCCCTGTGATTTTTCAGGAACAAGTAAGCCATATCCTTTGAGAGGACCAGTAGAGTAGGGGTGAGTCCTCCTGAAGGAAGCAAATAATTTGGATCTGAGTTCTACAGAGTTAAACAAAGGTGGATGTGAACAGAGGGGGGGAAATTCCTTCTTCCATTCCTTTCAGATTTTAAACATTGACTTTTTTCTAAAACCCTGCTTAAGCCATACCTTAAATTATGACAGTGTTCAGAAGGCAGCTAATGAAAATTGTACTGGCAGGGCCTTTGACATCTGATTTTAAATTCATTTTTGTATTTTGATTTACTATGAATCATACCTTTTCCCTTTTTTTTTTTTTATATTCCTTGTGTACCTGCAACAGAGTAGATGCATGCTTTGATTTAGATTTTATTAGTTGCTGCTGGAGAGTGTTACCTGATATTTTCTCAACAACTTCCAGCCTGTGACAGGAAATCTTAAAGCCACTTCCAAGATGAAAGATCTGATTATGTTCTTTACCTCTTAGAACTGTGTAATAACTTTGACAGAGTTCTGCATAATGAGAAACACCGAGCAGAATTTCCTAAACTAGCTGCATCCATCTTAAAAGAAAGAAGCAGGTATCAGTTTTGCATCAGAGATTCAAGCATTTGAGTATCTACCTAACATCTAAGCAATACTAACATGCAGAAACTCCTGCTTGGTTGGTTTGGGGGTAAACATCTTTCTGTTTAGGCACCTAAACTCTCTTACCTCAGTTTATGTTGCTAGGTGTGCACACATCTACTAACATCTTGATAGCAAGGAAACGTTCACCATTGGTTTTATGCCTAAACTCCATGAGAACTCATATGCAATGTTTCTCACTTGTTTCAGTTGGGGAGCTAGTCCTGCAACGTAAGGTAAGCCATGTCCAACCTTATGAAACGTGGCTGAAAAGAGCAGGTGGGTAGCATTTTTGTTACATCTTAGACACACATACAGATACACGGAATGTCTTTGACACAGTACATCTGTCTGAGTTGCAGAAGTTCAGGTTAAAAATCCTGCTCTGTCTGAAGGTTTCTAAATTGGCAACTTGAAGAAGAGCTGTCTACCTTACAAGGCACCTGACAAAGCAAATTGTTTAAGCTAGTATTGAAAATCTTAAACTTCATAAAACAGAGTTTGCAATCACAAAGGATTGGGAAGTATTCCGTAGTGGCACTCCGTCGGTCCCTCCCATTCGAGCTCTAACAGTTTGCAGAAAATCTTCTAATCCATGTCTGCATTTAAAGCTGGCTCTGTAGTAGTCACACATTCATTCGGGATGGAAGAAACCTGGCTTCCAGTCCCTGCTCTGCTTCTGCTCCTTCTACTGCCACCAGATATATTTTGAAAGAAATGTCTTGCCCTTATTTGTGAAAGAATTATTTTAAGCTTCTAATTGTAGGACAAGATTTTGAAACTTCATTGGAGAATCAGTCCTCCTGTGCAATTCCAAATGAGGGGCTGGGATAAACAACATACCTTCCATTGGTATTGCCTGCTTACCTAGTCTAGATACCTTTTAGCTCAAAAAAATTAAGCTACTGATAGTCCAGTTTTTATTACAGGTTCTATAGGAATCTAGATGCCTAATCCAGGAATAAAACTTCCACTGGACACACAAATATCCCTAAATTAGGCACAATGTGAAACAGCTTATTTTCTCTGATGAGTATGAAGTGCACCAATTTTAAGAAGATTTAGGCCTGCCCTGCCTTACAGAGTTCTCTAGCATGAGAGAATTAGCAGTATGAGACTGTCACATCCACAACCAGTAGAGGAAAAAAAAAAGAAAAAATCCCCAAACAAAACCCAAAACCTCACTACAATTTAAATTCTGAAGGCAACCAGGGCCTTGGGTTGTACTGGCTTGTTTTGCAAAGAGGGAGAGGGGAAGAAGGTTCAATTAAGCCAAAAACACTGTGTCCATCAGAGCCAGATATGCAAGCAATATATTCTAATTCTAAGCTCTACAGCATCTGTCTGTAAACTTTACTTGGAAGTGAATACCTTCACTGAGAGGAATGGATGTGTTCCCAGGGACAGTACCCTTCCATTGGTAATGTGTACTTCTGCATTATAAGACATCAGTCAGATGCTTTCCAGTATCTGTAGTCATTGTTTCAAAGACCCATAGGTAAATAATTTTACATTTTTTTTCTTGATGAATTAAGGCTAGATGTCCTGTAAGGCACTTTTAAGATGTTAGGTGTTTAGTAGAAACAATATCATAATTCTTCTGCTTTGAAATTTGTTATTGAAAAAGTCTTTCATGGTAGATTGATCAGTATTTTAGTACATAATTTCAGTTTGCAAATGTCTTTGCATTTGAGTCTGTTACTAATGCTTGTGGATTTGTGGATTTGGCAGAAATGGGCACTTCCATATTTCATAAGCTCCAGAACAACTATGGGTGTTGGTAATCCAGCCATCTTGTGAACAGCCAAATTGCTTTTGTCTGGTCCAACATAGCAGGTTCATACCACACGGATCATCTCCAAATCTTGCTTGATAGCTTACATGCTGGAATGGATTCTTCCTGTATGGCAGTAGTTTGTTTGAGTCACTGATGCTTTTTAGTACAGAGGAACCAATAACGGATGGCATTAGCAGAAATTAGTTGTGACATTTCTAAAACATATGGATGGTATGCAAGTTCCTACCTACAGTTACTGGAAGAGCTGGTAAGAGCTGCCAGGGCCATCTGAGCTCAGAAAACATTTGTAAGGTAGCTGTGCTCCCTTCACAGAAATTTTGGCACTCAGTGCTTTCTCTTGTATGTGAAAGCACTAACACTGTCTTATCCTGAAAGGAGATGAAAGCTAATGGTCCTACATAGAGGTCCAAAGAAAGCAGGTTAATTTATTGTCAGTGAATTTTTTCTTGTCCATTCATGTGGTTCCCACAAGTTTTGTATCCACCTGAAGCCTGGCTGTCTTCCTAGAACTGTGCCTTGGTCAGTCACACAGCAGTCTTGATAGGATTATTTGGTATATTTTTGATTGCTACTGTTTGCGAGCAGGCTTCAGCCTTCCCAGTGATGGTGTCTCGCCTTGTTCAAGTTTTTTTATGCCACCTAGACTGAAATGCAACTACAAACCTGGGCAGCTCTGAGAAGACCATCATCTGAAGTGTCATGACAGAGACACTCGGATCTCTAAATGTTATGAATTTTTACACAGCCTAATGGTTGGAAAGTAAATTACATCAAGCTTGTTCTAAAGCAATTCAACTGGAAGAAAAGTTCCCAGAATGGTATCTCTGCATTACTCTTCATCCTTTCCATCTCTTATTGCACACTCTTACAGAATGATTGTCTCTAATGCTTACGCTTGAGAGCAGAGTGCATTCAGCATCTTTTCCTTCCTTCAGACAGAATATTAACTATATATAGTGTGCAAATATTAGTAATTATATAGTGCAGAAATTGACAGTCACTTCAGTGACTCAAAACAGATCCCTGCTCTTCATGCTTTTAATCTCAGTAGTCTTGTTTGCATAAAGTGATGGGGAAAATACCAGCAGAGTTATAGGACTACATAATATCTATACTAAGCTTCAAAATCATGTCAAAAGAACACTATGATGGTTGCAATGTCAAGCTTTCAAAAACAACAGTTCCTAAGGAAAGGGTCACAGCAACTGTTCTCAGCCATAAGACAATGGAAACAGACTGAAGTTAGCTCTTCTGCGCTGCTGGGGTCAGCACAACCACACACTTACGGAAGGAGTATAACAAATGAAACAAGTGAGGATGACATTCCTCTTACTCTGTATATCCTTTTAGCAATTTGTAGGTTAGGAATTGCCTTGCCATGGAGTTTGGCAATCTGTTGTGGTGTTTTGATGATTTTTTTCCTTTAATTTGTGCAATCATTTTTTAATCTATTTGTATTTGTCATCCACAAAATACTACGCACAGTAGCAATGTGTTCTGCAACTTCAGTATCCATATTTCCTCAAAATATTTTTGATTTGATTTATATAGTTTTACATTTAGCTCTTCTGAATTAAATTTTACTTTTCTTTCATTTCTTCCCTCTCTTGCCTTTTCTTTCCTCTTTGAAGGATACCGTTTTATCTCTAACATTCTTCTTAGGCTTCTCTTTTAACTGTCCTTGCATCGTCTTTTGGGAGAGGGGCATTTGGTTTTGCTAATCATATATGTTTATGCTGAGTCTCTACTAAAATGTTTTCCAGTATTGCCAGGAAACCAGTAAAGATTTTTTCTCTTTGGCCTTTGATTTTCTCTTAGCATACATCCTTATGTTATGAAGGTCTGTCTTCTCAAATTAAACATTACCAGAATGGGTTTGTGGGATGCAGATGATGTTGTTACAAAGATAGTGAACTGGAGTACAGTGTGGTCATCCTTAGAGCGGCTTTTTGATAGTTGTAGCTTGAATCAGTACTTGTTGTAGCTTGAATCATTGCTCAAAATAAATCAAGAGTAGCTTCTCAGAATGTGTGTTCTCTAGTTGGTCCATGAAACTATTATTTACGGTATGTAAAAATTTATTCTCTTTATCACATCTTTTTGTACCATCAAGCTGTTTGTAGTTACGATACAGACTTTAGTTGAATATGACATAATCTTCTTCCCACGGGACTATCAAATTCAACGCACAGGGATTCTTATACTCATGTAAGCTTGTGTAGGATATTTTATTTCATGATCATTTTCATTGTGTTGTCTCTTCTTTTACTTACTGAACTCTGGTCAAGACCTCATCTGGGGACAAACTTGTTTCCTTTTTTTTTTTTCCTGTGGTATGAATATTGAAATAAGAGTGTTTCATGCATATTCAAGAATAAATATTCATGATGCTCACAGGAAATGGAGGAATAGCTTAGTTTCATTTTATAGATGAAGAAATAAGACAGGTAAAAGCCAAGACATTTACTTATTTTTATGTCAGTTTATGGCAACACGATGTTGTTTTCATAGGTATTTATCACTGTGTAGCACTTAATATGTATCAGTGTCATTGTGAACAAGATTAGACCCCAAGGGCTTGAACTAAGTCTTCAGAAAATGCCCTATGTGCCAGGCCTTACCTGCCCTCTCTCATGCAGAGTGACTTTGTAGAACATCAGCTGTGGGATCCAAATATTCTGGGTAGTTTCAAGAAACTTAAAATAAATATGAGACTATCCTTTTTCTTTTGAATCCTCGCCTTATTTGCTCCATTCATTTTGTGTTTTGTAATGCAGAAGAGAGAGGTCCAACAGAAGCAGTCTTTATTCCAAGGACCTGATCCTCCCCGCCAGCAGAACTGTCTCCTGTGCTTCATATGACCCTGTTAATATTTAAGTAGTGCTTTTAGTTTGATCTTTAATTGTTTTCATGCAGGAGTTGCCTGCTTACCTGTGTACTTACTATACTTCATACCAATATGCAGCCATCTTCACCATCAAATCTTTATCATTTCCAGTTTATGTGCGTTTTACAGTGCAAATCTAATTGATCTCCCTTTCTGTCTCATGTCTTGCTGCCCCACACTCTCATCCCTCAGGCCTTCCTGGGTGTGTGTCCAGCTAGCTACTTCAGATGGGCTTCTGAAGTAACGGTAGCACTTTCTTCTGCAGCTTAGAGTGAGTGCCTTGAACATGCTGCCTTCTGGCCTTGCTTTTGTAGGGATCCCAGTGTGCAGCTGCAAGCAGTCCAGTTACGCAGCCCCTGTCCTCTACCCTCCTGTCATCCCAGCTGGCTCTGAACTGGTCTATCTCTCTCTCTTAGTGTCCTTGAGCTAATTCTCTCTGTCCTGCGTGGTTTGGAGAAGAAAGAGAAGTCCTACAGATCTGGTTTTCCACCAGTTCCAAATGTCTCAGAGGAATAGCATAGGTCTATTCCTGTCCTTCAGAGACAGTTGCTGATATTTGCACTAGACAAATGAGATGATACTTGTCGTCTAGTCCCTCAGGGACACTAAACTCCATGATTTCAGTGTGCTGTCACTTCTATTGACTGTGTATTGGATGTGTCCTTCACCCAGCTAATAACATAGAATCTGTGGAGTTGTGGTTTCCTTTTATTTTGCTTCTACATTTCAGATAGGCTGTTTGGATGAAAGTCTTATCTGTGTTAAAAAGCTGCTAACTGACAAGCTATTGATTTGTATCCTGTATGTATCTCCTCAGAGACAAAGCATTTTTTTCCTTACATGCTTTTTATTTTTCTTCAGTGCACTGTGTGGATTTTTCTGCTTTTGACATTGGGGCATGTCCATTCGCCCCTTTAAAATGTATCCATTTTAATGTATGAAGTATTTGGGTGACCAAACCAGAACACTGAAGGCCTCAAAAATGCATCTGACAGGCTGGTCAGAACAATAACAAATCAAGTGTAAGACTCTTCAGTCTGCTGCAGCAGAGCTGCAGTGTCTATTCTACACGCTTAGTTTTAGAAGAGACTGTAAATGTGCCCTGTTCTTTTAAGAACCTTAGACCCATGGTAAGGAACAAAAGCTCAGCATCAGTTGTTGTTTGGGCTAAGAAAGCAAGAAGAAATTCCCAGCGTCCCAATCTGCAACAACCATCAGCACTTTTTCTACCTTTGGGTTGTTTATCATGAGTTAAGACCTGCAGGAGTTCTAACACATGCTAAATAAAATAAAATTAGGACCAAACTGGGCATTCCAAAATGGTGGTTAGCTTTAAAAATCCTAAGAAAAAAACATTTTTTCCTTTCCACAAATTATTTGTAAAGTCTTGGAGAATATATCATGCTGCTTATGCAGTTAGAGAATAAAGTATGTTGCTCAAGTAAGTGGAGAGTGGGGGAGTGAATGAATAACTTAATGAATATATGTGATAAATAAAACAATGAATGAGTGGGCAAGGGCAAGAGTGAAATGATGAATGGAGGATGAAGTGGAAGAGAGTGGAGGAGAGGGAGGAAGAACAATGTGGGGGGAAAGTAGGGAAAATGAAATAAAAGCAAGGAATTAGATGAAAGAGAAGGACAGACAGAAAACTGAGTAATTCGTTTAGGAAAAGATCAGAAAAGAATGCAGGTTAAAGGCAAAGCATGTTCTTGGTGGGCTTATGGCAACATAGACGAAAGGAGAGGAAAATAATTGGAACTGAGATAGTAATGATATGAAAAACAAAAAAGAAAAGTCAAAGGCTGACTTGTCAGGAGATTAGGACAGGATCAAAGGAAGAAAGTAGGGAAAGATGCTGAGAGACAAGTGAGAAGAAGTAGCAAAAGGAAATGGCTGTGCCACTGGCAGACTCAGGTTAGTTCTGGCTGTGCCTCTGATTTGCTTGTATGGCCGTGGCCAGGTCAGGTAGTGCTCTTGGCTTTTGGTAGCCTGTAGAGAATACTCTAGGGCTGCTCAGAGAATCAATTAATTGAAAGGGCAGGAAAAAAATCGATTCTATTATGGAGGTATTGTAAAAAATAAAAAGCAGTAGCTTAGGACCAAATAATACTGCTCTCTGAAGAGGGATACCCTGTCCTCACGTCTTTGCCTGCCCAGCAGTATGCTTTCACACCTTCTGGAACTGAGATTTCTCCTTCATGGAAAGGAAATCGACAGAACCCAAAGCAGAGCCACGGAAGTCTGAGGACCACATTTTGGGAATGATTGCACAAATGCTGTTATTGCTAGTCAGCACATTTAGAAGTGACTGTTGCCAATACTAATGGTTTTATAATATGTAAATACCAGAAGGAAATCATGTTGGCAAGTTAAAAAGGGAGATAGGGATAAATAGTCGCTGCCTTTTTTGGTGGGAATTTAGCCTTGTTCATTCATAGAAGGTTGTGATTCTAATTCCTCATGTGTTAAGATGAAAAATTGTCCCTGAATTTTTGGATGTTTCATCTAGGAAGTATATAAACAAACCTAGTGCTTCATAACACTAATCCAAGAAAAAAGAGAGTCTTTGAGGAGGGGTGGGGTAAGCAGTGTGTGAGTTTACTAATCTCTCAGTTATAGTTAAAATAGCTTTCTTTTATAGTAAAAAAGTATGCAATTATAATTACGCAAAGAAAGAAAGCCACAATCCCACTTTAGTAATGCTTTTACTGATAGTATTATAGCAGTAATATGCTTTGATGCCTGAATCAACTAAGAAAGAAAATTACTTTTCCCATTCTCTAAAGCAATCACTTTTATAGCTTCATCTAGTAAATGAGCAGCCTACTCTCCAATAATGAAGGGCAAATGAAATGTGGAAATTTTAAAAAAATATTCTGTCAAACTTTGTTGTACACTAGTTATCTTACAGACTCTACTGAATCATCAGACTCACAAAACAGATTTATACTCAGAAAATGCTATTTAGAGGAATGCTGAGTTCTGCTAAGGGGAAAGAATTGAACTGATCATCAGTACTCTCATTATTCAAAGTTTCATTCAAAATAATCTATGACTATAGATATGAAATACCTTAAATAGCTCAAAAAGAAGTAAAAACTTGATTGAAAAATACTGATGTCACAGTCAAGTCAGTGCAAAATGAGGATTTCTCTCATGTTTGCTGCATCAGGCAGCAAAACCTGTTAAAAGAAGCATGAAATGTTTGCTACTTTAAATAAAATTATTAGAGGCAAAGGAAAAGCTGTTTGGATCTTTTTAAGTTACACTAAATCCTCATGCACAGACTCAATTTATTTTTTTTGTTTTTAAAGATAATTTAAAATAGGAGTCCTAAACTTTGTCCCAAACAGTGTTTCTATAGCAAATACAGTACAGTAATCACTGACTTCAGAGGCCAAATCCAGATGGGGAAATGTAGAGCTGACGCATGTCTGCTTTCCTGACTTTTTTCATGTAATGAACTGTAGCATTGGCTGCTTGCATTTGTGGGGTGCTTGCTTATCAAATATCTCCTGGCTGGCATCATGTGCATCCCCAGGACATGGTAACATGGATATGTCTTTGTTAGGAATAGAATAGACATTTTCCAGTAGAAAATGCAGAATGTAAAATTCTACAGTAACAATTAAATATCTTTTTTGAAAAAGTCAAATACATGCTACAGGGTTTAAGAAAAACAAGTGGAGAGAAAGAACTATTACAGTGCAAATAATAAAAACCCATGGGGTTAACAAGGTTAATTTACTTTTAAAAATCATGTTGTGATATATTCTGTGTTAGAGGAAAGGGTATAAGGCTTCAAATCCTGTTTCTAAATACTGGGGGGGGGGGTGTTTAACATGGGCTGCACTGCATTTTCTGGTTTTCCTTATGGAATCTCAGTGCTTTATGGATTTATGGAAGCCCTCTGTCTTGTGGGTGAAAACGAGAAAGCTACGAGTTTGCTCTGGAAACTGGGTTTCTGTGTTTGGAAGGACCAGAGGTCTGTAGTATATGAGTTTCTTCCTTGTTTGTGGTCCAAAATTCTCTGCATAGGTTAATTAAACATGCCCACACGTGATTAATCAACTGAGCTACCTGCTATTTGCAGGGAAGCTCAAGAAGAGTGTGCCTGTGCTGTTCCTATTCTATGGGTAAAAGGGAGACTTTTTATCTCTATGCTGTTGTATTTGTCATGGTTTGCCCAACCTGAAATTAAGATGGACCTTTGGGTTTTTGTCAGAGAATCAGAAATTATGTGTAGCTGGGTGGGTAAGTATTACAAAGAAATATTGTCAGTCTTATCTTTCATCTCTTCTGTGACATGAAGTGGGAAACATTTTGGTTATATGTCGATATTTTTCTGCTGAGTAAATCAAAAGGGCTCAGCAGGCAGCACAAAATGCATTCCTCTAAGTGAGAGCTGTGATACTCCTATGCTGAGCTGTGTCTACAGCAGGGTACTTAGCTGAGAAATCAGTATTTTGATTACTTGGACTAGAAACAGAGGCCAACATCTGACATCTTCAAAGCCACTGTAAGGCTGTATTTAGATAAATGTTACTTTGGGAACTAACTAGCTCCCAAGATATCACTAAAGTTAAACAAGCAATTGAAAGAAATTAATTCTGACCTTTCCTTTGTTCTCAAGAATATGCCATCCTGCAAACAGCGAGCAAATTCTGCACACATATGAGGATCCCCTGATCGGTCTTTTCTGGATCTTCTGTGTCACTGTGGACCCGTGTGAGCATGTGGGAGATGTCATCCCAAACAAATGCCAGCATTGCCCTCCTATCTGCTTTGTTTGCAGGAGGCAAATGGTTACGCAAGATAACAGGCAAACAAATATTGGGGCTTGCCACCTGGAATTTCTGAGAGGCCTGATTTTGAGAGGAAGGGAGGCTGCAATTATGTGGGAGTACCTTTAAATGGCAGCACTGGCATAAGCAGTTCCTGCATCTTGTTGCACCCAGCCACAAGCCACTCATTCCCGCACTTGTGCTGTGCCTTCAGCTGTGTCAGAAAAATTCTTTACCACCACATGGTGAGCTGGCCTAGTGAATTGTTCGACATATGAAACAACTGTTGTATTTTTATTTATTTTTAACCTGGATCCATTTTCTGATCCAGCTTATTCCTTGGACCCTGAAAAACCTACTTGGGCACAGCTGAGGAGGTGGTGGAGGGAAGAAGGGTTGCTGAAAATGAGATCTGTTCATGCCACTATTGGGGGGCGAGTGTTTAACTTTGCCAGTTACAACTCTGTAATACTTTGTTTTCAGCCAGAGGGCTGGGTTTTGTAATGCTCATTTCTCACTATTTCTTTTTCTTCCTGCTCTCTCCTGTTCCCACACTCAGCTGTTGGCTTCCTCAGCTGTGTGGATAGAGCAGTTTCTGGGGCTATGCTGGCTCACAGAAATTATTTTAATGCACTGAATGAGTGAAAAACAAAGCAAAAAAACTGGTGAGTGTAGAGGATATTTGTTTTCCCTAATCGTGCAGGACAGAGCCTGACAGAGTGTTACAGTCTGCTGGGGAGGGAAGGGCACCAGGCGAGAAGCTGGCTTAGTGCTTGGAGAGGGGGCTGGGAAGTCAGCCACCAGCAACGGAGACCTTCTCTCTTCTCACACCCGCAATTCCGCAGGGAGATCCCTGCCTGCAGCCCATCTGCTCAGGGAAGCACTCTCCTAGCAGCCTTTCTTCCAGCTCCAGCCAGGCATGGATGTGTGAGCCGGCTGGGGAGCGTGCCAGTGGAGATGAACTGTGGCAACACGCAGGGGGCAGAGGTTTTTTTCTGTGCGTTTTCCCTGAACTACCCACGCCACAGACCCAAGCACATGAGTCCATCCATTGCAAGTCCAGTGGGTGCTGCAGGCACCTGTGTCTTTCCGGAGACAGAGCAGAGGGGGCCCATGGAGCTGCAGTCACAGATTCCTCTCCTGTGCACTGATTTCCTCCAAATTATCTTTGTGTCGGTGACCTCAGATGCTGTAAAAAACAGTAAAGCATTACAGTCATTCTTCATGAAAAATATCTACATCAGAAATGGCCTAATTTTACTACAGGCAGCATTAACTTTGAGGGCTGGTGTTGTTTTGAGAAACTGCGTGTGTACATAGTTTATGGCTGATTATACATTGGGAGTGAGCGGGAATTTCAGAAAGAAGGCATGATTGTCATGCAGGTAGTCTGAGTGCTACAGTTTAAGGCAGGCCAAGGTGGTGTGAACGCAAGTTGTATTGCAAAGGCTTTCTGGGGATTGCTTGGGCTTGTACTAGAACGTAATTTCTTTGAGTAACTATGATTTAATTTTTTTGTGTGTGTATGTCAGTTGCATATGGAGCTGCTAAAAGAAAAGGCAGCAAGATTTTATTGCACACTGTTTTTTAAAAAAATTACTATGGGCTTAGATTGATGAATAGTACATAATCCCAGAGTAGCAGGACTCAGTCCTGGTAGTTTTTAAAAAAGAGAGGAGTGTGTGTGTGAGGAGTGGAGGGCAATGTAAACAAAATAGCTGATTCAAAGTTAAGGTATTACCATCAGAGATTTCCCTAAAAGTCCTTGAGTGTTCTCTCTTTAAAATAAGTCTGTATCATTAATCCTTCTGGGGCCAGGCAGACTTTTAAACTGCGTTTCAGAGGCAGTACTCTATAAAGAGCACAGAAATAGTAAATGGTCTAGTTTGTCTTTTAATCATTCAGAGACATAGTAAAAATAACTTCATTGTCAAGTTGTGCATTCCTCTGCTTTTGTACTTGTCCTCCTCTGAGTACTGACAGGTCACACTAATGGGGCTTCTGGAGCAACTCCAGAGTTTTTGCAATCAGGCAAGAAAAAAGCGTGAAAATTCCTGGGGAGATGATCCTCTGCCTGGGTCACTTGTATCTGCCCAATATGAGACATACATACTTTGTGCTAAGGTTTGTAATTGAAAACCAATAAAATGAAAGTGTCTATTGCAAAATGTAGGGAAGGAGACATCCACTTTATATATCTATACATGTACACATTCATATCCTGGTGAGAAAATTGTATTTTAAAAAATAAGATTGGGACCCAGGGTTAATAAAGGACCTTTTGTTGATCTTTCTGGGCTAGCACATGTTATTAACTGCATCTATACTAATCTGAAAAATCAGTTTAGCTGAAAGAATACAGCAGGTCTATGGCACAATGGCGTGCTGCCTCCCACCCATGTGGTAGCCCCCCAGAGAGGTCGTGCAAGGTGCCGTGCAGGCTGCTTGAGCACCAGCTGCACTCAAGTGTGCATGCACTTGTGAGCTCTAGGTTCATGGTATGGACTAGTTAAGTCCGCTCTTGACTCTGGCTTGAGGCCACCCTCCAAAAACTATTGATCAAGATGTGTATCTTTGTGTGCCAAGTGACTGTCAGCAGTGGGGTGAAGCAAAGAGGCCACAGCACACATTCTCAGACTCCTTTTTAAAGGTCTCATTACTTGGAGTATTTGCTTGGGAATACACCAAATTAGGAGAGGGGAAAAAAACAGTGCTGTGAGCAAAGCATACAGACATGGTGATGAGGAGAGTGAAGGGATGGCAAAAATGGGGTAAGCAGAGAAGGGCATCTGTTCCTACTGTGGCCAGCGTGGTGGTGACGGAACGGTGGCTGGAAGATGGAGATTGGATGTGGTGCAGGAGCATTTGTCAGGTTCAAACTGCAAATACACAAGAGCTGTAAGCAGTGCTGCTTTCACTGGCCAAACTCATTTCATATACTAGTGCTTCCTTGTATCCTGGGGTTCCTTCTTCTTTGCAATCCCTCTACAACCTCCCCACTCCCTCATCCCACCAACAGCCCTGTGTAGCTCCCCCTGCCCCAGTGTGCTCTCCGATAGAAACGCCTGTGGTGCCTCTGCAGCCTGCACTTGACAAGCTCTGTTTTCCCCAAATGGGGAAGGAGAGGCATTGAAAAGCCCCTGTTGATCTCCTCCACCTTTAAAAGTCTCCCATGCCTAGCAGAGGGTAGCAGGGGCCAGCCTGGCTCCATGACCCTTCCTCCCCAGGGCTCTGCAGGATGCACAGTCCCAGCACATGCGGTCAGACCATGTATCGCCATTTGTCTCCACCGTCTTTTCTGCTGCAGCACTGTTTCCTACTGCCAGGGCTAATAAGGTCAGGGCTCTTGGTGCTTTTCTGATCCTTGCTCTGCCTCTTGTGAATCACCCGTCACTGTTGCTGCAGTTTCCCAGATAACTCTTTGTGGCTCCCAATCCTTAAATCCTTCCCCTTTCCCATTTTTATTTCTCTCTGGTTTTAAAAACACTATAGTGAAAGTAAGAAAGTTGTGAAGACAGAAGGCCAATTTTAGCCGTGGTACAAGCAAATGCAGCTTCTGTTTCTTGGGCGTTATGTTTGCTAACTCCAGAGTGAGTTTTGCTTGTAACTGGTGCTGTTGAAAACTGTCGCAGGCAGAATGTGCATGTTTGCTTTCATGGCAGCTGTGATAATAGCAGCCTAAACAGTTGCTCTTTATGGGTCGTCTTTACAAAAATGATTTACCGTATCCACTAGAGAGGTGATTTGGCTCAGTGATGTTGCTTCTGTACCAGGACAACCTCGTAATATCCTAAACTGCTCGCAGGCATTGGATCCAATGCCTCCTGGTGCACCTTCTGCAGACTGTTGCATAAACCTGGATCTGGAGGCTGAGTGGCACCCCTGTGAGCCCAGGCCTCCTGCAGTCTCCCATGAAGGAGTCTCCCCATTTGTGCAGCTGCCTGGTGACTTTGCTTGAGCAGCAGCAAAATCCACAGCTAACATACACTGCAACACAGGTGTGCCAAGATGCCCTTCTCGATGGCATACAGCTTTTCATGATACAGCGTAGATGTGATGAGCTCTTGATTAAAGTTTCCTGCTAACAGCATAATGCTTTGACTCAAACATGTAGAAAAGGTCCTAGCCTTAAGCTCCTGATCCTGAAGTCAGGCTTGCCCTGTAGCCTTCATGACATTGTTAGTGGAGTATCTGAGAGCGGGCAGCTAGGCTGACGAGGATGTTGCAAGGCTAGAAATGGTAAATGGCACTTCCTTGTGCCATCCTTCTTTGGGATTACTTTGGGAATTGGATTTCTTTTAGAAAGGTATGAAAAGTCAGTCTTTTTAAAATACTGCTGACATCTTCTGTTTTCTTCCTCCATTATGAGACAAAGCAAGAGGCTGAGTGGCAGCCTGGCACCTCCCGGGGGCTTGTCTTCCCACCACACGGAGAAGGCCCAGGCTCTCAACGGCAGGGTCCCCTCTGTGCATCCCAGACCACATCAGTCATCTCCCTTATACAGAGTGCAAAACCTCCCCGCCTAGAAGAAAAAGTACTCAGAGAAATGCCTGTTACTTAAAGCATGCTTTGATCCCTACAGTGGTCATCTTTTCCTGCAGAAAGAAGGCAATCTGACCCAACCTTTACAATGCACAATTTTATGGGACAGGAAAATCCACTTGAGTTTTAAGTGACAGCACTGGTTTTCTCTAAGATCTCACCCTGCGGTTTAATTAATCTTCACTGAAACAGAATTGTTAGATTTATTTTTTAAGAATCTGGCATCTGTATTGGCAGTCAAGCCTACAAATTGTGCCTTGTGGTTGAACTCAGTAGACCCATAGCTTTGTGTAATTGAGACTGCAGCATGATAAAGAGTTCTGTTATGGCTTCACATATTGATCCGTCCAATTTATTTCCTCACGGGACCTGGACTACGCTAGGGATGATGGATTGTGTTGAAGGCCTGATAAGCCTATTTTAACAGAACATCTCAAGAGCTTCTGGAACAGAGGCAATTATCAATACTGATGCATGTTTCCTTTCATCAAAAGGTAAGGGCTCATTAATAGGCTGCACAGCAGCTGCTGTTTGCAACACATGACTTTTTTTTAATTAACTTGGAGATACTGTTTCCTCAGCCTTATGAGTTGGCTGTTTCCAGAAGGAAAAGAAATTGGGTTCCAGGTTTTTATTTTAATGGTATGTGTGATAGCAGTATCTCCTGCACTGCTATATTTTGGTAATTGAAGCCTAGATTGTATTTTAGAGTGATAGTCCCATCCCACTGCTTATGCCCATGTCTAAACTGCCTGTGCCCTCAAATCCTGGTGGTTTACAACTTTTGAACTTTGTGTCAGGTTACGGAAGGTCTGCTATTTTTAATGTTAGTATTACTGGTTAAATAGTCTCCTGTTGTAGCTTTGGCAATCAGCATTTTTGCTCAGCATTGGAAATTTCAAAAATGTTTTTAAACTGTTTATTTTAGGCTCTCAGTTATGGGAAGGAAGCTCATTGTTGTTTCCAAGTGTTTTACCTTTCCTGCACAAAAAACCTAACATTTCATTTATAAGCTATTTGATGTAGGCGTGTTGTGGGTGTTAAATTCATACTGCTATTTAATGTTGCAGATTGGTTGTATGGAAAGAAAATATGATCAAGGCAAACTGCTACATTAAGCTTGATTTTAAACACAGTTTTCAGATAAGCAGCTAGAAGTTTAGTGCCTTACAGAATTGTTTTCCTTAGCGAGTATGACTTGCTTTTGTTTTGTTTATTCATCAAAAAAACAATTTAAACCATTTAACACCTGCTCTAGTGTTTTCTGATATCTTTTCCATTTCACACACAGTATCTCATTAATTAGCATGGTTCTGCTTGTCAATGCATGGTTTGAAAGTCAGCAGCAACACGTTCCAAGGCAAATTGGAAAATACTGTTGTTTCTAAGCCTAGATGAATGTGGATAGCTGGTACCTAGAAAAAAATTGGAAAGGTAACTGGGTTGCAGCCCATATAATTGTACAATGAACCAAATTATGTAATTTGCTCAAAATCCTCTGTCACATGTTTGGTGCTTCTTGATTTTGGTGCTTACCTGATTTTTCTTCTTTTCTTGATGTCTGAACTTCTAGGATCATTTGTACAAATGAGAAATACAGTTTTCATAATAAAAAATAAATATTTAGCACTGGTAACTGTTGCTTAAAATTGCCAGTCAAGTGTTTCTTAGGAGGCCAGAAATAGGAAGTTAGATGAAAAGAAACATATTTTAGTTCTCTAGGTGTCCTGGAATTCTTTTGAAGTTGCGACTCGTATCCAACCATTACTGGAATTCAAGGTACTGAATATCCCATGAATGTTTAATGGAAGGTGGCTGGTACTGTTACTGCCCTCCAGGCTGCTGTTTACTGTCACTTCTCTTCCCCAGTTACTGTCATGACTAAAACGTGAAGATGAGTGGGTTACTTTAAACTACCTTCAGCAATGATTAATTCAGATTAATCACCTAACCTTACAAACACTGGAGCACTGAAAGAACAATAATGATGTGAGAAATCCCCTAAACTCATCCAATATTAAGTATATTTTGGATTTAGTCCTGCAAACATACTGATGGGGCCAATTCAGACATTCCTGCTGATGGGATGGAGCGAATGTGCTTTTACCTGACAAGTAGCTCCTTTGATTTCAGTGGCCTATAATCCTTATTAAAACTGTGCAGTTGGAAGTGGTAGGTTGAATGTCACAGATTAGCAGGATTAAGAGCAGTTTCTGCATACTTCAGACCTTTGCTTACTTCCTCCCTCCTTAATTCTCCACCCATGTTCCTCTTGTCTCGGGGTCTGTTCCACGTGACACCGACGGTAGGCTACCTGCTTCAACCATTGCCCAGGGCAAAGGAACAGAGGCTGCTTTTCAGGAAGCGGTTGTAACTGGGTTCATACTTTAAAGGTCATTATTATAATATGTAGCAGGTTTGAGTTACAGAATAGACCCTCAAAAATAAATTATTCTGAGGAACATACAGCACTGAAAAAAATAGCAATTATTTGGTTCTAAAATGGAAGAAAATTAATAAACAGTATAATACATGGGAATGTTCCCTATACCTGCTTTTCTGGAATATATGTTAATTAAGGTCTTAAATAGTGGGACAGTAACACTGTTTATCATTGATTTTAAACCTTAATAGTATGTTTAATCACATCCCTCACTGGTTTTGGAAGCTGAGGCCCTGAAATGTGAAGTAGTTTCTTTTTTTAATACTGTAAATTATATTTTAAACAGTGCTATTTATTATTTTATCCTTAAATCTCTAGGTGCTGAAGTGTTGTATATGAACATGTCAGCATATAATGAAGGTCGGCTTCAGTCATCTTTCTGGATTGTTGATAAACAGCATGTGTACATTGGAAGTGCCAGCCTAGACTGGAGATCACTGGGACAGGTAATTTAATTGAAAAAGTAATCCTATACCCTTTGAGAGTATTATGAGGAAAAAAAAATGTTTTGAGGCCAGCAAGCGGAGATGGATACCTTTCTTCTTCTGACAGTTTGCTGGCAAAAGTGCCAGCATCAAAAACTGTGCTGCCTTGGTTTTGATGACTCTTCTGTGTTGGCAAAAAGTATATATTACTATAAATTTTACTTCTTTTCATTGGAATAGCTTTTCTCAACAGTTATTCTTTGGGTTAAATTTTAAAAAAAAAACTATTACCTTTATTGATTTCTGTGCTGATTTTGTTGTTTGGAGATTGTAAATTGTCATTTACTTATTAAAAAAAAAGTGAGCAAACCTGTTAAAAAAAAAAATCTGCTATGGAAACTCCATGGTAACATCATGAGCATGACCTAGTCCCTCTCATCTGCCATCTAAATAAGGAAAAGCAAAATTTGGAAGAGACTTCCAAATGGTTAGTCGGTATTATCCTGAATTACCAAACATCTTTGGGGAGGGAGAGAATTATGAGTACATAAAGTCAAGTATCATAATGGTTTTGAAGGTTGTACATATTAAAGAGAATTCCATATTTTGATTCCTCATGAACATGAGAGTTGAAGGATGTACGCTAAGGCCTCTGCCAAAAACCAGTATTGAGGACTCTCCACAGTCTATTTAAGAAGTAATTCATCAGTAATGAAGCTTCTTGTAGGTATCTGTAGCTTTTTTCTTTCAGCAACAGTCTCAGGATTGTTAACGTGTGTTATGTTTGTGTTCACTTTTGTTACATACCACTGACTGTGAGGCTGCTGTTGGTCATACTTGTGGATTGGAACCTGTGCTTTTAGATCTTGGTAATTGAAATGCACAATAGGGGTGAAAAAGAAGCAGTCCTAGGTAGTTGTCAGTTGCAGTAAAAAAGCTTACATCGTAAATATGAGCAGAATCTCAGAAACACATGGATAATTTTGAACATAGGCTCTAATGATTTGTAAAGAAGGTGTGTGTTGTTTGTGTTGAAGTTTTTAAGGTTTCTTTTGAGTGAAGAGACTGAAAGTGTGAATAAAAACAAAGCAACCATTTTAGTAAAGAAAGTGAATAAATACATTTTTGCTGTTCCTATATGTATTCATTTATTTAAAAGGAAACTTTGAATGTTTACAAAGGAATCTGGAAAGCTGGTAGAAACGAGGATGTTGCTACCAGACCAGAGAAAGTCCTGGCCAAGAGGATGTTGTATTTTTAGTCAATGTAAGAACATATAGTTTGGGCTTTTGGGCAGTTTAGGAATTAAATGTTTATACCTTGTCTGTGCCTCATGAGCTAAACTGTTCGCATGTCATAACAAAATAGCTCTTCACTGAACTATTGAGCTTATAAATAGTTTAGTTTTGAAGCCTCTTCTAATTGGGGTTTGAGCACTGGTGAAAATAATAAACTCAGAGAAAAGAAGCACTTCTACCATACAAATTATTCTATTATTATATTTAATGTTTGTGTTTGTGATCTTAATCACAGATGTTATAATTCCTTATAGGTTTGGTCTTCTCATACTGAAGTAAATCTTGACTCTTGCAACCTACCTATGTTAAACTTTGGTGCGAGTTCTTTGTGGGCAAGTGTTTCAAATGTGATTCCTCACTGTTAATTTTGTCACTGCCTTTTCTGCATGTATTTGGACTCTTTTTTTCATCTTATTGTCATATAACAGTATATTTTTATATGTAGTGATAAAATGAAGCTCAGAAGAATATTTGTATAGAGAAAAAAGAAATCTTTCTGAATTGCAGTTAAAAGGAATCTGCTTTCAATTAGTTGAGAAATGTACTCTGGGGTTTCAGAAGAGCTGAAGGAAATTAGATTCCTGGTTCCTGTTGACATCAGATATGAGTATCCAATTCCTTTACCCCAGAGTTACAGGTTAATAAATCAGGGCAACTGTCAAAGAGATCTGATATGCAGTCCTGAAACTTTTCTTTGCACATAAGAGGCAAAATAAGCACAGAACTCTTGTCATTTTATTCCGAGTGTTTTCCTCAAGGACAATGATTTGCACATACATGGGACCTAATCTTAAAACGCACTGTGAGCCGAGCCCTCACTGGGGAAACACATCTCCCACAGGTTCTCATTATCAGAGTCCCAGTGTAGCTGCACATGAGGGATCAGGTCCCTCTTGTCTCCCCTCTCCCCTGTCTCCCCTCTCCTCTCTCCTCTCTTCTTTCTCCTCTCAAAGCAGCCTAAATGAGGAAAGTCTGAATTTAACTGGGAAATAGCAGAGCAGATAGTACCAGGCCTCTCCAGACCCATGCCCTTGCACTTGCACTGCCTACAGTAGCGGGGCAGGGCTTCTGCAGTTTTGCAGCAGTGGCAGGGAGCTCGCTGCAGATGCCACTGACATGTGGAAACAGACTCCACAGTCACTGAGATTATAAAGTAGGTATGTTTATTCAGCGCCGGGCAGCACGGGGGTAGTCTCACCAAAGTCGTGTGCGCCTGGCACGGTAACTCGCTTCAAATTTAAACAGTTAAGTGTTATATATACATGAGATTTCCCAATATGTCTATACATATTGATGACCTGTCCCCACTTCATATTAAAATTAGTTCCAAGAAGTCACTGTCCTAAGTTTCTCCTGACTGTGCCTGCACAGCACCTCTTCTTGGTAGTTGTTGGGGGTCGAGGAGATGAAGGCTGTATGTCTTCCTCACAGTAAACTTTCAACCTTCTCATCTTGCACAGGCTCTGTTACTCCTTGACATCTATCCAGGCCTTGAAACCAGCCTTGGCTGGCTTTTGGGACCAATTCCTTGTTCCTTATCAGGAACTGTCCTTCGTGAGGAGTTACAGGACTTCCCATTTCAGTGGGTTTGTACAATAATTGGTAATATATCAAATCCTATCTACTAACATAATCCTTTTATGCTACACAACTATCTAGATCATCATTAAGCAGTATTTTATCTACTAAAACTTCTTTAACCCCTCTCACCACTGCGTGTTTTCTGTTACATCCTGGTTTACCTGCAGGGAAAGGACTGTGAAAAGGCAGACTGAGCTGTTGATTAGTCACATATGGTCTCTTTAAGAGCTCATGCAACTTTTAGAGTAACAGAACATGTGGTTATTGAATCAGCAAACCACTTTGGCCAGTATTACTAGATCTTGACAGCAAATCACAGATTAAAATAGGTCTGTGCTATTCTAGAAACATATGGTACTTTGGCCTATCAAGCACAGCAGTTGTCTTCTCACTTAAACAAAACATCCAATGTCAGTCACCTTGTAGCTAACAATGTCTTGTTATTCAGCAGCACAGTTCCAGTGTAAATTATGTAAGTGCATCTAGTTACACATCTAATAATATCTAAAATGCAATTAAAAGCTTAAGATTTTAACTGTGCAACATTGTCATATCTTTTCACATGCCTTCCCCTGTATTTACTACGTGCGTGTTTATTGCTTCCCTTGTACTGAACCTTTGCATACGTTCAGGCCAATACACTGCATAATTCATATAGGAGCACCTACCTGCTTCACTGTTGTGACTGTTGCACTAGAGATGCAGCAGGTCTCTAAAGTATTTCACTCCGGCCTATAGTTCCAGAGCATTCCTACCTCTTGCTTGCTAGGGTCCTAAAGATGTAGAAGCACTTCTGTGACATAGCAGTACAGAGCATTTAACATACAGCAGCTCAGCATACTAGAGAATATTTATGCAAGGTTACTGTGGTAGATATAACTGGATTTTATTGCTATTTTGTCCCTTTGCAGGGGGATTAAATACCAAAAAAAGCATGTTAGCATAAATCTTCTCTTGGGAACCTGAATCTAAAGCTGAAATAGTAATTTAACTTTTAACAGCTCCTTAGAAAACAATATCAGGACTTATGTATCCAAAGGTGTCAGCTTTGTTTTTATATCTTTGTGGAGAATTCTCCTCTAATTCTTCTCTACTTTCATAAGGTGCACACTAGAAGTCAATCTCATATGAGGCTTACTGAGTTTTGTTGCCATTTTCTTGACTTGCCAACACTGACAAGAAGCAATACAAGTATTTACTTTAAAAGTATATTTTCTGCATCAAGGAGAGATTTTTGTGTGCTGCATATATTACTTGGTGAATAACCTTTAAAGTTGCATATCCTTGTGCCTTTGCTGTCAAAGTTTTAATACTTGCCAGAGTCTCAGCTTTGAAATTATGGGCAAGGCTGACAGCACTTCATTACTTTTCAAGGAAAACTGTGTTTCAGTTAGGTCTCAAGTTTGCCAAAACTCTAATAATATTGGCTGAAATCATCTATGCCAGCTATCTGCTTCATTCTGAAATCAAACCCCACAGGCAAAAGAAAAATACTGTTTAGACTCCATAAAAAAGGATTTTACAAAAATTGGATTTTTTTTCATTCATAGTGAAATATTTTGATCTTTTGGTCTACATTTTGTGTCAGGGATGCATTTTTTTCTGTTGTTATCAATATATGGCAAATATTGCCGAATTACATAACCTATTGAAAATTCTGGGTTATGAACAGCCAGAGTTTTTACCACTTTCTTAGAGAGGTTCTGCTTTCTTAGGTATAGTAAGCTGTATATGATTTTATCAGTGAAATAATCTTTCTACTGATCTAGATTCTTTCTGGTAAATTTTTATAAACTGATAAAATGGTGCAAAAACTGTATAACCAAGTCTTACATGTTTACTAGCTTGATGAAAGACATCTGGAGAGATGGTCACTTGCTCTTTGTAGCACCATTCTGCCTTCAAAATGTGATTTTGGGGGGATACTAGAAGGGGAAAACTATGAAGATAAGATTCTAATCACATTTTGAACTTTTTATTTCATATAGGAGATGTATGTGATCAGCTGTGTAACTTCCGTCTTCCACTTCACTGACATGCATTTGGTAATGGATGCAAGTATCTTCCCAGGCCCTCACCTACTAAGTTAGTCTTGTAACTATTGAACAAGCCAAGCTACATTTTTGGTCTATAGCTGTGCTATGTATATAGCACAGTATATATTTAAAATAATGACATGTTAAAGTGTATTTGTATTCAGCAAAATATGTGCATCTATGTTAAAACGTTTGGCTGAAAAAGGATTCACTCAGGCCTAAAATTAGGTACATACACTGATTAATTTTTACCTGTGTTTGAACTAATAACAATCGAGGTGGTCATGTTGCTGTATTCTAGTTTCTAGTTCCTTGACCACATAGCTTATTAATGTACTTAAATAAAAGAAATCAGTTATATAAAACTGTTATAATTCATAACATTAATGCAGAGCCAAAAAAAGTGTCATATATTTCTTTTGTTCCATGACTCCCTCCAATAGTTTCAGCAAAGCCTGAAAATGCATTTAGCTCCTTAATTCAGTTAAGAAGCATGACGTTTGTAGTACAGATAGAAACTTTAATCAGCTCAAGAAACAATTCTAGAGCTCTTCATACTAATGTTTTTGGAAAAGTTTTATTTGGATATGAATAATTGAATCCAGTGTGCAAACAACTGTAATGGATTAGTTGAACCACTTCAGGAAAATACATTTATGTGCAACAAATACGCAGCCCTTGGGAAATTCTATTACTGAAAATTAGTGAAACAAGTAAAATTAATCCAGTTGTCTCCACTGGAAGTGGAATCAGGCTAATGTTAAATACTGTTGTAGGCAAACCCATAGCTTAAATAATGAATACTAAGAGGTAGCAGGTAGCTGGGTGTATGTGTGGGTGTTAGTGTCCAAATTTGAACGTTCAAGGTCTCAAGCAGGAGCCTGCTGCTTCCTCCCTGTAATTGGTGGAGCCTGACTGTAGGCACCCAGACTAGATGAAAGTAGCACATCCAGAGTCCTCCAGTTGCTGAAGAGACATGAGGCAGACCCACCAGTTAGGAGGCTGCTCACACCTTGTGCTTATGCAAGGAAACTGTTTAGACTGAGGGAAATGGTGAGTCTTGGCGTGCCAGAAAATAAGGGGCGCCACAAAGAAGAGGTCTTGGAAAAAGGAAGGGGACCCAAACAGAAGGTGAAGTTCCTGGCTGGAGGAAAGATCCTGGAAGTGGAGGAGATCCTTGGAGATCAGGGAACTGTGAGGAGATGGAAGCCAGGGAATGCACCAAGGACACTGTCTGATGATGCCCGAGACAGGTAACGGTGAGCAGCCACACAGCAGGGACGGACCTGACTTTCTGCCTGAGCATCCAGGCCCAGGAGCCATCTCCTTGCAGGGGTGGAAGGTATGGATGGAATGTGTGACAGATCATCAAGTAGTTGCAAAAGCTCTCGTCTTGCTTGTTCTTAAACAAACCCCAGTATCCAGACCCACTACAGGTAGTCATTTACTCTATCTTGCCTGTGACATCTTAAAAGCATTATCTCAAAAAGTCCTACTTAAATTTTGGCTCAGCTGATGTTGAGGAAAAGTTCCTAAGCAGACTCATAATTTTCTCTCTTACCTGTGTAAAAACTGCTAGCAGAGGATTTTTCTTTTTAAGATGCCTCTCAAGTCCATATATTTTCTGGATTGTTCATTGTTCTGATTTTTTAAATTCAGACCAGTTTAAGCTGAATGGCTGTAAGATGTAATTTTTTTAATGATAAAAAGCCAGCTATGTGAACTTGCTTTCATTTTCCCATTTATTTTACATGTCTGATGGATTCTTTGTGTGATTTGCTTCACCAATACAATTTAAGACTTCAGAAAGGCATTTGATTTCCCTTCTTAAAAAAATCCATCAGAGGAGGACTGGAAAAGTAATACCTGATGTCTTCACCTATGTATTTATTTATGAAGACATATTATTTTTTGGTAAATTAGGCTTGGTCTTATAAGTAGAATTTTTTGACCTTGCTTCATTCATGAAATAAATTTGGACAGTCTTTTGAATAGTTGTTTATCTAATCATCTGTGTTGCAAAGGATCAGTGATTTGTTCTTGCTGACTCTCAGCAGTGCCTCTGAGCACTTTCTAAAGTGTTCTGTGTGATGGCTGGCTATCTGACAGGACTACTAAACAATAGTGTTTCCTTTCCAGGCAGTTTCCTCTCCATCTTCCTCTTACTCTCTTGTTGTTACAAGTCAAAAACTGCTGATTGTATCTACATAATTTAATGTAATTAGAAAATTAGATAAACTGACCCAACACTGTTTATCGGGTTGGAAACGGCAACCCTTTTATCTGAGGATTTAGGTTTTTAATTGATGCACCTAAGATGTTAAATAAATGTGCAAGAGTGCCAAATACTGTAGAAGGTGAGATGTGTGACAGTGCATGAATGAGAAACACTCTGTGGACTACTTTTTCATGATGATTATTATTATGTAAAATGTACTTGTCTTTTTAGGATTGACTCCTACAGTACATGAAAGTTGTAGCAATTATGAATTATCAATTACATTTGAAGAATAAGAAATAAGTTGCTCAATTCATTTAGTCTCTTAATAATTCAGTTGAATCAACAGTCAAATTAGCTATGTGAGATTTTAAGAGAGCTATGAAGATTATTCAGAAAAGGTTTATTAAGCATCTGTAGATACAGTAGATAAAGTTATGCTTTTTATGATAAATATGAATAATCTAGTGCATACTTATAGTGAAAGTATATTGGATTCTGGATTTTCTGAAATTAAGAACCTATAGATATTAGAAAAAAAGGAGGGGGGGTAGAAAGCCCAACCAAAAAAAAACAGTTGGTCAAAAGATATACTTATTGTGTCTGTCAATTTTAAGCAAAACCTGATGAGCCAATATTTTATTTGGTTTAGTGTAAGTTAGTTTTTTGGACTTAGCTACAGGAAGGCTTGCAGCAGGACGGCTCCAGGAGTGCTTGGAATATTGCTGCATGTCTTGCCTGTTACCACCAGACAGGACAGAACTGGATTGAGAGATACTGGGGTTTTCAGTTTAGTTGCTCAGGCTGTCTTCCTTATAGCATAGAAAAAAGGTGACAAAAGCAGCAGTTAGAATTCTTCTCTACCACCTTCTCCTCTTCTTGGTCTCCTGTGACAAAAAGATTGATAAAACCTAACCTGTTTTTCTTCCTATTCTGAGATAACAAGAGTTGGGATAGGAATGTGGTATCTCAGGTATTGAGAGCTGCATCTAAAAAGGGCAGTTTGGGGGCAATTTGGGATTACGGGAATACTGGAGGAGCAACCCTTTGATTGCTTGTGGGGAGTAAAATCAATTAGACACAGTCCATGTGGTTCTTTACTCAAAAGTCTCACCTCAATTTTATTTAGGAGATGCATGTGGAGGTGTCACAACTTGAAGGCCACACTTGGAGAGTGACAAAATTCATCCTGGGAATTATTCCTTCTTCTCTTGGTCTCTGTTTCTGGGGATATAGATCCAAATCAAAACTTCCCCAAAATTCAGGAAGCTCTGGAATGCTGCCAGGAGCAAATGCAACCCGTGCTTCTTTTTATGTATCTCTTTCAGGGTAAGGGGAACTATCATTTCCTCAGAGTATACCCTTGAACACTGTAGTTTCTATTTATTTGTGTGATCAAGATTGTCCTCCCATAAAACCAATATGTAATAAATACTGGACTTGTATATACCTCCAACTACATAATGATGATCTCATTTGTTTCCAGTTTCCCCAAAATCTTGCTATAGCGGAGCCACTTCTTCAAACTGATCACTGAGACAGAATCAGCACATTTACAATTCTGTTAATGACAGTTGCATCCTATCGTTACAGAACTGCATAGAGAAAAAGCCACACTGTAATCAGTCATTTTTTTTTAACTTTTATCTAAATGAGTCTCTTGAAGTTATGTAATGGCAAGTCTGGTCCTTTTGAGATAAGATACTTTGACAGTAGAATTACATACATCTTTTCACTCAAGCAAAAGTTGTATTGAGAGTTTCCATTTGATATAATGTTCTAGTAAAAGCTACAGTTATGTCCCTAATGTGCACTTTAGACCATTGCCACTCCTTCCCAGCTTCTTCTAATAATTTTCTTAATTTTCTTACTGTCCCAGTGGTGCTCAGTATCATATCGCCATTAGCAAATTGAGCAGTCTCAAGTGTCCTATAACATGAAACAAGGCTCTTTCCACTTTGTCATCTGCCAAGGTTTAATCAAGCTCAGAAGGTTCAATGTTAGACTGAAAGTACACACAATATAATACCAGTGTATTCTATCTGAATTCATATTTCTATGTTAAATAATATCTCATATACAACAGAAAACATCTGCTTCTAAAAAGCTGTGATATATTGTTAGCCATGTGATCTAACCGTTAAAAAAACTCATGCTGCTAATGTGATTTATTTCAATGGGATTATTTCCAGAACTAGCTAATATTATAATGATAACATGAAAGTGCAACCCAGATCTTCAAGCATAGGTGAATGAGTCAAGATGTGAAGAAAACAGGTCTAAATAGATACTGCAGAGCTGTATTGACAATTAAATACCTTTTTTTGTGTTTCTATTTCTTGCTGCATGGAAAGCTAGTTCTATTGTTAAAACTCTGCTGTGATGCTATTACAGCTTGTCCTTCAAAAGACAGGATGAAAATACATTTATTATTTTCACTAAGAGCTTTTGGCTAGGGTCTCCATCTTTGACCAGATCTAGAGCATTTTGATGATTCTTACCTATCTCCAAATAGCAGGCATAAAGTCCATATCTTTGCAAGTCTGATGTTTTGTTTTATTCTTTAACAGATACAGGCACACCCAGTAAATCAGGACAGTCAGTATTGTCCATTAGGATTACTGTGCTTGAAAATTATTATCTGACAGTCCAGTATTTACAAGTGAATCTCAGTGAAGCAAATGGGCTGTTTGTCTCTTGCTAGCATTGCTGTGCACTGCTAACAGAGGGTTGGTTAAAGCCGGATGGGAACAGGGGTAACGTGGCTGCTCTGCTTGTGTTCTGCATGTACTTCTGTTACTGTCTCTTGGTTCCTCCTACCTCCTGAGGTCTTCTGGTTTTGTGATCTCGTGACTGGAAACGGCATGGGGCTGTATATTCACCTTGCACTTGGAGCCAAAAAGACTTCTCATGCCTCCCCAGCTTGGTTAGTTTCTCTAGATGCAGAGCAGATTTCCAGCTCCAAGGTGCTAGGAAGCTATTCCTGTTTATCATACTTCTCCCACTGTTGTGCTCAGTTCTCACACACATCATCCGCATTGTGTGTTTGTCTTTAGAGTAAGAGAGGGAAAAATACAGCTTGCTGCATATTTTTATTTGATTTCTGTTGACTGTAGGAGTGTGTTCATTACTCTGACCTCTGAAATTAGGGATCTATTTTCTTCTCATCATTTTTTTTCCAGTTGCTGTGAAAGTTCTGTAGAACAGTTTTACCTAGCACTGGAGTAATCAGTAATAAATTGTAAATCACTAAATAATAAACCTGCAGAACAAAATGATGGAATATCCAGTCTGAACTGATAAACTCACTTCTTTCTAAAGTAGCATGGGATATTCAGGTAGTTGGATCTCCACAATCCAAAGGAAAAGAGAAAGTTCTTTCTCTAGTAAAACTAACCTCTCAATCATTTGCCTGCTTTTTAATACTTGCTATGCCATCATTACACCTTAAAATAATTAAGAGTTATAGAAGATGTTGCAAAGAGAGTGTAGTATTTCTGGTTCTGATTTATGAGTAGTCCCTCTTATACTTGACAATTATCAGTGCATTCAGATTATCAGACTTGAGAATTTTGGGTGTGTTTAGGGAACTGGAGGCACGCAGGAATTTGGTGGCAGAACACACATTGTACACCACTGCACAGTGGATAGAAAATCATCCACACAAGTGTGTGCAAAGCTAGAGACATCTTTAAAAGCCCCTACTGCTACCTTGAAGCACACAGCCAGGTGTTTTGATGAACAGAGAGAACTGGTGAGATGTGCTTGCATGAGTCCATGGCCTAGAGATAAGACTCAGTAGCCTAACAGTTAAGCTATTGAAATTTGCAAAAACTGTTTGAGACAATCTCCCAGAAACTGCATCACAAATAGTGTATCAGGCAGCTGTCTTGCCTTCCAAAAAAAAATTTTTTTAAAAAGGCATTGGTCACGGTGATGAGAATGGTTTCCAGGCACACCTCTGTAAGGCCTGTCTGCAGTGATCAGTAAAGCAGCGGGACTCAATTTGGATTTATAGATCCTCCAACCAATTGCACTTATAAGTTCTGTAGTTTCATTTGTGTTGTGTTCATTAAGAAACCCTGAAATAGTAACACATTCTGAGACAGCAACGTGTATTAATGCAGGGGCTGCACTAGAATGGTGTTATGGTTTCTTCACTGAGCCAGCTTGCAGACAGCCTGCACAAGGCAGAGGCAGCAGAACTTCACCTGTTTGCACCCATCTGTCCTGCCCGCTGCTGTTCTCAAGTCCAAGCCAGATTGCATGGATGGGGCAAAAGTGTTTGTGCTGCACTTCTGTGCCAGAGCCTACTGCTGAGTTCAGCAGCTAAGGGATAGGCATGCCTGTAGAGTCAGAGCTCTTCAGACCAGTGTCGCCTTTTGCAATCATAGGATCATTTAGGCTGAAAAAGACCCTTAAGATCACGAGTCCAACTGTTAATCATTTTGTTTGTCCTAGACAATAATACAGGGCATATAATCTGATTGAGGGGTTCCAGCATCTGGCTTAGCAGGTGGTGGCAGAGTCTTAAATAATCAATAAACTTACATGGATGTAAGAAAGGCACTTCCCCAAAAATGTGATTTATGTTGTGCCAGAAGAGAACTTGTTCATTAAAACCCAGCTGGATCTTTGAGAGGGAGCTAATGCACCACAGTCTATTCTGTCATCTCCCACAAGAACTTGCTGCAACTAATCTTGGTCAGTGATGTTAATGAATGGAGGCAGATTCCTCTCAGAAGGATTTAGTTATTAGCATACCCCATCAGATCAGCCTTGTTCAACTAAACAATTAAAATAACAACATTAAAATAATCATGAAAACGTATTCCCAATATGTGGTTGCACCCATGCACACACACTTTGATACTGCACAGACGAGAGTTCCCTTCTAGATAGATATCTTCATTCAGAACTGCCTCAACTCCAAAAGGTTCCCAAATGCAGCAGTCCAGTCACTTCCCACTTTAACAGTTGAATCCTTTCATGGAAAACTAGATTTAGTATTGTCCTGTGAAAAAGACGTACAGTAAATCAGGTTGAAATATCATGCCATAAATCTCCATGAGTCAGGGCAAGGAAGGACAATCATTTCAGTTGTTCTACGAAAAGAATAATGGTTCTGCAGTTCAGTGTAAAATCTCATCTTTCTATATCCATAAGTCATTGAGCAGAACAAAACAGATTCTGACAAAGCATTCCTTCCATATAAATGTGCAGAATTAATGGCATCACTAAACCTTTCAGATTTTGATATTGTCATCATAAGCATCAAGGCCTAGTTTGAGAGTCATCATGCAGCCACCTTTCTTAACTTTGCTAAGTAGTAGCGACTTTTGGCAGTCACCAAAACAGTGAAATTGCTGATGTTTGCCTGGAACTGCTCAGTGGCAAGCTATTAATCCTTACTTGAGGGACGTGTATTGGGCAGGCAGCTCATGCAAACAGAAATGTGAGGTTTATCTTCAGAAAAATGCAGAAGTCGTGAGAACCTGTATTGGACAGTCAGGTTTTTCTAATCAGTATAATGACTTATTAGGTATTTCTTCCAAATTTAATGGTATGGTAGATTTCTGTGATGGTGTAGCAAATCATCTTGTAAGTAGAGCTGCAGCATAGGTACAGAACCTACATGTGCCATATATATACACACCATGAACATATACTGTAGTTTCCTGATGCTTGTTCTGCTTAAATATATAGAAAACACTTTTCATCATCTTTGTGACTTACATTTGATTACATTCAACTCTGTATGTGCAGTAACAAAGAACTCAGTTTAAACAGAAATTGAGGAATAAATTTGATCTAGTTTTAAGACAGTGTTAATGGCGAATTGGAATAACATGTTCTCAGGTATCTTTTCAGATATTTCTTTCCTTCTCCTATAAAGTGATTATTACCCACTATTGCAGATGGAAATGGCATCAAGCCTTAAAGTTGTCTCACACTTGGTTTATGTGGGTTTTTTTTTCCTCTTTGTTCTGTTCAGGGTTAATTTATGTAAGAGCTGTGCTGACTTTTATTAACATATTAAATCTCTGACATCTTTGCCACAAAATGCTTCTGTTTCTTGCACAAGGCGTTACACATTATTTAGAAATAAACAATTCTTACAACCACAGGGGCAGCATCTGCTGTGATTTGAGATAGAAGAAAACACCCAGGTTTTAAACACCTTATGCAATAAACAGATTAATAATGTTCCTCTTTAGCGTGCATTATTACTATCTGTTCACTTAGTAGCAGCCCACTGACACCTCTGCTGAATGCACTGCTTCACCAAGTCCAAATAGGCTTTTCAGATGACCCAAATGACCTTTACCTGTACGTGCAACATAGTGCTTTAGCAGAAAGAGGGAATTAAGAAAGCATGAATCAATGTGTTCCCAGTTTTACTGTTAGGGTCAGGAGGCATGAATATGATGTATTAATTTAATTCCAAGTTTTCTTCCTAGGAGCATGTACCAGGACCGCATCTTTAAAAGAGACATTGCTTCCATGTTGAAGCAGCCAGAAACCCTGCAGATATCTAAGGTGGCTACTCAGAAGAATAGGACAAAGAACAAGTATGGATTTCTGAAAGATTTTCATATAGGCTAGCCATTGTCCTGGGGCTGCCTGTGTACTGTTTCTCTAAATTATCTTCCCTATCTAAACTGCTTGGATTCCTAGCTTGGCTTGAGGTCCTGTACACTGAATTTAATCAAGGTTCAGTCAAAAATTAATTAAAGCCTTTGGCTTTCTGCTTACATCAAGAGAAGTTTCTAATTCTGATCAGGTAGTCTGGCAAGGCTCAACAGTTACAGCAATAATTCATATGCAATGTCATTGTCCCAGTTTGTGTCCACAGCACGCCTGCCACCAATCCCTATTCAATTTGTAAAAGGAAAACCCAAAGTGTGTGTCAGTGACATTATCCAATTAAGTCACCTACGTTTTCTTGAATGTCCCTGAAGCCCACGAGTCTGAAAGCCCCAAAAAAACTGTGCACTTTGAGAGAAATATTTAGGCATAAATACTGCCCTTACTTTGAGGTCAGTCCTTTGCACTCTTCTCTCTGTGTTGTACAGAGGATGTACAGAGGTTGCCCCTTGCAGCATTACAGAGGATGAGAACAAATACTAAGAGGTTGTGCTGTGATTTGGAGCTGCGTGAGGAGGATGCAAGATAAGGGCTGACAGGACAGGCTCCAATGCAGGAAAGATGGAAAGAGGCAGAGGGAGATAGGCGTGTGCATGGCAAAGGAGAGTCCAGGCCTTTCCAGAAGATAGCAGGATCTTTCAATTCACCTTTTAATTTTTTTATGGTTCCAGTTGAGGTAGTGAATTGTTTAATGTCATATGAATGACACCAGTACTGAAATGTGATGCAGCTTGCCAGCAGTGAGATGGAGGCCAGCACAACATGGTCCTTTTCTTCCCAGCCTGCACTTTTCTTTGATATAAGGAACAAAAACTGTGTTTCAAAAGAGAAACAGAATCAAATTAGAATTCACATTAATTAGATTTCCTGCAGTAAAACAAGAAATAAATCAAACATGATCCTGGAAAAATGGTTTCTTGCACTTGCAAGCTTACTTTTTCCCTGAAGAGACGCTTGTGCTTGCTTTGAGGGGGTAATGAAACCGTAAACTGGAAAGTCATTTGAAAATGATAAATTAGGCTGTGATTATGGCAAGTGATATTAATTATGCTGATAGACTGTATAGCAAGGAATTTTTAACTGATTCAGTTCTGCCTGCTGGTTTGCTCTGACAAGTAGCAGTGTGTTAGGCTTGCTTTCTTTGTGAGCTTCATTAACAGCAGTAAGAAAGCCCAAACTGAGTTCTGTGTTAGGTTCTACATGAACATCAGAACCAACAGAGTGGTCTGTGGTTTAAATAAATTGTATTTGTGTTGTTTGTACAAACAAGTTTATTTTTGCTGAGTTTTCCGTATCAATAGAGCAGATGGCTGAAAAAGAAAAATAGTGATTTTTTTTTTTTTTTTCTAATATGACAAGGACGCAGGGGATTTCTGGTTTTCTGCTTTGAAGATGTGTTGCTACCTCTTCTTCACAAAGTTCTTTTTAAACCACACCATTTTAAAATAAGCCCACAACTCTGCCTGGGTGTCTAGCTTGCTTTACATCTCGGTGGTAGTTCCTTTCAGCAAAAATTAAATGCTGAACCTAATTTTTTTTTCAGCATGTTTTTCTGAAGATCAGGGTGCTATGCAAAATAATGGTGGGACTATCTATTTAATGTAAGCTGAAGTGGGAATTAGTAGAGCATCACTGTGCAGTTTTGTGATCTTGTGTTCTTTTCTTGAGAAAAAGGAATAGGACGCAACAATTATCAGCTTCTAAAATATCTCCTCTGCCTTATCATGGCAGCTTTTTGCCATTAGGTAATAGAAGCAAAAATAATATATGAAATGGTAACTTCCCTGGGACTTTTATTCTGCAGGAACCGCAGACCCAAATCTATCAAATGGACTTTCTAAAGGTAAGAATTAAAGACCAGTGGACTGCTGGTGGCTGCCAATTCAAATGTACTTTATCAGTTCCAATGGAGTACAGGCAGTCCACTTATGTCCCTTCCTTTCTTTGAGTGAGAGCATGTCACGGCTCTATACTAACATTCAGTGCCAATGCTGGGTGCACTCTCTATTGAATCTATTGCCTCTTCTTGGTCACATGCACAGATTTATTTCCAGCACAGTGGCTTGAATGACAGTTTCCCATTTTCAGTGATGGGATCAAGTTCCCAGCTCAGGTTGAGACTGCATTCTTATGTCAAGTGGAAGAGACATTTTTCCTAGTTCAGTAGAAATTCTGCCTGCTGATTATTTTGAAATCACTTAAAACCAAGATAACAGAAGTTATCTTTGGCCTTAGATGACAGCAAGGTAAAAACCCCACAGCTGTGGGCCAGGCACAAGAGATACCCATGTGCAAGATTCACAAAGTGATTCAGTGGCGAATGGTTACGAGTTGAACCTAGGAATTTCAAAATACCAATAATTCAATAAAAGTATTTATAGAAAATAGGAACAATAGTTACAATGAAACAGTTAATCGTAATATTTAATCTGTCTGAATTCTTTCAGTAATCTTCAAAAGCTGTTTGCGGTTTTCAAAATAACAGAGAATTTAAGAACATTTATTGTGCCCTAGATGATTTCTGACATCTAGAGATGCTGTTGATTTAAATTTTACATTTATTCAGTCACAGATAGTTTAAGCTAGACAGCTTTGCTAACTTCCTGAGAATACAGTGCTTTACCATTTGTATTAATCTTCTCTATTTAGTATTTCCCAACAATAGTGTAGCTCCCATGTTCTTACCAACATGGAAGGAAAAAGTGGAACCCAGAGCAGAATCAGGACTGTGTGGATTTGGATTTCACTTAATTACTTTTAACAAAACAAAGCTGTGAAGCCTCTGCACTGTATTACTAGCCCAGCACAGAGGGAGGATTTTGGCTCAGCATGCACAAGGGTAGGTTGTAATTTCTAGTGAAGTGTTAGGTGAGGTACATGCTTTTGCTGTTTTGGTAGACTCTAAAACTGGCACAGGTTTTGTGAGAGAAGAGCCAGGCAGTGTTGCAGCCTTCTCAGCCTCTTCAGCATCAGGTTGCATTTTTGGTTTACGTCAATATGACAACTATCTGAATGGGCTCTGTTACACTTAATGAATTTGTGATGGGCACTGCTCCCGTAATCCTGTTATAGCAGTCTGCTACAATATCAATATTACATAAAGAAACACTTTTACCTTTCTCAAATCTCTTTGTCTCTCTCTCCATTGGCGATGGTTGCTCCCATCAGAATGCCCTTCTTCTCCTGCACCACCACCACAGGGCACCGCTCAGCTGTACCTGTGCCTGGCACAGGACTGGCACATGTATCTGCTCAGCAGGTTTTGGTGAGAGGTAAAGAACAGCTGCACTCAGGCAGCCTTCAGATGATGCTATGTACAATTGGAAAAGATTCACTGAGCCTTAAATGATACCAGATGAAAACACAAGGGAGGTTTGTCATAGGGATCAGGTAAGACTGATAACCAAGTGAAAAAGAACCATATGTTTGGACTGCAGGCTAACCAATTAGAGGACCTTTTATGAAAAGATAATGAGTTTACCACTGTAAATATCTGTGGTCAGCTCTAAGGTGGTGATTAATACAATGCGTATTATTTTTTCTTTAGAAGCTATTGAAAATTGTAGGTTTCAATAACTTTTAGGCCTTAGTAATTGATTTATCAGTATAGCATGCTTTTTGTTACTCCATTACTCACCCCTGTTGTGAATCTGGTTTTGCTCAGGCATTCATTTGAAAGTGGCCTTTAAAAAAGTCACAGGCTTGAAAGGATAATTAAATACAGTTTCAAATACAAGCAAATGGGAGATGCGCACACAAAGTCCTGTATATAAAAAGTCTGCTTAGTAAATTTAGTGTGCAATAGAATCACTTAGGTTGGAAAACACCTTCAAGATCATCAAGTCCAACCATTGCCCATGCCCACTAGACCATGTCCCGGAGTGCCTTGTCTACATGCTTTTTGTATACCTCCAGGGATGGTGACTCAACCACTTCCCTGGGCGGCCTATTCCAATATCTGACAAATAGACTGCCTGTAGTTAATCCAGAGTTTTTGTAGTGCAGGCAATGGATGCCCAGCACCTGTTGGCAGCCAGAGCTTTTGGTGGGCAAATGGTGGTTAATGTTTGAGGAGGGCTGCCCATCATTTTCAGGATCAGGCTTCAGTGTGAGCAATTAATAAAAACTTTTTCTTTAAAAGAAATTAACAAGAAGTTTTCTAAAGCCTCCTGCTACGTTTGCCACAATTTAGATATTGCAAGCTGTGAACCAAACTGTGCTACTCTTACATAGGTCCAATAGCACCTTGCCTACACAGTGGGGTTGTCTCTAGGGTGTAGCTCAAGGTAAATATATAACGTGCTGTCTAGTCTGCACAGTGCAGGGTAAGGACACCACTGTACTCCCTGTATAACCCCTGATCCAAATGCATGTGAAAAGTCTTGCTAACATTGTTGCTCAGTTTAGGAAGCTTACAGTGTTATGGGTCCACAACCTGTATTGTTTAAGTTCTTTTCCCATGTTTTTTTTCATTTTGTATATGATGCTGTTGTGGTTTGACCCCAGCCAGCAACTAAACACTATGCAGCCACTCAGTCACTCCCCCCCGCCAGTGTCATGGGGGAGAAAATCAGGAAAAGAAGTAAAACTCGGTTGAGATAAGAACAGTTTAATAGGAAAGAAGAAAGTAATAATGATAATAATAACACTAATAAAATGACAACAGTAATAGTAAAAAGATTGGAATGTATAGATGATGCACAGTGCAATTGCTCACCACCCGCCAATCGACACCCAGTTAGTCCCCGAGCAGCGATCCTCACCCCCACTCCCCCCCAGTTCATTTCCTAGATGTGACGTCCCATGGTATGGAATACCCCTTTGGCCAGTTTGGGTCAGCTGCCCTGGCTGTGTCCCCT
>JANZLQ010000052.1:6166816-6197532 GCA_026212715.1 Elanus axillaris
CTCCCAACTTCTTGTGCCCCTCCAGCCTTCTCGCTGGCTGGGCATGAGAAGCTGAAAAATCCTTGACTTAGTGTAAATATGACTTAGCAGCAACTGAAAACATCAGAGTTTTACCATCATTCTTCTCATACTGAACTCAGAACACAGCACTGTACCAGCTACTAGGAAGACAATTAACTCTATCCCAGCTGAAACTAGGACATATGCCTACAAATGTACAAGGGAAAAGAATAAGCAAAAATTCCTGTCTGTAAAATCCTGCTCTTTGTCCAGTCTAGTAAGGAATTCCTCCTCTTGTCATAAAAATCACTACTTTTCTAGCTAGGCTGTATTTTTTTTTTTTTTTTGTAGCTAACTGATTTCTGTACTTGGAGCATAATTGTACAGTGGGTTTAAGCCACCATTTCTTCAGTCTCCTGTAGCCTTTCACTTCTCTGGTGCTTTAAGAAAGCCCTTATTGGCAAGGAGGACAAACAGTGATTTGGTAGCCTTTAATAGTTGCTCCACACGAATGTAAACGGCATGGGGAAGAACAAGGAAAACCAGCTCCCATGTTTTTCATTGAGAAGAGCACTCATGTTGATTCTTAACATAGGGAAAGAAACCTGCTCATGAGAGGACAAAAAATTCTCCATCCAGAAGAACATTCCTGTCCCCAGCCCCCAGCACATGCCCTGAAAATGTCACTCAGCAGCAACTCTGCAACTTTAACATCCAAATATTTCAGTTCCATTTTGAGGTAATCAATTTTGTGACTCTTTATTTTCATTTCAGATTTATCTTACTTAGTTTTATTAATGTTTTGATTTCTCGAAATCATCTTCACTTTAATTTTTCACTGATGTTTTCATTACTCTGTGAGTTGCTTTTAAAACTCAGGATGAAGAAATACTTCCCTTGGCTTAAAAGCTCTTGCACTGAAGGATTTTACCTTAACAGATACCTCAGATGCTACTTAGCTTCAGGTTTCAGTCACTACAAGCCAGGGAGCAACACTCAGATTTTTATTCTTTCAATATAAATGTTTTTTTCTGCTTCTCCTCTGAGACTATTTAAAAAAAAAAAAAAAGTCTGTAATAACAGCAGCTCTCAAACCAAAGAGAAAGTTTTTTCCCTTTTCTAGATGATGTACCACATTATATTGTATCTGTCACTGGCACATCCTTGCTGCCCCTTCTCTGCAATGCCTCCACGATGATATGCTTTGTGATTAATTGGAAAAAAAAGCAGTCTCTCCTCACCTCAAAGTATTGGAGTGAAAATAGGCTCAGTGTGGAAGATGCCTCTGAAACAGAATGTTTTTTTGGTCTCCAAAATTATTGGGGCTGTTCTGCGGGAAAGGAGATAGCTGGAGTTTTCCTGCATACACGTGTGCACTGTTTGTATTGTTTCCATTTCAAGATAGTGTATCATATGTAAACCAAGATGGTCATCATGAGGTGACAGGTGGACATTAACCTGGTTTCCTAAGGAAATGAGCAATAAGCTCGCAGTCGCTGTCTGAGCTCTTACTGCAGCTTCAGAAGCAAGAAAATCTTTGATCAGTGCTTGCCTCCAGAGAAGCCAGCTGCAAGACGCAACGCCGCGGGAAGGCAGGTTCATTGCTGCACTGAGAATACATCTCTTGAAATGGCTTCGTTCCAGTCGGCGGTCTGAGCGGGCGAGCGGCAGGGCCTCAGCCAGCTCACCGCCTCGGCTCCAGCAGACCTCACTCCCACGGAAGGGTCGGGCTCCTCTGCAAAACGGGCTGGTGTTGCCTGCCTGCTTCTGCTCATGGGGAGAGGCTGGCGGCAAGGCATGGCGGATGCTTCGTCTCACAGCCGGGCTAGGTGGTGATCTGTAAAAACTGTACTTAAAAGAACTGATTAGCGGCGCCAGCTTCCTCCCGATCTCTGTACTTGAAGAAGCACTTACGCAGAAGGGCAGTCCTTCAAATCATAGGGAGAGGACACACTGCAAGCACTCCTGCTCTGAGGAGAGCTGCTCATGCAGATGCAAACCTGGCAGCTTCTGGTGTGCTGTGAGGACACTATTTTATCTTTACTTTTAATGGAAGGGATAAAGTGGAATAGTAATAATGGAACTGATAAATGAAAGGAAAACTGTATCCACATAATTATGTCAGAATCAACTAACAGCCATGAAAAGCCGATTAAACCACATTATGCAGATACATGTAACAGAATACTATTAGTAAGTCCTTTGCAATGGCACGCCTGGCAATTAAGGGAGCAGTATTGGCAGCACACAGTGAAAACAGTGATAATGTATAGTTAAAAATGTTTGGAGACAAACAGTGCATAGAGTAGAGGGACAGCCTAGAACTGAATACAGGAGCGTCCTCAAAGATACCAGCGCCCAGGGGAAAATCCAAAGATGTTATTCCAAACAGACATTTTGACTAGGATGTTGGGCATAGCTTGGAGTAAGTTATACTTATCATCAAAATTCATTTACTGGCTTATCCATAAATGCAAGGCTGCAGTGCAGCAAGTAGTCTGTATTTTCCATCTATCCACAAATTTCAGGTTGTGCAGGCTAATGGAGGATTTCCCTATTTTTTTCTGAATTAAAGCAGCTTGCAGAAATACTCTGATTTAGGCAGTAATGTTTCTGTGGTTTCACCTGTTCAGTAAATATTTGGTAATAAGATTGCTCGTTGTTGTATATTCTTATGTATGTGGTACTTCCAGGTTGGGGACCTGAAGAAGGTGTCACCCACTGAGTTTCTTTCTCATTGGAGTGTTGGGATCTGTTGTTTCCTCTCACCCACCATAGAAAGAGAGTGAAGGTTCAGTTCTACCCTTCGCTTCCCTTCCTCTGCCCACTCTTGCAGAGCAGTTCTCATCTGCAGTCAGGGAGAATTGCATAGGAGCAAGCTCTGAGATAACGTTTAGTGTGGGGTTCAGAGTTCCCACAGGCTTTACAAAAAGATACACTCCTACCAGAAGCTACTCCATGTGACTGTGGAGATCTCATCTAAGGGAGTGAAACCAGAGGAGATTTTTTTTGGTGTCAAAGGATGAGCATGCTGGAGAGTTTGTACTCCCCTTATTTTCTTCATCATGCCAGGCAGACTTCAGAGACATGCTATCAAGAGAGTTTGCTTGCAGAAAACCAGCATGGATCCTTTAAATATTTATCCTACATACTGTTTTCCAACAGATACATGCAGGTTTTCTTCTCGCTTTATTTTTGGAGATGGCTGCACTAGCATGAAATGCAGATAATGAGAGGTCAATAGTGTCTGTGCCCACAGCAGTGCTCTCCTGAGCTGTTAGAAAGCAAAGGAAGGGAGACAACATGTGTGTGGTTACACTTTGATTACAGAATCCAGACCATACATTTACAAACTAAATTCTATCTACAACTTAAGTACTAGGGATGTGCAATTAATGAAATCGCTGCCAAACCAAGACTTAGGATGACCAGGAGACATGCCTTTACTTAAATGGAGAAGTAAGACTGTGTGCATAGAAGCATTTAATTGTACTATGATGTCTATATTTGCTTGGGCTATTTTTCCTCATACTTTGAATGTGAGAATGTTGATGCTTACAGAGTACTTTTCATGAGAGAAGAATATCATTATCTCCATTTTTATATGTGAAGAAAGAGATACCCAGAAATTTGGAGTACCCTAGGTGAGGTACAGTCAATGGGGGAGATAGGAACCCAACCTTTTTGTGTATTAGTTTGGTATACTCTATACTGGATCATGCTGGATTTAACAGCACAGTACACTTAGTATTAAACACCTGTTTTGTCATCCTTTTATTTAAGAACTTAAGTTAATTTCTTTCACCTTTTCCAGAACTCATAGAAAACAAATTGTTTCTGAAGTAAGAAACTGTCACTGGTAGCAGTGTGTGCTCCTACATCATCCATCAGAAAGGATGCTTTTCCTGTAAACAAAAGAATATAAAAATAATAAATAAATAAAAACCACTCTAGCCAAGAGCAGTAAACCCTGGGCAACACCTATAACAAAGTCAGTGCCTATGACGAATGGGTATCACTCCTAAGTTGGGTCTGTCCATAAGGTGTGTTGTATTCTATCAGGACATGCAGCTCTGACATACACTGAACATACCAACCGTTACAGCTTTTGCCCGCTCTTGACTTTGAAGATGTAGCTAATCTGCTTGCCTTTAAAATAACGTTCTTGTAGCCAACAATACTTCCACTGAGCTCGAGGTAGGCAACTGGAAGATACCCCTCAGACAGTCTTACATTCTGGCTGCATACTTCCACAGATCCATCAGCCAAAATGTCACTAATGATATGAACTTTTAATTTCACAGATGAAGGAACTTGGCATCATCGTATACAACTGTAGCTGCCTGGTCCTGGATTTACAAAGGATATTTGCCCTGTATAGCTCATTAAGATACAAGAATAAAATACCTCCGAGTTGGTCTAAGAGACTATATGGAGTGTACGATACTCAGAATAAACTGACACTGCAGCTGAATGAGACAAAATCAGAAGCTTTTGTGTCGGTAAGTTCTGAAATGAGTTGTAGAGAGGGAGGGACGGGAAGAAACTTGTTTAACCCACCAGATTTTTGGAAGCCTGGGAAATTTAACATCTGCTTACTCGCCTAATATTGTTCTTTATGAACTTTAGAGTAGTGAACCCAGGTTAGGTAGGTGTTAGTAGCATCTATGAAAGAATCTCAAGTGTCTTTTCACTGATACACAGATGTTCACAGTTCCCTGCAGTGAATCCATCATAATGCCGTGTTCTCCCTGACAGATACTGTCGGGAGAAGTTATCATGGAAAGTGATTTCCATGAATAGGAAATGAATATGGTGTCAAATAAGCCTATACTTAAGTATTTCTCTAAATTAGCCCTAACTGAAGAAGATGCACATTACCACTATGTTCTTAACCAAAAGCAGCTACTAAAATTGAGACTTATGCAGGTAACTGGAAACTCAACTATAGAGATAAGACCACTACAGTATCACCTAAACAAGACAGAACTTGTTGGATAGTCTCATAATGCCAGAAAACCAAATCATTCTGTTGTCTGGGAAAACAGTTATTCCAATAGGCATACTTTTGTGGGGAAGTCTCTAATTGAAAGGTGTTTAAAAAGTTATTTGCCTTTTTCTGTGGTGCAGAACAGACAAACCACAATATATTTTTTCTTCATTCTGATTTCTGTGATATTGTTCCTACATGCAATTTGTGAGGACTGAAGATGCTGACAGATTCCATTTGAGCATTATTCTTTTTCCCTTTCTCTGTGATGTTCACCGCTTTTCCTCTTGTGTTCAAAAAATAATAGGGAGACACTTCAAATTAGGTTATTTATTTACACTAGCAGATAGAAGGTGAATGACTTGGGAGTAAATAATCTGTTAATCAGACATCTAAAATCATACAAAATAAGCTTGATAAGCTTACATTTTTATCAATGTAATTTATACGGATTAATCCTTTTCACCCTGTTCCATTGAAAGCATTCATGCTTCTGTAGAACATTATCTACTTTAGCTTTAAACGACTTTTTAAAACTTCTAAAATTCAAGCAGCAACCCCCATGGAAGCACTATCATCTGGTGTGTGTATTTTTGATGGGAAGAAATGGAGCAGTCCTCCACCTCAGCAGTGATGTAGCAAAACTGGAAAAAAAAGCACACAGAGTGGAAGATGTGGAGCATCTTTCATTCTGGAAGTAATTACATGAGTAAAACCAACCCCTTCAAAATTAGGAATATAATGAAGTTGCTAAGAGTTATTTACCATTCTGTATAAATCAAGGGGCAAAACCTCGTTGCTTTATAGCCATGTCTAAAACAATAAAAGGCATGTAGCACACTATTAAGGTTGTACAGCCACTACACAGGATGTTGGTGCAGATGAGTGGTTATACAGGGCAGGGTTTACCTTCCCCTGCTGGGAGCCAGGCGGCATTCAGGTGTCCAGGATTTTTCACACTCCTACAATCAGTGGAGAGACAGAGAGCTATTTTGGAGTGAAAATATGGAAATGCCTAAGACAGCTAGAATTAATAGCTATCTAAAGAGACATACGCTTCCACTGATTCTAGAGAGTCTTAAGGTTTAGCTTAAATTAGAGACTGCCTTTCGGACGGTTAGCTAAGGAGCTGTGAAATGAACTCCAACTCCCTTCTAAGCAATCTGTAAGAAATGGAGAAATCCTGGTGAAAGCCAGTCCTGAAGGGACACACGGTAAGGAAAGCTGGGTAAGGCCAACTTTAAGGAATCTGGGATCCGAGACAAAGAGATGTGGAGAGAGGCTGTACCAAAACTGCTCTTCTGCAGTTTGCAGAAAGCTCACTTCCTCCCTGTGATTTGCAGTTCCTTTTGTGTGGGCAACAAAAGCCTCTCCTCTAGAAACTCCATTTCAGAAAACAAAAGGAAGGAGTCACAGGTACTCAGAAGCTCAGGTCAGCAAAGTCCATCTCCAAGAGCTACCTGAATTTGTAGCCACAGCCAGTTGGGCTGGTTCATCCTTCCTGAAAACATGCTCTTCAATAAATTTCTGACCTACTAGCAAATTCTCAGTGTTTGCCAGCATGCCCCTCTGAAAGGCAGTCCTGGAGTTGCACTGGACCAGTTTGGTGGACCAAGTGTTAACATCGCTGTCTGTTCCTGAACTGATAATGCTAAGAAGAAAGTCTCAGCTGGCCAGGCAGCTGCCAGTGCCAGGGGTGTGGGTGCTGCCCTGCGCTGCATCCCTTTCGGTCTGGGACAGCATAGCCCCTCAGCAGGGGCACGGTGAGGTACCGCCGAGGGAGGACGAAGGCCTGGTTCTGGTAGGTGAAGAGAAGCATCACATGGGTATTCGTCAGAACAGCAAGTACTATACAGCTAATATGGAGAAAAGTACTAAAATACTCTATGACCACGGAGGGGGGGTCAGCTGTGCCACAGGGTAACAAGTGCAATGTCCAAACACAAGTGTTACAGGGAGAGCTTTAACAGACGTTCTTCTTCTAATTATCTCCTAAATGTCTTTCACTTTCTGGTCTTTGTCTTTTTCAGATGCATTCAATATAATGCATAAGAATTCCTTTCTTTAGCTGTTCTGTATCTTAAAACTTCTATTCAAGAAAATAGTAAGAGTGTAAGAAAAAAATCTCAGGGCAATAGCCCCCTATAAGTTTCAGATAATAGATACAAATGATATCTAACAAAATCACTTTACACTTTTTCTTGAGTTGAAACTCATTCTTTGAAAACGTCTTTCACTTCCAGTGTTTGTGCTGTATAAAACAAGCATAACACACAGTCACTGAAATTTTTTGTTATACTCAGGAGTCATGCCTTAGTGTTGCTTAGCAACAGCATCGTCTTCCAGACTGGCTGATAAAATGTAAGAGGTTTTGGTTGTTTTTCTTAGTGTTCAGGAATGGATCTGGAATATTGGTCTTGAAATCTTGCTACAGCTAATTTTCTAGTATTTTCTGAACTTAGTTGTAGTAAGTCCTTAAGAACACCAGTCAGTGATTAAGAAACCACTGTGATAGGCATTGTATTGAAAGGAAAAAACCTAATCAAACCCCCAGGGTCTGTCCCTAAAGAAAACATACTAATCTAGATTTCAGCTGCAACCCAAGCAGGTAACAAAGGTGAGAAGGTGATACAGCAGCAGGAAGGCAGGGGTCTGTCAGGGCCAGTTCTTAAGGCCAAGTGGCACCCGCTCCAGCTCCATGAAGTGCCTTTAAAAACCTCTACTCCCAGGAGCTCTGGTGTTGCCTGCAAGCAACCTGGCAGGTGGCTCCAATTCTCTCTCCCTGCTCAGGCAGGAGAGCAGAAAGTCCTGGGCCTCTGCCACAGATGGGCAATTCCTGCTGTCTTCACCTTTCTGACTGACACATTGGACAGCCCTAGATACAAGGCAGAAAAGCTGAAATCTGGGCTTACTGCTTACCAGCTCAGTACCAGGCAGAGTTCATTTATACCTGAAGCTAGGTTTTAGAGATAAGTTTCTTGCAAAACTGCAGCATCTTCCTGCGACAGTGACTGAGCAAATGGTGACTTTGTGTGGAACTTTAAACAGAACTGATACAATAAATTTAAATCCTGGTCACAAGTGATGGATCGGGCTCAATGTGGCAAGAATACTACTCCATCTAATAGTAACCAGTCCTGGGACTCTTTGGAACAAAAATCTCTGAAATGTAACTTCAACTGGAGCTTCTGTGATGACAGTGGATGTTTTGAAGTTTATGTCTTCTGCATTTCACCCACAGTTACGTCTACATGGTGAGATTTTCAAGGGGAAATTAAGCAAATACCTCTCCTTTGTACCTTTCAGTATTCTAGCAGGACAGTTGAAGGTATCAGTTAATGTTCTCTACTAAATAAACTGCCATCTCAAGAAGAATGAGAGGAAAAGAAAATAAATCACGTATTTTAAATGCTATATTTGAACTTTTCCTTTCACAGAATTCACCTAAACTCTTCTGCCCAAAGGACAGAGTCCTGGATATCGAAGCTATATACAGTGTTATCGATGATGCAAAACAGTTTGTATACATAGCTGTCATGGACTACTTGCCAATCGTCATTGACACCAATGCTAAACGGTGAGTGTCCATGTCCAGGACTAGCAGGTTATCATAATGCCAGTAAGGTCTGCTGGAGAAAATGAACCCACAGGAGATTAGTTACTACTGTGGACCAATTTCTTGGGGCCCAATTCTGCTCTTATTGAAATCAGTGAGAGTTCTGCCATTGACTTAAATGGGAGCAGAATTGGGACCTAAGAAGACATTTCCAGTTCTGGGTCCTAAGCTTTGGATCTGCCTATCAAAGGAGATCAGAAATTGTCTAGTCTGACCATCTGTAAGTGACTGGGACCCAGGAATACAAGAACCTACTTACACCTCAATCCTATTTCTTACACTATTATATTCACTACCCTGATACCACAGCTACTGACCTTTTATGAGTATCATATAGATATTCAACATGAGAGTGTATGTGTGTGTGTGTTGAGAGAAGTAACATGTTATGAGTTCTCATATAGAATGTGGGAGATGCCATTATTTTATTGAAATACACATGTACATGAAAATTTCAAATTCAGCATGGATTACTTTTGAATTATATTACAGTTTGGTTAACTGAGAGTTGCTAAAAACAAACAAAACCAAGTAATTCTTAAACACCCTGTTTGTGTAGGCCATTAAAAAGCACTCATGACCCAAAACTGGAGCCACAGTGTAGTAAAACCATCCAGCTCAGAAGGCAAGTTACCAGTGGTCCCTCTGACTCTTGGTAACCCTCATAATGAACCAAGAATCTAGCAAAGCTTGCCATTCCATCCATGTACTTTATTTGAACAGTTAAGCCAAACTATACATGGTTATGTCCTTTTTTCCAGTTTTGCATAATTAAAGAAGTTTTGTTCAGATTTTTCGAAGAGTAACTATCATTTGACTGATACCAGGCATAAACTCTTTCAAGTCTACAAGAGGGTTTTTCCAACAAACTTACTGGGTACAGCCTCTATCAGTGAAAGAATCATGCATGGGTAGTACTGTAGGAACCTCATTTTCACAATATGCATCCCTCACATTTCTCTTTTATGTTGGAAAGGATCTTAGTCAGTAGAATCATTTCAGTGTTGCAGCTCATGCTATCTCCTATACTCCTTACTTTGTTCTTGTGTCTGAAGAATTCAGAAATCTACTGGCTTAGGGAGATCCAGGGAAGCCACCTGTGTGAATTCTTCAACATTTTTCCTATAACATAGCTTGCTCTGAGGCACTGTCACAGATTCTCTACCTTGTCAGTTCCCAGTTCTCACTTGTAAGTTTTTTTTCTGGCACTCTAGAGCTCAGATTTCATTAGCCTTGATGCTGCTGGAATAAAGAAAGCATGTATTTTCTTTGTCTAATTCTCCCTGACCTGACCCGCTCCCACCAAAGATCAGGAACACAAAGCTTAACTAGTGATTGTGAGAATAGCACCATGGAAGCCACCATCCCATTCGTGGCAGAATTTCTGCAATCCTCATCAGGAAAAAATATAGCATCTTCCTTGAACGACCCATCTTCGTCTGCTGCTGAAGGATGCAGACACCCTGCACAGCTGCAGCTCTTGTTTTCCCAAGCAAGAAATTACAGAAGGCATTCCAGTCCCCAGCCTGTATGGTCCCAGTACAGAGGGGAAAAAGGATGACAGTCAGGGAGGGACCCCGTGTTCCTGTTTCCTTACTTGTGTAACCAACAGAAAATCCTTCTTGTCCCTCCATCTGGGCTGGGTAAGTAGCACCCTCTAGCTGTACCTCATTCTGCTAGTTCCGTGGCACCACAAGAGCTCCACTGCTCTCACTGCAGGTAGTGACACAGGAGTAACTATCCCAGCTGTGGGCAGACCAGGTACCTGTATTTTGTGCAAACGTTTTGGCAGCTCTTGGTGCACCTACACAGATGGAAGATGTGCTCAAGCATCCACAGCCTCACTGTCCCCACACTCACAGTTTTGGTGCAGGGCAGAATGACACAAAAGAGGATTTGCTGGCAGATCTGTTTAGTGAGAATCCCTTTGAATGGGAATGGTATTCCTTCAATGGACAGAAAATGAAATTCACATGTGTTTAGTTTTCTTTATGATGTCTAGTCTTGGCTGCATAAAATTCTGAAATTTTTTTAAGTTCTCTGAATATATTGTATTCTTTATCCACAGGTACTGGCCATATTTAGATGGGAAGATCAGAGAAGCGTTAGTTTTACGAAGTATTAAAGTACGACTTCTCATAAGTTTCTCAAGAGACACAGATCCCCTTACTTTTAACTTTGTTTCATCTCTGAAAGCTATTTGCACTGAAGTTCCAAGCTGTAGTTTGAAAGTTGTAAGTATAACTCACATTGCTTTGAAATCTAAGATATTTTCCACGCCACCCCCCCAAAAAATCAAGAAAGCTTCACAACTGAGAAGTGGTTGTAGTATCAAAGCCTTTATTTCATTATTTCATTAAATAACATAGGGAATGTAATATAATGAACTGAGTGTATTTCTAATAGTAATACATGTCGAAATTAAGACAGAAAAATAGACTGATGCCAAAAGGCAGTCTGTGTGGTGGACAGCCCATGTAAAAGACTACATCTGGTCTTTCGCAGCAAAGCTAACGAACGAAGTCAACCGTAGTCGTACGTCATGTTTATACTGGCTGGTAAGAGTAACTATGACAGCACAAAAATGTGGTTTAGTCTGGATTCATGTAAACTTAGTGTTCAGCTGCATAAGCATCTATTTTTAGTTTAGTCAAGTACAAAGTAGGAGAAAAAATAATTAAGATTTTACATTAAATTCAGGCTACAAATTCATTATTGTGAAGACTAGAACAAGCATTACGTGATCGCATTAGACATGCAATACAGGGAAGTGAGAAATACCATATATGTTATATTTGTATTAGAGAACAGAGTACATGGTAAGTACTACTTTCAATTTGATACACTTCATTTTTATGAAATTGAGTCATGCTGGATCAATTTATTTTGGTGGTTTTTTTTTCAGAGAATGGTCTTAAATAATCTGCTAAATTATTTTAATTTCTTAAATTGATAAGCCACTGAATTACTTTGGCTTTTTAAAATTGTAAAATTGACAACAATTGTAGAAACAAGTACTGTTTGTGTTATACGCACTAAGTGCTATCTATGCATTATAGAAATAGGAATTTTTATTGTAATGTACACTGTTATTACAAGCTTCCTAGGTAAGAAGCAGCATAAAGTATGTTTTGTAAGTCAAAAACCCTATACATGGCTGACACTGTTTAAGCCACTTCAGTTTTGAGTACCTTCTCGTTTGTTCCATATTTATCATCAAAATCCTGTTTATGTGTTCAAAATTATTTTTTATTTAAGTGGCATCTAATGCTGTACATACTCATATCCATTTCCATCTATTTACATGGGTAAAATCTTTAGTACAGAATTTATCTTGTCAAGAGCTAAATTCTAAAAGGAAAAAAAAACTATTTCTAGACATCTATTCTAGGTAGATAGTGTAGCTATAACATCTGCAGTTAGAAAACACAAATACAACTTCCAGTAAAAAGATGAGACCGGCCCAGATTTAGAAAGTTGTAAAGGTACAACGCACCTCAGTTACCCCTGTGCTGGGCATCATGCGTTCCACACACTGGGTAAGTCACTGCTTTAAATAAGCCTTGGTATAAGTAAAACTAGTATCTATTTGATTTTGGCTGAAACTGTGTCACAGGTTCCACCACAACACTCCTTTACTTCACAAATCATGTCAGATGAGCACTGTTTTTTTAAAATGCATTTCTTTTCAATTCATCTGTTCTAGCCAGGATCAAAGTGAACCAAAACTATGTGTGTGTATGGGGTAGAAGGAATAGGCTAACAAACAAGGTGAAAACTAAACTTAAACCTTTTGAATTACTGGAAAATTCTGCTTTTCCCTTTTGGTTCTGCTTTGGGTATGAGAGAACATAAAGTCAGCATAAACTCTACAGAAAACACTGTCATGCAGACATGTATTGGTATGTGTTTATACACAAGAACAGTGAAATTTTAAGAGAACCTTAAGTTACAAATTCTGATGGAAATTATACTTAAAATTGCTAAGCTGTGTGCGCGCACACACACCCCCACACCCCCACCCACTCACACACACCCTTCTTCTGTTCTCTTGGGGATAATATACCTGACTCCTACAAAGCATGTTTGGTAACTTTTTCCTCTTATTTAGCTTTTGATCCCTGTGATATGCCTTGTTGTGATTGTTTTCTTTTTTTTTTTATGCCTACGGCAAGACCAGTTTGGCTAGGAAGTTTCCAGCAAGTGCCAGTGGCTTGCTGCAGCTGTGGGGTATGCTGTTTTGCCAGTGGCAGCAGCCTGAGGTACACGGTCATCTTGGAGAAGGCTGTGCAGATACAGTTTCTCTGTTAGATGGGGATCTCTTCCCGATTTCCCCTGATCTCTGACCAGGCTAATGGAAGTTTTGGCACTGCCTAACTGCAAGTATATAGTTAGAAACAGGGCACTGCAAACCTGTTATGCCTAGCAGTGTCCTGATCAAAACCAGCCACCAACTGTTGTGCATGTAATTTTTCAGTCCGCTGTTGATCTCAGGAAGGCAGAGCCTGCAAGACACAATTTCCTAGTTGCAAACACTGAATTGTAAAAGTGTGCTCTATCTAGAAACAGGGGGTTTTTTTCTTTTTTTGCCATAGAACTTTGATTATACTGGGCAATTAACATCACCAAGGCAGTTAGAAAACACTTAGTCCCTCATTAGGCATTCCTCAGCATTTCACTGAGTCCAGTTCACGTCAGCATTAATAACTATTGCATTCAACTGAAACTGCTTTGAGAGTGCAGACTCAATACAAGGACTCTGAAGAAATGATCACTGGGAAGAAGTAACATGGAAAAAACTTTGAGGACTAAATACATGCTGTAAGCACACAACCAACTCTCAAGGAGTAAAATGCATACAAACTGCTCATTTAGGGAGCTCTGTCCTATGCACTGAACCACGTGGTCATGAAATTGAAGCTTGAATCATAAAGGGTAAACTCAAGGTGAAGTCCTTCTTGGGACCTTAATTCCAGTACTCCTTAAGTTTTGTGTGCTTGACCCTGTAAATATGTCTTCTGTGCAAGAATGCTCAGTCTGACTCTCAAAGGAGCAGTAAAAAGGGGCCAGCTCTGTTGGGTGCAGTGTTGGACAGAGAAAGGTGCAGGTTTTTGAAGGGCCCACAGAAAGCATGAACTAGAACAAACTGTCTTTAGACAACCGTTGACCAGGAATGAGTGGCATGGAACAGACATGTATCTACAGCACAAGCTGTTCTTGAGCTGCCACATGAATTTATTTGTGAGTTGTGCAGGTATATTCCTGCTAAGGTAAAAGAGGAAGGAAAAACTGAAACTAATTCTCAGAAAGCCATAAATGCCCTACAAGTAACAAAGTGTTATGAATTAACTATGAAACCTTTGCTCCTTAGCACTAACTTAATTTTAAAGCTCTAAACTCTTAAAATAAGGATGGAAAAGATTAATGAAATGTTAGCAGAAGGTGGTATATTATTAACACAGTACTTCTGCTTAAGGCGCATGTTGGAGAACGTTAGGCTGTGCTACTTAATGCCAGTGCTGGTTCACTTCCTCATCTAAGCTCCATTCGTGTATTCTGTTTGTGAGGGCAGATGGGTTTCCCTACTGGTATCTGTATTGTCAAGGAGTTAATGGCTTCTCTGCTGTTGCTGGCAAACACATTACATTTTCAATCCTTCTGTCTTCCCCTGCCTGAATCTGAAATTTTTCTCTCTTACAAAGCTGTTATGCAAACAGAACATTATGTGTGATTTTTTTCAATTCAGCATGTCTGCTGAATCTATCTCCATTTGACAACACTAAGCTTACATGATTACTGTGCTTGGCTATTTTTACATCATGGTATGTAACTTTTTGCTAAATTGCATAACATTAGGAAGAAGACGGGGTGTTACGTTTTGTTTCCTAGCATTGAATACTTTACCCATTTGCCAGTTTTAGGCTAATCCCTACAATATTAGCGTTAGTCACACTGTATCTTCCACATACCTGTGAAACATTACTGGGAGTACCCTTGATGGGCGTCCTATGGCTGCTAACTGTCTCTGTTCCTGTTTTGTTGCACCAGGGAAAACATGACCATTTTCTTCTGGCTTTATGCAAAAATTCAAGACCATTCAGAAAGATTCAGATCCATCTCTAGCTTGCTAAGTAGATACTTTATGAGTGGGTGCGTCTTTGTGGAGCAGCCCCTCAGGCACACACTTGCAGTCTTGATGTTGGCTAAGAACTAACCCCTAATATCTAGCAAACTTTCCTTTATGGTTTGTTCTAATTTTTTTAAAGTGTAATGCTGTAATTGTTAGTGATGTTAAAAATCTGTAACTGAAAGTATGATTTCTGCATGCAGCTTGGATGTGAATATACAATATGAATCTCATTTAAAGGACAGATACTACAGTTTTACATAGAATAATCTTTTTTAATGCCCTTTATAAAGCAATCACTCAAACAGTTTGGGTTGTTGTGCTTGTTTTTAAATTAAAAAAAAACTATCTTTGGAATTTTGCTAGTATTTGAACTCATTACAAAAATTAAGCTGTAGAAGATAACAATACCACATACAGGTAAGTAAGCATGTGGCAATGTGGAATTCAGAGACTGTTTAAGGAAACAACTTTGTGATAGCTATTATCATAAAACTGCACTGCAGTACCATCCAGTATTTGGGCACTGAAAGTACACAAACTCTTTGAATTTTATTTCTAATGCACTAAAAACCTGCTTCAGTTCTAATAAACATTCATCATTGCGGGGAGGGGCGGTGTGGCAGTCCAAGAACAGAGACTCTCCACAATGCTGGAATCAGCAGGAGCCTGAATTAGCCTTGTATTTTAAGTAAGAGTTCTTCCAAGCAGTTTTGGTACAACCTCTGACAACATAAAAGTTGCCCCAATATATTTTCCAGTGGGGAAGAGAGAGATTCTGAAAGTCCACAGCATAAAGTGTTAGATAAGCAGCACCCTCTGAGCTACTTTGCCTTTCTGTCTGCAAATTATTTTCATTAGGTTTGGTAATACCAATTGCAGATAAGCCTGTTCTCCAAGGAAAACCAAACTGCAATGATCAAGAATAATAATTAAGAAGAGAGATTTTTTGAATGAGTATTTATATGCAGTTCTGAAGAAAACAGTAGTATAAAACCTAAAGCTGGCATTCCTGGTAATCAGTAACAACACGTTTTGCAATAGTCAAGCAGCTTACTGCAAACTAGCTTGAAACCTACCTACATCATGAGCTGTGTAAAGAATGCTTTATAAAACTAACTGCCTGTGTGCTATGTGTACACCCTTATTTGATTTAATCAAACTGGTGATGTAGTCTACCACAGAGCTCACTGCATTTCAGTAATGAATATAGTATTTTACAGTTGGATTTTCAAAGTAGTAAGATTATTCTGAAAGACATCTCCCTAACCTAAAAGGATTCATTCAAGGTTTGTATCAAAAAGATCACTTGTTCAAGAGATTAATTTTGCGTTATGAAAAACAGATCCCCAAGAATGATCAGGGAGTTTTGGGGTGGGGTTTTCTTAATACTATTTATCAATGCCTTAAGTGGGTGCAATGTATAGCCAGCTACTTTCATCAGTAATACACTGTGAATTAAGTTTGGTCAGAGGATCTACACCATCACCTCAAAGTTTCCCAGTCATGTAGTAAATATTTAACTTCTCCATCATCTTATTCTCTACTTCTGGGTTTGGAATCTGTGTGTAGCTATTAGTTTCCTTGATGAAACAAACAATATTTAGATTTGTACTGGAAATCTCATTTTTGTCTTGCATTGATACAGACAAGGAGTGCATATATGTCCAAAATATATTAAAAAAAATAAAAATCAATAAATCTAATTTAGACTTCACCTTTAGGGTAAAACAGAAGCACTTTCCTCTTGTTGTCTGGTAAATTTTATCTCACCAGATCAGATTTAATCCTGAGAAGTTTCTAAGTTTCTGAAATCAGCCAGTTTACTGTCGGAAACTATGCAATGTGTAATACAAAGTTATTAATTCAGCTCTTGGTGTGCCTGCCAATCCAGACCCTGAAGCAGACTTCAAACCCCAATGTCCCTTGATGAATGAGGAAATTATCTAAAGAAAACATGCATTCCCTGCTCTTATCATGCAGCACATGAAGATGTGGCGGGGGGGGGGGGGTTATATTAATTTCGTAGCCTTTACTACTTGGCACTGTATTGCTTTTAGTATGCAGTAGCAATATAGTTTGTACAGTTCAGAAAGGCATAGTGAGTATCACAAACTATGAGAATTTAGCAAGAAATACAGCATACTGTGTTTTATTAAAATTAATGCCTGGCTATAAAAACTCAAGTTCTTTTTTCATAAAGAGTAAAGAACAGACCATGTTTTTTCTGTCCATTGTAGAACAGTTCTCATTAACCTGCACTCCATTCTATTTTATGGTAGAAATTCTTTGACCTTGAGGAAGAGAGTGCATGCTTTCTTAAAGAACAGAAGAACACTTCCCTTCCCAAATTAAATCGTAACAAATATATGGTGACTGATGGAGCTGCATATATTGGTAAGTAACCACATCTCAAGAAATTCTACTTTGTAGCTAAAAGCCTGAAATAACACACATTTGTAAATGAGGCATCTACAGCTGATATGGTTGTTAAGTTAAAATAATAGTTCATTTCTTTGAGAACCTAGATGAAGACTGAGCTTTGAGCCTCTTCTCATTTAAAAACTTTTTTTTTTAATCTATGAATCAGTTTTGCAAAAGCAACATTCTTCTTTCAGTATTTAAAAACAGACTGAAAACACAAATACAACACACTTTATGAAGTAGGAATAAATTGGATTATTAACACATGCTCTTGTTTCTGCAATCCAATGAAGATGGACTGTTCTCTATTTCCTCCCATGTTACCACTAAAGCTGTGGTCAATCCTGGTAAAAACCGTATAAATGCCTTTCATCCTCATCTTCTGAAGTCTCATTCCATTTACTCTAATGACATTTCAGACACCGTCCTAATATCAGGTACATATCTAATTGGTTGTATTTAAGTAAAGTCCCTGTATGGGTCCTTGGAAAAGTTCATTATCAGTCAAATGCCCTCTGAATGCAGTCTAAAAACTACCTTTAAAAAAAAAAAAAATCTAACTGCTGAGCTGTGTGTGAGCTGCAGGATCAGGAAACTGCTACTGAATTAAAAAGTAACTCATCAGATTTTATAAAGTACAGAGAGAAAACATGCATTCTAATATGCTACAGCTTGATACTTCAGTTGCTTACTTCCTCACCCTGACTTACTGCAAAGAGCTTAAAGCCAGTGATCACAGAAGCAGTGAGGGAGGGCAAAGGCTGCAGCCCAGAAGCATGCCCATGCACACGTGAAGAATGGAGAATCCCAAGCAGTGTAGACATACAACCACAGGCTACACTGAAAAGCTCACCTTGATGGGCTCAAAACAGAGACACGTCTCTTAACCTATCCAAATCTTATTTTTCACTTCAAGAGTGTAACTTATTCTTCTCTTGTCTCCCAAATGTTTTATAAGCACCCCCCAAAATAATTTTTTTACTCCATTTTAAATTTCTTCCACCAGCCAGATCAAATTTCAGTAATGTGTAACTTGCCTACACAGCATGGATTTTTAGGCAAGTTGGTTTTTTTCTTTCCTATTGTCCTTACATTCTAAGACATACACAAATCAAAAAAAAAAGAAATAATCAAAGCTGTGTCAGAGTAACACAAATGCATGTTAAGGACCCAATTATCTTTTACTTGAAAGCATAGGAAGAAGTGTCGCTTATGATGAGGCTTCAGTTTACCGTCCTTGACAATTTTAGAATTCTTAACACTTCCTGCTGAAATGACACTGAAAGAAAGAGTATAAATTTCTCAGATACCTTCCTGGGTTTTGTATGTTCAGATGTTGTTTTAAAAGATTACCTCTAGTAACAGCATTTTTTCTCCAAAATATTGAATGTGTTACATGAATGTACAACATAACTTAAATAGTTACTAGTTCTAGTGAAATAAAAATAACTGAAGCACTTGGTTTACTTGTTTTCTATTAATCCAGTTATCCTCTTTGCCTTGCCATCAGCAGGATTTGAAATGCTCAATTCATCATCTTAGATTTCAACAAAGGTGGTAATAACTGGCATAAAGCAGTAAAACCTGTTTTTCTTTCCTGAAATATTATCTATCAATGGGTAACCTGTAGAAGATCCATTGGTTTGGCTCAGCATTATGGAGCAACCACTCTCCATCCCATCTACTTTAAATTGTTTATATGACAAAAAATATTTTCATTCTGGGCTCTGAGAAGGCCGATGAGGAAAGTAAATGGAGTAATGATACAATATATGCAAAAGGAAGAGCAAGTTAGTTTTGAATAAATAAAAGAACCTGTTTTCACCTATGAAGGATTAGAGCTGCTGAACTTCCAGAAATTATCTGCACTATACACTGGTATGTAATGGGAGTTCTTTCTTTCCTGCTAGTATAGAAAACTTATTTCCGTCTCTGCCCAGGTAGGCACTGGGGAAAATGATACTCTATCACACTGGATTGCCTTTTTTTTTTTTTTTTTAATGTTAGAAACTCATTGTATATTCCTGCCTTTACTTGTAGGTAATTTTGATTGGGTAGGAAATGCTTTTACGCAGAATGCTGGAGCTGGCCTTGTTATCAACCAAGCAGACGCGGGGAACAGCACAAGCATCATTAAGCAACTCAAGGCTGTTTTTGAAAGGGACTGGTATTCACATTATGCCAAAAGTTTACAACCAACAAAAATCCCAAACTGCTTTAATCACAAACTTAATAAAGCAACATCTAATAAGACTGCCATGAGCAATGTGAATTAGAAAGACTATTTTACTGTTTAGTATGGCAATGAAGAATTACATTGGGGTGTAGCTGTCTTTCATATTTATAGACAAAAGACTTAAAAAGCAAAAAAACCCGTTTGGTTTGGGGGGGTGTTTTTAGGAAAAAGCACACTTATATAAAAACTGTCTAAACTATATTCTCTATATTGAATTATTTAAGACTTTCAAATTTGTTAATTCTGACACTGAATGTCATTTCTGCTTCCATGTTAATTTTTATGTTCTGTGAATTTAACAGCATGTGTCAATTTTTCTTTTTCAGTTTTAGGACTTCCCTTTATTGCCATCCTGGCTAGAACGAACCTTGAGGCAAAACCAAGATTCAAGCTATGAAATGGCATTCTAAGATCAGTTATTATTGACATACACGTAGATGGTAGGTTTACTTTATTAGAAAACATAAAGGAATAAGCAAACTTTCACACATATAAATCATTCCCTTTAAAAAAAATACCCAGTCATGCAAATACTTCCTAATTTTGAGCATTCAGTTTGAGTATCACTCTTCAGTATCTTCTAACTAGCCTTAAAATACATTAGAGTTACATGACTGATAATTCATTCATCTCCTAAACATCTGAGAATGTTTTGAGGGATTGGGGTTGACCTTATCAAATTTGTCATAATCCTTAAAGCCTCTCAGATAAGTGGATGTTTTTTATCAAAATAATATGGATTCCTTTTAACATAACAGTTACTTCCAATTATACATTTCATCTAACAATGAAAATCTTTGGATTAATAGCAAATGCCTAGGACTGATTTTTCTTTTTTTAATTTTTTTTCTAATCTCAAGAAAATTTCTTACCCAAGTTAAGTATTTATCAAGTGCAAGTCAGCAGTTGCATGATGACTCATTATCAAATCAATGCATACATAAAAATCAAATAGTGCTTTTTAGGAAGGTCAAGTGTTATACAAAATCATGCAATAATTGTTGTTAAATGATCATATAGTCATTTTGTTTGATTTTACACCTAGAAGGTTTTTTTCCTGATTTTCACTTAAAAAAAAAGATAGGGTGAAATGGCATTTTTTGTTAAAATATCATCCATATAGGTGACTACATCAGCACAAACAGAAATATGATGCCTTCATTTAGGCCACAGCTTCAGTTAGTGTTAATAGCGTGCCTCTAAAAACACAGCTCAGTTGCACCAAGAAGCAACTGTTCTGTAAAAGTGTGACTTTGATCTTTAAAAAAATACATATAAAAGTTTGACAACAGATTTTTCTCCAGAGCTGTAATAGCTTAGTTTTGTAATAAAAATGTTTCATTACTATCCCTCTGATTCTGTTGAAGAAATACAGCCATGAAAGCAAACTGTGGTCTGCATTTTATTAAATATTCACAGAACTTTTTCCACAATGCAGACTTTTCTCACCTGGCTGTATGTTACTGAAGGCACACTTTGAAAGCAGTGGACAGAAAGGGAAGGAAACCCAATCATGTCCCAATGTACTATTTTAATCTTAAGTACAAGTTAAAAACCCAGCTTGGCTTTCAAAACATAGGTTTCATTTAGAAGGTTAAAAAAAAAGTTCAAATTTATTTTAAAGTAAGCACAGCTGAGGACATTCTAATAAGGTAACATATGCACAACTTCAAATTGCCAGCTAGAGACATACCACAAAACTAGTTATGACCGCAAAAGGCACACTTTTGACAAAGAATGTTTGTTTCTTTTGCAATTGCCAATATTTACATCATCTTACTGAAAATGACATAACAAATTTTTAAAGTTGTCAACTTTTACAGAAGAGATTCTGCACAGCTCTAATGCTTATTAACATTTTCTATTATTCAGATAAACACATGCCATTTATTAGCCTACACACACAGAGAGAAAAGCATATATTCTGACATTCATATAGGAAACAAATATCTAAAAAGAAAAAGTTTCCTGAGTTGCTATGAAGGAAAAAGATCTTTGTGAAGAGAAATATCTGTATTTTCTTCCTTCTGTATATAATTTAGAATATGCATAGCAAGTATGGAAGAGAGATCCCCAGCACGTAATTTACCTGTTGGGTTTTTTTTGTTTTGTTTAAGAAATAAATACTAGTCCATATTAATTTCTGGTGAAAAATTCAGCCAAGTTATACCACCAATGAATTTAGTCTTATGAGTCAAAGCTAAAAAAACCACAAACCAAACAAACAAAAAACCCACCACATTTTTAAAAGCTGATTGAGATATTTGTAAAGCTTCTGAGGTCCCCACAAATAGGTGATCTTGAAGCTTGAGATAAACTTAATACCAAGTCCTTACATAAGATACAAAAACCCCAAGCAAACAAAAAAACCCCACTGTCCAGAGTTGTTAATTGTAGCACCTGATGGCAATAATATACAAGAATGAATCAATGCAATTTTTTTTTCCCCCTCTGAATACTAGAAACATGTGGAAAGTTTTTTAAATGACATCTTGTACAAATAATGGAGGATCTGAGTGGAACAGAAATTTGTCAGATGATAAAGCTAAGCTGTCTGTTTACAAAGCAGGATTTAGTGATGAAATCAGACTGTGGAGTTACCACTGACCTTCCATTTAATATACCAAATGGATGATTCAGATGTAATAGTTTTACTGGACAGGTCCTAGGGAAATACAATCACAAATATTAACTAGATCCATTAGTTTACAAATGCATTCTTATTGGCTTGATAAACAAATTCGGGTGCTTCAGTGACCCCCCCCCCCCCAAAAGCGCTGATATGTAAAAGTACATTTTAAAAGTGGCAGTATGTTCTGGTTTTATGAATAGAAGAGTTTGGGGTTTTTTGAACAACTTTTAATGCAAAATAGCAGCCAGCCATCCTACAAAAGGACTGGCAGACTCAAGTTTCATTTGGTATAAAGTATGGATTGATATTTTCGTAACAGTTTAGAATGGCAGCAGCTCCAAAGTAGTACAGAAGGCTTTGGTCTGTTACATTCACCAAAAGACAAAGTGCATCTTTGGAGTTCAGCAAATAGGAAATTAAAAATACCAGATTCTTTTTTGAGGCTGTTTAAGGGGATTATACCCAATTATTTGTTTTGGGTTTGCACTGTTCCTGTTTAACTAGATTTGCCACAGCAGCCTCGATTCTGGCTTAAGATCCTTCTACTAATGTAAATAAATCTGGAGCAAATCCATTACAGTGATTTCACTTGGTTTAGCAGGGATCAGAATCTGGACCAGTTTCATCTTCCTTTATCTCTCCTGAGTATCACCACTGCACAGGTTTCTTCCAAACTTAAGAGGGATTTGCATTCAGTGGTTTCTTACAGACCTCACAGGCATAATCCAAAAGATGCACTTTATCTAAGCCCCTTCTAACTTGCATTGGTAACTCTGTCATATTAAAGGCAATTTCCTAAACAGAACAGCTTTATTCTTAAAGAATATAGACTGTAATTGTTGTTTGCTGCAAACATTTACTAGTGCCTTATTCATACAAGCTTTTGTTTAACTGTTCCTCACGTGAAGTCCTGCTAAAGATCTTGTACCTAGTACTGAAGCATACAGCAAACTTCCTAAGTAAGACTACATATTGTGATGTTTACAGGTTAGTACCTAAAACTAGAGTCACAAAAAGAAAAAAAGAATGACACATGTTGGTCCAAACCAAAAGCACATCTAATCCTGAGCATTTTGTGCCAAGCCCAGTTCTAGAACTAAATTTCACAAATTATTCCTGTCTTCATCATCAACTAACGCGCAACATAGCTGAATTATTGTGTCCTGCCAAGGTGTAAAAATAAATAAAATCTGAATTCCCCCAACAGCTGGCTGATATCAAAAACATAACCACAGAAATTCCTGTAAGCAGCACAGGGTGAAGAACACAGCACAGTGGCCACTTTACAAATCTCATATGTAAGTCTCAAACTGCTTTGGGCCAGGTACCACTTTTTTCTGCCTGCAGCATGAACTAGTATCCACAACTACTCTCACCTTCTCTTTGAAGACCAGAAAAGCATGGATTGTGTGCCACAGCACAACAGCCATAGCTGTACCCTGACAGGAATAGATCTAAGTTTTTGTCCTAATTTTTTCTCCTCACCTTTTTCTAAAATAAAAAAATGCATCTTTGAACTGACTTTGAGGCTGGGCTGTACAAAGTTTTACACAATACAGGGCCAAGTGTTCCAGTAAATTCAGGCTCTGCAGTTCATTCAGAGGAGAGCTTGAGAAACGAGTAAAAAAGCCTCAGAATGCTACTTTTAAGACCTACCCATTATTTGCTATACTACTAGCTACCTAAATTCTGCTACTTTGTTTTTACATACATAAAAACTGAACAACTAAGCTCTGTGTGAACTTTACCTGCCTTTTAACCCTAATCTAAGGAGAAATCCAGTCAAAGAATTTATAGGGGGGGTTTTTTTGTGACTTTAGTGTGTACTTACTGAAAATAGCACAGACTTTCTCATCAAGATGGTAAAGACATCAGCTGGCTATTCCAGTTCTTCAAACTCAAGTCCTTTATAAATATCCCCATCTTGAATATCATGCACTTGACTCCTAAGAATGGCCTTATAGAACATGCTAACTTATCTTAAAACCATTTTGGACTTCAATATTAACTCTTCATTTTAATACAAAAATACTGGCTACATGTATAGTATGTTTCCAGATGGTAATTTCTGGCACTGTGTTTTTCTTCCACTCTTATCCTTTCTATACATATATATTCATGTTTTTTAATCACTGTTAATCCAATTCAACCTATGTAAAAACCAGAATGAATCCTTGTTATATTTAAATTTCACAATGATACCTCCTGAGTTGAAGGCACCAGTAAACATATTCCACTTTTAACACTGCAGAGTATAGTAGCTCAACTGATACTGTAGGGTTATCGCTTTTCTTAGCTGTAGTTTTTCTCTTTAATTACTGCTGGATGTTATTTATTAATTTCTCAGTGTTGAATCAGGTTGGTCTTGCATCATCACTTTGCACAAATGCCTTAGAAGCTTGCCAAACTAGCATGTAAAAGAGACCTTGTTCAAAATAGTTTAGACAAGAAAAGAACTCATGTGCTTTACACTCTGTGGATGCTGAAGTCATTAGATAAAACTCAAGTCTTATAATACAGTAGAGCTTTCTATTGCACCTCCTATTTGGATTAGTCCTGCAAGGGCTTCAAAGAAAAAGTCTGTGAGAACTGTATGTTTGAATTATGTTGAGATCAGGAATTTACAGATAATCTGAATAAAGAATCCAGCTGTATCAAGTGGTTCAACACAGTAACTTAAATTGGGTTTTCATTAAAACACATGTCTATTCCATATCCATATGCTACAACTGCATTAACACTCTAAGGTTAGGTTTTCCCTAAAATGCAAAATACAGGTGGGACAAAAATGACGCTACTGCAGCCTATTTCTGAAAACCTTGTTAAAAGTAGATTTTAAGAGCACAGCTCAATTCTGGCTGCAAATTATTCTGCTGTAGTCAATAGAGTCAGCTCTATTTTGTTCACAACAAATTCTACACTGCAATTTTACAGGAAGACTCAATACATCTTTTTAATCCTGTAATATGAACATGATAATTTTCCCTTTAAGAACAGAAATAAGGTTGATGGCTGGATTCAGGCTACAGAATAGAACAAAATGGCTGACAACTGTAGCATTCCAGAGGATTATTTTGTACTCCTTCATGTTGCATGGGCACAAACGTGAATGATACAAATTACATGTATCATGATGGTGTTGGATGAACACATAGCAGGCACTGCATCTCACACAGTAATATCCATCCCTCCTGCAACAGCATAAAAGAAGAGTAGAGAGGAAGGGGCGAAAATAGGTACAGAGGCAAACCAACTTGAATCAGACCAATTTAAAAGACTGGGCGCTGGCCTAAAAGCTCTGGGCTGCATTCTCATTTTGTTCCTTTCCCTGCAAAATCCTGTATTTCTTATGCATCCACCTTGCTCTTCTTCATATGAGTGAACTCCCATGATTGTTTTCAGAATGAGGAGGGATCTTTAAAAATTACAAACTTATGCTTAACAGAAAGAAATCAGCATGAATAAAAGCTCATCAATTTCTATGTAGTAGGTACCGAGTAGTAAAGCAGCATTTGAAATGGGGCTCTTCCTTGTACATTAGAAGTTTCTAGTGCTATATAAGCAGGGGTTTACAATGTAGCACACACCTGCAAATTTCACATCATATGCAGTATTTGCATGTGTTCTCCCAATATACAAATACAGGCAAGTCAGACAGATACCATTCACAACTACTAATAAACTGGTGAAAACTAAGCAGAAGTATCAGGTAATCAACTTTAACAAATTAATCACACTCAAATGAAAAAAATATTTTCCCCCCCAAAGTGCTAACTATATAAAGTTCATAAATTACTTAGAAGCTGGAATTATTTCCAAAAGTAACTTTGAGGCACTTAATGGGCATTTTACTGGGGAAGGAATCTTTATGTTAAAGATTAAAGGCATGCACCATTACATGTAGCATTGTCTAAGCAAGACAGCATATAACACATAAAATAAGAAGCTCTTCAAATGGAAGCGTGTGGAACATTTTATTGACTGACTTGCTAACAAGTGTTTTCAAGTGGATTTGCTCAGTGTTCAATTACTCCACATTATTCCTTATTTGTATTTCTTCAAATGACACTGTACCTGCATTCAATGTTTCTCTTGAAACTTTACAGCAAAACAGGATGCTTCTGGAAGTGACAGTTGTTTCTTCCTAAAGGTCAGAGGGCTGTTCTCCTAATCTCACTTGTCTTCTCACTGTCTAATACTTCTTCAGCAACCCAGTCCAGGTTTTTACTTGAGAAGCAAAGGAAACAAAGTATTTTTAGTTACCTGGTGCTTCTGAAAACTGCTGGCTGCTCAACATCCTTCTGCCCTTTGAGACATCACTCACCTAATGTGATACTAGAGAAAACATAATAAAGGAGGTCAAACACATAATTCCAGGTGCCTCTCATAAGTCTTCACCTGGAGAGACACATATGCAAAATCTGGAAGAAGAGACTAAGGGGCAGGGGAAGAATGTTTGGCAAACTTTAAAGGAGGTAGATAGAGGTTCTTCTGGTGATATAAATACCTCCTATGGTGGCCTTGTTTTATTCTAATGTAAATCATTCTTTACCATACAACCAGATTTGTAATGACCAAAATGTCTGGATAACTTTAGCATGAAAAGGTGGAGGTCTAACGTACCTTGTCTTTCATAGTTGGATTAATTTCTTCACTTTGTAAGAGGGGTGGAAAAGGCAGGTAAAAATAGAAAATGGACTGCCTCCTCTCTTCAAGGAATAGCCCAGGTTGCTTCTAGAAATAGAGCTGATAAGGTTTCTAAAAAAACCAAATATCTTAGGCATCCAACTTCTATTAATTCTTAGCAGGTGATGCATACCTGCAGGAACTTGGGGCTCACAGCTTAGTACCAACTTCTTTCTTGCAAACTGTCAGGCTTCTCAGGAGAGCTCTTCCTCCTTCTCACTATACTCAAGACAGCTGTGACATCTCTAGATTCTTCAAAGACTTTTCCAAACTAGATTTTAAGAATTTTCCCTATGGAAAGAAAAGATGAATTGCAGATTAAGTGAGGAACCCGAAGAACCTAGTACAAGTATTAAAATTTATAAGAAATCAGGATCAAAACCAGAATGCATTCTCATTTTTGCCAACATTTAAAAAAATAAAGAGAATTGGAAGAAGAAGAATGAGAGGCTACGGCAGTACCTTAGATTAATGAAGCTGAAATTTATAAATCAAAGCACTGTTAGTTTGTGGACTGTCCCCACATCTAAAGTGCTGCTCTTAACACGACATCTGTGAACAAGTAGCTTTGATATGTTGTACAAAGGTTTCAGCATTCAAAGTCTTATGTCCATCTATGGTTGTATACCACTTAAAGGTAGGCCAAAAAAAATGGGGTTCTGTGTATGTTTATACAGACCGTACTGCCAAATAATCATTAAAAAAATACTTACTTCTCACAGCATTTATATCTTCAGATGTAACCACAGAGATCTTAGTGGCAGAAAAGCAACGTCTGTGGCAGCAAGCAAGCCAACTAAAATAAACTGTAAGCCCATTTTCCAAGTCCCAGTTGATAAAATAAAAGCATTCCAGATGCCCCCATATCCATCTCAAGAGTCCAAATGTCCTTATATCAGATTCCAAATGCAGAGCTGAGGCTCCCCACACACATATGCACAGAGACACATCCTCAAAGGAAAATGAGTATCTGTGCCACAAGAGCTTGGAACATCTCCAGTATAATGACTTGTTTCACTGTTGTCCTACTCTTAAGTAAGACTGTCAGGAAATAGTACAGCTCTTTCTGGGAAGGGCCACATATCCTTTACTAGAAAATAGGAACATGCACATATTAAGAGACTCAGAATAACAAACTACAAAAGTAAACTCCTGGCCACAGCACAGAAGTACATTAATGTAACAGTTTCTGATAGCACATACCAAAGCCATCTACTTGCCTTTTCAGTCCCACATTACATGTGTGCCAAAGCTCACTTTTTTAAAAAAACGAAGGGTAGTGCTTCCCTCTGAACTAAACATTCCAGAGAGGATTATACTTTTTTTTTTTAAACAGAGAGAACAGCAACCACTGCCCCAATTCTCTCTTCCCTTTCCTCACTATCCTTTTTCATTGGCAAATGTTTCCATTATCTCCCCCTCTGCCTCTTGTCTTTTTCCTTTTCAAGCTACTTCCTACATGCTGTTTCTGAATCCCTTGCTGCTTTGTACACAGGGATGAATCCCTGCAACTTTCATTGTTGGTGCTGTATCATCCTACAAGGTTACTTCCACTAGCTTTCCCTGAAGTGCTCAGAAGAAGAAAGTACATGCCTATGTTGTTTAAAGACATACAAATTACTATGTATGAAGACAAGGGGAGTCAGGGCAAAAGCAGAATGCAGGCACTACTGGAAAAATACCTGGATGGGGAAAGGGTTTTAAGTCATACTCCTCAATCTGATTTCGCCTTGGCACATCCAAAACCTGTATCAGGATCTAGAGCCCAATTTTGCAAACCTTGCACAACTAACACAAGCCTTGCTTCCAGGTATTTTGTTTGCTGTTGTCCTGGAGTCACATGCCAGGTTAACCTGCCAAGCTAGGCAATAATAAGCAAGCCAAAACCACAAACAGCTTCAAGCCACATGACCTCAATTTTACCCTCCAGGTGGCATTTGGCCACAGAGGGGGTATAATCTCGGTACTGTCATCTTGTGACAGTTAAGATGGTCCAAGCTCAATATCATATATAACACCACCACCTTCAAAAGAGTAAATGCAGAAAGAAGACCTCTCTGCAAACATGTTTTAAATCTCAGAGTGCAACTTTGGCACTGCATTGTACTTCCCTACACAATCTAAAAGTAGCAGGAGTCCTTTGTAAAGTTTGCAGAGCAAAAACGATACGTACTATGTAAGTTTACTACTATACCTCTTCTGATGGAATAAAGTATCATATAGCAAAATCTGTCTAAACTTATTTTGAAAACTGCATGGCCAGCTTATGCAGTAGCTAGATATGTGGCAAGGTTGCAGTGTTACTCTCTAAGGAGAATACAATAAATATGCTTATATATTTTGTTCAATTCAAGCACTGCGTAGACTCCAAGTTCTACTATGAGAAGTATGGATAACTTCTCATTATCCTTCCTATTTCAAAACACAGTATTTATCACAGATGTGTACAATACAGCAGCATAGCTTAGGCCTGTTATATAGGTCAGTATCTGCAATGCACACAAGAACATAGTTTGCCACTGCAAAGGCAAGTGGCTGCAAAATCTATTTTGGATAATCCAATTTATATTTGAGGAAATCAATGTGTGGTCATTTCTAGAACTGTGAATTTAAGGCAACTGCTGCATGCTTGTATATTTGACGAGTTTTATTATACTATATCCTTATATGAATGCCTATGCAGTGTAAATGCTTTAATATAAGATACTGAATGTTTGGGGGGGTTGGTTTTGGGGGTTTTTTTACACATTATTTTCTAAACAATGCTACATTTTACTGCATGTTTATCCATTTTCTGTGTTGGTACAAAGTGCAAGCAGGAAGACACATGATTTTAGTAACTCACACAGGAGCTATTCAAATCAATTATAAAAATATGTTCTTATGTAAAGATTTTTAATTTGGTGAGAAATGTGCTTCCTTTAGACAATGGGCTTGGTTCACAGCAATACCTGTGTAATTAATGTTTACTTACTAAAAAAAAATAAAATCACTGAGTCTGTAAACAGGGCTATCGACTCTGCTGCAAACCACTATGTCAGTGTGTTTTGATACCTTTGAAAATACAACTCATCTACATTTACTAGGAAAACAGATGGCCTGTCCTGATTCAAGTTGAAAAATAGTGCTCTAATTGAAAAAGTCCAAACTTGAGCAGCTATTGTGTTTGGTGCTGCAGGATGACAATGTAGCAATCTTTTTTTTTTTCTTTAAACAATACTTTCTCATGACCTTAATACAATGAGTTCATGTTAATTGATTGTGAACTGGGCCCACTTTTATACTGCTACTACACATAACCAAAGTTCAATGTATTAACAGAATTGAGCAGATTCATTCTTTTGGAAGAAAAAAGAAAAAAGAGGCTAACTTTGGGTTTACTAAGGTTTTGGAGAGGTGGCTTGGTACAGAGTGTTGCTGCTGTACCAGTGCATTTTAAATGTAAGCTGAAAGACTGATGGCTAAGACAACATTGTCAGTGGTAGTTAGTATCTTATACTGCTGGAAACTAAGTCGCTAATGCTATAACACTAAATCAAGGAAGTAATGCATTAGTTTAAAGCTATGTAAATATTTATTTTAATGCTGCAGCATCATAGCTATCACTTTTCACTGCTTTGATATCCAAGGATTCCTAATACTACACGAATGTATTTTGTCTGCTTCATTTTTTAGTTTCAGTACTTTCATTCAAAGCAAAGTAACTCCTATTTCTTTGTACTGCACTGAAATAAAAGAAACTTGTTTCAGTACATAATGCTTTTCTTGCTCTTTCTGGTTGTGATGGGTTGACCCTGGCTGGACCCCAGGTGCCCACCAAAGCCGCTCTATCACTCCCCCTCCTTCAGCTGGACAGGGGGGAGAAAATATAACAACAGGCTCGTGGGTCAAGATAAGGACAGTTTAATAAGTGAAAGTAGAGGTCACACGCAAAAAGCAGAGAGAAAACAAATGATGTTATTCTCTACTTCCCATCAGCAGGCGATGTCTGGCCACTTCCCAGGA
>JANZLQ010000052.1:6197632-6218068 GCA_026212715.1 Elanus axillaris
CTACCAATGCAGAACACAGCACTATGAGGGCTGCTATGGGGAGAATTAATTCCATCTCAGCCAGACCCAATACACTGGTCTGTCTCTGTCAGTGTTTGTTTCTGTGAGCACTGAATCATAGATATTAGTCCCTAGCTCCCATACTTCTGTACATACACAACCTGAACGCATATCTGGCAATAGACAGACTACCTGATGCCTCCAACTAAGGCTCGGCAAAGTCTGAGCAGCACTGGCACTGAGTGACTGTGAGCATCTAGCAAACTTCACAGCTATTGGAACAAGGGTCTTCTATATCCCTGTTTTAGGCTTCAGACACATTAAGCTTAAATCCCACTTTTAGGCACATCAGCCTCTACGTTGCTCAGGCTGTACCCATCCTGCACATTCACATTAAACAGACTCTCAGGCTATAAAGCAGTCTTGCTGACTATAGAAATAAATAAAACAGGGACATGGTACAAGCTTGAACAGTACCTAGTATCATCCAAATTTTTTGTTAGCATAGTTGTCCTTCACACTGGCCCACAACAACTAGCACTCTCACAGACAGTGCCCAGGTGCAGCACTGTGGGGCAAGATATCTTAGTAACTGTCTTCAGTACAGTCTGGCCACAGCTACTCTGTGGAAAAAAGACAAAAAGGACAGGTTAGGCACTTGGATGTCAACCATGCTGTGTCACTTAGCTGTACAGCCAAGGATCTGCTCCTGGTTTCTTTTGTTGTTTAGATGCAACTACTCACACCGCTAAAATTGTCACACTCCAAATCTGAACCTTAGCAGCAAGTCTTGGTGTTAGACAAAAGCACAATGTTCTCCAGGATATAGTTTACCTGTGAACACTCAAACCCAGCAGGGAACTCCATCCATCTCTGCATTTCCAATTCCTGACTGAACAGGACCTATAGCTACTGGAAACGCTGTCCTATTATTCAGACCAGTAAAAACAGTATTTATCACAGTAGATCCTGTAATACTAAGAAAAGAGTTTACCACTGTCTGTTAAATTCTAGAAGAAATAACTGAAAACTGTCTAATCTGAGCTCTGCCAAAATCAAGGCCATAAAGCCTCACTCTGCACTTCAAGCTTCAACCTTTTCTTGAGGTTCTAGGCAGGAGGCAAAGCAGAAATGTGGATGAAAAGAACATTTTATGTATGGTAATAAAATTGAAACACCTGATGCCTGACTAATCCGGTGGCCTTCTACAATGGCATGTTTGCATCAGTGAATACAGGAGGAACTACTGGATCATCTACCTGGACTTCTGTAAGGCCCTTGATATGGTCCTCCACAACATTCTTGCCACTAAACTGGAGAGATATGGGTTTGATGGGTGACTGTTAGATGGACAAGGAATTGCGGGATGGTTATGTCCAAAGAGTTAATAATCCAACTTCATATCCAAGTGGAAACCTGTAATGAGTGGTGTCACTCAAGTGTCTGTACTGGGACCAATACTATTTAATATCTTTGACGTAGACAGTGGGATTGAGTGCACCCTCAGCAAGTTTGCAGGTGACACCAAGTTGAGAAGTACAGGTGATTCGCTAGAGGGAAGGGAGGCCACATCCAGAGGTACCCTGGCAGGCTTGAAGAGTGGGCCCATGCAAACCTCATGAAGTTCAACAAGGCACTGCACCTGAGTTGGGGCATCCCCAAGACCAAAGCAGACTGGAGGATGTACGGATTAAGAGTAGTCCTGCTGAGAAGGACTTGGGCATACCAGTGGATGAAAAATTTGGCATTAGCTGGCAATGTGCTCCTGCAGCCCAGAAAGCTAATTGTATCCTGGACTGCATAAAAAGAAATTATCTACTATGAGGGTGGCAAGACACTGGAGCAGGTTGCCCAGAGAAGCTGTGGATGCCAAGAAGTGTTCAATGTCAGGTTGAACAGGGCTTTGAGCAACCAGATCTAGTGAAAGATGTCCCTGCTCATGGCAAGGGGGTTGGTCTAAATGATCTTTAAAGGTCTGTTCCAAACTAATCTAGGATTCTGTGATTCTAAGATGCTGCAGTAAATTACTTGATTAGCTCACTTATCAGCTGATATCAATAAAGGAGACACTCACATCGCTTAGAGTCTTCTGATTTAATTCTTGTACACTATACAACCCATCTGAAAGCAGCTGCTTCTGTAACACAGCAGCGATACAGTTTCTATATTAACAAGCAATTATTCTTGTACAGAATAATTCCAAGCCTAGCAAAGAAGTTATGCCTAGACTGACATGTGACACAGGCAAGAAACATTTAAGTGTAAAAATAAACAGAATATTTTCATACTTGGACATTTGTGTAAAATTATTTAAAACGAAGAGCAGTTTAGTGTGTGTCTCTCTGTGTGTGTGCAATCCACAAGTAGCTATAGGACCCAGAATTTTATTTCCTGTTCTAACTCAATATAGAGTATTGATCCCACCAGACCTGAATTGCAGTACAGACTTTGAAAACTTAATGTAGAAATGGGAAAAGTACTGTAACATATGATAGCCCACATCCCAAGAACTGAGTTACAGAAATAACAATACTAACAAATCTCTGCCTAAAGACTCTGATGCTTAAGAGGCGAAACCCTCTTCCACAAAGAGCTGCTGTTGTGCACAAAGCAGTCTACCCTGAAAGACAAAAGGGATACATGCACAGAGGTGGAAAAATGTTGGCTATGGAAACGGGTATTGTGCAGCAGCCTAGTCTGCTTTCCAACAAACTGTGGATTACAGAGACTATGGAAAAAACAAAACAGGGACTGAAAAAAGACAGCGAGGAAGCTAACCCAAAATATTTCAATAGTTCAGATAAGCATTATGTTATTTGGAGGATCCTGTAAATAAATTCTAAGATTACTATAGCTTATTATACTAAGTTCTATTTCCAGTAGGCACTCTTTTCACTGTCAGAAGGCTGCAACTCCCCATTCTCCTAACAAAAATGATCAACAACCAATACTTACTCATGTTGACGCGGAAGTAACGGACACTGCACACGACCAATATGATCAAGCAAATGCCACTTTATTGCCCAAATAGCTTGGCTTATATATACATTTTAGTTCCTGTTCATGCATAAGCCATTTGTTGATTGGTTAGCGTGTGCTGGCCATGCGCCTAAAGCAATAATTTGATTGGTTAAGAACTTCCGATCATGCAAATGATTCCCTCTGCCAATATTCTGTCTTGTATCCTGCTTTCAGTCACGTATGTCTAACCTTGTTCTACTTGTTGTGCCTGCTTCATCAAACTTGTAGCAACAGTTCGTCCTTGAGGCCTGCTTTTTGCAGAGGTCTCTGGCTCCCAGCATAATCAGTCCCATTGTATCTGCATTGTTCACTATGTGCCCATTGCTTTCCAAGTATCCCACATACTCAGACCACTATGACTTGTACAACATGATCCTCTTTTCTAGTAGATTCAAATAGGATCCTACTTTAAATCTAGGAAAGCAGGCACTACCCTGGATTTCTCATTTCCCAGGAGACTGCCACAGTCACTGGGATTTTCTGTTGCAGGGACTGCTTTCACATTCTCTTAAGACTACAGGAGTCCTAAACAGAAGAATACAAATCCTCTCTCCAATTTCCATCTAAAAAACTTCTAACCAGGCCTACTGCTAAGTAATTAGCTCTATGGAGACTCATGTTCCCTGTAGTTTGAAAACGAGAACACTAAGTAGCAGATAACATTTAAACAGAAAAGGTGAAGACTGACAGGAGATGAGAGAAAGCAGAAACTCCTGAGATAACCACTGCTCTCAGTAGCACATACTTTTCTAAGAGCTGGTTTATGTTTTACCAGAAAGGCAGCTTTTGACTGCACAAGTCACAAGAAGGTAAGCAGTACCTGGCCAGACTTTGACCCACACTGTTTCACATACAACACTTGAACAGATTTCTTCACAAAATGCAACAGGAATGATGAGTTCAGAACAAGGAGAAAGAACCAATTCCCATGCAGAGAAGCTTTACCTTAATTCCAAAGCTACTTACATGCCCATTTTATTCTAACAAGTATCAGAGCACCTCACTTTCACATTTCTCATGGTTTTTTGCAAGACAATTATTTTACTTATTATTTTAGTGCCCATTTTCACAGAAAATGAAGTATACACTTAATACCAAAAGTCTGCATCTAAGAACTCAATATTCTTTTCACATGTGCAGCTTCATAACAATCATATGAAGTAGGAAACAAAACCTTAGTCCTGTCTGCAGACAATGAGCAACTTTAATTGCTTACTGTGCACTGTATCACAAAGAAGGTAGTATGCAAAATACACAAAATTTAAATTCAGCTGGTGACATCTATTTTTATCTTAAATTTCCTTTCCAAATACCCATACTCTCTAAAGAGATGTGCATGGAAATGTTCAGATGCATTCCATGAGAAGACCAAAAAAATTTCAATCCCAGTAGCTGAAAAGAAACCAGTTGCAGTGTCCCATCTACAGTAAATACCAGTACCACTGGACTGATTTACTGAACAGGAATGGATTTTATCCCATCCCCTGCCTTTGATAGCATCCAACAGGCTTTGTGCTCCAGGGGCATGAGATGATACTAGTGACATGGATGGGTCCCCTCTCGGCTCAGAATCATATGCAATTGGATATAATGAACAACTGCTTTTTATGAGACTGCCTAGTGCTAAACAGGCCACATTTCAAGTATAACAGATGATGCTTACTTACCATATTATAATGTGTTTTAAAAGATACATCCTTTTCAGACTTGACCTCCATCTGCAAACCAGCGCACACCTTTTATCAATTAAAGTAGGGCACTGATCCCAAAAGGTGTTGACATCTCCAACTCAGAATTTTGCATTTCCCTCCAGAAAGAGAGCCCTTTGCTAACCTTGGATTAATTTTTAAGTACCAAAACTCATTTCTCACTGAGTGCCACATGTATTCAAGCAATACATGTGAAACGCGTATTCAAACAATACATGTGAAAGAACCCAGCAAGTGATAGCACATGTAACTGAGTAAGAGCAACAGCGCATCAGCTATGGTATGCTCTTGGACTTCGCTAACACCTTTGGCATTAAGTAACATTAAAAAAAAAAAAAAAAAGGCATTTTCTTTCACATACTGGTGTCTTAACAGTATACTCTGAAGTAGCTGAAGGGCATAACACTCAAATAATGTGCTGAGACAGTCTGTCCCTGGTTAAATGACTCCTGAACGGCATATACCTGTTGCCACAACGCAAAACTCTGGTTCACTTTGAGAACTCAGCTAAATGTCGCCCAGGTTTTAAGCTGCTTCTTCAGGCTAAAGTAATCCAGGTCAATGGAACTGTATTATAAACTTCAACAGGAAAGCCAGAAAAATACTCAGAACAGGCATTCATCTTATTACAATAAATCTTCCAAATCACTTCATTCCTACAGTCTCACAACCAATGGTGAAACAGTGCCCCCAGTATGATGCATGGAAGTTTGAAAGAGTGCAAAGAAATCATTGAACAGCAATAACCCATTTTACAGGGCTCCCACATCTCAACTTTTTCCTCTGAACAAAGTACTATTTGGAGACAAAGTACTATTTGGAGACTGAGGAGGGATAGACTTCTTCAACCCTTGCATAGATAGCCTTGTTCAACCTGCAATTTAAAATGCTCTCAAGATACATATGCTAGATAATGCAAAGATGAAACCACAAGTCACGGTTCAGTACCAAAGAGTCATGTTCTAGTCACTACTCTTTATCCTTTTTAGGGCCAGTATCAAACCAGTATGCCAGTAAGTTCATAGATGGATTTTACTGCTGCTGTAATATAATACTCGCAAAGACTATGTTCAGCCTGCCAACAGAATGGTAACACATCTCCAAGGGGTTTACAAGCTACCTGAAAGGTCACATCTTCTGTAGCAGAACCAGCTTAACGAGCTCATTTTAAGGGCATCTCAGCTCATGTAGAAATGACATAACAGTACAGTCCAAGAACATCTGCAGGGCTGTGCTTAGAAGTTACAGACCTGGTCGTACAAACTCATTTCTAACCAAAAGTGCCATTTAAATCAATGGCACAATTCCAGGGAGCACCAAAGGATCAGCACATTCATTTCTGTTCATATTGATACAGTATTTAGAGAGGTGCCAGTACTCAAAACTTTAGGGATGGCCCTTTCAAAATGAACAGTGGTTATATTAGCAGTACAGCAAATAATTTATAGACAAGTAAAGCAGCAAAGTCTACATCCAGTGATTTTCAGTCCAATACACTTCTGAACCCCTTCCGTTTTACAAAAATGTCTATTGATCTACAAGCACAGAAAACTGAGATGGGTAAGGCTGTGGCACCAGCTTACAAAAAAAAAAATTAGGCAGGCAACCAAAACTGCCAGGTGCTGCAACCTGACCTCTTTAGATATGTATTTCAGTGCTTGCAAGGAAATGGCGCAAAAGAGTAAAAGCCTGCACCCCAGCACTGATCTATACTCTGACCTAAGTCTGTACAGCAGAAGTCAGTTTTCTTGCTGAAGGGTCAAATTTATCTCCATGTCTCACATTTTTTGCTGTTGCAATGCCTTGCAATGCCTCCACAATGTTTTCTACATATGTTATAGAGGGAGCTGCTTGATACGCATCTTTGTGCTGACTTGATGAAAGTCACTCACATAGGACAAGTGAAAAACCTGTGTGTTATAGGGCAAACGTGTAACACTAGTGAGAGAACAATCCAAGAAAATAAGCTGCACTGTAAGTGCAAATGGTATGGCAAGCTAGCATAAACAGGAAAGTGGAAAAAATAATGAACTTGGGAGGAAAAAGTTGAATCATTAAAATTGCTAGCCACAGTTTGTCTGATCTCCCAGCAAGTTTTAGAATAACAGGGGTTTCTTCAAGCCCTCTTCTTGGTGAATTCCCATACCGAGAGTCTGACAGCAGACACAGTGGCACAGGACTAAACACCACACGATGACGCCCACAACCACAGAACAGAAGCAGTAACATTTTTGCCTAGTGAACTGACAGCAGCAGTTCCAACCCTGGTAATGCTGCTTTGGTAGACTTCACCAATCACTTCTCTATATTCGCACCACCAGTAGGTTTACGTCTCAACATGCTTGGAGTCCCAGACCTTCTCTAAGCTTCCTAAAAGCTCTTTCACTAAACTGTGTGATGGAGTAAGCCAAGTAAGAAACAGGCTACAAAAGACAGTTACCTTTTCTATTTTGACTACAACTGTATCTGCAATACAACAAAAGATGAAGTAGAGACTTAAAATTTTGATAGGGATGAAACACTTTGATGATATTAGCTTACTTACCTTTAAATAATCAAATGAAAGGATCAGAACAGTCACTAAAAAGTATGGAACCTAAGGTAAAAAAATATATTAGAATAATCTAAAAATAAACCTAACAAGGAACAAAATGGTAAAATTATGACCTTTAGTACTTGAAGTCCATATTGTCAGGTGTGCACATTGCTGCCTTTAGCACACTGGGGCCAGACACATCACATTAATAATAAATGCCAGGACCAGAGGTTCAAACAAGATGGAACTTGTTCCATTGCCATTTTTATAAGGAAGAAACAGAAAAGTCAGTTTTCACAAGCTTTATTTAATTATATATATATTTATTTTATTTATATACCCTATAAAACTGCTTATTTGCAGTTCCACCAAGTTTTGGTAGCCTGTTTTGAATTTGGTTAGATGAATAATGCAGAAGAGTGGTTTACTATCATTATGGCTTCTGGAACATGTACAGGAATTGAACAGGAATTATATTAATAGTGAAGAAATTAATGAATCAGGACTTCCCATCTAGAAGTGAGAAGCATTGATATAAAGATATGGCACAAGTGATCCATCTTGGTCTTCTCCCCACCTGATACTGGCCACATGTACACAAAAGTCTCCTTCAGAATAAACCAGATTCTCTAACAAAGCCAAGATCTGAGGTAGGAAGTGCGCAATTAGGCCTGACACTAATTAGCATTTCCATATGACCTGTAAATGCTTACAAGCAACAAAGGCAATTCTCTGCAAGGACCAGAAAGGTTTCACTTGCCAGGGTCATGTATCACATCGCAGTTCTGGGTGCGTAAGAGTAACTACATATTGTGGCAAAGGGCCCCATGAGATATGGGTTGCAGTCTGGCCAATGGCCAAAAGATTAATTTGTAGTGTTAAGTGGTCAGATCCCCATTAGACACATTAGCTTAGAGGCAGTGGCCAGACAAGTGCAAGTCAGGAATGGCCCCCTCCAGCGGCAGCAAAGCTCCCTAGTAACAGTCTGAAACAAGTGGCATACTCCACATAAACTTAATATCCCTCTATTTGTCTCAATTAGTGACATTTTTCCTCAGAACTGAATACAGGCTTCCTGACTTCACAGGTATCATGCACATAAGTAGCCCAGTCTGATCTCATGGGTAGTAATTTATTATCAAAAATAACCATTTTAACATTTTAGCCCAGCTCTGATGTCAAGCCAAAGATCTTTGGAGCATTAGCCAATCAAAAACAAGTCCCAGTTGCCTGAATGACCTAGACAATGTGCACAGTAACTCGAAGCCCCAGTGAGACTGTATACCATCCTGCTAGATTAGGAATTTTTGTTCTGAAGAATAACACTTGAGAGATTGTGAAATATCAGTATTGTCATAGCTCAAAGGAGCAACAACTCACATCAGGAATTTGTAGGTTGGTTTGCCACCACAAGAGCACTCAGTGACAAAAGCCTGAATAAATTCATAGCACATCCTTTAATTTATATATCTGTGCCAGTTCTGGGCTACAGTAGGTCATAAAAAGCATGAGATCAGAACCCAAACAAAATTACTAAATCTCATGGTACCAGTCATTAGAGTTCTAACTGTAATTAGACAGATGGAAGCAGAGAGCAAGCTTTTACTGCTTATTTCAGCTCTCTCAAGAATACTTCAAGAAGTTGTCTCTTCTTTCAAATAATAAAAAGAAATGCTTGTACGCTGTGAAAAAGCATTTGTAAAATGGTACCATCAGAAAAAGAGACAACTTTTGCTGTAGTAATAGTGCATGTAAGAATTACCAAGACGTCATGTCCAGTACAAACGGAGCAATCTAGCATGCTAAACTATTTGGGTACTCCCAGGTAGCACAAAGATGTTCTTACATACTTTACTTTACTCTGAAACTACACGAAGGGGTTGATCTCACTTCAGTCTCTCCTGATTTTCCCACAGAAACAGGTACCAATTTTCTGCCAGCTGTTCTAGACTTATATATAGCTAGTGAAACTCTTTTCCTCAAATTTGCTGGTGTTCCCAGCAGGAGTAAAGCTACAGCTAACCAGAATTACTTTGTACCAGCAGCATCATGGGTGACAAGCAAAATAGGTACAAAGCCAATAAATACATTAAGTATAAATCACCTAATGTGTCATGTAGCTTTCAACATGTCTTTTGCTTTGCTCCGCGGGAGAGAATGACTACCTCCCTCTTCATCAGAGCTCCAAATCAAATTCCACAAGATCTGCTAAGACACTTACAGGTTCCAGAAACATTTTTTGATTTTCCTGCTCCAGCATGTTTCCCCCTCCCCAGAACAACAGTAGGATATTATGGAGAATCTGACACAAAGAAACCTGCCTGTTTGAGAAGGATGATGCTACAATGAAGTCTGGCACCATGTATTTTCACATGGCTTCATCTTATGCAATGTCCAAGCTTAAATGAAGAAAAAAAAAATCTACTCATCAGCATTATACAGTACTTCTCAGCTGCATATCTGTCAGCACACCTCCACAGGCCTAAGGGCAAGGGCCAGTACCAAAAAAACATTTTTCCTAAGTGCTCTCCCTCAATATTTTACGCCTGTTAGCTCCTAAGACAAGGAGAGATACGAATAAGGCAATGAAGAGCTGTTCTGATTCAAGATGGTTTTGGATCACATTTACCATATTACAGAAGGCTACCAGGCAGAATGTGCTTATAAAACAAAGGTGGCTGGAAGGCAGTCCATGCGGCATCAGTCTCTGGGCTTTTGCCCGTCTCCGTTAAAGGGCTTCATAATTTCAATTGATTTCAAACCCATTTTAAAAAAGAAACAAAAAGAACCAACCCCACCAACATCAACAAAAAAAACCCCAACAACAAAACCTCTAGAAGAGGAGCTACTTTTGCAAAGTAACAGCCTGAAATAATGGAATTATGACCCTGTTCAAAACAAAGGCTAATATGCAGGTCTCACAGTTCTCTAAACATTGTGCAAAATGTGTCAGCTTTTAGTTTGCACTGCAGCCTGTCCTTGCACAGATTAGTTAAGGTTCTTCCCTATTTTCTAATGTGTAACAATCAACAAGGGCAGCACAGAACTAACCTGGAATCAGAGGTAGCAGAAGACTCCAGAAGTAAACCAATAAAGCCAAATGAGAAAAAAAAAATAAAAAAAAGGACTTTTCCATTTCCCACCACCTGACAGTACCTCCACTGCATGGCAGCCACATTCCTATCACAAGGTGAGCTTCCAGGAAGGTAATTTGTGCTATTAAGAAAGCAACCACACTGGTATCTTTGCAGGAAACATAACCGATATTCACAACTGCTTACTCACTTCAGATTCAGGGGCACCTGGTTCTCCTACATAATTTAAATTGTCAAACATTATGCAGAAACTTGGGTGTGGAGGGGGAAAATGGATGGGACACACAACCCTGTTTTGTTTTAATTTGCAATGCACTGCTTCCTGGACATCAACAATACTTTCCTAATTCTTCTGAAACAACCATGAGGGCAAAAGGCCAGGTGATGTTGCTTCTGACAGTGACGAAAGAATATCAAATCACCTGCAATATTACCAAGTTAGTATCAAAGCCTACAGTTTAGGCACTGACCAGAACAGTACCACTAAATCCCAGTACTGCCTCTGCAGTGAGCCGCACTAATTCTTACCTGCAGATGCCTCTCAGACTTGCACATTTTTCAGCACTGCTGCTGCATTCAGTCCATAACCACTATGAACTGAGGAAATAATCCCAAGCACCAACTGCAGAGATCAGTTACTGGTTCAAATAGAAAGACTAATCCAGTTTCTTGCCTCTAAAATAGAAGTTCTACCCAGCTGAAAGCCACTTCATTGACAAAAGGAAGGAAGCAAAGTCAGCAACATCAGAAGTCAACTTAGCTATGGAAGCCTGCATGGTCCGACTCAAGGGAGTCAATATTTTTAGTTAAAAAAATGCCCATTTTTTTTTGCACAGATTAGTGCAAGTTAGACTCATAAAAGTCTGCAATGCCCCTGAAAGTATCTTCGGCCCTAAACAATCTCCCAGTGCATCAGCTCTACCACAACAAACATATTCAGAATATTAAACATGGATTTAGGAGGCAAGCAACCCCTCTCCCAGCATACGCTTCGTTACCCACAGCTGTACAAAATAAGCACAAACCAGTAACATGCCCCAAGCAAGCAAGTAACAGCCCCAGCGCCACTAGCACCCCCTCACCCACACGCAGCACTGCGGAGGACAGCCAGGAGCCCTCCTGAGGTGTCTGCTCCTACCAGCTCCCCCTGCCACGCAGCCCAGGCGAAACCGTCGACGAAAGCCAGGCCCTGCCCGGCTCCACTCCCGATTACCGGCACAAAGAGCAAACCAACCCACCTGCGCAGCCCCATTCTTCCCTCTGGAAAATTCCGCAGCCTCGCCGGGCTGAGGAGGGGCTGGGGCGGGGCCGGGAGGCAGGCTCCACCTCCCTGCACGGCTCGCTGCCATGTTGCGCAGCCCACCCCAGCGTTCTGCCGCGCTGAGCCCCTGTAATGGCGGCGTGGGAATCCAGCAGAGGCGTCCTTGTACGTGGAGCCTTTCGGTCATGCTTACAGAGCTGTGGGAGGGAGAGGGGAATGTTTTGCGTGGCTTCTCTGTTATTTCCTGTCAAAGACTTCAGGTTTTCTGAGAGGTAGCTCTGAAGCTAGAGGAAAAAATGGGCTGGTCTTACTCTTCCATGGGCCTTTTCTTTCCCCTGCCAAGCTGCTGAAAAATGTCTTTTCTAGCAGAAACGTTGTGTCGAAAATGAACAGTTCTCACAGCACGGTTATTGCCATGCAGAAGAGTGGCCTGTGCTGCCCACCAGCCTGGGTACACACATCACTGTACTAAAGAAATCTGTGGTATGGAAAAGCTTGGGATCTGAATTAGAAATGTAAAACAAAGAGAAACCTAAATAATTCTGAACTTCAAAATGGCAGCAGTGCTTTCTACTTGATGTCCTGAGGATAAGGGTAACAACTGCTTGGCTTTCATGCTCCATTGCCCAGCAAGGAAGCAGACCAAGGCACGGTCACTTTGCTTTTCATACCAGGGTCCCTCGCAGTCTGGAGCAGGATTCAGCCCTCTCATGTCCCCTCGGCAAGGGACAGCAGCAATGTAATTTCTCTGTGGGACAGTTTCCTTTGTTTCTGGCAAAGATATAATCGTATTTCATTTCTCTGGGAAAGAACAAAGGCAGTTTCTCCACAGGGATTTAATTTTAGATCTCTTTTCAGTCCCCAGACTTGCTCAGGCTATTGCTTTGGGCAACAGATTAGTCTATGGGAAAGAGTAATGAAAAGCTTGCATCTGCGAGGGCTGTTACAACAAGCAGGAGGCTCTGGAGGAAACAGCAAAAGGCAAGCAAAGCACAGGAAAAGCACTAAAGGGAAAAATCCTTTGTTGGCCAAGATAATAGCATATGTAATTTGCACCTATAAATTTGTGGCCTCTATTCAGTCCCAATGCCATGGGGGATAACATCATAGTAAGTCTGGAAGGGAACTCAACAGGTTATCTAGGGCATCCTTCTTTCTCCTTTGCAGGATTAAAAGTCCCTGACCCAGTGCAGGGTCAGAGCTCACTACCCCTTCTTCTACCACAACAGTGACCAAACTAATCCCTGCTTATTCACACCCTTCAGAGTCTTGATTGAGACAATCTGAAAGATTTGATAGAAACTGGAGTGAATTTGTTTCATTAAGTAATTGCAAAATGTTCAGCCTGAGTTTGTAAACCCTTTTAATAATGCTAATCACCTACTTATTGCTGTCTGTGTTGACTTGCAATCCTGGCTTTGCTTATCATTTAAATGCACGGAGTGCCTTGCCTCTAGGTGAAGTCAAAAGTCTGCACAGTGCATACCTCAAATCAAAGATTGAGGGCTGCAAAAATTAGGAATCCTCACACATCGCTACTGACTAGGTGCAACCTTTCTGTCACATTCATCCCAGCTGTCTGAGGACAGTTACAGGATGAGTCTAGATGGCAGCTCTGCCCTATGCAAGAATGTGACTGAGCTGAGCTGAAATGCCCTCCTTGCTCTCCTAAGAGGGAAGCCCAGAAGCCCTGAATGCTTCTCTTTCGGTGTATATGCCTTGTCCTGCCTTGAAAATAGCTACATATTAGGGTATTTGGAGAATTAAACTTGGGATTGTGCCATTTTTAAATTTCAGAACAAAATTCTCTACCCAGCAGACTCGTATTTCATCCTCCTCAAGCATCTGAAATGGCTTTTCTATTTGGGATGTATGTATGCATGTCCTGTAAGGGGCAAAACAAAGGCTCCTACCATTATGCAATTTTGAGTTGGAGTTAACACATTAAAAAGAAGAAAGCTGCTCACAAGAAATAAGGTTTCTCTTGGACGCAGATCTTGTTATTTAACCTTTTTGGGTTTATACAGTGCTTCTGTTCACACAGATGCAGAGAGATACACAGATGGTCATGGTGCTGCTGTGATACAGACCACCGCCAGCAGAAAAACCCAAGCTTTCAGAGAGGGTTCACTGCAAACCTGTGCTGTTATGTGTAACATTGCAAATGATCCTAATAGTCATGGAAATGAGTTCCATTTGGCATGAATCACAAGAGCTGCTAAGTGAGGGCCTCTAAAATGGGCCTGTTAGGAAAGACAGAAATAATGAGCTGTTGTACTTTTTTTTTAAGCTCATTAAAGTGGGACAGCTGTTGTTTAACAGTTAACTGCAGGAAATAAAAGCCAAAAGTAACAGATAACTGCAGTTAAGTAAGGCTGACTGCCTGACCTTTATCTGAGCAATTTGCATATCATACCAAAAGTATCACACAATCGAAGGTTGATATTTTTTGGAAACTATCTCCTAATGACAAGTATGGCTATTGCTAAGAAGGTAGCAAATGCATCACAGTAAGGACCCAAAAAGATCTCGTGGAGAATTTCTAGCACAGGCAGACCCAGTACAACTAAGATGGCATGCCACATGCCGTTTCAGACCCAATATAATCACCATGGCTGGAACCTCTACAGTGACAATCCCTAAACCACATGCAGCATGCTGCCCATAATCCCTTCCCACATTTCCCATGGCCACAGGCAGCCTCTGCTGCAGGTGGACAAACGTTTCACCTTTTTGCTTTTGTTGCAAGTCAAGTCTGTGGGCTGCTGGGGGTTGCCTCCTTTCCCTTCTTGGTGAAGAATGAACACAAAGTTGATTTATCTTCATAATACATCACCTTGGAAGCCCAGCTATAGCTGGGAGGTAGGAGCTGTTGTGAGAAACAAGCCCACATAAATTTTAAAGTGTTTTATTTGGGGACAAAGTCAGTGGAGCAAAGTACAGCACTGGGTGCAAAGCACACTGTCAGGCCTTAATTGTGCAGGTTAAGTACATGTTCTACATGCATATTCACTAGATGTCAGATACATATTCATTAGTTTTCCGGGAAACTATCAGCATATGCAAATTTCCTTTACCCAAGCACATTAAACTTCTCTGGTGATCTTCAGGAGTCCTCTGGTGGTCTTCCATAGTCTTCCTCACTTGTCCACTGCTTGACCCTTCTCGGATGATTCTGCGCAGTGCAATCTTCTGCACACTTTGATACATCTTATCTTAAAGAAAATGCTCGTTAGCACTTCTATTATCTATGTCTATACTTTGACGTGATCCATATGGATACTTCTAAGCCAAGTTATCTAAAAAGACTGGAGTCCTTGCCTCCCTCAAAAATTGCAAGGCCATCCCAAAAGCAATTTTCTTTAGTACCTCACATCAGTCACTCACCAGGCTAACCACACTGTTGGCTTACCTAATCACATGACTCAGTCATACCTCTAACTTCCAACACACAATTTAGCAATACTATGCCTGCCTAATTTTAGCAATAGCTGCAGCTGTAGCTCAACCCAATTACTTTTTGTTCAATTATTTCTAATTTCTTTTTAGTGAAAGCAAGTAAAAGCAAAAATCCTATTATTATTTATCACAGAAAGAAGTGAAATGTGGTAATCTGTTGAAGTTGTAGAAAAATTGTGTAAAAAAAAAAAGTTTTCAGTCTATTGAAACAGACTTCTAAAAAATAGAAAGCCTGTACATGGGGATGTCTTGTTACTTTGTGTCAGTGATTCTCTCCAACATCTACAGTATCAAATGTCACCTGGTCAAGAGCATAATTGATTTGGGGAAAACGTTATTAATGGAGCAGTGCTTAGTATTTAAGATTATGATGTGGAACTGTTGATGCAAATCTGTTGTCACTTTTTCTTGTATTTTAAAACTCACTGACCTAACGTTTGTTTGCTTGATGTAACTGATGTAAGGCTCCTTTCTTTACGATGCAAACTCTACTTCGACAATTTATTACGGCTTCGAGCCTGCTCTGGAAAAATACTTTTTGATCACAAGAATGAGACACTTTCAATAACAGTAAGTTATTTTATATTACTTCAATTATCATAATATGTAATGAATTATTTTTTTAATATCAGCTGCTAGGACATGCATTGCAAAGGATAGAATAAATTGTTCTCCCCTCTCCAAAATGTGGTGCTAAAGTGTAGGATGTTGAAAACAAGCAAGAACGAAAACCATATTGCCATCTTGTATAAGCAGGTTGCTAGATTACATGGAATAAATTTGGACTGTTGTCTTATGCTAAGGATAGGAATTCATTAGCAAGTCATCCTAGTCAGCCTTTCAAAATGACTCGTTCCCGTTTCACTGATAGGAAGTTTGCCTATATTTGTGTGATTGTATAATGGCTCTAGTTGTTATTTAAACAACACTTAATGGCTGAAAGCTTCAATATTATGTTTTTTCTGTGTATCTTTTAACATACCTCCCCAAAAGTTTTAGTCACGGAGGTTTTTACTTTTGTTTCTGTGGGAGACTTCAGTTTTAGGAATTGAGGGGGAAATACGTGTAGTGACAAAATAAATGTGTGTTGACACAGTCTTAATTAAACAGATGAAGGTTAGGTATCTGAAGAACTCAAACTCAGCTTATAAAATGTGAAGTTATTACCTGGCTTTATCAGAATACTTTTTTTTTTATAGCTGATGTTTCATGTTTCTCATGCAAGAGATCTATACTTAGTCAAGGAAGGTAAATTGAAAAAAGAAAACAACCTTGCTCAAAAAAACCCACCAAAAGACCCCACTCCAAAATAATTCTTATTTTCCTGCTTAGCTTGTTAAAGGTAATGTAATTAACAGGACAAGGAAATGCTTAAGTTTAAGATTAAAGGGAGAGTGACACAAGGTGTTGTTGTAATCAGTGGAACCAAAGGACTTCACAATGTTTCATGTATTCCAGTGAAGAGACTGTTCCTCCTTTAAACTCCTGCTGTAATAGAACTACACTGGGTAACACTTATTAAACATTGTTTAATAGCTATTAAAAATAGAGAACTGAATAAGAAAACACTGGCAGAGTCATTCAGTTTGTTCAATGTGTTTTACTGTGATGGACAAAGTCGCAGCGATCCTAGAAATGTGTTAAGTGGTCAGGAGCCATCCCATTCCAGAATGGCAGTGGCAGTTAAGTGCATAAAACTGTTCTCAAGTGATCTCTATCTGTTCATGTGTAATGTGTTTGCTGTCAGAATTATGGTTCTGTTACTAAGTCTCCATCTCAGGTTTAAAAATTGCTCTAATATTTTTATTTCAAGGTTCAGCCTCGAGAGGAAGACAAAGCTGCCCTTAACGATGTGAGGTCCTTATCAGGAGGTGAACGTTCCTTCTCAACAGTTTGTTTCATTCTTTCTCTGTGGTCCATTACTGAATCTCCTTTCAGATGTTTGGATGAATTTGATGTCTACATGGTATAGTTTAAACTTAAACTATATTTGCCATTCTGATTTGTATAAATTGGTGAAATAGTTGGGCATTTATGTGTATTTGGTTAGACTTTAAAATGCTGTAGTTAACTGTAAATAATAAATAAAAAAACCCAAACCCCAAATCCCCCAAAACAAATCTTGTTAGGGATCTTCTTCACTTTGCGTAGTGACTTTTGAAGGTTATTCTGTTTCTGAAGTTGGTATCTGGAGCTATGAGCATCTCTGTTACTTTACATGATAAACCTTAGTTCAGCACAAAAATCATAAAATACAATTTCTTAATAGTTCCCCAAGCATTTGTTACTGTGTTTGTCACAGGTTGCTTCTGCATATTGCTCTGACAGTTCTGGGCTTAGCATGTGCTTTGGCTTCTACCAATTTTGAGATCGCTATGGGGTTGTGTTGGGTTTTTTGGGGGTTTTTTTGGCTTTGTTTTTTTTTTTCCAGACCAAGTGTAGCAACTGAGTTCACTGTTGATACTCAAACTTGTTTTTTACTTCACCTAGTAGCATCTTTCTAAGATGCTGAAATGCAGAATAACGGACAGTAAATAGTAATGTCAGCTGAAACTGATAAACCTCATCTTCGTGTACAGCTTCCCTGGATAAGCGATTAACCAATTCTTTTATGTATTTTATTTTCTTCTTATTAATATGCAGCATGGTATAGTTTGAGAAAATAATTAGTTCTTTGTCTCCGAGACAAAGAGTTAATATGGGATTATTTCATTTTGCCTTCAGTGTCCCTCTCCCATCAATGATTTATTTACTGGGAATCACAGACCTGTGGGGGGGGAGAAAATATACTTCGTATATAAACAATTTAAAAAAGGAAAGTATGCATCTAAGGTCGTCAAGCAGTCATTTTTTTCAGCCAAGTTCTAAAGCTTAGGTCCTCTTTTAAAAGTTAGTTGTGCAGAAGTTTATCCATCTGTCCAGAAAAGAGTGGATACTGAGAACCATAGACCATGCAGAAAACTTCCATGTCATCTATTCCATAAATAATTCCACACAATTTCTTTCCATCGCTGTGCCAGCAAGTGCAACCTTACCGTCTCCACGTTCTGTAGTTACTTTTGGTGTAATCCTGGAGACCCACCACAAGAGGACTCCATCAGCATATACAAAGGAGATACTTAGTTTCATGTGTAACAATGTATAGCAGCAGAGCATTGTGTAAACCCTGCTAATAATGGCTTCCCATTACACATCTTTTTCAGTAAGCCTAAGGTTGTGTTCAAAGTAGTAGTAATAATAGTAATAATAACAATAATAATCGTAATAAAAACAAGCTACATAATATCTTAGGTTTCTTGCAGCCCTTAAATCCTTCCAGGTAATCTTGAGGCAGGATTTTATAGGAAATGTTACTCTACTAAAATACAGTTCATCTCAGCGTACCAGTAAAGTAAGAAGTACTATGTGTATATCAAAGCTGATAGAAAAACATTGTGAGTAGGAGTGTGTGATTGTTCTGATAGAAGCTTTCTATTGTCCATGTATACTAAAAAGTAGAGTTTAAGAATTTCCCAGACTATAATTTGTAGCTTTTAGAATTTAACCCTGATGTTTCTCCAGCTTAGTTTTTATTAGTTTTCTTTAGCTAAGCTTTACTGCAAATGAATGAATTCCATTAGGTTTTTCTATTAAGATATTTTCTACTTAATTTATTCTTAAGCATTTGTCCTAACTTGTGCAATAATAGACCAGTGAAGCACACAAACAGTACCAATGCTTGATAAATCTTTCTTCTTTAGGACATGGTTAACAGAAGAATTGCAATGGATATGATTCTTAAGGTGGCTGACTCTCAGCATCATCGGCAGTTCATTTTGCTTACCCCACAACGCATGAGGTAATATTGTTGTGTTGTATTTCCTGGTACAAGAATTAAAAGGAAGTTCTGTTGCAAGGAGTATAACTTTAAAAAAGTAAATATGAGAGAAATTTTGCTGTTTGTAGCAGTAGAACATCAACAATTAAGCAGTTCATTGCTGATGGTTCTGGGAATTTAATAGGTTTTTCACTCTTCCTTATGTAATGTCTCTTAATATGGTAGTTCAGTGGGACTTGAATCAGTTTATCTTAAGTAGACCAGCTTTTTGAAATGTTTTATTGTGTAGAGTAGGTGCCTGGTAGCTTTTAGCCTTGTATCTCCCTCTTCCCTCCCAAAATTAAGAATTTGTATTTTTCCATTTTTCATATTAATACTACAGTACTTTCAAGATGTTTGTCATTTGAGTTGATTTTTTTTTTAGTATCACTGATCTAGAAACTGATAACTTAGTCCTTGTTTTCCTTTTTTGATCTAGTAGCCCAAAATTCTTTAAAACCTCTACACAAGTCCCTGGTAAAGCCATGCCTGGCTTAAGGGGACAGTCATTGTCTAACCTTCTGCAGCCAACTCTTCTATTAGGCAAATGTAATCAGTGAAGCCTGCTGAGGACAATTAAGCAGTCTTCAAAATGAAGTTAATTTAATTGTCTTCCCTTACTAAAAATCTATAAAAAGTAGGATAATGCTATTCTGTTGTTGTTTAAGTAGAAATGCTTTGTGGGGAATTTCTGCAACTGTATTCAATAAGCATATAGGAACTTTCTGTATGGTTACTGTTTAAAAGCTGAATAATTCAAGTGCAGCTTGATTTTATTATATTTTGTTATGTTTCATGTTCAGTAAACATTTAACAAAAGTACAGAGGCACCCTCAGAAAAAATACATTTAGGATAATTGGTGGCAAAGCCTGTATAAATATGTTTAGTAACTTTGCTCACTCTGAGTGATAATACATGTATAAAGCGTGTACCACTTTAGGATCTGTAAGGCAAATATGAACTGTATTCAATCATTGTTTCATTTGGAGTTTCTCTTAAGTAACTTTTCTATAATTAAGGTAGTCTAATCGTTAGAAATTACATGATTGAAATCAGTTGTGTTTACCTCAAGCTTTTAGTGAAGTCTGGCTCCAGTATCAGTTCAGTGAAGCCAGGACTTCACCCCATGTTACAGTTTCTTAAAACTGTCAAAGAAAAAAGAGGGAGTTAAAGGAAAATATGCAATGGAAAGAATCAAATGAAAATACTAAAATTTGTGGAGAAGAAACACTGTATAAATGTTGCATACTTTATCTTTAGTTGTCTGCCTACGAGTCCCCGTATTCGAATTCTTCGAATGCAAGACCCAGAAAGAGGCCAAAGAACGTTGAATTTCCAAAATAGGAATGACAAAGAGGAAGATCAATAACTATCTCTGTGTATGAATATGGCATACTGTTGAGGATAAATGTGTAATGATGTGTGTAAAGTTATTACTTCTTGATGCTGGATAAGGGGATCTTTTGTTAGAACCTGCAGGAAAAGAAGAGGTTCTTGT
>JANZLQ010000052.1:6218168-6241788 GCA_026212715.1 Elanus axillaris
TCTAGCGAAGAGGGGGGGGAGTGATAGAACGACTTGGTGGGCACCTGGCATCCAGCCATGGTCAACCCGTCACAGCTTCCCAGGGGCTGTTATCAAACAAGAGCCAGCATAATGTGCCCATTGCAGAGAAATTTCCAGCCCATACATCACTGTGCAAGTATCACACATGAGGAATGGGGCACAAACCCAGCCTCAGCAGCAACCTACACAGTGGTATAAACCAGGTATCCAACCTGAAACACTTGACACTCAAAAAACTCCGAAAAACCCCAAACATGCAGGTTGCCTAAAATCATGCCTCCCCAAGAAAACAAAAGAACTAAAAATAGAAAAAAGCCATAACACCTGCATTCAGGGTAGTTTCTTCCCAGTTTGTTGTCATCAAACAATCTATATGAACAAACCTCTCACAGGAACAGGTCAGGGAAATTCCCAGCTCCATATCCATTGTCCTCAAGCTACATGGCAGTTGCATGTTAGGATAGGATTTGAGCTCAGACGAGACTGGCACCAGCATCTTACACTCCCAATAATAACAATAATAAAACAACAATTATAATAATAAAAGGATTGGAATACACAAACAAGTGATGCACAATGCAATTGCTCACCACTTGCCGACTAATGCCCAGTTAGTTCCCAAACAGTGATCCACCCCCCTGGCCAACTCCCATCAGTTTATATACTAGGCATGATGTTACATGGTATGGAGTACCCCTTTGGCCAGTTTGGGTCAGCTGTCCTGGCTGTGTTCTTGACTTAATCTAAACACTACCTAGCAACAACTGAAAACATCAGTGTTATCCATATTCTTCTTATACTGCATCCAAAGCATAACGCTGGATTATGGAACAAAGCATAACATATACCAGCTACTAGAAAGAAAATTAACTCTATCCAAGCTGAAACCAAGACAGTTTCAGTGCCAAGTACCACTTCCAACCTGTGAGACAAGAATGGAGCTACACTTTTCTCCCAAGTACGCCAATTTGTATGAAACAGTGTAGGGATTCCCCAATTAAGTAAAAATCTTACACTAATCCCTACTGTTACAACATGCAAGCTAACCTGAAGATGGCTTGAGCTAGCTCCTTTGTAGTGGGTGCTCTCTCTGATACTGCCTAGCTTCTTTTGAGCATCTCAGGTCCTCTGACAAGGTAGACAACCAGCTCTGAAGAGACTGTGCTGCTGTCCCTACATCAGTAGGAGTGTGGAGGAACCAAAGCAATGTGTTAGTGTCCCTGTTCTGGGAAAGCACTAGCAATGACAAAGCCATGTGTCCATTCCTGTCCCTGTGCTACAGGCAGCCTTTGTACTCAAGAAACAATCTTGAATGCAGGTGCTGTGGTCTCTATTTTTGTTTCTGTTAGTCCTTGGGGAGCATGTTGTTAGGCAACCTGTAGTACTTCATGCAGCATCACCATGCAAGTTTCATTTGCCCTGATATGACACATCTTAGTTTTTTCACTCCAGAGGGAAAAGCTTACAGCAGTAATAGCCGGTCTGATTGTAGCATAGGATGTATATACACTGTTATTCTCCATGGCAATGTATTAGGCAGTAAGGAATGAAAAATCTCTAAAACCTGCTTCTATTAAACCATACATTGTTGCAAACTGAAAATGTGATCACATTCAGTCTGTGCTAACATGGCTGTGAGGCAGCATGCATTTTCTAGCCCTATTGGACTCATGTATTCCAAGTTCATTTCAACTACCTCATCTGCTAATAGCAAGTCCCAGCAGATGGCATTATGTTACAAGGAAACATTACCCCGGTGCCAGTTGCCTTCCCCTCAGCTCTACAGGTTCAGAGGGGAGTCTTTAACTTCTCTATGCTTGGGCATAACCTTACCTTCTTCTTGCTCCTGTGCTTTTTTCCAAGCCTAGCATACAGTCATTACATTCCAGCTGGGTGGAAGTATGGACAAACAAAGCCAGAAAGAGATAACAAAGCTTCATGTGACTTTTATTTTCATTTTTGTAGCTCTAAATCCCTTACCTCCCTGTGCTCCCTGAGGCTAGAATAATCTCGATGTCAGCACTGACACTGTATACAACAGGGTGATGATAACTGTTGTCTCTCCTGGTATGCTGTAGTCTGTCTTTTCTAGGAGCCAGACACTAAGGCAAGAGTAAATTTACTGCTTAAATACCTCTGAATTCAGGTGCCAGAGAGAAATAAAAAGTTTAAGCAGAAATAAAAGGTATGTGAATGACGTTGTCTATAGCTCAGTGAGAAATAATCCAGAACGGCAGACCCAGACCCCAGGGGTTTCCAGACCTGTCAGATAATGAGAGTGGGAGTGCAGGTACCACAGCCCCACCGAACTGTTGCAACTGCTAGCACTAGTACTCAGTCCATCCTCAGCTGCCCCTCCCTCCGTTTTCCCAATTCCCTGCTGTTCCAGGTCTTGTCTTCAGGACTTCTGCAAGTCTGGCTTTGCTCCTAAGATTAGAAATCATATAATGTAGATGGAGCAAAGCCCTGCTGTGTCCCAGGCTACAGGGGAGGTTACAACAGCAGTCCTTAGCTCAGTCCGTGCTCTCGTGTGCCACTGAGTCATGCTGTACTGTTAGGCCCAAGCACAAGAAGCTGGACTTACTACTATGAAAAGCTGGTGATAACTCCTGTGACCCAGTAGTTCAGGGCCATACACAGACCCAAGGGTCTGCTAGTGTGAGATGTAATTCCCTTATCTTTATTACAGAGCTGCTGACCATGAAGCATCTAGCTCCCCAGTGACTATAGCCAGGTAAAATCAAAGAGGATCAGGCATAAGCAAAGAACTGGAATAAGCAGAACCACTTAAAAAGGAAGATATTTGAGTGTAATCAACCTGTCTGAGTGTGGAAGGTGGATAGAAGCAATGAGATCGAGTTAATTCTAGTTCATTACATAGAGCTGCTTCAGCCTCTGCTTTGCTTGGTACCCTGCTAGGTTGTATGCACAGCTGTATTAAGGCATTTAAATGTTTAAGAGCCCATATTCAATAGGACACTAACTGTTCCCTGTTTAATTGCTGGAAGGGTGCCTATTCTGTGCATGAGATCATGGCTTTTGGTAATTACTCTTTCTGTCATGAGCAGGAGTTCCTCTATCACTCTCAAAAGAGCTGTCAGTATCTTTTTCTTTGCACCTTCTATTACCCAGACATAGTCTGTTCTGTATGTAATCATTTTTTGTGTGTGTTTAAAGAAGCATTACTACTGTGCCATAATAAATCTGGAGAACCTTCGTTCATTATGCAGTATACACCTGACGGTAATATTAGGAACATGGACTAAGCAGATGCTAGTCAGACATTTTAAGAAAGAAGTCCATTTTATGCTAGGCGGTACGGGGAGACCATTAAGTCTCTTATGCCACCTGCTGGCAAGTACCGCAAATTACAGCTTTCTACAGGTACAGTGTCGGCTGGAACGTGGAGCTCAGGTGCTCAGGGTGATGGAAAAATCCTGACAGCAGAGGGACAGAACGATGTGCTGACACACCGAGCTCTGCAGGGCAGCTTGCATCCAGCAGAGCTCACATCTGACAGCCCTTATGGACTCCAACATCTGCGCTGTGCTCTGCAGCCTGCTGGCAGGATTTAGTCGCTCATATGAAACACTACAAAACCTACATTTTTGTGGGGCCTGTGCAGACTTTGGCTGATTCTTTGCAGGCCTGCAATCACATCTGTGTGGTGTTCTTTGTTCTAGTGCTGCAAGAGGTCAGGGCATACTCTCGGGCTGTACAGGCTGTGGAGAGATGCTTGCCTTTTCCCATTTTTCAAGTTTCGCCTTTGAGGCTATGAGTTACTCCCAGCCAGGATTTATCACAACCTGAAGGAGGCCACCTCTTTTCAGAATCTGTGCTGTATATCGTATTTAAATGTCACAGATCAGCATCTGAAACAGAAAAATAAACAAGGGTGTATTATTAGCAAGTGCTTGATATGCTAGGACTTGGTCCAGAACCCACTGAAATTGGAATTTTTCCCTAGACATTTAAAGAAAACAGTTGTGCAGACAAAAAAAAAATCATCAAGATTAAGTCTAACATCTATTCAGTGTCTGTGACATGCTCTATCACTGAACTGTTTCCTAACTGATTAGCAAGTTGGCAAATCAATGTGAAAAAGGCAGATAGAGGGTTGCTATTGAAACCTTCTCCCCCCTGTCCAAGCTGTGAGCCAATAAGGAACACAGCCTTCTGGTCTGGAGACCTCTTACCAGAAGGACAGAGTCCTAGGAACTCAACAGAGAAAACACTGATGTTTCTTTGCCTTGTCCTTCTTCTTAAACTAATTTTTTTGGCAAAGTCATAAAGTCATGAGTGATTACAAGGGGATAGGTATGAAGTGCTGCAGGTGAGGAGAGAGGATCAGTGAGCCAGGATTGTACCAAATAGCATTTCCAAGGGTTATAGCAAAATGGTTTTCAAAAAATCCTCAGACAACCTCCTGCCATGTCTCCCTTTCTGATTTGTGACTGACTGGACTGAGCTTTGAGTAGCACAAAAAGACAAAATTCAGTTTTTCAGGATGTAAGAAAAGGCAATGCCAGAGGAAAGGTACCAGGTTTTTACTTAAATTAAAGGCCTATGCAACAGCTGAGAGGTAGCAGAAGTTCTGTATAGTGAAGGGACAAGCTACTCTTTTTTTTAAGAAGAAATTATGTACAGATAATTTAGCCCCACATTACATTCCTCCCTCCTAAACACACACACATAATCTGAACATGCACTGCTCTTTTGGTCCCAGTTAGATGTCACTAGCTAGGGTTAACATCTGTGCATCCTTCTCTCCCCTGTTGGGCTGCACCACAGCTCTCATCTTCCCTAAAATACTTCTTAGCCTTTGAAGCTGTAGGTGGGAAGATGGCAGTCAGCTGCAGTGTTTGTTTCTCCTTCTTTACTTTCACTGTCTCTCAGCTCACACAGAAAAAGCTGGTGGTGAAGAGGAGGTGCAAGGAAAGAGTTAAATTGTCACCTATTCACTTTGTTCTTTACCTTGTTCTTCAGCTCATTTCTTGCCTTCTTTTCCATCTTCTGTGTCTCACCACCATCTGCTGATAGGCACATAAGTGGCTAATGTTGAATGTCCTGTTACACTCGGAGACAGTGCTGAAGGTCAGGGTCATTCCTGAGGCTGCTCATAATAAAGCAGTGATCTGTGCTAGAGCCACATATGTTGCTTTATGCCCCTTGCTCCTGCCTGTATCACAGCAGGATACCATTTCAGCAAAACTCTGTAGGTCAGCAGGAACAGGGGAAAAAGTCCTTATTACCTCTGTGAAGTTTCTGCTTCATAAGCTCTCTGGGGCAAGGACCATCCTTTTTATTACCTGACTGGGAGGAAGTGGCCTTGATTTCTCAGGCTTTCTTGGACACTAAGAAAGAGCAAATACTGAATGTCAGTGACCTTGCAGCTATGGGCAGCCAGAGGCAGCAGGTGTTCACCTCACATGGCCAGTATGAAACCTGTCCTCTGACTAAATGTAAAAATCCTTAGCAGGAGGTGGCTGACAGTGAACAATCCCGGAAGAGTCATGTTTCAGGTTGAATTTAACCTAATGACGGCTGGAGAAATTCAGTGAAGGTGGTAAGACTTTCAAACTTGGAGCACCAGGTGGTAATCTTCATGATGCAGCTCACCTGCACTTTATATCTCTGTTTTATATCTCTCTTGTTTTATTTCACTCATTAGAGCAAAATAAAATGTCTGACTGCTCTGAGCAGAGTTTTCTAAGAGGAGTTGCCCACTGGATGGTAACAATAAAGCAGCTTGTTTATTTCCAGCACTTTCTGAAACTAACTGTAGGCCACTTCAAAGCCCATCGTGCTGGGAGTGAACCAGGCCACAACTCATCGCATAAACCTTGAGCTGCAGCAGGGTGGGGCGAGATGATGGCAAGAAGACACAAATGATTCTGTGAGTCTGTGAATATGTGATTAGAGCGTTTCAAATTAAATTGGCTGCTTACTTAAATACTTTGTGGCACTGTTCCCAGTGTAGCAGAGCAGCGGAGAGCACAGACCCCTCTCCCAGGTGGGTTGGGGGAGTTGCCTCACAGCATGCCTGGCTGGCCCTCAAGGGAGGCCCTGGAGCATGACATCGTATGTCATAGCCCCTCAGCAGGAGTGGCTCCTTGCCCACGGCCTGGTAGCTGAGGAGAAATGGCTGAGGCTCCGGTGAGCAGCACCTGTGGCCTTGAGCCCCTCCTCAACACAGGGAGGGTTGGCATGGGCTGGGGTGGTGGTGGGCAACCCGGGTGTGCCCAAGATGGAGGGAGGGCCAGCTGCAGGCCTCAGTGCTTGCCTCTACCTCAGCGGGGTAAGTTTGCTTTTGTTCTGTCTCCTGAACACAGCCTGGCAATGGGGGGAAAACAGTACTGAGGAAAGGTCAGGAATGAGGTTTGGGCTGGGTAATGTCTCTCCTCCCCCGGTGAGGGCCTGGCTGCAGAATGAGGGCATCCCAAGGGTGTGGGAGGGGTGCCCTGGGCCTGAGGGGAAACGCAGCCTGGCTGTGCCCCAGGGCAGGGTGGTGGAGGCCCCTGGGGGGCCAGGGGAGCCCTCCTCCTGCAGGCAGGGTAGGGACCTGGTGTGCGCCTCCAGTGAGCCACAGCGGACCTGCCAGCCCCGGCCCATGGGGACCCCTGGGCTGCAGACCTGCAGAGGCCAAATGGACCCAGGTACCAGGACACAAGTTTTTGTGCCACAGTGCAGATCGCAAAAAAGGTCCTGCCCCATGGCAGACGGTGGGCACAGAAGGAAAGGTGGTCAGGCTGGTGAGGCAGGTACAGCTGTGTGGGGCACAGTCTGAGTGCCTGTGAGCAGCAGCATCATCGTTTGGGGCCAAGAGAACCCGGTGCTGGAGTGGCCACTGAAACTCCGTGGTGCCTAAATGGCAGCTGGTATCCGGCACCGGCACTCGTAGCCTCTCGGGTCTGGAAGGTTCTCCGTAGTTGGCAGTTTTCACAGCAGTTGACAGTTACTCCTCTAGCATGGCACCTGCTCTCTGTAATGGTACCTATCCTGCACACCCTCCTACCATTCCCGGCCTGGTGCAGCCCACACCAGCCTTAATGGGAAGGCCAGAGTTTGTCCCCAAAACTGTGGGCTTGACCAAGTTTTGCTGCTGTCTGTGACCCAGCTGGCCACCACTGTGGGGTAGAAGCTGCCATGGATGTGGATGGTGTTACACCGGAGGCCATGGTGCTAGAAGAAAATCCACTGAGAAATCATTCCTGGCTCAGGAAGGCCTCTGGTTATTGGAGGCTGGGGGGTGTTCAAGAAAGTAGCACCATGTGCATGGCCTCTTCTCATATTATTGCTGGGCCTCTGCTTTTGGCCACTGTCAGAGACAGTGATGGGGCTAGAAGGACCTTTAGCACACGTATGTAATTAGTCCTTTACAGCATAAATGGTGCAAGGCAGTGAACTGCATGCAGTAGAATGGTGCATGTGATGAGGTGATAATTCAGATCTTGTAAGCATTCACAAGCACCACTGAGCTGTAAGTAAATTATGTTTGATAACCTCCCTCCTCCAGCACACACACTTCTGCTGTGAAGATTAATACAAATTTCTGTGCTGGAGTCATAGCCTTGCTTAAAATGACAGTGAGAGGAACCTCAGCTACCAGAGGGCAGCAGGGTTGTGGGAGATACAAAAACTATGAAAGAGAGTCCTCATAGCCTTTGGAGGTAGGGCAGAAGGCCAGTTCAGGCTTTGACTCACAGAATGTTTTCCAATGTGGTTTACATACACCATTTATGTTCAGTTCCTGGAGGAGGGATTGCTATCAGCAAAACATGGTCCCTTTAGAGACTGCTAACCTGAATACTAACACTTACTTCTCAGAAAACAGCACTTCACCCAAACCGTTTGCCCATAATTTCAGAAACTAAGTGAGAGAACTCTTAAAACAGTGTACTAACACCAAAATATTTTTCCATCTTAATAGTTCTCCAGATGCTCTGTCCCTGAAGATTACAGCATTTTTGATAGCCTAAGTACAGGCCACTTGTTGCAAAAGGGAAGGAAATATGTATGTCAAACCGTACAGCAGATCTAGTGACCTGCGTCATACTTGTAGCATACACCACGAAGTCCTGGACACTTTATAGACCTGTGTGACTCTTCTATGTAGAACTAGTGTTGAAATAAGGGTACTTAACCACGCAGATGCTGTGTCTTAAAAGACTTCTGCTGTAACAACTTAAAGGCACTTTGGCTATACATTAGATCAAGTCTAGGCAAAAGTATTTTATGCCACAGTAGCAGCAGTCATGCCTGTATTTCAGGATTTTTCTCAGGGGTAGCCTCAGAATCCCCCCTGTATTGTTGCTATATGATTAAGAAACATTATAACCAAACTAAGATGCCAAGCCAAACTTTTGCAGGTGAAAAAACTAACTAGAACATAAATGTTCCTATAAATTCACAGTTGCAATATTCATATGCATATTTTTATCAAAAAAACAAGGAAAAATATTTGAATTTTAGTATTCTTGTAAGTTCTCTTAAGACTCTTTGCTGTCTTCATCTCTGATGAAGCCAGAGCAATGATGAGTCACAATCAGAAAATTTAGATTGTAAAATCAATTCAGATGGAAGAGATTTGTATACATAAACCAGAAGTATTAAGGGAATCTGTGCTGCTTATTTCCTAAGTCTGAGGCTCTGCTTTGCAGTCATCTAGTTTTAATGTGGAAGAAGAAAGGAGGATTTTTTAACAGATTTCTTTTTTTGTGTGTGTAAACAAGGACATTTTAAGGTATGTGAATAAAGTCATTCTTTTTTAAATTGCACTGGGGACCATGACGTAAGTGTTTATCTCTTAAACTCAAGGACTAGCAAATTTACACCACTGTAGTCTCTGCTGTACAGCAAGATGTGCACTGTCAGAACTGTAAGATACAATACTTTTTTCATCAGTGTGATCTGCTGCTATTTACAGTCAGTAAAATGCTGGAATTGAGACTCCTTAGTTCTTCCAGTGCTGATGGATAAGGTCAGTCTACTGGTTGCTGCACATGGCAAAGAGTTAGGACTGAAGACATTATTAATTTGTGTAGTGCTTGCATTAACACAGTCATGTGTGGGATTGTTAGAGTGGTCTTATTTTAGATTCACCACAGTCAAGCACCTAAGCTTCTGCTTTTTTTAATTCTGAGGGACAGCACAGAGAACTGATGCCCAAATTTTCTGGCCAAACAAGAAACAGAATGTCTTCCAAAGGCAAAGAAGGAGATGAATGTGTCCAAGAGGACTGAAAAATCGGTGCATGCAGACATGGCTGGATCAGAGTCCTAGGACTACAAGGCTTAAGTCATGTGCAGTGTGTGCTGCATATATGTACACCATGTGCTGGAGTGCTCCTGAATTGCCCTGGGAAGATGGTGGCTGGGACTATGCTGCCACTAACAAATACTTTGCTAGACCTGCCACTGGCTCCTTCATGGTTTCCAGGAATGAAGGTACTAGGAACAGGTTATAGGCCAAAATAATTGTTCCAGTGAGTCATACCATCCTCACAGGCCACAAGTTTAACACCATCAGTACACTGAAAATTTGTCAGAGATCTAGGTTACATTCCCTGCTCTCCCAGTTGCAGTCTGAATAGGGGTCTTGGCACCTTTATGATGAACATAGCAAAAAATATATCCTCTGCCCTGTTCAGCAGTAGTGGCACAAAGTGTGCTTGTCTGTGTCTGCTGGCAAGAGCAACTAATCTGCTTTAATAGTGCTGATACTCACAAAGCTTTTGGGCACCTGCAAGAAGAATGGGGCAGCTTGTACCTCTCTGAGCCACCTTGACAATCTGTGAACTCAGGAAACTTGCCTACAAGTGACAAAAAAGTTCAGATTTGTAAAGCAAATTCTGTTTGCTTTTTTGTGCTTTTGGTGGGATTTGTTTGGCAATGATAGCTAGCTAGGAGTCTTTAAATGGCACATAGAACTCTAGAGAGCAAAATTTGAGACTATGGCAATAAGCCCTATCACTACATCAATCAGTTCAAAGCCTTCACAGTAGAGAGTTAACGGCTTCTGAGAATCAAGGAGTCTTTCTCTTCTGCAGCCATGTTTGTCTCTTTTTCAGCAGGTTTCAGAGTTAATCAGGATTTCGCTGCCTCAAAACCGCAAACCTTTCTTCTTCCCTTTTTTATTTCAGTTTAATTGCCGTGTCTTTGTGTTTCTAAGGCTTTCTGTTTTTTAAGATATGTGTCAACAGCTCATGTCCTTGGGATTCTTTGGGTTTTGTTTTTGTTTAGGGATATTGTGGAAAGTCTCCTATTGCTGGAAAGATACTAGTAAATTCCTTATTACTCAGCAATCACTCCAGATGCACCATTCCTTTGGTTGCACAGCAGAAGATGAATATTTAATTGACTAGTATTAAGGATAATGAAGAGAGTGCAAAGGCCAATGCAGAGGCCAGTAAGAGACTTTCTGGGGCAGGATACCTGTCCTAGCTTTATTACATCACAACTCTGGATGTAGAGAGAATTCCTAAAACCAGAAGTGAAAAATCGAATTAAAAAATTATAAGAGAAAGCAAAGGAAAAAATTAGATTTGCATTCTGCTTTTGCAGAAGGTCTCATTCATCCTATATGTGCAATCAATTATTCAAAGAATTTGTTGACAATTTATATAATTATTTCTAATTATTCTTGATTAGACTCCTGGAATTAGGTGATTACATCTGGAGGTATATGTCATAAATGCAGGAGATGCAGCCTAAATGGGGAGGAAATGTCATTTTATTCTTCATTGTGTTCATTTTACTAGTTGAAAGGACTCAGGAAGGTTAATTAAATGATTCTAAACAGAGGCTTACTGAACTCGTCTTTATTACATTTTTTTGTAAGTTAAGTAGTAGAACTTCTTCAGTTATGGAGGCAAGAATTCACTGTGGTCTTTGATATTCAGGAAGGCTAAGAAACACCTTAGAGTTGTGTGATTGACATGCAAGTAACGTGAGTGTTTATGTTTGCTTTCTACAAAATCAAGTCTGTAGTGCTAAGATAAGTAGGTTATTCCTAGGAGAACATAACCATTGGAATAGGATCAGTTAATTCAAAATTAATTTGTTTTTAATCCATCTTAGACTCTTTGCCTTACTCATGATACAAATTTAAATTTCTTGTTTCCTTCTGCTCTAAGTTCAACTATGTACTTATAGTTGTTTAGCATTTTACAAGTACACCTGTGCTTAGAAGGTCTTGATATGTATCGAATAAGCATCTGAACTTGATTTTTTGTACATCTTTATTAAAAGCCATGACAAAGCTACTGGGTCTGATTCTGCTACAGCTGAGAGTAGTGTAAGCTAGGAGTGACTGATGAGGTCAAATAACTCTGCAAGCAAAGTACAAAATTGATTATGAAGGGCTTTGATCAAGACCATTCTTATTAGAAATATGCACTGATTTTAATGACATTATATTTAAGATTGCATCTTCTTACATGAGGGAATACTACATCTAAACAAAATAGGTCCTGTCCACAAGCAGTTAGCACTATTGGGCAAATTTCTACTGAAGCAAGCAGAAATTTAATTTAATTCAAGATTGGAAGTATCTCACAACAAATTATTGAAGAAAAATCTTACTGGCTAGATGAGCTTCAGTTAATACTTAAACCACAAATTTATTTCTGTTTTTTAATGTATTTATTTTGAGTTAACTAGAAAAAAGTCACTTTTTCTGTGTATTTACAAGTATATAATCACATTTTAATTTATATCAACTGTTATTTTAAGTGTGTCAGGCTGCATAAATGAAGCCCTTTGGGAAAGAGATGAAGATAGGTGAGACCTACTGAAACTCCTGCATTCGCTTTCCTATGCAAGCCTTGCCAATATATACAACTGCCTGATCATAGTAGCTCATCTACCTAAACAGAATACATTAAGTCAAACCATAATGCTTTTCTGAAGACAGAAGCCAGTACTACATCTGCTCTGATGCTAGAGTATCAGCATTGAACAGCGAAGAAGAGTTTTCTACAGGAAGTTTCAACACACTGGAAAATGTTAGTATGACCTCTGCTGAGAGAGGAAAGTTCTCAGCAGTTTTTAATGCTCAGAGTAATGAAATCTCAGTTGAAAAGCACTCTCTGCAAAGATGCCTCTCACTAACTCATGCTGACCAAGAAGACACAGCATCAGTTTCAGGAATCTCAGAACTTCTTAAGGCTACTGAAGAACCTCAAGCACAGATTTTAAAACATGATCTAGAGATACCATGTCAAGCCAAAATCACATCAATTCCACTTTCTTCTTTTCCACCTAAAATACAGCAGATAATGTCAACCAGAGCTAAAAATGTCTCTGAAGTAAGGCAAGCTACAGAAATACCAACAATAACTTATGTATGGCCAGTAATAAAGATGGAAGAGGCTTCCAGCCCCTTTTGGGACAATTTTCCAAGGTCTTTAATACCAACCAGCCCAAACTTAACAAAACATTATTCTAGCCCTGATGTAGTAATTGAAGATTTGAAATGTTCCCAAATAACCCCAGTGAAACAGCTTGCACAAGAAGAGCTAGACAGAAAGACAGCAAGAACATATCCTCTTATTGTAAAGTCATCTAACAGTGTTGTTTCAGGAATTTTAAAGTCACTGACCAATATGAAGAATAAGGATTACAAGAATTTGTTACCACTTTCATCTATCAGTCCTGCTGGAGAGCAACTGGAAATTCCTTTCTTTAAGGGAAATGCTGTACTGATATATAATGAGCAAGTCTACCTTCTGTATGTAATGAGGCCTGAAGGTCCCTTACCAGAAATGGAAATACATAGCCATAACATGTTGCTTAGGAAGACCACAGTTTGGCTCATTACATGTAGTGCTATCCATGATGTAATGACCAAAGTTCCACATCCACTGCTGTCAAGACAGTATGTTATAAAACAGAACATAAAATGTCTTACAACCTTTGCTACCCACCACCACCAAGACAAAACTTCAAATGCATCACGTTTCTCTTCACACGGGATGACTACCATCTGTCAACCCAAGCCGTGCTCCCCTTCTACTGGGAAAAGACAACAGGTAGTAACCTATGATCATCAGTTGAATGTCTATGTATGGACAGTAAATTACTTTCCTCTTAGATATAGCAGAATGCAAAGTGCATTATTCAGCATATTTACAACAGGACAAGTGCTGTGAAAGATGTGACCTAGTTTGATTTCACTTCTGTGGAGAAGCCAAACACAACTCCAGTGGACACAATCACTGTAGAGTAAATCAAAATAGGGCTTGCAGGTCTTTAAGACTTTACCATTTAAAATGAAAATATAATTAAACAGTGTTGAGAAAAATATCCATCTTGAGATATATCACAATTTGTTTAGTATTTGACCAGGACAAAAGCACTGCACTTAAAGGGAGCAGACTGTCGCTATTTGGAGAATAGTAGGGCTGAATTTAGTATAATGGCAAGATATTTCCCAAGGGAGAAGGTGGGGTTTCTGAAAACAGGTGTTGAGTGCCATCACGATCACCTTTTCAACTAACAGTGAAAGACCAGAGAAGGACTGGCTTGCAAGGTCCCTCCTGAATTAAATACTTCTTGCAAAGCTACATCCTTGAAGTAGGGGAGGCTGTAGAAACAAGCTGTGAAGATAAACTGGGGTGGGAGGAAAACGGGTATGCAACACTCACTTTCATATAGTCAAGTTCTACTCTTTCATGTTTCAGTTCCTCAGCAAGAGTGCGTTCCCATCCAAAGAAGGCTTGCAAAAAAGAAATGAGAAAGAAGCACGTTGGGAGAAGGACAATGAGCTAAGAAAGAAGTTTGGTATTGTTAAAGATGTAAGAGTCCATCTCAACAGGATAAGTCTCCCTGAACTTACAGAGGATTCTGGCAACGTTTCTGCACTTACATTGAAGGTAACCACCAGGACAAAGACATGGGAAAAAGTGCCAAAGGTACTTAACTGTCCATATACAAATATAAAGCATGCATCACCTTGAAATGTGCATTATACATCATTAGTACACTTTTCAGAATTTCTGACTGTTTAAGCCCCCATCATAAAGCATTCTCTATTTGAGAACCTTGCAAAGTTTATGAAGAATTACAGTGCTGATATCTTTTATATCAGGTCTATTGATAAGATAAGGAAACTGACTCTTTGCAGTCTACACTTGCTCTGGTACATTCTGTTACTTTCTGCAGGCTTTAACTAAAACCTCTGACAAGAATAGCAGATCTTGTTAAAGGTAGTTTTTACCATAATAAGTAAGATTTCAAATGGGAAAGCACTTCTTCATACAGGGAGAGTGAGATCTCTGCTCTCTTCATCTATAAAACCCATCTTTCTATTTGCACCATGGCCTAATGAAGTGCATTTTTTAAATATGTATGTTTAACTTATTCCTGATAACTGTTCAATAAAATTGTATAAAATTATGCCTCAGTGCTCCACAATAACACACAATTAACTCATGGCATCCTAAAGAAATATAACAGCAAGTCAAAATCTCTATAACTCTCTTAGATACTGTTATGACCCTGTGAACAGTACACAGAGTCATCACAATTGGAATGGAGGTAAGAAAAGAAACGAATATATACATTCACATTTTCCCCAGATGTGAAAGTACTCAAACCACAGGAACCCGGCCCAGACCTGTTTTAAATAAAGTTATATTTAGTTAATCTACTGGTTTGGCAAAGACCCTCACTTTTGAGTTTATCTTAAAAACTCAAATTCAGTAATGTAATGAGCTTGTGTTTGTATTGATATCAAGCATGATGGGTCCTTTTTAAGATCTTAGTACCATTTGCAATATATAGGCAATATATTTGTCTATCAAGTGGCAGATGTGAGTCCATTGCATGAAGAGCACCAGAATCTCCTTTTGGACAGGAACAACAGACCCTTGATCTAAAGCAGGTTTTTGTTTTTCTCCTACACTGTCTAACCTAGATAATCCTTTTGCAAAGCAAATAAATTATAGATTAAGTGATAATTGGCTGAGAGTATAGGCATTAATCATCACACATTGGATCCTTTTTGTTTAACAGCAAACTCTGCCACTTGAATCAATTGTGCCAAAGAGAAGAAAAGTAACTAGAGCAATGGGAGTAATCTCGAAGGAGAAGAAGGATGTGCATTCAAACCAGATATGCAGCACTGCACAGACCATGAAAAAGGGGGAAAAATTATTCTATGCAGTGTGAAAGTCTAAAGGACACCACATGAGCTGCCAGACCTTCTTTAGGGAAGAGCACTGAACAAACCCTGTGCATTCAAGATTACCCAGATAACTTTTCCCAGAGTAAAACTTTACTTTCTGGTTAAGTGAAAGAATATTTTCTCTGCAAATACACCAGCTGTAAATGAAACATCAAGAGGAAAAAGCAATGTAAAAAAATCTTTTAAAATTCTTAAAGGATGAAAAACAGCAGTAGAAGCAATATATAAAAACAAGCAGCAGAAGTGAAAAATGGTTCTCACTGCTCTTAATTTACAAAACTTCAAATCATTAGGGGGGGGGTGTTTGTTGTGCTTTCTATTGTGCAGCTGTTTATTTAATTTAAAAAAATCATCTCAGTCTTTAGTTTTGCATTTAATATCTTGAAAACACTGACCATTTCTTCTCTCAGAATCTCTTCTGTTGTGTGGGTTCAATATTACAGCCTGAATGTGTTCTCTCCTCCACTAGTGGTGTGATATTGTAATTTCAGAAAGTTGATGTTTAAATGGCAGTCATTTTACAAAGCTAAACTTTCTTTTTAATTTTTATTGCAGCTAATAAAATCCTAATATAATAAAGACCTAAACTTACTACTTTATTCTTCATCAAGGGCTTTGCCTCCAGTATTCAAATCTTGTGGCACAATGAATAAATTGGCAACATTCTTTCTAACATAAATTTTTAGGTGTTATATCATTTAAATCTGACATACAGACAGTTGCCTATGAGACTGTAACATCAATGGTCAAAGGAAATGCCCTCCTTCAGTGGGAGTTTCCCCATTGGGAGGCTGTGAGGACCACCTCAGCAGGAAAATAGCAGAAATTGAAGACAGAGCTCTTCTCTGTCTTGGATACAGCTTGCCGTCTGACTGGACAGTCTCAATCTAGGATTGAAATAGATTTCAACTAACAATGATCTACCTGCAAAAGGCTGCCAAGAGCACTGAGTCGGGGCTACTTACTAAAAAATTATTTTGCTTGAATGCCTGGGTTGCAAAATAGGCAGTTGCTAATGCATTATTCTGAGTTTCTTTCCTACTTGGCTACTGCCCCAGATTGTTTGCTGCTAGTAATATGTTAGATGTCCTTAGAGACAGAGATGTCCTAACATTTGTTTTAAGGCTCAAATAAGTATTGTTATATAACTTAATATGGAAGAGTCACAATCTCGTGTCCCTTTAAAGAGTGGGGGGACATTAACTACATCCAACATCAATTTAAGCCAACAGAAATCCTCTAAGAGCAACAATATCATATGGAAGCATACAATGCATAAATCCAGGCAGGCTGTTTCAGGGTCTCAGGACATAGTACTGACAGTAGTTTTACAGCATTCACCTGGCTTGTCTGTCTACCCCATACTGTGCTACTTCCTTGAAGCTGATGCTTTTGGTACATGGAACCCTGGCAGTTCAAGATTATTTCACACTCCCTTTTTGATAAAGGGGGAGGTGTCTGTTCTCTTATGAAATGTGCTCCACCATTTCTATCTGAATTCCTTCGTAAGGTACTGAACTTAAATACATTCTCTGATTTGAGAGCTCTTCCTAGACAAGTACCCTGCAGGGAGACAGGCCCAGAGATGGGCTGAGTAGCCTGAAAAGGAGCTGGAAAAGGAGCTTATTTCCTCTTCACCAGACACAATACAACAAGGCAGGATACAGTATTCGTAAGAACTGTATGGATCCTTTTACTCAGTAAACCAACAACGTAACTCAAATTAGTTCTATCCTTAATTTTACTTTAAACAGCTGATACTGTGAAAGTCAATAGAAGCTTCTTGACCTATGGCCCAAGCATAAGATAGAAATCCTAGGATTTATACCTTTTTCACTCAACCTGGAATGTTGTTTGTAATGTTTTTGGTTGCCTTATGGAACTAGAGTACAAGAATAGGACATGCTCTATATTCTGTATGTGTCTACTAAAAGCCAAGGGCTACACAGCTGCTAACTGTGCACAGATGTAGATACATCCCATCATTATGTTCTCATTTTCTGCAAGCAAAATAAATGGAAAGATTGGATGTGACACATACTTAACTGAGTACTAGGGTACTCTATCCAGTGAGTATAAATCATTCCATTGCTTGATGCTTGTTATTTCTGATTCTATTTGTTATCTGTTTTGCATAGTGTAATAAAGTTGAGAAACTGTCCTGTTTTTATTAGCTAGTTTACCAGCATATTCTGGAAAAGGTCTTGAAGGTTTTGGGTTGTTGTTCTTTATTTAGGGGCAAAAAAAGAATATTTTAATCAAAGGACAGAAAACCAGATACCTTTTACCTCCTCACAGCTTCTTCTGACCATCAGGTCATTTTTATCTTTCCTGACAGCAAATGCCCTGTAGTGAAGGTGTGCCCTCCTACTCATACATAAAACAAGCCCATCACATTTTTAATGTACAATGCAAACTAAAGCAACACATAAAGTATGAGCCATATCCCACTGCCTTTCCAACAGCGTATATTGCTTTCTACCCCAGGTAGCCCTCAGTGCTACCTTGCTCTAGGCAAGAGTCTGCACAAATGGGCCTCATAGCCCCAATTTGTCTTTGCAAACCTGATTCCCATCTGTAATTTTCCCACAAATACTCCACTGTTTTAATTCTGGCAGATATCATACAAGCTGTGTAGTACAAACAAAACAGTCATTTCTCTCTCTTTATTAATTTCTAGAAACATCCCTCAAATGTAAGGTTTCCAGCACTGAACCCAAACCAACACAACATAAATAATCACATCTCTTTAAAAGTTAGGCCTAACCCTGTTTTCAGTCTTCCTTCTAATTAAAAATATTTTATAAATTTGTTTCAAGTCTAGCTCAAATCCATCTGAAATTGCCAAAACAGCCACCAATAACAATGACCTATCTCAAAAGAATGGCAAGGTTTTAATATTTGACAACTTTCAGTTAAATAGTCCTGCTTTGCTTTATTATTTCCATAATTTCTTGCTATTTTATTGTAGCAATCTGTGATAGAAACACTTTTCCCAATCAAATTTTGAGGTAGAAACCCTGATCTTTATTTTTAAGCCCTTGAAGAGACAGGAAGAACTCTGAATTATACTTCAGTGTTCATATTTCAGATGATTCTTGAAATTTTACTCTTTGCAGTTAGAATTATTCAAGAAATCAAAAGATTCTAGAACTTCATTAAATTCCTGTTCCTTATTTCTGTCTTTCTCCAGTTCAAGTTCCTTTCATTGAAAATAAAGTTTATGTGGAGGCTACAATGTTTCTGAAGCGTCCTTCACATGCTGATATCCCTTGCTAAAGAGAATGCCTTGCAAAATGTTTTCATATGCAAGGCAAGATTTATAAGCAGGGATAATAGCTGTCACCGGAGTAACAAGAATATTTAGAAAAATTCCTTCATGTGAAGCTACATCCTTGAAGTAGGGGAGGCTGTAGAAACAAGCTGTGAAGATAAACTGGGGTGGGAGGAAAACGGGTATGCAACACTCACTTTCATATAGTCAAGTTCTACTCTTTCATGTTTCAGTTCCTCAGCAAGAGTGCGTTCCCATCCAAAGAAGGCTTGCAAAAAAGAAATGAGAAAGAAGCACGTTGGGAGAAGGACAATGAGCTAAGAAAGAAGTTTGGTATTGTTAAAGATGTAAGAGTCCATCTCAACAGGATAAGTCTCCCTGAACTTACAGAGGATTCTGGCAACGTTTCTGCACTTACATTGAAGGTAACCACCAGGACAAAGACATGGGAAAAAGTGCCAAAGGTACTTAACTGTCCATATACAAATATAAAGCATGCATCACCTTGAAGTGTGCATTAGTACACATCTTTAGTACACTTTTCAGAATTTCTGAGTATTTGACCCCCTCTCATAAAACATCTATTTGAGAACCTTGTAATGTTTATAAGGATTTATAGTGCTATTTTTTATATTGGGGCTATTGGTAGAGTCAGGAAACTCTGACTGTGTTTATAGTCCTGTGTTATCAGCGATATTTCTGCACGACAACTGAAATTTGAAGTCTGGTCACGTAAATCACTAGAAGCAAGTAAGGACTCGAGTTTGACTTTTCAGCTTTTAAAACATTCTTTTCACAACTCCAATTTTATTCCTGCAAAACTGCTAGACACAGGATATGGAGTAAAGAGGGACATCCTGTAAGTGACAAGTTTCTCTCCAGTCCAGTTCAGAGAGAGGCTGCACCAAAGGCCAGTTCAAAATGGGAGCCTTGGATAAGATACTCTGAAATCTCTCTATTCTATCAATATGGGCTCACTACATAGCATAGTGACCCATGCCTTTCAAGACTAGTGAAGTTTTCCTCACCACAATTACTTCTAAAATGCCAGGATCTGTCTTTTCTTTCAGTTCTGGCAAAAACTACAGACAGAATGCCAGCTACTCCTGAAGTCTTTTCCAGGCCTGTATTGTGGTTGCCACTCATACAACTGCAACTGAAAGTAGGAAAAGTGCCTGCTGACCTCTTACTGCTAGTAATGGTTTGCAATCTGTCTGTGCCGATGTGTCTCATAGGCAGAAACAAGATGCTCTTCATACCCGTGCTAGGCTCTTTTTGGTTTGGGCATATTGTTATTCACTTTTAATTAAGGTGCTAGGAGCACAAGCTACATATTTTTAGTGATTTACTTACTGTTTCAGAAGTCTTGCCCTATGGCCTTGCTTAGAAGTATCATTTGGCAGTTTTGCATGGTGTTATCAGACACTTTCAGAACAGGTGTTGGCTTTCTCTGACCCCTGAGATTTTTCAAACTCTTGGTTGCGACTGGCCTCTTGTGTCCATTTTGTATTTTTCTACGATAAAGTTCTTAAGATTGTTTCAGCAGCCAGACTGGACATAGGATTTCCAAAACACTATATAATTTCAATATACCTTTGTTCAAGTTCCTATTCTGCAGATAAATTAGTAATCAATAATAAATTAGTATTTCTCCTAGAACTATTATCTCTTGTTCAGCCTGTATCATTAAACTTCTATTTCTGTCAATTGAATTTTAAACCAGCATCACCCAGCCTTCCCAAGATCTCTGAGAATGGTCTGCTTTTGTTGTCCCTGAATGGGAACATCATTGATGTACCCTCAGATCCATGGAAATAGACTATATTTTTTTCAGAAATATTTCAAGGCCAGGTAGAGCAAAACTTTCCAAAGAATATGCTGAAAGAGCACAGGTACGAACTACTTTTTTTTTTTTTTTTTTCTTTCTGCCAGTACCCAGATGAAACATCCATTGTAAGAAAATTAGTACTGGCTGTCATTTTTCCTAAAATTTCTTTCGCAGTAAATATAGGCAGATTCTTAGGATAATCAAATTCTGATGGTGTTTCTCCACCTATCTGCATTATCATTTCTCAATATGTGTCCCCAAAATCAAATAGGATCAAATACCTAATGAAAAATTTAATGTTTGGGTGTATTTTACAGCTGTTGTACACAGATACTTCCACTTTCTAGACTGCTATTGAGAACTTTCAGTTACCAACAGTGTTATTAGTAGTTCTCATTAACCTTAATTGTTATTGTGATTGCCTCATCAGTATTTCCTGCTGCCGTGTCTTTTTCTTTGCGGATTACATTCACTTTGTTACACTCTGTCATTTTATGCAGACTTTGTGTTCTTTGCAGTTGGAGTTATTCAAGTAATAAAAAGACACTATATCTTCTTTAAATTGTTGTTCCTTATTTCTGTCTTTCTCTGTTTTGTGTTCCTTTCATGAAAATTAAGTTTATGTAGGGGTTATGACAGTGGGATTAACCTACAATTGTTGAGTCTTGCTGAAGGACCCTTCAATGCAAATGCTCCTTGCTAAAGGGAACACCCGCACAATGTTTTGTTCTATATGGAAGACAAGATATACAAGAAGGGTAATATCTGTTATCAGAGTAACTGGCATACCTAGAAAAATAGACAAGCATCATATTCCAAAGTTGAATACAAAGTGAGAACAATTGGTAAGGATATAAATAAATACATATTACCTAGACAATTCAATATTTTAAAAATCATTTTCAAAGAGCAAAGGGGTTGCTAGTGCAAGAGAACATGGTAAGTAGTTTATCTCCAGAGGAAAAGAGAATGACAGATATTGCAAGACTGTGGAAGGTGGAGATAGGGGACTGAGAATTACAAGGTATCATGAACTGCATACACAAATGATGATCCAGCAATTATAAATTAACACAAAAGCAATACCTAAATTGTTCACCTGTTTTTGGTATACAGTATGGTTATTAATTTTAGTGGCTGGGTACTGTGTTTCATCAAAATCCTTAGGTGTGTCCCATTGTCAAAATACATAGCAGCTGATGGCAAATGTAGTCATGTACTTTTGTTCGAAGTTCTAACAAGCATCCTGGGGGCAAGAGGCCTTATTTCCATTCCCATGATGATAAAGCTGAAAATACTGACAGAAAAAATAATTGGAAAAAAAGAAGTGTTTAAGACTGTGAAGTGTTTTCTTCTGTTAGAGGGGTTTGAAATATTGTGCTGATTATCCTGACACCACAATTCTGAGATAATTTGTAGCCAGAGAAATGCTAGGAGCTTGCCAGCTTGGGAAAACAACAGAGTTCAAAGCCTAATGAGTAATGGCAGGGGGTCAGGAATCAGTGTGGAAAAACAATCACATACATGACAGAGGAAGGTGAATCACTGACATCTTATGTACTATGCTCAGTATTTGGCCTTTTACATTTTCAAAGGAAATGTGTACTCTGCTAAGAACTATTCTCCTTGCTTCCAGGAGTGGCAGAGCATCACCAGAGTTTTATTTGATTCCAGTAAACAAAGACCAACACTCATCCTTCTGTTCCTCTCTTCTGCCTCTCAGAAGCCTCTAGTTAAAGAGCCTTTTCCACTATGCTGTCTCTGTTGTTAAGCTTCCAAATAAGATTGTGTATACATCAGTGGAAGGCTTTATAAATAGACAGAATTACAAGAGTAGGAGAAACAAAAGTGAAAGGAAGCTTTTTTTATGTTGACAGCGTATGTTTCCAGGAAAGTACATAATAAATGAAGCATTTACACCGTACAAAATCAAGATTAACTCTGCGGGTTTCTTAAATAAAAATGTCATTAAATTAAAAATTTGTAATATGCCACAGTAATGTCTCATGTATCTGCTTTCATTTATTCGCCTGTGCTTATGAAACCAGTCACAAATATCCCCAAGGCAAAAAGCATGTGAATCACTCCCAAGACCTCCACATCCGGGGAGTTAGCAATGGTTCAAAATGAGACATTAAGTAAGTTCTTCCATCTAAACAGTTACCTCTGATCAGCCTGCCAGCTACTAGAGCTGACGATTACCACCTCTTAGTGCTAACTTGCTCACATTTAGTTGTTGCTGCAACGGCTCAGTACTCTGCAGCCTGCCTCTGGCACAGTGCAGTACCTCTGCACCTGCATGTGCCTGGGTGTCCTTCCCGCTGGGACTACTTTGCCCAGGGCAATGGGTGGCCTTAGCTGCCAGAGATGACTTTTGGATTTGAACAACCACATTGTCATCAGGATCTGTCATGAACAGCACTGGATGCAAATTTTTGAGATGTGAAAGAACACCATTACTGCCTTCTGCCATGAGCTGTTGTCAGGACTTTACCATTATTACAGTCAGATAGTTGCTCTCACCTTGAGGTGCCATGGTGAAGCACAACTGGCTACTAACCAGTTTGGGGCGGTCAAATCTCTCATAAGCACAGTAGTATGTTAGGTGTGCAAGGCCATTCTCCAAACTGTTTTCATTCAAACAGCACATGGGAGTCATTCACAAAATCACCCAAGCCTTTGAGTTCTATGGATACCCAAACTGCAGTGGAGTCAGTGATAGTTGATATCCACACTCCCAGTACCCATCTCTGGGGAGCTATGACAACAAGGGCTACTTCTCCACTGCCGTGCTTGTTGTAGAACATGGTTGGTTTATTATTATTGATTTTACTATCATTATTCATCTTAGCAAGCTTCACCAGAAGGATGCTTAATGCCCATGGCTCCTGCAGCTGTAGCCTCTGACTTGATGAAGATGCTAATATCTTCTTTCAAAACAGAAACACAACCATTCTTGGGGTTTTCATGTCTGTTTGCACTGTGAAAACTTCCATTTACCCCCATACAAGTGTCCAGGATGACACCTGTGTCTGAGATGCTATGTCTCCTCACAAATGGAGGTTCAAACATGCTGTGCATTCAGATCCAGAAATGGGCTGAAGGAAAATGTGCTTAAATAGCAATGCTTTTTCCATTGGATGAATGTAAGGGCTTTACTGAAGGGGAACAGATTTCCAAAATTTCTCTGTCATCTCTCCCTTACTTTAGAAGATGGTTTGAGGGATGTTGTACTGGGTTTCTGTGGCAAGGTTTTGGTAGCTGGGGGGGTTACAGGGGTGGCTTCTGTGAGAAGCTGCTGGAAGCTTCCC
>JANZLQ010000052.1:6244076-6260482 GCA_026212715.1 Elanus axillaris
GCGCTGCAATAAAGGAGTGCCTGCTTCTTAACTTCTCATTGCTGTTAAGGAGTTTTATTCTGGATTTCGGCAACACCTGGATAAAACCCTGTCTGGGGTCTTGTGCTGGGTGCAGGGAGGGTACTGGGGGGACAACTCTTCTCTGGCTTTCCTGTCAGATGATCCAGGGACTTAGGGCAGAAAAGTCCAAGTGAGTGAGAATTAGTAGCACCCAGGCAGTTAAAAGCTACATAACAAATATTATTGATACCAATTTACAAATTTTATTCTCAATGTACATGTGCTAAATGTTAATGGGAAAGCATACTAAAGACACAGCTTCATCACTTATTTAATAGGCCCAACAGAACAGAGTTTTAAGCTACAGTTACAAAAATTTAACTCAATTACTTTTTCAAACCAAACTAAGCATGGTACAACAGCTGACAGCCAGTCTGAAGTTCAGAGGTGGAAGAGAAACTCCTTTAATGCCCTCATTAGCAGTGCTGGGAAGAATGAGTGAGTTATTTCCTTGAAACTTGCACTATCTAATATTATACTTAATTCTCTATGGTGATGACATTTGAAACATGTAGAGTGTATAACAAACAAGAAGACCAGAAATTTTGGTGAGGGAGAAGACAGACCTGAAGAGCTAGCTGATAATATGGTAGAATCTGCATGTAAGAAGAGGCTTAAGACAAGAGAAACCAGGTAAAAATCTATTGTCTGTGTTACATGTGATGTGAAAGACCTAACCTTTGCTTCTGGCCTACACATTGTATAAATCTATGAAATTGCCACATATATTTTGTTGACTTAAAAACCTATCTAGGCTTTAACAGAGAAATTCCCTTTCAACCACAGGGGTCAGATTATTTGTTTCTGGAACGATGTAACACCATCTGTTAATATCCAGTCTGACTTTCCCAGTGATTTAGAAAGAAACAGTGTTAGGAGACACATTAGTAATTTAAATGCAGTTAATTCCCTTCTGCACTTCCTGTTAACATCAATCATTATAATCAACTGTCTTTATACATCTCCTTTGTATACTGAAACTACAGAATTCAAGAAGCACAAGCATCCTGAGTTCAGAAGAGAGGACCCAAGAATCCAAGTTTGAACTGAGGACACAGCCAGGAAAGGGGGTTTCCTGCTAACGGGAAACTTTATCTTTTTCAGAACTGGGTTTCACTTTGAATCAGATGAAGTCTTCTTTTCTTCCCAGTCCTTCAGTCATCAGGAAACTGTTTAGATGCTGGAACAGCTCAGCTAAGCTGCCTCTCTCATAATGCCAACATCAAAGCCAGGTATCAGTGTCACTGAAGGCTGGGGCTTCCCAGACTCCCTGGCCAGTCTCCCAGGGGACAGCTGTGGGCAGACATCTGTGGAGAGGGAAGCAGGGTTACCTCAGGACTCTGGACATTCTCAAAAGTTCACTGAGTGCAAGAAATGTTAGTTTCTAAAATGTGGAATCTATCAAATAAAATTTGTTCTGTGAGAAAACTTTAAACCTAATCTCTTCATCTGGAAGCTCTGTCTAAGGCACCAGTTTTCACAACACAAAGGAGAAAGATGGTGGATACAGAAGCATGTGTCATGCAGTTGCAATAGCACTAGCAAAAATGGGCATTGAAGTTTCAATTTACGGAAACTCCCATAACATACCTGAGTATCAGGAACCTTTTCCTGGTCTCTCTTCAACTGTGATGTCTAGAGAAAGTGGCTGAGCTTCAGCTGACTGCACTGCAAAACCACTGTCCCCCATACTGCCCAGAGATATCTTACTGTTTCTTTTGGCCCCTTACAAACACAAATGTCTTCTCCAGTGCTCAGGCTGGAAACTATGACAATATGCTCCTTTGGTACAGTGTGTGTATACAACCCAGCACAAGAGGGCTCTCTAGCACTCAGCTGATGCAAACAAGAAGAAAATACGAATAATACACACACACATGCCCCCCCCCCTCCCCCGCCATTATGAAAATATATAATTCTCTAACAGATGATTATTGAGCTATATTTTTTTGGAGATGTAAAGGATTTTTTGTTTAATTAGCAGTCCAGCTGCTCTGTGGTAAGAATATTACCCTTTACTATGAGAATGAGGTCCTGCAGATTGTTGATTTCTCTTAACACAGGAATGAAGCCAGGGAAAATTGAAGGTACTCATTACCTTGATAAAGGTACTCAGAAATATTAAAAGATGATACTTCTAGTGCTTTTGGACTTTCCAGTGTGCTCTGGAAAGGGACAACTACCCTGCTGGGCAATTATCCTAAATAAACCATGCCCGAACCTTAGGCTGCTGCACATTCAACCTGGATTGTTTCAACTTACATCTGACATGCTGTATTGTGCAAAAAAATTGTTTTGTGCTATGTCTCTTAAAGAACTTCATATAAGCATCTGCTAGGCAGACCTTTTACAGCTCTACTTTCTACAGTCAGCTGGTAGAAAAAAATATTCCTCATTGCATGTTTGGAGCCCAAATTAGTCTGGAGCAGATTCGCATTCTGTTCATATCTTTCCAGAGGTGCAATGAGCTCAGGGAATAAACTCTCAGCTTCTAAATGGTCTTCTGCCTATGAGGCAAACAAACAAATGTCCCCTGTAGGTTTCACATGGCAAGAGTTTCTACACAGAGCCAGAGGCTGTCTGAAGGTTTTGGAGTTTTCATTCCGGTCTGTCACAGTGGGGTTATAGTGAGAAAACAGGTTATATGAAAAACTTGCGCTTTCTCCTTCTGCAGACATGCTCCTTGTGTGTCTGAGTCAGTGCTGCCAATGTTATGGAGACACTAACCCCCCCTTTTTTTTAAATAACCCTGAAAGGCCACTCGAAGAGTGCACAAAATTCTTCTAACTTGGCACTCAAATTTAGAAAACAGAGGCAATACTTTGTACCTAAATCAACAGTTTTATCTGGAAGCTGCAGAATAGCAGGGCATGCCGTGAAAAGGCAGGCCACTTCTTATTGCTTAATTTGATCATTCAAGGTAGAAAATATTTGGTTTAATCTGTTATACCTAAAAATAAAATCAGTGTTTTGTTTTCACACTACAGGAACATTTATAAAGATGATTGGTATGTCAGACTGTGTGAACAGGGGATGATTGTCCTTTCCTTCAGTACCAGAATGGAGGATCATTGGATGAAACTACTAACAGCCAGAAGGTTCAGAGTAAACAAGTGGAGGTGCTTCCTCACGCCACATGTATCTAACTTGTAGAAATCATTGCTAGCATGTTGTTGCATATACTTAAGTTTATACCAGCATGAATTCAAACGGCTACTGGACAGGTTCATGGAAGAAAGTACATCTGAGGATATTAAGTACTATCCCCAGCTTGGGAAATTATTTCACTTCAAATGGCAGAGGATGGACAAATATAATTTCATGTTCTCATATTCTTCCTTAGATATTTTAGCAATTTTAGGACAAAAAAAGTGTGGGTCAGACAGGTAGTGGATGCATAGTTCAAATACATTGCATTTATACTAGCTACATATGGCCATTTATACTGGCCACAACTAGAAACAGAGCAGGGCAGCTGGACTGAGGCTCAGGCCTTGCTGCAACACACCTGAGGGAGAGGAGGGAGAGAGCCACAAAGCTGCCATCTGCACTGAACTGAATCTAGGTCAGCCAGGAGCATCACTGATGTGTACAATTCACACAGTTCTCATATCAGAGTGGAAGACCCTCTGACCACCAGGGATGGGTTGAACCACAAAAAGCAATGCATTGTAAACCTTGAACTTGATGAATTTTGCTCTTGCATAGTCATTATTCAAAGCAATCTGACAAAAATTACCTAGTCCATAATGTAAAAGTACATGCACAAGTCACAGTGTGCAATTCCGGTTTTTAAGGGAGAAATAACCTTCCCAAAATCAATTTTCTTTAGAGAATATTCATAGGATATCCCCAGTTCTAAGCATAGTAAGTAATAGTATCTACTTCTTTCTCTCTGGATTTCAAGATATCAAGCATATTCCAAATGAGGACAAAACAGTACTGTGCTAATCACAGTATGTGCATGATACTTCACAAAGTATAAATGAGGAATTCGGCACCTCTCTCCTGTAGATAGGTTGAAAATCCCACCAGAAGAAAAAGAGGCTCTGAAGGCACCCAGGAAGGCTGTGGCACAGCTAGGAAATTAATCTGGAGTCTCAGAGTTGAGCCTTCACAGAAGGCAAACTTTCCTGGTGTAATTCTCCATTGGTAGAAAAAGTATGATTTTATAATGATCACTGCATGGTGCCAGAGCGCTATAGCCAGCTCACAGACAGCGGACTGGGACTGACCCAGGTTAGTTACCTGTACTTTCAGTTATGGAAAGCTAAAAAGAACAAGCCACCCAAAAGTAGCAAGATGCCCAGCTTCATGGTGTTTAACGGTAAGAATGTTTTCACAAGGAGTTACCAAACTGCACTGCACTGGAGGTTGTGTTGGCATGAGAGAGGTGAGGAAGTTTCATTTACTGTATCCTGATGAGTGGGACTTAACTATGCATAGGACACTGAGACTCTGAAGAAGAGACACTGAAGATAATAAAGGATGAAAACCTTCTGCTTTTGCTCCTCTGGGCAAAGGCTTGCTCTAGCACCTTCTACAGCTTAGACCAAGTGCCCCACTACCAAACTGACAGTCTACCTCACCCTAACCCACCCTGACATTTTGATTTTCTCAACACAAGTCTGTTTTCATCAAAGCTTTCAACACATTTTGATTCTGCCTCTGTTCAGGAAAAAAAATCTCAAAGGTTGTTCTGCTTGATCAAGATCTCTTCTGAGAAGAGATTTAAGTCTTCATGGAAGAAGAGGATCCAGACTGTACAGGTGGCTCCCTAGCTCTTCTTCTGTGTCATGGTCCACTCGATGGACACATGATGGAAAGATTAATTTGCTGTGATCTCAAAGTGCAAAAAATCAAAGGTGGATATGCCACAGGGGTTATATTTCAATCAAACAGTGAAACTTTATTGTTTTGCCCATAAAGTGGCATGTGATAGGAAGAAAGAGTAATAGGGAAAGAGAGGAAGGAGGTAAAGTGAGGAAAGAGGGTTATAGCTACCACTGTGGGTCCAAAGGCATCCCTCCGGTCCCAGGTCCAGGCAGCGTCCCCCTGGTCCTTCTGATCATTGTGATCCTTGGTGGGGAAAGCTTCCGAGAGTTCCTTTGCGAGGAAGACGTCTTTCATGCCGAGCAACACATCTTGCCCCTCCTCTGGTCCACCTTACCCCTCCTGTGTCCCATGACCCTCTGCCAGCTCGAGCCAGGCCTTCACACATGCCCAGGGGCGAGTGTCTGAGGCATGGTCTGACTTGGAGGAGGGTAGCTTTTTACCAGGAGGTGTGTTTTCACATTATAATGACATTATAATGAGCAAAGTTCACTTCAAGTTTAAGATTTATTCATCAAAGTTGGAAGCAGCAGCTGGAATCAATCTTCTTGACGGCAGCTATAGAGTCTTTATTGTTTCAGTTAGGTAAATCTTAACGGAGAGTGGTACTGGACCATTCGTACTGCTATTATCAGAAAGTGGTACAGAACTGTTCATACTATGCAGAATTCTCCTTTCAGCTTTTATCAGGCAGGTCATTCTGGTCTCTTGTCAAGATGTTAGTCTCGTATTATCCAAGTCCCTGATGTTGATGTTGAGACAATTACCATTCTTCTGACCGACTCTTACATTCTGTGAGTCCAGCTCAAGTAATTTTTGATTAGTGATTCTCTCACCCCACTTCCTTTACTTTGTGACATTAACATGATGCTAGACACTAACTCACCACTCTGGAGACATATGTTAGAGAGGCAAAATATCTAGTCATCTTTAGGCAGTTTGCCACCATTCATCACCAAGCCCATTTCAGAGACAACTGCAGAAAGCTGGATCAGAAAGTAGAGTTCAAACCACATTACACATGTGAAAGAAACACTATCCAGGAAAACTTTTTACAGGTCTAAATTATAAATCATTCCTTGGAAGAATTTTTATTTTGGAGTAGCATTTGGTGACATGCTGTGTTTGACCACAGGCAGCTGGGCTGCTTAATCATTTGGTATCATTTACATCCATAGCAACTTATTTAATCTACTGTGTATATCTGACTACAAACCTTCAGTGGAAAAGAAATAAGATACATATATACAAGTCTCTCTGTGTATAAGTATATATTTAGAATTATATATACTAATATATACTTATATATATTAGTCTACACACAAAAACCTGCAATGTCTGATGTAATTACAGCATCTCATCTTACAATAAAGAAAATACAAGAACAGAATTTTTTAACTCAGTTCACTGTGGACAGTAAAATTTCAAAGGCAAGAAGAGTTCATTAATGAAACATTTCTTTTAGCTTTTGCACTAACAGTGGCATGGACCTAATGCTATGTAAGGGACAGGGACAATTAGCAAGAATGAGTCTGACTAGTTTTGTTTTGATTGTCCACAGTGAAAAGATGATGCAAATGAATGCCTCAGCTGTTACAAAGCTGACTTGGTTTCCCAATAAGAACTTAGTGATATATGTAAATACAATTCAGTATTTGTATTTCAGGGTTATAATATTCAACATAATTCAGTGTAGCATGATACTGCTCACACAAATAAATATAAGTCAGTCAGTATGTGAAGAACTAAAGGAAAAGGTAAAGCTATTTGCAGGAGAGAATACTATAACATAGAAAACCACCTGATGAAATATTTAAGGATATATTGAAAGAGAATAAGAAGGACCACTCTTGCTTTTTCTTTCTAAAATTCAATGTGCCCTTCTACAGTCTGATCACTACCTTCTTGGATCTGTTTGTTTTGAAGGAAAAATCACAGCCTGCAAGCAAAGCTAGTTTTAAAGATGAACAACTCTGGCCACTGAGCCCAAAAGCCTACAAGTCTTCTAGGTAGCAGCATAAAATATCTATCACGCTGGTGCAAACAGTCAAGTGTGTATGTGAAGGGAGAGGATTTACATTTGCAAGAAGGCTCCACGGATCTAATGCCTGTCCACAAGCACTAGTGGGCAACTCCAGCAGTCCCCTTTTGAAATTTATGATAAGGTTGTCTCCTGTGAAAGACCACTATTTTCTAAGTGTGGTTCAACCTTGTGTTTGACAGATCTTCTTTAAAATTAGAGGAAAATTTATACTTGGTTCTTGCCCTCTCTGTCAAAAATTATGCTACTCAGGGGAAACTGCATAGTAAAAAACTAAAGTGGCACTATCCTATGCATTTGTTCCAATAGTCTTTTTCACAGACAAATTGATATAAGATACTGACAATAAGCAAGATCCATATCAGGAACCTGGTACTGAACAGCCCAGATACCAATTCTGTGAGTCATTCGATCCTTAAGTATGGGCTCCCTGAGGTTACCAACAGGAGCCATTCAGTACTCCATAACTGCCATCTATCACATCTATCCTGTTTATCTATGCGTTTATATAGGGTGGGACTTTCACCAGGTCACAGATCTGGTTTACTTAATCTTTCATTTAAAACATGGAAAAAATCCTTTTGACTTGTATTTCCTATGCAGGATTCTTACTCTACTGCGAGTCTCCCCTTACAATCACAGGTGTGTCTGGGCAAAGGCCATTCTCTTTTGCTGGCAACCACTGTATAGCCACAGTCACTAACAGTAACAATTGTAGATCTATTCCTGCCTTCAGCTCTTGTCTGCTGAATGCTGTGAAACTAGCATTGTATTTCTTTTCAAGGTACTGTTCAAAAGAGGATAGGGAACCTGAAAGTAAATAAGTAATGAAAGCCGCCTGCTTTCCAAAGCAGCTAGGTCTGCTCACGAAGACAAAAGGCAAGACAGTGGCACATGTTTTGTATAGTCAACAGCCCCCTCATGTGCAATATATCCCATATGTGGTTTAAGCATAATTCATCCCTTTGTAAAGGTAGCCCACTGCAACCCACAGTACTGCAAAGGTCAGGAAAAAGTGGCTTATCTATGCATACATGTTAGTCACACAAACTAAAGCCTATGACTTGTGCAACAACCCAGTGTTTTGCACTTTCAGGTTTGCCAGTCTGACCTCTGTTAAGTGTCTCCTATCCCACCTGCATCTTACACATACTGTTCCTAAATGCTTCATTATAAATCCATTTCCCATAGATAGATAGCGGTACAAGGCTCTGTATTTTTTTTCCTCTAAGCTATCTAGACACATTCTGTATAACAGTTTTACACAAAATGCAGGTTAAAGATGCAAAATAGATAGGCTGGATTACATTGGTATAACCTATTGTGACAATTTCACTTTATAGCACTAAAGAACTGAGCAAACCTACGTGTTACTGGGCAAAGGGAATTCGACTGAAAGAGAACTAGAGCAGAACTCAAGCCCACTCCTATGAGGCTGAGCTCTTTGGAGAGTATTCGTGGTACCTACTTCAGGTACTCAAATCAAGCACTTAGTGTGGCCAGTGTAAAGGGAAGGACTCACACAGAAGGCAGTTCAGAGCATTGACACTGAATGGACCCTATGCAAGAGTTTTTCTCTTTCTCTCTCCATTGACCGTATACAGAACCTGAGAAGACTGTGGACTTATTATCCATCTCCAGTTAGATTCCTGAAGTAGCAGATTTTTAATATCTGCTAAAGTACATGTTTGGGCTATGATCTGTAGTAATCCCTTATCAGTCCAAAGCACTTGTCAGCATCTTCATATTCAAAAAATTGTTAGCATTTCTACAGAACTTCGTTCATGGCACATGAGTATTAACTGAGCTCCGCAACGCATTTGTTATGCAGCTAAGTGTATGATATGGCTCAGGGGCTTGCCATGGTTCCAGAACTCATTGAAGATCACATAATTAAGTAGAAACACTGGGAATAGTTATCTAGGGATCCTCCTTCTAAAATAGCTAAGCAATATCCCTCTCTCTTACATCCATTAATTTTGGCATTTTTCCTAACATCTTATAAAATTCCCTATAAAGGATTTCTAAGACAAAGGGACAGTCTTGAATTTGTAGAGCAGGAACTCAATCTTTCCTTTATACTTAGGTGTTTTCTCTATAGTTTTGTGGTATGGACTTGTCTAAGCCTTAGACATTTCTGCTGAAAGCATTTAAAAGGGACTTCAAGTCCTGAGAGCCACAGTTTCTGAGTACCTAATGTGGGCACCTTAAGAGTCCAGATTTTCATTAAGTGCAGAGCAATTTCCCAGTAGAGATCAGGCCTCTTTAACAAGTACCTGAAAAGGGAGATACCCAAGGGTGCCAGGCACCCTTGGAAACTCTGCATTGCTCTCCTGGTGGGGCATGCTTTTGACCCTGAAAGAAAGCTCAACTCTCTTGACCCTTCTGTCAGGCATTCTAGCAAGATGACAACAAAGCCGTCAGCTTCACAGGGACATGCTAGAGCTATTTTTAAAATCCTCTGCTCTCTGTGAATTATAACACCCTTTCTGAAGGTTAAAATAGAAACCAGTTTCCAGCATCTACAAACCAAAACCCAATAGTTACTTTTGGCACCATCTGACACATTCTTGGCAGTCTCAGCAGGGAGGCCAGGAACAGGCTGGGCATAAAGCCACTGATACCCTATCTGAAAACAACTCAGCCATACTGGAGAAAATGCTTTAAAACACTATATGAAAGGAAAACCTCTTCAAACAAGATTATCATCATATATGGACAAAGCATAACTTTTAAATCCATTTTTGCAGATCACAGGATGCTGTTCCCTCTCACCAAGGCACAAGCACAGAGATCTGTACTCATAGTAGGAGCACTACTAAAACCAGCAAGACAGAATGCAAATGTGCTACCAAATCAAACAGCAGACACATTAACAGAAGAGGGAAACTGTGTTCCCAGAATTCCAGCTCATAATAGATGTCCAGAAAATCAGATTTATTCAAACAGATGCTCAGTAAATTCTAATCAGAGTTAAATTTGAAGCTTTTCCCTTTTTATCATGCCTTTGTGTTAACTGTTGCTGGTATGCATGTGAGGTACCAGCAGTCCTTCATAACAAGCAAATATGCACACTCTCCTAAAAATGCCAGTGATTCAGCAACAGCACTCATTAACCAGGCCCAATCCTACAGAAGGGCCTTGTTGTCAAGAAACTCTGAACAGCATTATTCAATTATTGCTAGGTGTAAAGCATCCATGACTTCAGAAGGTTATGATATTTTACAAAGGGAAATCCATTATGAAGCACTATACCTCAAGGAAAAGCTAAGTGTCTTGTCCATGCAGAGGAACATTTCTTTGGTTTCTCAAAAAGATGACCAAAGAAATTGGATAGGAAGAACAATTCTGTTTCTTCTGTAGATAGAAAGCATAATGCATTTCATCTTAGCAATGATAGCAAGAGAACAGATGATGGGAAAGGAGGATCCAATGATGTTTTTCCCTTTTAACATCTTTCTAGACTTTGGGCTCAGCCCCTGTGGGACAAAAAGCTGGTGAACCACTAGCATAGCAGGAAACAGAAAATCAAAAATGTACCTGCAGGGACCTGTACCAAAAGGTTGCCAGCTTATGTCAGCTTTCCTCAAGAAAAGTTACTGTTTTGTTTTTGGGTTTTTTTTACATCTAGTTAGAATCTCCAATTTGAGCAGCACTTGCAGAAAATTACTGAGAATCTAGGTCTCAAATTCTTCTCAAATTTTAAATGCCAAAACAGAAGCACTTACCATGTGGAACAACTTAAAAACTACTAAGGATACCTCACTATACTTCAACCTACACAGCATTCTCAATATGGTTGAAAATTTAACCAATTAATGTTGAGAAAGGTCTTAAAGTCTTTAAATGGAAGATGGAGCACTCAATAAAAGCATGATTAGTGCACTTGAAACCAAACACTAGCATAAAGAAACTGCTCTATCACAATGAGTTGAATACCAGCAGGACAGTTAAACAAAAGAAAGACAGAAGAGATTAAGTGAGTCTAACTGAAGTTTCTTTGCAGAAGACACATTTTAAGCTCAGAATCCCAAGCTCTGGTTCAAAACAGTCATGTAATATCTCATTTAAAAGTAACAGAACTCATTTCTAATCCTTGTGGCTACACCAAAAAGCCATCAGAGATATAACCTAGGTTCAATACAAGGGTTAAAAAATCAGGAGACAAAGAACCAAAAGTACATATAAACACTAGGCAACCAACCCAGAAATACCACTGGTGACTTTTAAACATCTCAGCATTTTGAGAGGAGCTCAGTTTGTGATCTGAGTCTTACTAGCAGATGAATTTGGACCATAAATCTGAGATACAGGACTAAGCATACCCTAAAACGTAAGGATACTGCTAGCATTTTGGTATAAAGACTCAGAAATTCAGAAAGTCAGTTACTGGCACACAATTACTTCAGGCTTACCCACGAGTGTGTGTTTGCTTCTGTGTCGCAGGAGGAGAAATAGACAGGTTCAGAGTTCCAGAAGGGAGGAAGGAGGCACAGGATTCCCTATCTGTAACTAGCCATGTTCAGGGAGCATGCAAATATTCAGGATGGCTCTTTTAAAACCCATTAAATTGGCTGGCTGAGTCTGAGTGCTTTTCACAGCCCTCTTGACTTGACTATTTTATTTTCACTTAGAGACAATCCTCACAAAAGCATGTATTTAAGATAACTATGCATAATACCATAGATCTTGATAGGCTTTCTCAGTGCTACAAATAAGCCTTCATTTTGCCAAGTCACATTTTTTCCCTAGAACATCATGCTGTAGTTTCTCGTCCTATTTGGTTAGGCTGCTTAAATAAATAAATCTCAGTCCCTCTAGTGCTCTATCATTCATGTTTAAATTGTTAGTCTACACATAACTGGTTTGTGCCTTCTGCACTTAATCCCTCAGCCTCTCTTGCTTACATATCTGCTTGTGTTCAGGTTTATTAAGTGCTGGATGGAATTTATAGCCAGAGCAAAGCCCTGTTTGTCATCCAAGTTTTGCTACACTGGAATTAACTCAGTAGCACCTGCATACTGACTTATGAAGAAAAGCTCATCTCGGTTTATGGCGTACTAGAGTGCTTTTCACCATGTAACAGTGGAACGAATCTCTTCCACTGGAACATGAATCACTTCCAACGCCATCCACATTTTTACATTTATTGAGTTTTTCTCTTGACTAAGTCTGATCCCTGGGGTTGCCTTCATTAGGTGTCACACTGTTCAGCTAGCTTGGCAAAACAGACTAACAAGCTTCAGTCCGGCTTCAGGCTGGGAACCCTGCCTCCTGAGCTCTGGCAGATAAAGCTTTGGCAATTTAAAATGTCGCTGCCCCACCTTACCGACGTGCTGGATATTACTGCCCTGGTGGCAGGAGTGGCAGGCATGGATGGGCGCAGACACCTTGCCTGCCCTTGGCGACTGTACTGTGCATTAGCCAAGCAGGGGATCAGCTCTTGGGTGCTGGCACAGGCTGCGCTGCTGCAGAGGCAGCCTCCAGCTATGAGGAGGGGCAGGCAGCCAGGTGATTAGTTTTAAACTACCATGGCTTAAATTCCCCAAGCTCAGGAGTCAGATCACTCCTGTTCCTTAAATCTCCCAGGCCCTATAACCATGAGGGCACAGTAGCACCAGAGAGCACCGGGGAGGCTTCTAAAGGCAGAATGCAGTGCAGTTACCAGATTTTAGCTGTATGCTTCCTACAACAGGCAAAATCTTGGCTAGAGCCTTGTAGCACTCACACATGCTACTTGAGCAGCCTGATCAAATTATCTTGTTAACGTAGGCAGCTCTTGATCCTCAGCTCCACAATAGTTCACAGGTCCACCCAAAAGCAGTGCTGCTCATCTCACAGCACTTGGAGAAAAGTAGGTGCCTGCTTTTTGGTATGTTGTTGTGCTTCTGCGACACATCTGAGTGTTCAAAAGCACTTGTGAAGAGGAGGAAGAGACTCCAACACACTGATGTAAAACCCTCAGCATCTTTTACACCTTGTTGTTGTTGTTGATGTTGATGTTACAGAGCTTATTATTACCAACCTAAGCCATAGCAGATTACAGATAATATTCAAACTTTCATACATGCTACAGTAATATAATTCAAACCTGCTTCAGAGCAGGAAAGAACAGAGGAGAATTCACAAAGCTCAAGGAGAATTCACCATTCAAAGAGGTGTTTAGCATTCCTCTCTAAGGAAATGCTAAGTTACAGATCCACTAGATGGCAACTGGGCGTACATACACAGCCACACAAGACAGGTTAATGTTATGGTGTTATCTTGTCTTTGTGATGTGTCAGGGCTTGTCCCTCTGCTCAAGCACTCTGTACTTTACATCCCATTTTTCTTCTTGCAGCTGTTACTGGAAAGCTTTGGAAGTGTGATTTCAGCATGCAGCATTCAGCTGTGTAAAGGCAGCTGGTCAGGGAGGGATTCTCTAGTTTTTAAATACAATCACGTATAAAATATTGATGTTTATTTGTCTGCCTTTGTTGTTTTTTTTTTTAAATTCTCTAAGAGGCAGGGTGGTCCTGTGATCAGCTCAATGCTCTTGTGCCTCAAAAATTACCAAACAGGAACAATTTGAGGAAATGTACTTTTTCTAACTCTTCAGGCCTTTTCTCTAACACCGATAAAGGTGCTTTTTCTGAGCAAGGTGAGCATGAATGAAACAGAACAGTCCAAGAAAAAGGCCTTACATTAGACCCCGTTCATCACTCTACCCGTTTCCCTACCCATCTTCCAAAAATGCAGGAATCTGGGATGAAAAAGTAAGCAGTGTAAAAAGCAGGGTAATCAGTGAAAACTGAACATGTAAAATGAATTGGCAGGCAAAGCAGGCAAATTTTAGAATGGACAACTCACATATGCTAGAAAGTCTGTGAAAGAAGCACGCCCTCACTTGGTCAGGAAGCAAAGCCCTCAGTCATTTGCTCAGTCATTCACGGACTCACTTCTGCCCTGCGGCACTATCTCACATTCAGGCTTCAGCAATACTTCTGGGACAAACTAAATTGTTTGTCCCATTCCAAAAAGTTCCTACCAGCTCATTTCAGACTCTCTTCATATACTGGAATTCTGTCTTTCACAGGAACTCCCTTGTTCCTACTGAAACTAAAACTCTACAGACTCCTTAAATTTTGGACACCTTGTAACCTCCTGCAGAGGGAAAATAATTCCCTTACTAAATGACCTTGCAGCTATGAAACAAGTTTTTTAATGTCTTCAGGTGGAATGGAACAATGTGAAGGACATACTGTTTCTTTGCTGCTTTTACACTAACTTCTTTTGAGTCAGACTCTATATGATTAGGTCCACAAAAGCTGGGATCACTTCAGTATAGAGACAATGGATATATCAGAATTCAGTTACACAGCTGCAAACCTGGCACTTTGGAAGAAGTTATGAAAGTGGCAATGAAACTGGGCTATATCAGATATGCAACTCCAAGTTCGTGCTTTAATGTTCAGGAACTTACTGGACCCCTATGAGTGTAGCCTTTGGACACTGAAGCAGGTAAAAACAGAGTAACAATTCCCTTTGGTCCTTGCACTTCTGTTTCAGTAGGGTCCTCTGAGTACTGCATTCTTTACACAAAATTTCTCTACCGGTTCATTAATTATGTGCATATGAGAAAACATTCCAAGTGAAGGAGAGAAGAAGGAATAAATTCCACATTTGGGTCTGAAACTGGGTATTTCAATGCAAGAGCAAGTCCAGGTGCCATGCAGACACACATTAGACATCCCTTTCTCTCTGCCTCCAGAAAGTGTTACATATTACATTATTAGTTAGCACATGCTAACTAAAGCCTGGCTTTGTGCTCACTCTTAGATCTCACAGACATTAGAGCTGCAACTGATCACCAGGCTCACTGGGAATTCTTCTTCTTCAGTTTACCCTCTTATCAAGTGTTCATTTTTCTCTCTAGCAGCTGCTGTAGGAGCTTATGGTTATGAAAAGAAACCACCGCTGTCTGGAAGTGGGGCTGCTGGCGTCTGTATGGAGCCGTGCTTTTGTACTTTGTGTGCAGTGAGATATGACACAGAAAGCAGAGCCCTGGTGCAGCAGGTTCCCTCTTCTTTACATAAAATGGATCACAAATCTTTCTACTGGATCTACTGGGCAGAAACCGACAAGAAAGACCCACAGGGATGTGTGGAAGAATTGCTCCACTTCCTGAACAGCTCTGGGAAGCCCTACACTGACTACAACTCCAAAGACACACTCTGTGATCTCCACACATCCTTCTGCCTCCTGTGGGCTTTGTTCCTGTGCTGCATGTTAATTTTATGCTGTTTCTTTACAATTCTATTCTTCTGTTCCTTCATCTTCTTAAATACATGTGTCACCACACTGAGTTATGGCATCGTATCAGTTCTGTGGCACAAGTCCTCCTCCACTCACTCTTCCCCAGTCTGTCACCCCACCTCTACTCAAAAGAACTTATGCTAGACTCAGCTTTGTAAGCACACCCCTGGGCTTACCTGCCCTGATGCAGAGGTCTGCTTGCAAGGAGGAGCTATATCCAAACCATTCCAACGTGAACTCAAGTCCTCCCTCCAAGATCAGAGCTCTTGCTGAGAACCCCTCAAATCAAAGGTTTTGCTTTCTCTGCACAATTAAATTCATAGTGCTACATGGGGGATCTTGTGCTGTGACTAAAGCTCATCACTTCCAGATCAAGAGAAAAGGACAGCTCAGCAGCACTAGTAGCTCCAGCCACTGGAAACTCTATCCTGGAAAGGCTAGTTGAAAATCATGACATATGCATATATAGTGCACACACACTTTAATAAAGATGTTCCTTTTCAAAATGATCTTAGGAAACAGTCATTGATTTTGCCCTGAAAAAAGCAGCCAAACCCATAACTCATAAGCTGTAACTCATAAACCTTAGTAACTTCCAGTTGCCCATAGTCTGGTGGATCAAATAAAATGAAAATTACTATATATTAAAGGGATAAGCAAAGCAAATGAGTAATGGGGATCAATTCCAGCCATCCGCTGAGATGATTTATATACACAACAACCAGCCTTGAGTTGCCTTTACTCCTTGCTGAGCCATGTTTGGCTGCAAAGCGATCCTGACAGCTGAAGTAAAAGCAGGTGAACAAGCAATCCAAGAGGCAGGGAATCTGTCTCGTCACATTTGGCAAATAGGTGGACCTGAAGTCTGCTTGGAAACCCTTAAAATCACGATCGTGCCTTAGAGACAAAATCAGAGATAAAACTCACCTCCCAAGTCATTCAGAAAATAGGCAATCTGGTAGCCTGAGGAGATGAAAAATGGCAGGTGTGGTGTTTTTTTTCTAAACCCGAAAAAATAGTTTGAAAGCAGTTTGTAGGTACAAGGAGTGTAACTGACCTTCTGGACTGGCCATCTGAAAAGGGAAGACAGATGGAGACAGTCCAGCCTTGAGATGCAACCACCCCGCAGGGTAGTCAAAGACGTCTCACTACAGCTTTATATCGTCTTGTATGCAAA
>JANZLQ010000052.1:6260657-6315580 GCA_026212715.1 Elanus axillaris
GGCGGGGCGGGGTGGGGCGGGGCCTGAGCCGGCCCCCATAAGAGGCGATGGGGCGGCAGCAGTGGCAGCCGCAGCTGGAGTAGTCGGAGCCGGAGCCCGAGCCCGAGCCCCGGCGGCGGGAGGAGGAGGATGATGCAGATGCAGGCGATGCCGGGGGCGCAGGCGGCCAGGCCTTTCAAGCTGAGGAAGAGTTTCGGTAGGGAAACTCCTTTCGGAGGGGCTGCGCGGTGGCGGCGGGCTGCACGCACGCGTAACGCTTGTCCTCTCTCCTGCGTAGCCACCCGGCTGGAAGAAGTAGCAGGAATCCGGGCGAAGTTCCCCACAAAAATCCCGGTAAATCGCTGTTTTGTTCTCGGAGGTTATTGGCGCTAGTTAAAAAGAAGCGTTGGGAACCTCTCTAAAGCGGGGGGCGGGTAGGGGAGGGAGGTTCCAAAAGCTGGGTGGTTTAGGTTTTGCTAAGTGTGACTCTAATTGAAACAGGTGATTGTTGAGAGATACCATAAAGAGAAATACCTTCCTCTCTTGGACAAAACCAAGTTTCTTGTTCCCGAGGAGCTGACCATGACACAGTTCATAACCATCATCAGGTAGGCAGTGAGCACCTGTGGGTCTGTGTGGCGGCTGGGGCTTGCTGCTGCTCTCTGAGCCAGTATTTTCTAGTGCTGTGCTGGAACATCTTGCTTGCTTTGGTGGGGAGGAGGATAAAGGTATTAGTAATGGCTTCCCTCTCTTGCAAGAGTTTAAAGAAAATAAACAGATGTGTTTGCAGGTGCATTTGGGGAAAAAATGTGGTCTATGCTTTTTGGATTCATAAAGTCTTCTCTCTAACTGTAGTGAGTAAAGACTGTATCAGGCTCCTGTTCTGCTTGCATCCTGCTTGATGAACTGGGTACTGGGGCTCTGTGGTTCTGTTCTGCTTATTGTCTTGCTCTCTTACTGCACCTTGCTGAATTTGCTCAAGTTCAATGCAACTCTTAGGGGTGTGTGTGTGGCATGAAATGTGCTTCTATATTATTCTTCATAAAACACTACAGGGAAGAAGTCTCCCAAAGTGTTTAGTCATGTTCTCTGACAAAGTACAAAAGCTGTGTGCTTTCCAGCATGATTTTTAAAGTATGGAAAAGATCTTTCTGGGGAACCTCTGTAAAAGATGCTTTTGGCTCTTGGACAACTTGCGTCCTGATCCTCATATGTTTTGTCTCTGAAAAGGACTCTTCTCTTGAAGGTAGACTTTATAATAAGTGTAATGGACCATGCTGGAATCCTTCACTACAGCTGTACTGCAGAAGCTTCTGGTTTCTACTCACCACTTGTCCCTGGTAATTGGGAACTCGAAGCCCAGGCTCAGTAGCACTCATGGTCTAACAATGTAAGCCTTTCCTCAGAGCACAAGCCTTTCAGCTTCCAAACATACAGTTAACTTCCTGCTGATGAAGATGTTAAACCACATAATGACTTTACACAGCATTTCTTGTACATAGTTCATGCAACTGTTCTGCTTAATATATTTCATAGACTAAAGTTGAAGCTTCTTAAATTTGCTAATGCTTAATCCTCTATTTCTCCTCCCTCCTTCAATTAGAAGCAGGATGGCTCTAACTGCTACACAAGCTTTCTACCTGCTGGTGAACAACAAAAGCCTAGCCAGTATGTCCTTGACAATGGCAGAAGTGTACAGGGACTACAAAGATGAAGATGGCTTTGTGTATATGACATATGCTTCCCAGGAAATGTTTGGATGCCTTTTACCCACTGCTCAAGGGAAAGCTATGAATTGCCTTCAAGAAACTTAAGGTTGGGTCCATGTGCTGCAGCAAAGCAGTTGGCTATGAATCATGCCTGTGACATGAACCTCAGAGATGCTCCTTCCAATATGAGCTCTCGAGCTCTGTAGTAGGGAGTAATGACCCCAAAGCTGGCAGGCCCAGCTTAAGGCAGATATGGTGGTAAACTTTTCCTAAATAGTAAGTCGGATATATATTTTTGTATTTGAAGACACTATGGGGTTTTTTGGAACTACACCTCTGCTTTTTTGCAATATCAGTCTTTGCTATGTAACTGTTTTTTAAGGTGTCCTTAAAACCTAAGCCTAAGACTAAAATAAAGAAGCTTTTAAGTATTGAGTTGAATGTTAGTATTAATCTGGGGAAGACTGTAAGTTCTGTCTAGGAGACAGTCCTAGAATAATTCTGGGAATTTGAGCTCAATGCCTCTTAAATGAAGCATTGCTTGCACAGCCACTCTGAATTTTTTAATGTAATAACAAAACTTAAGTCTGGTCACAAAGGAGCAAAACTGTACCTATAAATGGCTCATTATGCTAGATATCTGAGCTGCAAGACTAAGCAGGCTGTACTAGTGCTAGAGCAGGGTTCAAATGCAGTGTTAAACTTAACACCTGGATAAATTACTGTCAGCTGTTACAGAAAACACTGTAAGCATATGTGATATAACTACTTGTTTAAATAAGCAACACTGATTGCTAGTCAGCATAACCCAAATGCATATAGCATCACTTGACCTGTAGTTTAATCAAGTGTTCAAGAATCTGTTCTTACTTCTGAATAATGCTAGTCTGGTCTCTGTAGATAGATGGTCATATCCACCCCCTGCAGGCATCTGCTTGTCAGGTGCCCTGAAGGACTTCAGTGAGCCTTCTTTCAAGGCTGGATAGAGCTATATCATGTACCTTGTGATTAAGAGGTATACTGATGTCTCTAGAAAATGTCAAAACTGTCTTGTAGTGAGGTGGTGATTCATCTTAACGTACAGACTTGGTTCTAAACATGTATTGAAGGAGCACTTGACATGAGGCTTAGTCTAAAGTATAGCTCAAGCTGTCTTTCTTGGTCTTCCCATATGTGAGGAATGTACTGGAAAGTCGTAAATGTTCTGATTGTGCATGACCAACTTAAATTTTTAAGTGACCTTGTGTTTTGTCACAGTATGCAGTTAATTAATCAACCTCTAGTGGCCTCAGCTTAAGACAGTCAAATTGTTACAATATGATGCAATTCTTCTGTTCAGTACCAGACTGATTTGCAGAATAATTAATGTAGGAATTACAAGACTGCAAAGAAAGAAGTGTTGACAGTATTTGAACTATGCATAAGGAATGTGTGTGTAAGCTTTTTGCAGTGGTTCTCTTGCACTAATAATCTCTTTAATTTAAAGCTCTGAGCAGACCTGGGTTCAAGCCTCAAAACCATGGGGTTTAGAGGGGTACCCTGCCTTAGTGAAGGTGCTGTTTGCCAACTCATGTTTCATGAGCTGAGGAACAAAGAAATCATTGACCTGACCGACTCAGTGGAAAGGCTAAGGCTATGTCAGTATAGGTTATGAAAACATGTGGGCTTTGGGATCCCAGAACCAGTTGCTTGGATAGATTTCACTTATGCTTGTAATGGAAACAGTTTCCATTGCACAAATTGAACTCAAATAGTCATTTGTTACCAACCCTTGGGGAGGCAGACACCTGTTTGGCAGGAGTGCTACACAGCAATATTGAACAGCTGTGAGAGCCCTGGGGTGAGGCAGCAAGGGGAAATCTTGCTATGTTCAAGCTTTCTTGCCAGTCTAAGAGCTGGGCTAATATTTTGCTTCACTGGCTCCTCTGTCTTCCTGTCTTGTGTGATACTTGATATAAGAAGAGAAAAGCACTACAGATTCTTGGCTGGAGCAATTTTACGTCTGACAGCCAACTTTCTTTGGTTTGTAATGTAGTAGCTGGAGTGCAAGTGTTGATCCCTCCAGCATTTATTGACATTAGGCTATGGTGTCTAACAGGCTGAGTGACAGATCCAGCCAAAAATGTTACACAAGGAGAATGTCAGTTGCAGGTAAAGAACGTCATTATAAACCAGTTTAAACTGGCCTGCTGAACCTAGAGAGAAGTCCTGTGGACTGGGAAAGCTTCATCACTGGCTAATAGTAATAGACTTGCCCTTCTACCAGGTGTCAAAGCAGATAGGATTAACCATCAAAGACAGTTTTCAAAAAGCCTTAGAACAATAAAGTAGGAGCTAGGTGCCCAAATAAATAAGTTATCCTGCTTGTGGAGTTGCTTTGGTGTGACTAGAAGCTTTGGATTCAACCTATTGTCTCTTGGAGTGCAAGGATTAGAAAAGAAGCAAACAGAACTTTGCTCCGACTGACATGAGCAACTGAGATAACTGCAGCTACTTCCAATATAGCTGCTGTTTGAAGAGCTCATAGTTGTTTGAGCAAATGCCTATTGATTGGAGACAGGTACATATTTTTTACAATGAAGGACACCGTGCTGTCATAAGTAAATTTTATAGTTCTACCCCACTGTAAAAAGGGAAGGTGGAGATGCCACTTGTTTGTAAGAGTATCTTCATTTCTAAATTACAATATGGACTTGTTCTTGAATATAAAAAATATCCACCAGAGAAAAGAAAACATTCTGAGGCTACCTCTGTTTCTGCCATAGACTACCACCTAAATCCTGGAAGGTGCTTAGTGCTCTGGCTTCAAAGCACTTGCGTATGTATGTGCTACTGCTGAAGTAACTTGTTAGATTGGGTCTACAGCACTCAGTCCCTTGTAAGACCAAGCATTGTGTCCCATCTTCAAATATAAAACCAATCAAATGTAAAGGACACTGAACATAAGTGTGGGATGAGGGCTGAAATTGCTCTTGCTGTTGAGGTGTGTTGTTTGGTTTTTGGTTTGGTTTTTTTGACATTGTGTAAAACAGAGTACTGGGGCAGTTGTGATTTTGACATAGCCAAGTGGAAACATACAGAAAAAAGACATTAAGGTCTGTTTTATAACTTCACCAAGGTACTAAAAAAGTTGAATGTTAATAACCACAGATACTGCTGGAGTTATTAAAAGGTAAATACAAAAGCAGTTAAAATCTGAGGCTGCAACCTTACTGCACAGAAATGGTATTTTAATGAAATATGCCATTCATGTCCATAATGTATGCCTGCATAGTGACTGCTCTGGGAACAAGATTGTTTTCAAGACCTGAGCAAACTTCACTCCTGAGGTGCATGTAGTGGGCTGCATGCACTCTGAATGCTTGTAAGGGCAACTGGAGAAGAACACAGTAGCAATTCAAAAAACCACCATCCATAAGCTCTTGGGTTTGGTCAAAAAAAAGTCTTACCAATATGTGTGAATTTCAAGTGGGTAGGAATCAATTTTTTTCCTGTGCCTGCTAAGACTAGAGATTCAGCTGTCTGTACTTTCCTTGCTACAGCTGATGTCCTACACCCATCTACAAACACAACTACAAACTGTGTACAATGCTTTATGGAGTGCAAATTGACATTTGTTACTGCAAAGCAAACATGATAACCTCGGTTTAGGCTTTAGCACACAAGCAACAGCAGGAGTTTTCCAAACTGTTTGGATTTTAAAATGACTTAAGTGTGTGGGTAGAATAAATAAATGAATGAATGGGGATACTAGTCTTCTTGCTCAAGTACTGCAGGCAGCAAGTCTTGTGAACTTAGATGGGTTTTTTATTTTTTTCCCATGCTAACTATTTCCAGATGGTGGTCATTTCAGGGTAAAAATCTTTAAAAAGAAACACTGTTAAACACAGTAAGTGACAGACTGTATCCTCATCTTCAGAGGAGGTTTTTTGGTTTGTTTATGTAAGGTACAGTAAATGAAGAAGGTGAAATAATAGAACAGAATATAATCTTCAGCATCAAACTGCACTTCTATATTCCCCATTCAAGAAGGCCCGTATAGAAACTACAGGGAGAAAACTGAAAGACCCAATCAGGAGAAAAACTATTTTTAGAATGCTGGATTTTAACGTATGGACTATGAAGTGGAGGGGGAGAGGGGCAGGGTTTCTGTGGAAGACTTCCAAGGGATCCCTGAAAGGTGACTGAGAAATGCAATTTCATATGTGTTACAGTACAAAACTTCTAATGACATGCATGCTTCCCTTACGGATTACTTACTGCTCCAGAAATATTTCTAGACAACTCTCCTGAATTTTAAAATATCCCATTCTTTTCATACAGTTTCGAATCACCCTGTCAAATTTTAGAGGGAAAAAAAAAGTTCTGCCTATATGTATATGCTTAGTTTCTTTAGCTTTCCAAAGACGCTTCATAATGGTAGCTGCACCCACTTTTTTCCCTGATGGTTTTAGCTTGTCTCTTAAGAGCACAAGTTTCTTAATTATTTGCTACAGTCCATGACATGCAAAGGCAGTTGGGTCCTATAACAAATGTCTGACCCTAGTTTAGAGGAACATGAATATAATTTTAATGAAGGTGGCTAGTACCCTTAAGTCTTCCTTCCAGAAAGCCATAATCAACATCACTCCCTGCCTCTTGTTTTCCACCTGATGCCTCTCTTGTGACTGCAGTGTTCCTATGGCACACAACTGTAGTAGTGTAGTCCAGGAGGGTTTTGAAGAACATAGAGCAAGTATTGATGTCAGGGTTTGAAAATGCACCACTGTCCCTTCCCCTGCAGCAGCAGACCCTCAGGAGGGATGGAGTGTGCTGGGCTGGGTGCATGTGGAATTTCCAGAGCAGGCAGGGACTGAGGAGGGGCTGCTCAGGCCACTCAACACTTACATCATGTCCGGCAGGGACTGTAAAGGGCCTTTATGAGGCTGCTTATGCTTTCTTGCAGGGTGGGCTTGGCTGATGGGGTTTATTTTTGCAAATACTCCAAGACCCTGGCTTCACTTTCTGTGTATAACAGCATAGTCTGTATCTTAATCAGAACCCCAGCCCAAGCCTGGTTTATGTCAGAAAGGTGAGAAGGCTATTGACTGCATGGTCCTTGAGATGATGCAAAAAGAACCAGGTGCATCTGCTGTTGATCAAGACATCCCTGGTAAACCTAAAGCTTATTTCCCTTTCTCAAGAACAGAGCCAAGACTTTACAGCCTGCCAGGTGGATTTGCAGGGAAATCTTGAAGTCAGCAAACCAGTGGGTGAGGAGAGGGGATGGAGTGGGCTGGGGAGTTAAGCAGGCGTATCAGTGCTTCCACCCAAAGCAGCTGCAGCTGTGTATTCTTCACAAGCCTGCCTGTGACTGCCTGGAAAGCCTGAGCCTCAGTGTGACCTCACTAAGGCAACTATTGCACCCATTAGCTCACAAAGAGAAATATGAGAAAGAAAACATGCACTCACATGCTCACAGATGGAGGGTGGATATAGCCTTTTCCTGAGTAAAAAGCTAATTCTGTCAATGGAAAAAAACACACAGGAGTGTGCTGAAAGGAAGACATGGCAAGTAAAGAAATTCTATTCTTGGTGCTGGCACTACTTCACAAGGCAACTTGGCCCTTGCTCTGAGAACTTAAAAACTTAATGTCAAGTGATGGTTCTGAGTATGGTCTCTGTCTGACCCTCCTCCCCTAAAATGCTGCATCTGTGGTAAAAAATTAAAAGTCAGAGTGATATGAGCTGCATATTTGAATGCTGACTGGCTGAGGAAGTGTAACTCTTTTTCCAGCAGCTTGATGCATTAGTCATCAACAAAATAAAAGCCATCAATAGAAAGGAAAAGCAACTGCTATGCTACAGGTGAGAGCAGGATCACCATCTTAGTGCAGACACATCTGTGCTGTCTAGACTGTCAGCGTAGCCCAAGCATTGCAGGGGTTATGAAGATAATTTTGCTCTTCAAAACTACATTGCCTCTGCTATAAACCTGTCAAAACTGTCAAGAGAGGCCTCAGGAGAAATACTGCATTTTCCTAGGAGGCAGCTGGATTTGGTTTAACCCTCAGCTCTTCCCAGCCATCCTCATGCTCACTGACTTTTTTTCCCATTCTCTTTTTGGAAAGGTTCCAGGCCTTCTGTGTTTGCAGAACATGGGTACAGATTCCAAGATTGCTGAAAACTATAAATAATATGCCCTTAGTTGCCATGTAACAAACTCATATGAGAATTTGCAGCTGTTCTGTTATTGTAATTCCGCCTATGTTGGAGCCACAAAATTTGGCTATGCCTTGGTCTCTCTTAAGCTTCTAAGCCTCTGTCAGGTCTGGAGCAGCAGTTTCAATGGGATGGCTGAAGCTGTGACTGCTATTTAGGTGGCTACCCCCTTCCAGTGAATTTGGTTGAGACAGAAAAGGTGTCACATCCCTTCTTGAATCAGCTGAATAACAGCTGTGGGTTTTAGCCTTGCTCAACAGCATGAACTATTTTTGCTACAGGCACAAGAAGGTAGGTATATGTAGCAGCTTAATTTTGTACCCCAGATGATTTTGCCATGGAAGGAGGAGGTTGCCTCACATGAGCTCAATCAGTGGCAGGCTGGTGAGAGGTGACAACCTCCAGGAAGGGGCTGGTGCAGAGGAGGGTTGTTACAAGAAACTGAGGGGGAAACTGCTACTAGTATAAGTAGATCTTGAAGATCTATATGGTTCTGCAGGCTAAGCCATATAAGGATCTTAAAGGAAGGTTTCCTTTGGCTCTGACATCCAAGGCAGCTGGCCCATTAGGCAAGTGTTGAGCAAGACTACTGTCATGTGCTTCACAGAGGAGCATCCTTTATAACTCAATGGATAAATAGTGGAGGAGACCCTGCTCTGATTCCCTTTTCTCCCTGAAGGGGCTGAGCAACACACTGCACACTGTGCACCCCCAGTAGCTCCCATCTTCCTGCACTCAGCACAGAAAATTAACTTTCTGCTGCTAGAAGCTAGGGCCTTTGTAGGTAAAGCCAAGAGTGACAGTGGAGGTGTGTGGCTAAGAGGCTTGAATCCAGCTCCCAAACTAGACCTCCAGCCTACTTTTCCTTTCTGAAAATAACTATCCAGCTGCAGGATGAGTGAGAGGCTTCAGTTTTACTAGTGGAAAATTTAGGCAAAACCCTATAAAGTAAATGAAGCAATTCCAGTAGAAGCTGGAACATGCACTGAAATTACTGCCTAGAGCCATAAAGGCTGCAGAGCTAAAGCTACCATGTTACAATTCATGGGAGGAAGCACTTACCCACAGGAGGTGGAGAGAAGAAGGAGACGTCAAGCACTGTAGCAGACATGAAAGGTTTTATTTTATGGAAAATTTTTCTTCAAAATATGGTTTTGCCAAGTATCTTGTTTCCCAATTCAAACTGCTGTATTTTTTTTATCAAATTAATTTTACTTATACTGGTTTGTCAGGAGGGAAAATCTAAATCTTAACTTAGTTTTATATTGATGAATTACTGATAAAAGATGAATGAAAATTCTTGTTGAATATACAGTTACACCTGTGTGACTGCCATAAAAATTTGCAATATGTATGGGAACAGACACACGGATAACACTGAAAAGCCAAGACAGGATTATTCTATTCTAGATATGTCTCCTTATTTTAAAAAGAGGTGAACCTTTCTGCTAATTCTCAGCACAGGAAGTTTTGGGGTTTTTTGGATGCATTTTGGTTACATATAAATGAGATCCACACACTTTTGGTCAGGCTATGTTTATGATCTTTTACTAGTGAATGATTTCTTAACTGCAGTACTCTATAACAAGCTGTAGTGGACTACCTGTATGCCAAGTTACAAAAGCCAGAGAATGGAGGTGCAGCAGGGAGCAGTTTCCCAGCACATGGAGGGAAAAATATCTATAATAATTCATAATATTTTGCATGTGTAAGATCCAGAGCTGGCCAGCCATAATTTGTAGAGTGGACACTCTACATACATTTTCATCAAAGAGAACAAGAAATGAGAAACTGAAGGTGAGTAGTTAGAAAAGATGTACTTTACCAAAATGTCTCTCCAAAAGTGCTGTAAACAGGTCAGCAGAGTTCCTGCAGGCTGAGGCTATGATGCTTTTTTCAGAGCTTTCTTTACCCATAAAGCATATCTTGAAACAGTGGTAGCTTTAGGATTGTGGCTTAGTACTCACACAGAGCTGAAGAAATGTGCTTGGGTTCTCATCTGGAGGAATAAGCCTGTCTTAAAGTTCGTCTTGATTTCCCACATTTCCTGTCTAACTTGTCTATTGAGTGCTTAGATGAGCACTTATTAGTGCTCATTTGGTGATTCAGGAAAAACTCTGGAAGATTCTAGTAGTAAGCTCCACTGCTCCTTCCAGAACTGTTTCCAAAGCACTTCATTTTGGAACCACACAAAATCTACGCACACACTATATGCTGCTGAAACACAGCCTCAGGTGAGGAGGGGTAGCCAAAAGTACACAGTTTCTAAAACAAAGAGAGAAAAAAGGAAGAAAGTTATACAAGGCAATGGAGTGAAGCTCTTGTGCCGTGGGACCGTGCTTCAAGGTGTCCTTCAAGACTCATCATGAGGTGGGACAGACAATGAGGATGAATGGCTGAAACACAGTTACAAGAAAAATCCATCCCAATGTGTGTGTGCAGCAGAAAACACACATTCTGACTGCTTGTTGGTAATTATTTTCTTGATGCAGCAGTCCACTGTTGAATAGCTACCTCAAATGCTTCTTTAATAAGTGATTACCTCTTAGTTCTCCTTGTACTTATACAGAGATGGGGAAACTGTGTCCTGCTCCATCTTTTCTATGTAACTAAAGCCAAAGCTTAAACTGTAGTATTAGGGAAGATCTGATGTTTCTTTGAAAGCACTTTGGCAAATGCAAACTAGGAACAGCCACAGCACCAAGCAATTAGCCAATTTTGTAGATTCACAAAATATAGTTTTGAGAATTACTTTTCCCATCAGTGGATTTATCTATGAATCTCAGCAGAATTTTACTGAAGTAAAAAAATACCAAATTGAGGTTGCCTTCAGTATGCTTGTAAACAGAGGAGCAAGAATACAACATAACTTGTCTATGCATGGACTGTGAAGCTCAGTAGGTTATTATTGCTAAAGTCTTTGGAGGATGTTACAGTCAAATTGAAGTTGAGAAAGACAGTCATGCTGCAATCTTTTAGGCTGTATGTGTATATCTTCTCATTTTGATGTGCAGCCTACCCTTCTGGAAATCTGTTAACAAAACTTTGGGTTTTGTGAATTTAATACTATAAGGAGTACAGGTAGCAGGGACAGCACCTATGTTCAGGACATTTGAAAATGAGATCCTTTGAACAGGCCAGGATTTTTTCCTTATGCTTGTATTTTTTGACCCTTCGACTAGGCCCAGGAGTACTGTTTGTTGTATTCATGTAGTTATCAAAGTTATTGCCACACTGAAGTCTGCAACACCACCTCAATCAGTAACAGTTCGAGACTTTTTGAGCAATGCTAGATTAAGCAAACAATAAAAATAGATGCTTCAAAGTTATTCTGGGACTAGTTCTGGGACACTAGTGGAAATAAATCAGATTATTAACAAAAAAACATCTATAGCAGGCCAGAATTCAAGGCTCAGGCAGATCTCAGTGCTCAAAATATAAGCGTCTTTCCAACTAATGAATCTGGCCCAGTTTCTGATTTACTAATTTTAAACAGGGAATAGTTGAACAGTGATTCCAAAACTGTAGAAGTGAGGTCAGAATAAATCCTGGTGCTTTGTGGGGTTTGAAGTGAACACGCTAAATTTAGTATCAGCCTCGCATCTTATAACATAGTTGCTACTACACCTGAATGCTTATGTCTACCAGTAAAAGAATTAGTGATATAAAAAATGTGCTCAAAATCATGCTTAATGATACTTTTATTTATACATATTTTCTTATTTCTGTCATATTCTGAGGAGTGTTTAGCACCAGTTTTGGCTCCAGAATAAATTGCTGAAGATCTGTTTATTTAATTTGGTTATTAAGTGTGAGCTAAGCACTTTATAAAGACCTATTTTTAAAAAGTATTGGAAAGATGTTTTCTTTGTAACTAACTCCTTGATTGCTTTGTACCAGAAGTCATGACTGCATTGCAAGAGAACACAAAGGAAATCTATACATGCTGGAGATCATTCTCCTGACTAAAATTTTAATCATCTGCTTGATGTCATGGAACTTTACAAAGATTTAATCAATGTCAGCTCCTGCCTTTTTCTTCTTAATGCTGTTTGCTTCACATCTGGGTTTAATCTCTGGTTAAACAAATCAGAATCAGAGTTAGCACACAAATGGAGAAGTTTCTTTTCTTACCTCCTTGTCCACATACAAAGCATTTGCTAATAGAGTTTGTGCTCATCTAACTCCCTTACTCCCTATGCCTTCTAAACAGATGAAGGCATACATGCAAAAGCAAAAAAATTCCATGTAATAGCTAGTCCTGTGTATCTTGTGGGTTTTGCAGCAAGGACCATTGAAAATGTTGGCGAAGCTTTTACAGGAAGAGTGAAGAGGGCTCTCATCACTGCCTGGGCACTATTCAAGAAGGATAAATGCAGAATTTTACATTTGGACAGGAATAACCAGCTGCACAAATACAGGATGGAAAACAAGTGGCTGGTGGCATTTCTTCTTAAAAGAGTCCATGGGATATACTGAATCACAAGCTAAGCATGAGTCAACCTTATCATGCTGTTGTGAAAAAAGCAAACACCAGACTGGGATTTCTAAATAGGAATAGAGCCTGCAAGATGTGTGAAATAAGCCTTCTGCTGTACTCAACAATGGTAGGGCTTTAGCTGAAATATCATCTGTAATGTAGGCACTACACTCCAAGAAGAACATAAACTACCTGAGAATTCAGAGAGTAATGATGATGAGCAGAGATTTAGACTCTGTCCCATGACAAAAGAGGCAAGAACTGAGGTGGTTTAGCCTCAGGAAGAAAAGGCTGGAAAGGGACATGCTATTCCTCACCATGAACTCAGCCCCTCTATGCCAAACTGACAAAACATCTTTAAAACAGAATGTTAATACCCATGTGCCACAGATTATGTATATATTAGAAAGGGGCCTTCTAGACCCTGCCTACCTGCCCGTGCTGTGCTTCATCTGAAATATGGAACCTCTCTATCTGGATTCTAAAATATTTAGAAAGAAACACACCACCACAACTGCAACCAGAGTAACAATGGCTGAGACGTACCAGACTGTTAGTATTTCACAGGGCAGCAGACAGAGAGTAAATTCATGAGCAGTGTAGCTTATCTAAATGGTTTTCAGCAGTTCCAGCCAAAAATCAACCTCCTCCACTGTTCACCCTCAGACCTCCACTACTCTCTGCTGTCTGCTTTGGTATCTGCCTAGTACTTGACTACATTATATATCATAACATTTTTGCCCCACTGTTTCTGTTTCTAAGAGGAATTTAATCCTCTGTTATTTGTCATAAAGACACTGTGGGTCAAGTTTTATTGCCATGTGTGTTTGCCTGTGTGTGCATCTCTGATGCCTAAAATCTTTTTACAATCACTAGGCTGAAAACACACAGGTTAACCAGAACAAGTTTTTCTTTACATGTCACCTACTTGCCACACAAAAAAGATGTACAGGCTACCTTACTTTCATGTAGTTACTTTTATAGGTCTGCTTTCAAAAAGTTTATACTGATGCAAGTGTATGGGTGTGGTTTCAAAACAGAATGAGGTGATTTAAATCCATGCTGCTGCTGAAAGTGTTAATGCTTGAACCCAACCTGACAAACTCCAGGTCCATGATCCAGCTGTCCCCATGAAGTCAGCAGAGCCCCTACAACTGGGGAAAGGTCTTTGATCACTTGGCCACCATGGAAGTGAATCCTATGATTAATAAGGATATAAAACTTGCCTTAAAGAAGTAAAGTTGAAGAATGAAGCTATGCTCTGACTTTCCAAGTGTCAAACAGCAATTACAATTGTTGGACCATAAAAGAGTCATTCTTGATATCACTTAAGATACTTGAAGATTCAGAAAGGACTAAATGAAAGCTAATATTGTGACAGTATTTTGAAAGAGTAGATGAATTAGCAAAGGTAACACACACCTTCCAGCCTGACATCAGCAATGGTAGGGCATATTAAGGACTTGATTAACTGAGAGTTTAAAAAGGAGATGAATATTGATGCTAATATGTGCTTACTGAAAATATATCTTGTCTATGAGAGTATTCAGTAAGATTACAGTTTAGGATTAAACAGGGATTGGTATTAACATGTTAAAATTTCCACTTAATGTCAGATGTCTGCCTTGGTATTACACAGCATTTAGACTGAAGAAGCTAGAAAAATGCACTAGCTTACAAGATCTCATAAAACTCTTGGTAAGTGGTAGATCATCACCGAGTATTGTACTTCTAATTCAGTTCTGTTTAGCCATGTTTCTAGGCCTGTGCTATTTTTAGCACAGCATTTTAACCAATAATCTAGAAGAAAAAAAAAAATCAATCTTCCCCACCATAAATGCATCACAAAGCCTGCAGATGTCTCAAAGAGCAGTGATAAAAAGTGAAGGGCAGGTCACTGCTACTAGGTGATGTGAAGGTGAGCATATACACTGGTAACAGAACAGCCACATATAAAGTCCTACTAGAGCTATAATTACAGATGATACTGGACCTTGTCTTGTAGAAGAACATTAGAATAATCATATTATGGTAGCCACCATGGGTTGCCAATCATCAAAAAAAGGCTAATACAATCCTTGGACATGTGTACAGCGAAAGGAATTTTAGTCTTACTTCTGCGGCTGGCACTGGAGTGACTGCTGCTACATCCAGTCTAATGCATACAATTCAGGATTGATGTTGCAACTTGGACAAAGTCCAAAGAATTGCCAAGAGAATGATCCAATGATTTTTGGAAAAAAAACCCAATGATAAAGAGAGAGATATTCTAGGAACTCAGCTTATTTACCTTAACTAGCATGTGGATAGTAGATGGCTAAACTACCCTTTTAAAATCCTTAATAATTTAGGCAGGAATCATTGATAATGGGTTCTTCAGTCCAGCAAATAAACATTATGACAAGGCCCAGTAGGTAGGCATTGGAACTAAATGAAGCAAGACTATACACAGGGAAATTTTTTTGTTTGATGCAGTTAATGAACACAGGAATAATCTGTTAACAGTAACAGTGGATTTTCTCTCTCTGGGAATTTTTAAATCAAGATTGGATGATTTTGAAAAGTGATCTTAGTTCAAACCTTCAGTTAGTGTTGATGAAGCCTTACAGCTGTTCTATGGTAAGATAACACAACCATTGAAGATGTATTATGTTTACATCTATGTGAAAAATAGCAAGAGGGAGATGGAAGAAGGGAGAAAACAATAATGGAAGAATGAAAATACAGATTTTTATTGCATTTATTTAAATTCTTGATTTGCTTGTTTTGATAAAGGTCTTTCTATCCACTACAGTTTTAATGGTCTTTCATTCCCTTTCTTAAGCCATCATGAAATATTATTATATGATGTCAAATAGTAGAAAGGGTTCAAGCACACAGCTAGCTGCATCAGATGGGTCCATCAGTTGTGTCCTGTTGATATAAACTGAAGTATGATTTGTCACTGCCCAGATAAAACCACATCTGAAAGCTAAGAGGAGAACAAAGGATGATTTGCCCTCATGTGTTAGGATGACCTTGGGGTCATCCAGAATTGGACATAGGTTATTTAACATTTCTGGTTTCCCATGCCAGCCTCAGAGACTGGGACTGAGACGGCATGGGAAAATTCATGGGTTGGACAGACATATTGAAGAGAGGTGTTCTATGTTTCTCCTGCTTAACAGCCTGTGGCTACTCAAGTGTGAAATGTGGTAAGTGTGTTTTATGAAATCAAAGAGCAGAACATATTACTTTTGTGCAAGACATTTTCTCTTTCAGACAAAATGAACAAATATAAACTGTCCAAGGAAAAATATAGTCTTTTTCCATTCATGACAATCCTGTCTCCATGCTCTTATGACTGCCATGCTCATTATCACCTTTTAAACATACAAGTCCACACATAGCCACAGCCATATACTCTGTTCCTTTGACAATCTCAGTGTGGCTGAGTCTTGCAGTTGCATTGTGTGAACTCCTTGCAAGCCACAGCACCATCAGCTGAAACAGAGAAACATTAACCTCATCCTTTCACAGAAGGAAGACTAAGGAAGGGATTAAAAGACAAGTACAATGCTTTGATGCTCATGATGCAAGAGTGTCTCCTGCATCCCTAGAAAAGACCACTCAGCTAGGCTGGTTATCTCACAGATGCTGTCATTTAGAAGATACATAAAATGGAATCATGTAGGGAGAATTTTTACTTTGAAGAAGTGGAACCAGAAAGAAAAACAGCCTCTGAAATAGCTTCTCCCTTGAAGTTCTGGTCCATCACTCTCAGATATAAACTCTCTTCCTCACATGCTCACCTTAACATGTTTTGTCCCTACTTACAGATTTCTTGTTATAATATTCTTCCTACTTTCAAACACATATCCCTTCCTGATGGCACTGGATTCCCCAAATTGGAGTGAGTGGCACAGAAACTTGGAGTAACTAGAGTGGAACAAACACAAGTCTCACCTGCTCTGACTTCCAATCTACGCCCCTGCCCCTCTGAATCCTGAAGCCAATTTGCTGTCACACACCTCAGCTCCTCCCTGCCAGCTTTCCTCTTTTCTGAATCTTCTGGATAAATCCCAGCTGTCTGCCTACCTACACATGGAAACTTTGCCCTACTTACAAAGCAAAATGTTTTAATGAAGCCATGGTAGAAAAGACAAGTCAGTTTTAACCTAAAAGTAGCATACGCTTTGTAGCCCTGTATTTTTTAACTAGTCGGTAAACTCAAAGATTCTTGGAGATTAAAGTTTGCTTTGGTTTGCCCTCTATGAGGCATCAAATCTCACTATACTGTATTAGCACCAGCTGCTATTACTGGCCTTATTCCACTCTCAAAATGTTTTCTGTCTTGAACCATATGTTTCACATATAGTTATTTAAAGATTTTTCACTAGCTAAGCCTGTTGAGATGAATCATCCCTCCTGCAAAGGTGTTGTGGGATATGCAGCAGAGTAATAAGAACATTAACTTGGTTACATAGCATAAATATAATCATACATGTCAATTGTGCATTCCTGTGATAGAAAGAGTGACTCTAATGAAAAGAAATCCTAACTGATGTGGAATGAGCTTTCCCAGCCTAGATTACCTAAGAGGCAGGGAAGACATGTCTTTAAACTATAATAGAATTAGGCTGGGTTTGTGCATATTAATTACAGGGGCAGTGTCAAACACACCTCTGGATTTAACTGCTGTTGTCTACAAAATTTTGACCTATTGTTTTTCTTTTCCTGCTCCAATGCCAGTTTTGCTGGTGTAGAAGGGAATAATCATAAAAACTTTATCTCGATCCTTCTTTCAAGATGGCTGTCTGGTTTTCCTTAAGATAACTTACTGAGTTTAAATGTTATCTACAAAGGATTTTAGAACATCTCAGGTACAGTTTACAGTAAGAAAGCTTTTACGCACACTTGGCCTTTGGCAGTATGAACTTAAATAGGTTTCTATTTTCTTCATGTTTACTGTCTATTCATGCTCTCACCACATCCTATTTACTATGAAACATGTAAACTTTGTGCCAGAGCACTACTCTAGCCTCTCTTCCCAGGCAAGCATCCAAATCAGCTGACAAGAGCGTCATGCTCCTTCTTACACCGAGGTCTGTCCCAGGCAATCTGGAATGCCTTCCTTCACAGGCTTATTGTACCTTCAGCCACAATGAAAGGACTTCCCTACATCACCTCCAGGACAGTCTCTGGGCTGGTGGCAAAACTACTTTCAACAAAGGTAGCAGATGTGCATCCTGATCTTTTTTTATGGGCTTTAATTACTGATGCACCATATATGATAGGTATCCATCTCCACCTTTAACTGTGAAATGTTGAGAGATCATAAGTTATCTTCATGCAGAACTTGGGATTTATATAGCTCCTCCCATTTCCTGATAAGCTGGTCTCTCTTTATCTCTAGGTGACATTTTCTCTGAATCCCAGAGAGCATGGTTATGTGGTCACTTCAGTTCAGTATAAATCTTCAGTGCTCCATAAAGGGGTATTCCTATGCACTGTAAGAGTTGGTCCAAAGAACAGTATTGTCTCAACATTGTCATCAGGGACTTGGACTATACCTCAAAACTTAGACTTGGACTGGCATCTTGACAGGAGGCTGCAGCAGCCTGCCTGAGAAAAGATGTGGAATGTTAATATTCTGAAGAAAGGAGGGTACTGCATAGCATGGACAGTTCTGTACCACTCTCTGTTGATAACAGTCGTATGAACGGTCCTGTACCACTCCCCGTTAATCTTACCGAAAATATGAAGACTGCATAACTGCCATCAAAACAGATTGATCTCAGTTGCCGTTTCCAACTTCGATGAAGAAATCTTGAACTTTAAGTGAACTTTGTTCATTATAATATCATTATAAAATGAAAACACACCTCCTGGTCAAAAGCTACCCTCCTCCAAGTCAGACCACGCCTCAGACACTCATCCCTGGGCATGCATGAAGTCCTCACTTGAGTTGGCAGAGGGCCACGGGACAGAGGAGGGGCAAGATGTGTTGTTTGGCATAAAAGATGTCTTCTTAGCAAACGAACTTTGGAAGCTTTCTCCACCAAGGATCATGACGATCAGAAGGACCGGTGTGATGCTGCCTGGACCTGAGACCAGAGGGACGCCTTTGGACCTGTGGTAGTAGCTATAATCCTCTTTCCTCACTTTACCTCTTTTCTCTCTTTTCCTATCACTCTTTCTTCCTATCGCATGCCACTTTATGGGCAAAATAATAGAGTTTTACTATTTGATTGAAGCATAACCTGTGTGGCATGTCCACCTTTGACTTTTTGACTTTGAGATCACAGCAAATGAACCTTCCCATCATGCATCCATTGAGTGGACTGTTACACCCACCTTTGCACCTTTGGATGTTCCTGCTTCCTTGTAAGAGCAATGACTTTTTTTGTTTCCTTCGTATTAGTTTTCAGACAGATAGTGTTCTTTGGCCTGTTTCAAAGGGTTGCTATGTGCACGGTAGAGGTAGGACGTGGAAAGTAGCAGGGAAAAGGAAGTGGGTTACTGGAGAGGAGCAGAAAAGACAAGACCAATCTTTTCTGGCAGCAGTGCAGACATCTGCTTGATTAAAGTAACCACACAACAATGGTCTAGGATACCTTCTTATGCAGTGTAGGGAGTTTAGAACAAAAGCTAACCTAACATTCGGGATTAATGAGGCCAGACATTTACAGTCTGGACAAGCTGGGGCAAAAGGTCCTTTTCTAGATCTCTCCTTCATATGTCATGAGTGCAAGATAAAACTGCTAGAATGCATTGGTTTGAGCATTTACCTGCCTTGTTATCCAAGAGATGTCACCTTTCCTAATGTTTTTGAAATATCCAGCTTTAATGCTACTTGTTCAAAGCAAAATTTCTTGTGAATTTCAAACTTAAAATAATTAAAAATAATAAGGTTTTGTTTGAAAAAATGTAATCAATAAGAAAAAAAAATATTCTGACTGAAAACAGAACGCCAGGTTTAACTGTTTACCAGCAAAATGAGTCCACTCTCATTGGACCACATGCATGCAAATAAAAAAAGACTCCTCCAATAATATATCATTCTTACCATGTTTTTCAGCTATTATTTTGCCTCACACCATCTGCGACAGACACTTTGTGAGCCAGAATCTCTGGCCCAGTCAAGCCAGGTTCTAGGCAAGCTTGATGGGCAGAACTAAGGTAGGTTTGAACAACATTCAAAGTCCCAAGGTTCTGCAACTGCTCAGGATACAGGCCAATGCCTGGATTAAAGAACAGGTGGCCATTCTAACTGATGCCTTGTTTCCCACAGTCTTGAAGTCCAAACATTTAATCTGTCCTGAGGAAAAAAAAATAAGGCATTTTTTCAGAAGAGCTCTACGATAAGTAATGGCTTTTCCTGCAGCACAACTAGAATAGACCTCTCAATGCACAATATGATATCTATTTTTGGAAAAGCACAAATGGAGCCAACTGAGTTATCTCACTGGCTAGTAATTTCTTTGAAATAGTTTATCACATACATGAAAATACACTGCACTACATCACTTCAGAAGTCATCTTTGTTTTCTTTCTAATTAAGTTATAGTATTTTTCTTGATCTTTAAACTTCAGCATGTGTGACTTCAGTGGCATTATAGAAACCACTGGAAATCAACTCTTTTTGTACATACATACCCATGTAGTTGTCCAGGAACACAGCACTGAAGAAGTTAATTATATATATGCAGTATTTAGGGGTTGACCCACAGGTATTTCAGAATTATAGAAGACTCCTAAGGCTATTTTAACCTCTTCATCTCCAACACACATGCAGACATATACACATTCACAGCTGAAATCCATATCACATGTGGGAGACTGAAGTATTCCAAACTTAAATTAGCGGCATTTAAATAACAAACCCACAAAACAAAATCAGTATTAATGCTGATTGCTAGAGTGTGCCAGTATTTCACAACAGACATAAATGTGGGAGATTTAACATTTTTGTGCTCATTCTCCTGCAGATGCAGCTGAGGAATGTTCAGACGATCTCAACCACAGCCATATTAGGATAGAATTAGGTATGCGTCTCAAGTGTAGCAGCAGTTTTGTAAGTTATACTCCAGACAATGGAGGCTTAGACATATAACTCACTGGACTGATGCATTCTTGTGCGTCGTCCATTCATTTAGTATTGTACAGAATAAAAATGCATTTTTGGTCTCCTGCTGAAATGCAACTGTTCTCCAAGAATATTGTTTTATCACCCAAAGTTATATGCAAGGAGAACTTTAAGGGCCAGGAGAGAGGGGTAATGAGATTAATATTTGTTCCTGGAATTAGGGCTGGGGTGAGTTCTAACTGGTTGGACATCTCTCCTGCTTCCTTTTACATATCTCTATTATTTGATCCCCCTCTTTTTAGCTTTTCTGTTGCAGAACCTAAAATACACCAAGAGAGGCAGTGGTGTTCCTAGATGTCCTAAAAGGCAAGTAATGGTAAGTTTATAGTCATCCTTATGAATCAAAGTTTTGGGGCTTATATGTTATACTCTTCCTTTCTGACCATCTGTGACCCATTGCAGAGGGTCCCATTAGCAGTCCTATAGCCAGGTTTCATTGCTGATACAATTTCCAAAGTGCTTTCAGGTTATTTCAGGAATAGTCTCCTTGTTACAGTGCAGGATTGTGATTCAAGGTAACCAAGTGCTATTTTTGACTCTGTCACTGGTTAACAGGAGAACTGTGGCTAATCCTCCCAACTCCAATCTTACAGTTTCTGTTTCTTTTTTAAAAAAGAGGACAGTACTGCTGACCTCTGTTGCTTTGAGATCTGCTACTGAAAACTATAAAAGCTAGAACTGACTGCAACTCAGAAGTTACTCTCACTACAATTGTATGTGCTTGTCAATCATACTCCAGAAAACTTGCATTCTTAAGGAGATAAGAAGGTATGTCACAATATAACATGGGGTAAAACACGATTGTGATGGGGTAACTTCATCTACCTGCCATGTGTGATAATTTCTAGTAGCACTCTGAGTAAGGAAGCCCAGCTTGTTCACCCTTTCTGACTAACTGTCTTTGTGAATCACTGGTAAATGGTGTCTCCCTAGATACCAGGTCTCTAGAAGCACAAAGAGAGTAAATGCAAGTAATACAAATACTACAAACTCCTCTCCACACAGGAAGCGTGAAGTTCCAAGTATCAGTTCAGAAGGGTATAAGTCTAAGGTGTTCTTTAATCTTTATGTGCTTTTAATGTGCAGTACTCACAGCTATAGTGAGTACTCTTCAGTGAACTTATTTAGATCTTTCTAGATCTCTAGAAAGGAGTAGGAATGGAACAGGAAGCTAGGGCTGAAGACTCAGCTTCAAAACATTAAATATTACTTAAATAAGAATGATATAAAAAGGAAAAGCAGTTTCCTCATTAAGCATAGAAAGATTCAGAACAACTGATTTGAAAGTCTCCAAAGCCACATTTCAGTTCTGGAAATGTCAATGGACAAGGAATAGAAAGAGTCCCCAGTCTTACACAGGATTAACAACTACGACTGTGAGCAAAACTCATACTTCTGTTCAGTGGCCCACACAAAGACAAAATTCAGTGAAAAAATTGGGATTGAACCATTACCACCCTATGTGATTTTTTTGGTGGTCTGAAAAATGAAATGAAAACCCAAATGAAAGTAGAGCACTGCTACTTATAATGCTCACACTAATTATGTTCAGCTTCAACTCGGTTGCATTCAGCAACTAGCATGCTATCATCCCAAGTGAGCATGACCTACTGCAGACATTTATTTAATATAAAATCTTCAAGAGATCCGAGAGAGTTTGTTGTTGAGGTTTCAGAATGGGCCTAGAAGTTACAACTTATATACAGTTTACTTGCAGTTCACATCTTTGCCAGGTATTGACATTTAATTTTCAAACAGAAAACAAAATTTAGCCAGAAAAGTTTACTAAGCACTTCACCAGTTTATTCAAGGAAAGTGACTTTATCAATGATATTGCATCTCCCCTGCTGCAGTTTTTCATTACTTCTTTTCCCATCTATAGTTCATATTTTCTTCTTTGCAGAAACATTGTTCATGATTATGGGCTGACATCCCATCTTTTCTTAGTCTTCTCTTCTCTAGACTAAACAATGCCAATTCCTTCCATCTTCCCTCATGCTTCCTCTAGACTGTTTCTCATTCTTTTTACTCCTTTCTGGATTGTCTCCAGCATGTCTACATTTTTCTTGGAGTGCCCAAAACAGTAATCCTTGACAATCCCCAGCATCAAGGAGTGTGGAAGAATTACTTTACACACCTTGCATAGAACATTTGTACTCCAGGATCACTTTATTTTGCTTAAATTTGGTAATACTTGGTACATGCAGGGAGCTGCTTTATTCATTAAACTGAAAATGTATGTTTGGAGAGAATCTTTCCTTGTGAAAGCTGGGTTCAAGTATAGTTTTGTGATCAGGGTCTTAAGGCCAGGAAGGTTGTCATGTTCTAACCCCAGCTGGTAACTAAGCACCATGCTGCTCACTCACTTCCCCCCCACCCACTGGGATGCGGGAGAGAATTGGGAAAAGAAGTAAAACTCAGGGGTTGAAATAAGAATGGCTTAATAACAAAAGGATAACATTTTCTTTTAACAATAATAATAAGATTAAAATATAATAATAGTCATTAAAATTAATATAACAAAGAGAGCTATAAACCCCAAGAAAAGACAAGTGATGCACAATGCAATTGCTTACCACTGACACATGCCCCAGCAGCGATCACCCCTCCTAGCCAACTGCCCCCAGTTTATATACTGGGCATGACATCCTATGGTATGGAGTATCCCTGTGGCTAGTTCAGGTCAGCTGTCCTGGCCATGCTCCCTCCCAATTTCTTGTGCACCTCCTCGCTGGCAGAACACGTGGAACTGAAAAATCCTTAACTTAGGATAAGACTTGCTTAGCAACAACTAAGCACGCATCAGCATGTTATCAACATTATTGTCACACGAAATCCAAAACACAGCACTCTACCAGCTACTAAGAAGAAAATCAACTTTGTCCTGGTTTTGGCTGGCATAAAGTTGTAATCACTTTGTTTATGTTATTACAGAGCATGCCAGTAAACTGGAAGTTAGCTGACTTACTGTACAAAATGGTCCCTATTTCCAGATCCTCTAGCAGGCACACATGGTTTTCAGTGATGGATGGTAACCATCCTATTTTGTATTTTATTAAAATAGCAACAAATAATACCTTGCTTTTTAGACACAGGTAGTGAGTTGAATTTTAGAAGAGCTTAGCCTGCAAGGAAGATCAGAGCACTGATACCTTCTGAGAGGTGCACACTGTTACAAAGTAAAAAGCCTTGTTACTTTTACATACCTTTAAGCTGAAACACTGTTTCATTAAAGTCAATTGCATTATTGTTAACTTGGATTTTACCGTTGGTTCCAAGACTTTATAGGTAGCAAATTGTTGTTTACTATTTATAACTGGTCTACCAAAATAGTCTGAGTTAATGCTCTATAGAGACTAATATAGTGTAAATATTTATTCTAATAGTTGATAAACACCCACCTGCCACCCCCCCCCTTCAAAGAATTGCCTTAAAAATAGGATTTGGGACAGATCTTAATGGCATTTGCTACCAAAACTTGAGGATTATTTCTTGGTGTCAAAGAAAGTAGGAAGGATGTAGAAGAGCAATAAAAATGTCCTAATCGTGGATAACTTGCACCTTATTCTTCCACAGATTTCTTGCATGGCATGAGCAAGTGACTTAACTATCATGTGTCTCCTTGTCTTTCATGAACTATTTCAGGAAAACTTTCTTATATTCCTTCTAAAGCAAACAATTTTTTCTCATTTATTGTTCGACAAAACAATAGAGAAAGACCAAAAAATGTTGTCAGTTATCTTCATGTTAAAGTGAATTATACCAACTTTGATTGAGATATTATTAGCTTCAGGGGTGCCGTAACATTATGCTCCTATGTTCTAGTCAGTATTTTTAAGCCAAATTTCAATTGATTTTAATGAAGGAAAAAAAATGAAAAAAACCCAAACCAAACCACAAAACCAAAGCACACCCACTGGCAGTGCTTAGCTGAATCAATAAAAACAACAGATAAATATCACCATGTTTGTACCAGTGCAACTTTTGCATATTCATCTTTTCTTTTGTTAAACAATAGTTTAAAACACATAAAAGCTTTGGATAACAGATAAGTTACAGTGGTCAAAGTTTTAAGAGAAGTATAGATTTTTTTTTTTTATGATTTGGCTGCCACTCTGGTATTTCCTCAGCAAAAATAACATGGAAGGCTTCCCTTCTTTGCCCTAGGCCCATTTTAATTTATTTGTATATTAAACCATCAAAATATCTTTTGCTTATCTGCTTTTTGAGCCAGCAGTGACAAGTAGAGAAGGAATTTTGTGAATTTTCTGGAAAAGTTACAATAGTCTGCAGTAGCAGTTTCCCTGAAATGAATGATTGTTTGGTATGTTTTCAATACAGTCCACTGAAGTTTTCTGTAATTTCCTAGGGTATAGATTATTATTCTAATCTTATTTACCCAACCTGGAAGTTAGTTCACTGACATAATTTTTTGTGTTCAGTGCAAAACCCACTGCCTCTACAGCTATTAATTTCTGTTTTCAATCACTCTTTTCTTTCAAGTTGTAGACTTTCTCAGTTGTGCTGGTATAAAAGTGGAATAATAATTTCAAATATACTTATTCTAGCTTTCTTTTGCTATAGCAAAGAACAAGATTTGACCTGCAGTCCCACTGTTATTCTCCCTTGCAAAATCATACAGCTATAATAAGCACTAAGAGACTGTGAGACTAGATGCCTGAGAAATTTCCATTTTAGTTGAGACTCACTGACTTCTGTGAATCGACATAGGTATTTAAAAACACCAGCCCAACATGCTGAATTTGTTTCATATTTGCCCAGTACCAAGTATAATAGATCTTTGACCTCTGGATAATATTTGAGCAACAGCAATAAATATTGTTAACTATTCTGTGTTAAATGTGACACAACTTTTCAAGAACAGAAGAGTTAACAATAACTTTTTATTCACACCCATTTCCTTATTTTTATTTTAAATACTTCAGACTTGCACAGTTGAATGCCATATAGTTAGAAGCAATCAGTGGAAGTCACTCAAAATAAGTTGTTGTAGATACAGGACTATATCTGCTAAGAATTTCTGGAGGATGCTTACTGAGAAAGCTTGTGAATTCTCAAAAATTTTTACTATTGCCTAATGCAAATTCATCTTGTTGCACCTTAAAACCACTGCTTCTTATTTTATGCCAGTGTGCATAAATATTAATTTATTCCCTACTTTGTTGCTATCCTTTATGCACCCGAATAGAATGAGACATAACAGGCATTAGTCCTCAACAGACATGGCTGGCCACACAGGGTTGCCATTAAGCTGGCCTCCTCTGTCCCCACAAACCCATTTGCAGGTATGGAGTTTTGGTGTGGACTTAGGTTAATTTTTTTTTTTTTCATTTAACTCCAACTATTTTCTGTAATATAACACACATTTGAAATTATATGTGCAATAGTGTGCATTTAGTAATGCAGCATCAGCAAAATTCAGACCAAAAATTGTGAATGAAACAGGCAGAATACACCATAGCTTATCTCTAGTCACTCCTTGATTTGCATTCTATACCTCTCAGCGAAACACAATTGCACCCTCCCCCCAAACCTGAGCACAAGTTTTTAAACACTAATTTGTCTATGTCACAAATGAATTATCTCTAGACATTAAAAACTTGTGTAATTCAAATTCCATATGGTTCAAATCTCTTCCTAGAATATAGCTGGTTGTGGTAGAGTGTGTGTTAGTAGGAGTCACACAGTAGAAGCCCCTGTCTAGTCATACAGACTTAAGAGTTTGTTAATCTGGGCTCACATTCATTTCCCCTGCAATTCCAGCAGCAGTACCTGCCTGCAAACATACTCAGTCTCCTGGACACCCCACTTTCCCTGTGGAAGAAGAGTCACACATGCTCTGTTCCATTCACATTCTTTTCTCATCCTGATGTTGCTCTACACTGAATTTATAGGGATGGAAAAGGCAGAGACTGCAGCTCATTTATCCTGGAACACAGAAAATCAAGAGACTACTTGAGCATTAAAATGGGTAAGTTGAATTAGCAATCAACATCCAACACAATGCATTCTGAAACACAATTAATTTGCTCAAAATACAGTTAAATGTATTTTGAACCTGAAACTTCTTAGACCTAGTACTGTCTCTCACAAATAGAAACCCTCATTGTTCCATTTATAGCTTTGTACCATTTAACACTTTGCTACATTTGACAAGCGATGCTCCTTGGCTACAACAACAGATTTCCAAAAGAGGATTAGGGGTTGGTGAGGGGGTATCAAGCCACAAGATAATATTGGACTGCTGCAAAAAATAATGTGGTTTCAGGCAAATTAAAATTATCTGTCATTAAAGTACACAAAAATGGGACTAAACCTCAGGAAACTCAATGTAATAAACACTAGACAATATGAAAGGGTTGGAGTGCTGTAAAAGTCTGACACAATCTTTGAAAAACCCTATTCACTCACAGGAGAAAAATTCACTTCAGATCCACAGATGTGTTTTTTCTAAAATCGTAGGTAGAACCTTTCCATTTTCTACCACAGAAGAATATCTTTACAATGGTGTTGTTCATTGCTTTCTTTCACCTATTTCCCATCTATCTCATCCTTGACTAGATAACAACAGCTTAGAAGAAAATGAGTCATGACAACATTGCAGGATTGCATGGTTTCATCCACTGAAGTTACCCCTGGCCTCCTCTTCCTTCCTGCATCTTGACAGTGCTTAAAAAGTCAGAGGAAAATCTACTGAGTTACTGGTGATAAGGTGGCCTCATCACAAAGACAGAAGATGACAGTCAGTCTTAATGGAGGAGCCAGACTCATGTCACCATCTGCCATCTTATGGTTTGAGAATATAAAATATTTTTTAAAAAAAGCTCTTTCTTAATGTTCTCATTGTGCAGTGGACTGGGGGCAGGGGTTGGAGGGTAATAGAATCAAATTGTACTTGCCCTCTCAACACACTCTGGTGGCAGGCAGCTCTGATAGTCCCCAAAAGGGTAGAAGATACATGATTCTAAGTCTTTTTTTTTTCCTAACCATACCCTGTTTTTTTCTGTTACTATACTAAAATTAATGTAAATGTTACTTAGTTGCAATGTACACTAGTGTATGTAAATAAACTTAACTACAATCTGAGAATCCATGAACCCAGAACATTCCCTTACTGGCACATTTCTGAAAAATAGTGAAAACGTCCTCTGCCCTTCACATTCCAGTTTATTATAAGCCTCTCTTTCTGCATTAAGGATGAAAGTTGCAATCATCCCACCAAGACCAAGTTCTGCTCTCAGATCTGCAAGAAGTCTCTGACAGAAAGTGGTAACAGAGAAGACAGAGTTGAGCTTCCTGTGAGCACACATCTTCCAGTGGTAAGTTATGCGTGACATCATTTCAGGACTCTGGCACTGGCAAAATGTGCATGCCAGACACAGGAAACCAAGAAAAATAAGATAAACCACAGAAGCCTCCAAAATTGCACCATTTTTATAGTTTAGTGAGAAGATAGATGTTCTCACTGTGACTGACCTCCAAGAACTAGATTTTTAAGCCAATACAAATATTAGCTTTTTTTTTTTTTAAGTCTCTGAACATTCATATAATATTAGACATGGGACAATCCAGCTTAGTTTTGATCAGCTTTTTAGACCATTAACCGTCTCTACTTTCCTTAGCAGCTCCAGATCAGGAGAACAGGTTTGTTTGGGGTTAGGTATTTTTTGGTTGGTTGGGTGTTGGGGGTTTTTTGTTTGTTTTTTTTTAAGTTCTCTATATTTATCCTAGAAATGATTTATAAATCAATACTTACGCTATTTTATTCTGGCTAAAATATTTAAGTGTCCACTGTAATGCAGGTGAACATTAAAGGTCATTGTATTTGCTAATAAAACCCAGTTTTAATATGCTAAAGTAAGCATTAACTAATTTTAAATAGTCTTGATTGGAAGAAAAGTTGAGAAGTGAGCTAACTAAAATTGTATTTAGTTTAGCCAAATTAGCTAGTTGTTAAAAAAATTATGCTACTGATATAAACATTGCTGCTAAGTGACCTCAAAACAGCCATTCACATGCATTCACTGAATGCCTTGAATGAACAATTATCTGCTGAAAGCATACTTGCAAACTGTTCTACTTAAAACTATTTCTATTTGTCACATGAATGGTTTCTGTGACAGGCATTTTCCCAGTTTGGTCATAAATTCTAAACAAGAGTGTAATGAACAAGACAGCTATGGTCTGGATTTTCAGTAACATTACCTACTGTGTTAAAGTTTTATATTATTTTTAGCCAGTATTGCTAGCCCCTGTATAGCAACAACTGTTTCAGCAGTTCCAGGTGTGACAACAATGCCAGTTAACCAAATTAAGTTGGTACTGCATTCTGGATTCCCAGAATCTTCCCAAATCAACACACTGCAGCTCTACACACAGCAAGTTATTTATTCAGGTTGAGAAGAGTTCCCTCTTTATCTGATGACTATAAATAGATAATATGATATAAATATCTTTTTTCCCTTGACTATAAAGGATCATGATCACTAAATTATTATTACACAATAAATGTATGTGCAATCTCCAACTGAATGAAGGTAGAGAATCAATACTAGAAGACACTGAACTTCCCTAAGATGCCGGTTCTTGGCTTTCTCAGTAGCAATATTCCAAATTCCTTAGGTCTGAGCACTTGCATGCAGAAGTGAACAGGAGAATTAAGTGTCAATCCAAGTACAATAGAGCAGAATATTCCATCTACCATGTGGCTTTGTGCCAACACAGTATTTGTTATGTAGGAAATACTGCCATTAACCTAACCAAGCATTTAAGCAAGTCCTTAACTATTGTAAAAATACAACGGTATCCAAACGCTCCCTTTATCAGCCTTTTCTCTTTTAAAGCAAAGAATATTCAGTTTACTACAAGTGGGTTCTCAACTCATGAGCTGATCAGAAAGAAAAAATAGTGAGAGAAATGAATCATCCTTGTCCTGAGATTTGCGGTGAACCATAGCAGGACCTCCTGAAATATGGGCCTCTCCATTAAGTGACCATAATGGGTTGCCTTGTGTGTTCTGCCACAGCCTGTATGAATTTAGGCATATTAACTCTTAGTATCTTTAACATAACTCACAGCAGCATATAATCATGCCACTAAATGTATAACTTTTTAATTTTTCTTTGAATTAGTCTTTAACTGGTACTCTCCCAGATGAATGATTGTATTTTAGTAAATTTCATATGTATTTATCCTAATTCTTACAGATTCTCTTTGAGCTAGATACATCAGAAAAATCATGTGGACAAGGACAATTTCAATTCTGGTTTTTGCATACCTTCAACTCAATTGCTTGTAGTACAAACACAGGTAACACCTACTGGAATAACACTTCATTGCAGTTCAAAACTGGGTCACTTTTGGACAACAAATTTAGCCTCCATATTATAAAGAGTTACAAACAAGTAAATAAGTAATCAGGCTAGGATTTGGAATATGCCTCAAATCCTTTGTCTCTGTCTCTAGACATAAACACTTCAAATCTCTGCAGCCTTATCCTTAGAAAGTAGGACTGGAACATTTCTTACTCTCATTATACAACTTGCAAAGTGAAGTGTGGGAAAATAAGAAGTTTGCCTAAGGTGACTTAGGTGATGGCAGCAAAGCAGGAATTGCAATGGACTTCTACAGACACATTAGCAACTTAAATATGCCGGTATACAAAACTGTTCCAATTTATCCAGCTTGAAGAGAAGCAGTAAACACCTGGAATAAACATTTGAAAAATGCCCTAGCCAATGCTATTCTTGATAACTTGGTTAACTGATTATGAAATACTGTTAAGATGCAATTTATTTTCTGTTTATTACTTGCAATTCTCTCACTTCAGAGTATAAGAAAAAAACGCTTTTGCATTCCTCCTTCTCTAAAACCAAGATTAAACAAGAAGGCTTTTCAAATACAGGAAGCAGGATGGGTAATTGTTTCCTAAAAAAATACTACTGTAATGCTGTAACAGAAGACTGCAAGCACTGCAGGAATTAAGAAATATATCATCTGGATTTTTAGGTTTCTAGGAAGCAATCCTATTAGCCTTGATTTTTAAAAGCTCTGTTAAACAGACTAACACATTCATGTGTTTTCAAGTGCAATCCAACTGTTTTCCACTCACTTGACAGCATTTTAAAACTATTGTTTAAAAAGTGAATATGGTAACAAAATATTTATTTTTTTGTATTGTTCAAAAGTTCAGTTTACAAGTGAAAGTAGGAAGCTTTTCTGCTGTTGACAGCCAAAAAGTTTAGTGGTTTGTGTAAAATTAATTGGTTCATTAATCTCATTTGTAACCAGCGGTGAATTGGCGTATATATGTTTATAGTGGGAGCAAGGGGCAAGCTGCATAGGTTTCGGGGGGTTTTTTGTTATTACCAAGGTAAGTAGTTTATTTTAAAGAAAGAAATACCAACCAACTAAAACAAACAAACAATATTAATGGAGGGAGCTTTTATAAGATTTAAGTCATGTTTCTTTCCCATGCTACTACAGAGGTGCTGACACTTCTGGCAGTGAGTGAAGTGGCCAGACAAGAGCTTCTGATCCAATTCCAGCTGTAAAGAACTGCCAGAAATAAAATTCATTTGGCTTCAAAGTGGTAAACTCTACTGTATTTCTGGAAGCTCTCACTCAAAGTTTTATATTGAGATCTGCTGAGTACTAACAGCAATCATTAATGAGAAAAGATAATTAGATTTAATTATATTATTGGTTTCTCTGAAATGATTATTAGCATGAGCTTAGAAGAAGTACATTTAGTCACTACCTTGATTTGTTTTTCTAAAGTGAGGTAACTAACAGATAAATATTGTTGAACCTATCTCTTTTAATACAGTAGACAAAAATAACACAAGCCAATGGACGAAAGACAAGTAAAACTTAAAAAGCTAAAACGCAAATCCATCATTTGAGTGCTTGTGCTATTACAAGTGGTGCAGTGATTTCTCCTTCACTGTAAGCACTTAAATTGGATAAGTTCTAAGAAACAAACTCTGGTGCTCCCTGAGACACTGGACTTGAAACAAGCTAAACAAAATCCTAAATTCTTATTTGACACAGGCTGTAGAGTAAGTTCATGTTAACTCTTGTTGCTTTTTAAAGTAATACAAAGAATAAAACTTCTAATCTTCCAAACTCAGTCCTGTCTGTCTTAGTAGTACACTCCCTATGTACCTCAAACATTTAGAGTGCCTTGCTTCAGGTCATATGTACATTTGTAACACTAAACAGTTACTTTGAAGCCATTAAAGAATCCTTCCCAAAACAGGAGCTCACACAGGTACATGCCATGTTCCAAATCCAGAATTTTACATCTGTTAAAAGTAAGATTTTGCCTGGAGCACAGGAGTCTGGGGAGAATGAAAGCTGCTGGAACAGAAACTCATCCTTCACACAAGGCAAGTCTCCCTGACAAGCATTTTTATCCTACTGACCTAAGGTTTCCTACAGTCTCCCATACAAAGGAAGAAAGAGTAGTCCTGCTTTCCACAGAGAAGAGGCAGAGATCAACAGTACTCTCAGGTGGTGCATTTTGGGATGCATAAGCTGAACTCAGCAATGAGAACAAGGAAGAAGGTCCTACTCCAAATGGGGCAGTAACTCATGTTATTTAGCACAGAACATTATTCTTCAGTCTAAAGTGAAGGTGGAAAATTTAGTTTTAAGTGATCACAAACGATCAAAAAATTGTAATAGAAGTAATTTAGATGCAGCATATACATAAAGCATCAGATGGAATGGTATATTTTATTGTATTGCATAAGTTATGCAGAGCACAATAGAGGCATCCCAATCTGTTTCTTACCAAAGTCATTAATTGTACCTCAAATTAATTGAACTCAAGTTCTTGTAAAATCTGACAAAATTCACTTCATGCCTAGAATACACATTCTGCAGACACAAAGAGGATGTAAAAAGTTTTAAAAACATGACATGCCTTAAGCATGGAACTCCTCAGTCTCTACTAGAATATTCTTGAATTAAGAAGACTGTTATATAGGATTTATAATATTAAGAAAAATACCTACTTAACACCTCTCCTGCCATAGTACCAGAGGAATCCCCCCTACACTTAATACTTTGCTGTCCAAACACATCAGCAGAGGCAACCCTTTCCCAAGGCTATCGTTCATTCAAAGCAAATATTACCACATCGGCTAAAAAGAATCATCTTAACCCTCTCAATAGTTCTGAAAAGTTAACTTTTCTACCTGAACATGGAGATAAGTTTTAAATTTCTATAGAGATATGCACATATCATCCAGTACAACTTTTTGTGTACAGTACTCATTCTATTTCTGTCACAGTGCAGACACATAGTCTCTGTGGAGTCATAGCCTCTGTCTTGTATTCCCTGTCAGCTCTACTCTATGTATTCAAAAGGCTCTGTGGCATATGGCTTATCCTCCAGATACTGAAGCTGGTGTGACTTACCAAATACTACTAAAAAAGTAGATAAAGGCCTCATCAGACCCAGTGCCTCATCATCTAGAGACCTTTCTAATATTGTTGATATGATTTGGTTTTGCCATCCATAATGCCTAAGATATGTCATCAGTATTTTACTACAGAGAGGCTTGAAGCTTATATTTGTGATAGCCGTTCTTTAAGGGTACTTAAATCTATGTAATCCAGTGAGAAATAGTATTTCAACAGTAGGTAATCCTGTAACTATATAGAACTTATGAGCTAATGAATTCAGTAATTCTTCTGTCCTCTTGCTATCAGCTTAAAGCTCTTCCTGACTCTGCTCTTGAAAATATATTACCTGGTTTCCACATTATCTACCCAACTGGCATAATATTCAGACACCCTGTCACTTCACTGCCAAACTCAAAGGTATATAATAACACAAGAAAGCCATAGGAGCAACACGTATATTCATTTCTAGACTGTTAACAACCATATCCTGGGTTGCTACAGCCAGATTCAGGGCTATTATTGGTATAAAATAACCTCTACTGTTCAGAAAGGTATTTCACCCCTTTTCTTCCTTCCTATGTTGACAATTTTCATTTGGTATCATGTCATTCCTAGACCAATATGTTGTTGAAGCAATCAGCTAGTAGTTGTTCTTTGATGCAAGTTGTAATAGCAAAGAATTGTCTCAGCTTCATTGCCTCAGAATTGTAACTTTTTTTGTTAACAAAAAAAACAGACACTAATTGATATATGAAATCTGAATACCCTGAGCTTCTAGAACTTCATAAAGTAACAATGTCAATAATATACGAAAAACGCCACAGTATTTCAAATATGTATTAAAATACTGCTATTTAAATGTAATGACAGATTTTACAATCTGTTTGCAAAGCCCTATGGTGTTTCAATATTCTTCAGTCCTATAAAAATTACTCTAACTACTGTATCAATTTCTGTGAGAAGGAACATGTGGTTAATACCAACTGTTGTAATTAGAGCAAAAAGATTTAAGCAGAAAGACAAGTCACTCACCTACAATTTCAAAACCGTTACTTGATTTGGATGATCTCAGACTCATATTAATTCTCTGTGATACTGAATATTTGCAGTTCATATGACTATTCTGCTGAAGGAATGGCTAGTCAGCACTTTCAAAAAGTGAAGCTTGATTAGACCACCATTAGTAAATTTAGTTTTTCTGGGCCAGATTCACCCTTTTAATAGGATATAGCAATGCCATCCACTTTGTAAGAATACTTCAAAGTTCTGCTGATAAAAACAGAGAATTAGTTACAGAAAGTAAAAAAGTAAAGAATATTAGATTAAGAAGCAAACAACACACATGAAGACATATGTCTCCAAGTTGCCATCTGCTTTTATTTCCTCCTACTCATTTGTTGTTTTCCAGCTACCCTCATATCCTCCAAATTTCAAATGCCTGCTTTTTAAGACAATCAAACAATCCCTCCTTCTCTCCAGTTTTTTCTTTTTCTTATTTTTTCTTTTCATTGGGGCATGTTTATTTTACCTTGCCCACCCCCCACTGCCCCATTACAACTTGTAACAATTTCTCCTATTTTGATACTGAATAACTTTTACTGTGGAATATTACCATGAGCAGAGTTGATTTTAACTCAGGAATAGCCTTGCACAAATTAATTTGCATATATGTTATTGTATCTTTCATAAAACACCAACCCAAGAACACCACACTTAACTATAAAACCTACATGCTATTATATGTTTACATGTATTATATACTTACATGTAATGTAATAAAGGCCTCTACTATATTAGCTGCTTTCTGAAAAGAGCTTCCTACAGTGTGAAGTCAGAACCTAAGACCTCCAAAGCACAAACCAGAAATTATACTAAAGCATTTATAAGAAATCTACTTTAAGATCATACAATGCAATACAATCAAGAAGCACTTTTGCTTGAATATTTCCCCTAATACCTACCATTGAAATAGCACTCCAGCAAGTTGTTACACACCTTATGCCTTTAAAGGCATTAGGTATTATATTTTTACTCTCCCGTCTGTAGAGGAGTATACAGGAAAAAATAAACAAGGCACCCATTTATGACAAAATACGTGTCAATATGGATGTATGAATAACATGTACTTTATTTCCTCTGATTCTGTCTTCAAAGAAGCTAGAGGAAAACAAGCGATGCTTTTTTCAATAAATGAACTGCAAGAACAGGTAAGGCAGTATTTGCAGGCAACAGAATTAAGAGGTAGTACTGCTTTCACACATGTAGCTTGCATGTAAGATGTCCTATACTCCCTTAAAATTAGCTGTCCTTGAAAATACAAACATGAGTAGTTTGTCTTTTCTGATGATCCACTAAAGCAGGAACAAGTGGCTCCTTGACTGAAGAGGCAGGCAACAGGCAAGGATGGACTGTACAAAGTAACCTTACAACTACCACACTGATAAATAAGCAATGGAGGAAAACAAATTATTTTTGTTTTCCCTTAAAAAATTAATTCTGTCATTGTTAATTTGTAGCAACACATAAAAAATTTTTCTAGGCAATAGTTCTATGACTGGAAATACAGAAACATTTATTACTAGCCTTTATTTGTCACATCATACCAAAGATAAAAATTCTCATTGAAGATCAATGTTAAAACCCCTGCTTTTCAGGAGTAGGGATTTTCTAGTGGTGCACATGAGAGGAAGCCTTCCTAGAGCATCATTGCTTCAATTCCTTATATACCATGCCTTCAACACAAATGTAGAAATAAGAGGACTACTCCCACAAATGTACACATAACCTACTCTTGTAAGCAGCTTCTTTGTAATTTAATGCAGCTGGTCACCTTAGTTTCAGAGATACCTTTTAAGAGAATTTGTATCTTGCAATTAAAGAAAACCCACCACCACCCTGGCTCCCATAGGTCAGTTTCAAACTTTAAATTTTTGAGAAAAGCTCAAAGATTGAGGGGAAGTATTCATCTCAGGAATGGAAAGGATGCTTTTCACAGGTTAAGATATCTTTTGTACCTTCATCTGCTGCCAAAAGAGATACTATCCTCTCCTAAAAAAAAAGGAAAAGGGTTTAGACATATCTTTAGATTGACTCAAATCCTGATTTTTAAAGCTAGAAGTTTGAAATCCAATCATAGTATTTCATCATAATTCAGTCATCCAAAGCAAGGACCCCAGTCTCCTGGATTCTTTCCCTTTGTTTGATTGGCTGTTGAAGATTGAAGCTTGTTTTGTTGTGAGGACAATGCTCTTCTGTGACCCTTAGCTCAGAGGATGAATATTTTGTGTGTCTGATGTTGGATAAGACTACAAACGGGGAAAGAGCAGGTAAAACAGAAGAACACACTGTATTTCTTCAGACATCATTCTATTAAATATAAGACTTTGGGGACAAAATATTTGTAATACTCTTTTCTGCAGTCCCCAAGTTATTCCCACCAATAACATGACTGTATCAAAGAGAAAGCTAACTGCTGAGACAGCAGATCTTACCTTATAGGGAAAAGAAATAGTTATGAGTGATAGAAGTACAATGAAGACTGTTATGAACACTGAACAGCAGTTTTACTCCTTTCTTGCAGGCACATTAAGCTCAAGAGGAAAGAAGGAAAGAGGCGGCAAAAAAAGCGACCAACTATTCAAAATTAAGACACAAACTTGTTATGCTGCTCTTGTGCAAAACAAAGCTATAGCTGTTGTAGAAACTTGGGATTAAATATGCGACCTACATAAAATGCCTGGGGCAGCTGAAGAAGGTTTGGACAAAAGTTTAACATGAGACTTTGAATAAGAGAACACAGGCATCTGAAGGATTTTATTCCAGTCAGTATAGAACTGTACCTTTCAAATCATGCCTTTATAAAATAGATGTCAAATCACTACTCAAACTAAAATATGTAGTTGGTTTTCAAAGCATCTTTTCTATATTGATGAAATATCCAGAAGGTAAATTTTGACAATGATTGAAAATGCATCCTATTGTGCATAGCATACAGTTCATTGGAATATAGCTCTCTGAACGTGACTACGTTCCAGATGATTATAGATTTCTTCTTCTGTTTCTGGAGTGAGCTGTATATTATCTTTGATTGGAGACAACGGATCTGACTTTTTACAAGAAGGAAGTTTTTCATACTCTCTGCACAAAAAAAACCCAAGGACAAAACAAAACCAAAGAATGTTATGATATTGTATATTTCTAACCACAGGCCTGTAAAAACATATGGGTTAAAACAAAGCAAGACCCCTCACCTAACTACCCACTCATCTATGAATAAGCCCAAAATAAAAATTTGTGATGGGAAGTTTTAATTTCAATTTCACTACAGCTGAACAACTTCACTGAAAGTGATTTCAACTGTTCTAGTTATCCTGTGACATAATGATAGCTATTACCTTTATATCTGAAACACCATAGTACCCCATCCTGCTCTGGGTTGTACATGCTTCCTTAACATTTAAGTCTTCTGAGTAATTGTAGCTTCATATATATCCCCTCAGTCTTGACATTAGGACAGAACAGATCAGTGTCCCACATGATTTATTTGCCATCAGGCAATATAATTCTTAAGATAAGGCTAATTTAGAAACATTTTAAAATCTGAAAAAATAAACAGAAGTCAGAGCTAAATAAGTCCTGGCAGTGAGAAAAACCTTTTTGTGAAATAAATTAAGAAAAGAATCCCCTAAAAGCAAATAAACAGGTATTTTATCTACATAGAAGTAATATATATATATATAAATGTATATTTTTATATATATATATCCAGTATATATCCAGAAGTTACAGACCAAACAGAACTGGATGGATAAAATGTGGATGTTGGGAGCCAAGTCTTGCAACAATCAGCAGAGAAAAGGAACAGAGTGCCATCTAGGCTCACTCTGTTCTATTTGCTTGTGTTCTGATAAATCAAAATATATGAATTTGTTCCCTGTGAACAACCCCAGTCAGGCATTCCCAATTAGAGTTCAAGCAATACATACACAAATACTTCTAATTCCTCTTTGAAACTGTTGCTCTTAACCCACATCAAGAGGATAATAAAAAGTAAGATTTCTAGGAGTGTTAGTACCGCAAGTAATAGTTTTTAAACAGAAATCAGTGTATGTTTATAATAACCTACCATAAGGCCTAAGCTTACTAAAATATATCATCTGACTTAACAAATGCTTACCAGTCTCAACGTTTACTGCTCAGAGCAAAGAGAACACTTTAAGTCCTACTCACATTTTGTTTCAGGTTAATGAGAATAATAATTTAGTTAAATAAGACTTATTTATTCAAAGTTAAGATTGCTGCGTAACTTACAATACCTACACTTTTTTTTTTAAATAATCGTTGTCCTTCAAGTTCAAACCCTGAACATATTTGCAGAAATTTCAAGTTAGCCAAGTCATCTGCTCAAGGGAAAACAATAGCATTTTATAATGTGCAAAAATATCTCTTGTAACCAGAGACTTCAGCTAACAGAAATATTCCATCAGTTCACCATCATCTTGAAAGCAGAACATCTCTGACATCAGCCACCTCAAAATATGACGCACATAAAGTTAAATAGAAACAACCTTGCATTCAATTAAGTTTGGCAACTTTTATGCAGCTTTTGCACTTCACATTAAGAAATGTCTTTTGATATTTGTTGTCAAACAATGGTAATAATTTTCATATAAATTATGTTAACCTAAATGCACTACTTCAACAAATCAATCTTAGCTAAGAGCTTTTCCTGATTAGAAAGAAAAAAGAGCATATTTAACACAAATCATACTTCATGGTTATATCAAGCTTAGGAAACTAAAATTGCATGTAGAAAATATCTATATTAAGCTATTATCTTTACAGAATTGTGTGGAGGAGACATGTAGAGTCTGCTTTGAAAATTGTTTCTTTGGGGAAAAAAAGTGTACAGGGTGCTAAGTAAACGGTTAAAGCAACTCACCTTTTAAATTGGAAGTTTTTCCTGAGTTCAGTAATGGTGGCTTGCAGTCCCAGCTTATTTTCAGCATCACAGTGATTTCTCTTCTGCACAGGTGACAGTTTCCTGCTTAATCCACTTACTTTAGCTGGTATCAAAGGCTTGAGTTTTGTTACAATATGCGACCCTGTACAACTGGATTTATGTAAACCAGGAACCTGTGAGATTTTAATATTACAGCACAAATGGTTAAAATGACAACCTGTAAGCAACAGATACTATGCTGTAAAGCTTATAATAAAAAAAAAAAAAAAAGGTGCTTTACACGGTGTTCAGATAATGCAATCTGAATTGCCATGACAAGGTATATTTAGATAGCTTCTATAATCTAAAAAGTGTCATCTCAAAAACTTTAGACACAATGCAGCTGTAAGACCTGGCAAACCAGTCTTTGTATTCCAAGAGGTTGTGAATACACATCTTTTCAATGCAGTTTTTAAGGACTATTGAATATTTATTTTCTCATCCATTTGTATGAGAACATAACAAAACTCTTCAATGTCAGCTTTCAGAACTTTAAGAGAAGCTACTCTCTAGTATCACTCTGATACCTATGACTCCATTTTCCATGAAATTTAAGCAGATACCAGTATGAGTACCCCAAGGATCATTAGACCTCTAGTTGGACCTTCTTATCTAGTTTCTGTACCTGGAACTCAAAACCGCTGTGCTTGGCCAGAATATCTCTCTCAAATTCAACCAGTCCTAAATTTCAACACATCAATTAAAAAAATACATGGCTTCATTACATAATTTATTATAGCTATTCACCACCCCTGTTATTAAAAAAAAAAAGTGTGTGGCTCACTTTCTACTCACTTATTTTCCAAGCACTGAATCTGTTTTTTCATATTTACAAGTACATGAAACTCATTTTGACATGACCTAATTCCTACAATTATGCCATTCAGTGTCATTTTTACATTTCACATCCTTATCCCCAAACACAATCTCTCATATTCCTGTCATTTCTCTAGGGTCAATATCAGGCTAACTGGCTGATAGCTGCTCAGACTGCTGCTATTATGCTTTCTAATACTGATATAACATTGTTGATCATTTTTGCCTTCTCGAACTTCATGCACAAAAAATGAGTTTATTTTAACAGCAGAAGAAATACACTGAAGCCCAATCTGCTGGGTCTTTTTCTTCCAAGTAGCTTACCACATTTCTTAAATTAAAAGTTATATCTATTGCTATCCATTTAATCATTCTCTTCCCATTTTTACTATCTGTACATAATCATAGCACAATAATTACATACATGTAATGTACTTTCAGACAAAGTTAAAACTTTCTTTACCAAATAAGTTCATGGCTTATTCATATTTTCCATAATTTCCTTTTGTCTTACATACACTTACCGTTTTCCCCAGGTTTTTGGGGAAGCAGCCATTTGGAAGCACTAGAACATTTTACTGTTTGAACTACTCACAATTACCAGCTTCTAAGCAATCACTCACTTCTAGTATGCTATTTTCAGATTTGTCTGTCATTATGAGGACCAAAACATAACTATCAATATACAATACCTGCAGAAGAGACGGTGAGTGTCTACAGTTGTAGGAAATTCTTATTTTACAGTTGGCTACAAAAGATTAGTTTGGAATACCTAGGTTGTAAATAAAGCTCATATTTCCCATTTGGATAATGTTAAGAATAAAGTATTTTGCTCTAAATGAATCATCTTTTCTGTTTTGCTGGATCATCTTTAGAAGATGGCACAGCTCTGCCTACTTCACATGTTTCACTTAACTAATGCAAATAGTTCTTCCTCATCCAAGTATTTGCTACTGATCACCTAACACTATTTTTCTTAAAATAAAAGTTGTTGGCAGCCTTTTCTTCAAAGAGAACTCATACCTCAGTCCTTTCCAAAATGACACTGCATTTTGTCATACCACCACCACATATACTTGCTATATAGTTTTTATTGAAGTGACATTGTTTCTACCTAAATAGACTAAGCAGATCTTAGCATCCCAGATAAATTTTGGAAAAAAAGTTTAAAATGTAGGCTAAAAATTGTAACAAGAATACTAGCAAAAATAAAATCCTAAAACTCCCTGCTTTATAGTATTTTGCTGTATATCTATCACCTCAACCATTTTGCAACATGTGTGAAGTCACCTGTAATCCTACATTTATTTCTTTGTGGTACTGAATTACATCGGTTATATCTTAACTAGCCCAAAAGTAGGCAAAGCTGCATGTTGAACACCCACTAAGAAACTTAAAACCAGAGTAGATTGCTCTTTTCTTTTGTCAATATTAACCTTTGCTGAGCTCATAGCTGTTGTGGAAAATAATTAGCAGTAAAAAACACAGCTGGAATACTATCACAGAAAAAACTACAATATAATAAATAAATCAGAAAAATTTGTTGACTGGTTCTTCCCTAAATCTGAAACTCATTATTCCCTTTGATGTCTTTTACTGTACTTGACACCAGCAAAGATTTTCCTTGGTTTATACTTGCAGTAAACAACCCTAAGGGACAACTAAGCCAAAAGCGGTGTTCCTTATCTCTACCTTGCCCCTCTTCAATTCTGGCTAGTTGCTCCAATAGTCTCACTAGTGCTATGACTCACATGAGGCTAAGAGTCTGGGTCGGCCTGAGTTCCAATGTGATTGACCTTTTGGTTGTTGTTGACAAGTCAGTTTTCAGCCAGGTGAGTTTTCTTGTCCAGCTCATAAGTATTACCAACACATAAAGGAAGCAGAGGGAATGCACGGCCAAGGAAATAAGGGGGGGGAAATCCTTCTACTAGCTGCTTGCTTTAAACTAACCCTACCGTACTCACAGATTTTTCAGCAGATTCCTATTGTCTGAAGAGCTCCAAGCATCCTGAAGATTTGTTTATATATGATGCTTATATTGCCTAACTAATTCCATACTGTGTATTCCCCAGTATTTAGCATATTCATTCTCTCAATATACCTTTAAGGTGAGCAAAACATACTAAACACATTCTGAAAAACAAAGTAATAAAATTCTGAATCCTAGGATGATTTAATTTCATTGCTCGGCCTTGTTGAGGAAAAGCAGGCAAAAACGTTAATCTAATGAAAAAGCATCAATTTTTGTAATCAGTTGTTCCAGAACAAAGATGTAAATTCCAGCTTAACACAGCAGTTACTAACAATAACCACAAGATGTCACCATTATACAAAACACGCACAATATAAGTTTAGCAGAGAGAGAAGCCTGTGATTTTTAGTCTGTCTACAAGAAATAAGTTAGTAGGGGTGTACATGAGAGGATGAAAGTGTCTTCCTTTGACTTATGAATCGTCCGGCCAATTCTAATGACACTGCATAGTACTTCGAGCACTTTTAGCTATTAAGGTCTTAGAAGTTTTGTAAACTAGACAAACCAGTAAAGTTCTTAGAAATATCACAAACACAAGGGACATTAGTTTATTCTTAGATATCTAAGAAACCACACAGAATTCAAGTTATGGGTGCCCAACCAACACTGAAATAACTGAAACATGGGCTCTGAAGGGAATTTGACTGTTCTTCCATACTGATCAGTTAGCGTCTAACGAGGTTTTTAGCTAAAACAATTAAAACGAGAAAGATTGACTAAAACCTTTCCAGATTTTGAAATTTAAACATGCTTTTGCTAGGTAAAGAGGAAGAAGACTGCTAAACTAGCAGGTATATCAACACAAGTAATGAAGTGACATTGTATCTTGTCATTGTATCAGGATTATGTGTATTTAGCATGCCTGAGGAAAACTAAGAAGTGTTTTTTTGCCTTAGCTTGGCTTCTTATGTTATACTAGAGTTTAAAATCCCCAAACAAGTTGCATCTGTGATATCAATCATAGGTGGCCTGGTTATAGTTCATCTCAGCTCTGACACAGATGAACAGGAATATAGTTTTGTCTTGCCAACATGAGCATTGCTTAAGATTTTTTTCATTAAAAGTTCTAGAATGAACTAGTAGAACACAAAAACCTGATTTTCAAAGTTTAGTAGAGCCCATACGAAAGTTAAAAGAATTCTTACCTTGGTCTTTATGATCATATTTTTTCTGTCAATTTGAACAGCAGAAAATACTGGAGACAGAATACATCGATCATCGTCCGGTTTTGAAATGGAGTCAGATTCCTTCATCAAGACAAAATTAATGTGGTTTTAAAACAGTTGGGTGGTTTGCATTTTGTTAGGATTTTTTTTGTTTAAGGTTTTGGGGTTTTTTTGTTTGGTTGGTTTTTTTACACAACATATATTTTTATATCTACACATATGTACTTTATAGAGGTATGTTTTCAGCAATTCTAGGAACTTATAAAATTCTAGGAGCTTATAAAAAGCTAAGCTTATTTTCAGCAAGCAACACTATAGTGACACACATGCTTTCCAAAAGGACTTCTTCAGGGACTAACAGAAGCTAGCCTATCAGTTTGGTTTTTTTTTTTAATAAACCACTGTAGTGATAGCAGTGGAAAGACTGAAGACAAACAAAAATCTTTCAGAGAACAGACTTGATTTAAGCTAGTAAGTCAATCCATTCTACACAACTGTTAAGCATTGATAAGTTTTGTTAGTACAAGCTACATAATCTGCAGTGTTTCATTTTGAAGAGAAGACTTTGCTGCCTAATTTCTTTCATAATTTAAAGTGAAAGCAAATGCTGAAACAATGACTAGTTTACTTACTTCTGCATCTGAACTGTTGTTAGAAACTTGCAGTGTTTCTGAAGACTCCAAACTGCATTCTGTTGGCTCACAAGACTTTTGAGACTGTGATGACTGTTCCAGTTCTGTTAAGGGGGAGGATTCTTCCTCCAATTCGCCACACACTGCTCCACTGTCTGTTTGTACCCCATTAATCTGATCTTCCTGGGATACCACACAGTTGCTTCTCTGTTGGTGAAACTGCTGTGAAAATACAGTACGAGATGGACCCAGATTTCCTGAACTATTTACGAGGCTGCTAAACCACTGGAAGCAATTTTTCTGCATTTGTCCAGGAGATGTAAAGATAGTCCTTTTTGATTTTTCAGTTTCTGAAAACTGAGAAACATCTTCCACTACATGTTTTACTTTCTGTTTCTGGCAATCCTGCTCAGCGTCTTGAGTTAGATCACTATCATCCTTCTTTGCTTTACTGTCAAACATAATTGCATCATTGCAGAAAAACCTAAAAAAGTAAAAAGAGGTGAAGGCAAGGGAGAAGTTACTGCAAATGAATGTTATCTCCAAAATCCAGCAGTGTCTCTATCCATCAATTTTAGTTTCAAAGTACACTTGCAGACACAAATTATTTTGACAATGGGCAAAGTCTCAGTCCCTCAGGGAGGCATTTAACAGTAAAAAAAGGGGAAAGAAGCATCTGTAAACATGTCATTCATTAACTAAAATACTACTAAGGTTCTTCAGCTGAAAAAGAAACAACTAGGAGTGCTACAAAATTTATGAATATATTAATTATCATAAAGCTAAACAGTAATGAAACACTTCAGCACCTCTTATGAAGGAAAGTAGAACCTACTTAGTTCTTTTCCATGCTATAGCAGCAGCTCCTAAGAGTAAGTACACATCAGAGCTTCTTACGAAACCGAGCATTGCTTTAGAGAAGAACCTACCATCACCGACAACTGTTAATATTTGATGCAACAAAACAAAACTTTCATTTCAGGAAGGTGTGTGTTAAAGCTAAAAACCATCAGTATTAAGACTGTTCCATAAAATTACACTGCTCAAAAATATTCAAATTATCTAAGATAAAAATTACACAATAAAAGACATGATTGTGATAATATTTGTAAAACCAATTCAGTATCAGGCAAAATGTGACCAAAAAATCCTTAACGTGCAGCCAATTAAAAAAAACCTAACAAACCCAAAGTCTCTCTCCTCAAAGTGCTGGTGCAGAGTTCAGGAGCATGAACTGAATGGGATGGGATAAGAATAGGTATTTGTCCTACAGGACCAGGTTTGGCTTTACTGAAACAAACAAGAAACCCTGTTAACGTAAGTCAATATATTCACTAACTACTTACATACTTGGCAAAAAGCAGCTACTTTTTTTTTTTTGAGATATGTCATATGACCTTTACCTGGAAAAGAAATACAGCCAATATCTAATTAATTTTGATACCTAGAGGCTAGACTATATTGCATAGTCTCACAGTCTTCATTTCTGCAGTAAAAAAAATGGCATTATTTATCTGTATCTCACACATAGATAGCATGCCTAGCACAAAGGGTTCTCCATCTCGGCTCAGGGCTACAGGTGCATTAATACAGTTGCATAAAAGAAGTCTGAGGAGGCATTATTCTCGTTTTCAGTAGTCAGGTTATTTCAGCAACCAGGACAGCAAACAGTATTTTGCTACTTATTAAAACATGTGATGCAAGCATACCTGCTTCTTGTTCCTGGAACAATTACAGCATCCTTCTCTTTGTTTTTCCTTTGTAGAAAGGAAGCAAATTTATTTCTAACTCTGAGCAGGGAGTTAGAGCTTTCTTGAGTGACAGAATTCCCTGAAGAATCAAGGCATTGTATTGCTGAGACGCGTTTTTGTGCTTGATCGTCACCATCACTCTGCTTGAATTTTTTTGCTTTTGAAAATGAATATTGGTTCAACAGATCTCCATCTGAGATTTCTTCTAAATCTAAAGACAATTTAAGCATCACTGTAGAAGCATGTTCTAGAATTAACCAGTTTTGAGATAACTGAGCATTACATATTTACTCTTAGAGGCTTAACAATTTTAGTAAGTTCTGGTAGGAACATTCTTCACATTACAATTTAGAAGTCTAGCACAGCTGTTTTCTAGTACATAGCCTTAAAAGTAACTTTCTATGAAACAGTAGACAGAGTTGAAGGCAGAACAGCTGAAATGAAACATGATTTTTTTGTTTGTTGGGTTTTTTTTGTTTGTTTTTCTTTTGGTTTTTTGTTGGTTTTTAAACATTTTCAAAGAAAGACTAAATTTGACTTAAAGGCAGGTTTGCTAAACTAACTACAAATGTTGATGAACCTGAAAGTAGAAAGATATCAGGAGTAACAAAGGCAAAAAAGGATCGCTAGTAGCATAATCAAAAAGCAATGGAAGCAGAGGAAGAGAAAATTCTTAACATAGCAGATAAAGCATACCAGGAACAAAGAAGTGTCCATTCTAGTATAAGCCCACAGTGTATTTCAGCACTTAAGTGGTATAGAAGACAAGATAGCACAGATTCAGTAAAGAAAGTGAGAAAGTTGGAGTAAAGAACACCTATACAGAGAATACAGGCAGCATAGCATTAGAATAGTGCAGAAAACATTCTTTAAATTTTCTGTCTGGCCAAATATCAACTCTAGGAAAAAGGCTATTTTCATTTCTTTTCTTCACAAGCCATTATAACATGGAAATGAAAACCAAAAATATCTAAAACCAGAACAGATAATATTAAACATGACCACTTAAAACTGAAAACAAGAAAAGTCTTATAGCAAATTAAAGAAAGTTAAAATCAAGTGCTGCTGAAAGTTTGTTGCCACCCTTAATTGTTACATAGGTTTTAATATTATGTCTTGTTACTCTTGCAGCTGGTTGAAAACAGAATATATACAAAAGTCAGGCCTTCAAAATCTCATGCCATCAAGTGGAAGATAAAATCATTTATTTCCCCACAGCCCTCTACTTTTATTTATATACTTATTTTAATAAAAACATACCACTCCTTGGCCTTTTGGCCAAGTGCTCTTTGCCTGAAAATTTCAGCCCTTTAATACTAATTATCTTCTCCATGCCTTTGGTCATTGTTTTCTCTACTAAATGCACTTTATTAGGAACAGTGTCTGCATTAGGGCCAAACTTGTAGTCTCTGCTCCAAATGCTGTTTACATGATTAGCATGTCTGTCATTCCAGCCACAACTTCTCTGCTGCACAGGCTGCAAGAAAAAAAATAATTAAAAAAAAAAAACATAGGTTTATAATTTTGCCTTCTATATATTATTTCCTGATTTAACATATAAGGACATTTTGACACTCTACACAAACATTGTCTTTTTTGTTCCCACATTTCTCAAGGTTTTCATGCAGATTCTTTTTTTCTGTGCTGCCATGACTTCTTCATTCCAATATAGCACAAGTGACTAACTGCTCATCTCAGACAAAATTAAAAGTTTAAATTTTATTTCTATTCTAAAAATCTAATTTGCGAAAATATTTTCCTCAGAGTTACATACTTGGAAGAAATCCAATTCTCTTTGAGAATGTTCTTTTTAAATCAGTTAGTTCTGTCAATAGTATTAAAGACTTACCAAAAAAGCCTGAAAGCCAAACAAATATTAAAGTCAAATGCCATGAAAAGTAAGATTTTACCTGTACAAAGAATGAGAAACATGTGTGTGGGAGCATACAGTTTCTGTAATAGAAGAGCAGCTTTCACTACCAAGTCAGTTGTGGATAACATTCAATCATTTTTCCTTAAATGTACAAACCCCCATCAAAATCTTAATATATAACATCAGAACAAAGATCTTACCTGTGCAGTGTCAGGGTTATAATTATCAATTTGTTCCATTGTATCAATATCAATGTTGCCAATGGCAATTTGAAAAGCAGTACTATCACCAAAATGTCTGTTACCATCATGTTAAGGGAAATTTTCTGAATATTACACTAAATTTCAAGAACCACAGCATGAAAGTTAGACTAGCTGTTTCCCATTTTTATGCTAAAAAGCATTGCTAGAATATTAACCAAAAGCATTAATACTACTACTCATGACTCAATCTGATGCAACAGCAATTGTAATAGATCTGCAGTGCTTGGAAAATCATGAAAAGTCAAAAGGAAAACCTTTACTCATCGCAGTAAAGTTACCATCTTCCTCATAATTTCTGGAAATGCCAGAGATTAGGTGGCTTGAAGAACATATGAAGCTAGTAACTACTTCAACAGTCCCCCTCTTTTCATTTTCCTAATCTTCCATGCTGAAACTTATGCTGCACAAATGTGGCAAAATGCTACTTGCTGTGTAAGGAAGAGATAGCTGGTAAAAGAGGATATGCTTAGATTAGGGAACGAGTTGAACACGGATTACAAGAATTAAGGTGGCAGAGATTTTAACACACTTAACACAGGCAGAAATCAGAGACGGTCATAAAGTGACTCAAACAGTTTAAATATAACCTGTATTTAATGAGTTGTTTGCTAAAAAGAGAAGAAGATTAATAATTTCTGCCTAAAAAGATATGCTAATGATAGGTCACTCAGTTACGCCCTGTACTTTTTAAAAAATTAATTAAAATCAGAGCAAAAGAGAAAAGAAGGAAAAACCCAGCTTTCTAAGATTGCAGAAAAGCCAGGCTTTAGTCAACAGCAGAGATGCAATGAAAAAAAAATCTAAGTACACCACACATGCAATGAAAAGTGTAAGACGCCACGTCCGCTCACCCTTATGTCCCCACTCTGCTGTTTCAACACAAAGGATACCGTCCTGCATAAATTAGTGTTTCTGGATCAATATCATCCCCATATGCATTCAGAGGAACTAATTTTCTGTTGACAGGATCAAAAACTAACTGATAAAGGAATGTATTATTGGCTCTTGTAAAACCCTGTATGTATTCTTCTGGTACCGTTATATTCATCTTCAAGTACTGCCCCATTTTCTTAATAACCTGTCAAAAAAACCAAACCCGCTTAAGTGTTTCATTTAAACAGGTTACACAAAAGGTTAAATACATTTCAATTATTAAGTATCTTTGATTGTAATTAAATGTAGAATGTGTGTCCTGTTACAACAAGCAGATTCAACTTAAACAGGGAAAGGAAAAAAAGTTTTGTACATTATTTTCCCACTCTCAAGTTGTTTACAATCACATATATAACACAAACTCTTTATAAATACTTCTTGTCCACTAAATAAAAACAGAATCTGAATAGAAATACAGAGCAATTCCTTAAGGTATATTTGTTAAAATGAATACATGTCAAATTTTCTCATTCATATTAGCAGAATACATAAGCAATAAATGGGTGTTTTTAGAGTAGAAAAAAAGCAAAACTAATCAGGTTTTTCCCCCTCTCTCCATTTCTCATCACAGAAGACTAGATATTGATCTGGTAGCTCCTCCTTTATATTGTTACTGCACCAATGTAAAAGCAGTTCCTAATAATTCATTGACCTCTACATTTTCCAGTTTCACAGAAGACAGATTATGTTCTTTTGATCAAGTTTATCATACTGCTAGAGGCAAGTTTCTCCTCTCCAAATAAAACATCAGCTGTGTTTTGGCCATGCATCCTAAATACAGGCAAATTTACTTAACCCTTTAAGAAATAAGAGTTTGAACAGACACTGCTGGGCTACTTTGTATCTTTTGACTTACTCATGACTTTCCAACACTGTTGGAAAATAGCAGTGATGAATCACATGACAAACTACTAAGTGAAGTTTTTCAAATGATTAAATCCTAACATTTTAATCAAAAAGAGATACATTAAAGGACATGATTCATACGGGAAAAGTTCAAAGTTCCCTTTTACTTCCACAAAAGCCAAGCAAACCAATTGGCTTTATGACACCTGCTCTACATAATACAAAACATTTTAAAACTAAAAATCATAGTTCTTTGTGTATAGCCTGTGAGAGCAAAAAAAACCAACCACTAAAGCAGAGAAGTAACTTAAGAAAGAAGATAATACAGTAAGTTAATTAGACTACATATTTAAATGCTTTTCTGGATTAGATTTACCTGCCTCCAGGACAGCCACACAAGGTATTTTTCTTATTAGCTCTTAAAAACATCTCTTCTCCCTTACTACCTACACTAAAGTTATTCCTGCTCTCTAAGCCTCTGTATTTCCTAACACTAGATTTCTTTTCACACATTGAATAAAGACAACAAACAACAACCTACCTTATTTTTTGTTTCAAGCCATACCAAACTTCTCTTCCATAATGTTTTTAATATATTAATGTCTGTAACCATATGTATGCAATTAAATGCAAAAAGGGAATCAAATAAGATTCCCAATCCCTGCCCTTCACCCACACTGATAAAAGTGTACTTCTGCAAGTGTAACAGAGTTTAATTAGCAGTTCTAATAATTAATCTGCAAAACCAGAAGAAAGAACAGGTAACGAGGGGGTGGGAAACCCAGAGCCTTAAAAAAAACCAAAAAAAGTTAAGTCTTAGAATAATTCTTTAAGTTTACTTTGGTGTATTTCATGAAATATATAATAGCTTTAACACTTGAGTAAGTTTAGCTCAGCATCTTTCTAAAGCACAGGTAGAAACATACTTCTTTTAACATTCTCCTCAAAATGGAGGAAGTCAAGAACCCTTCATATTTTCAGTTCAGTGTTAATTTCATATATACAGATATAGGCTCCCAAGAAGCCAACACACAAAGCGAAACCAAGTTTACCTTTATAATATCTGGGTTGTTGGCTAATTTTAGTAACTTGCATGCTTTAGCTAACCCAATTCCATGAATTGATGAGAGGTAGTCACAACCAGAAAGAATACACATGTAGCGGAATTTCTCTTCTGTAAATACATTTCCAAGCTGCTTGCAGTTTCCTAGTCGAGCTTGATCTATCTCTAGTCCATTTCCAAACTTGTCAATTTTCAGAAATACCTGGAAATCAAGCGGAAGTGAAAACAATTTTTACATATATAAGCTAGTTTGTTGAACTTGGTGGAAACAACAAAGGCTGAAACAACAAAGGCTGAATGCTATTCTCATCTCTTCCGTTTCCCCCACTTACTGTACCAGAGTAAATCCAGACATCAAACACATTTGGCAACTTCAAACTCTGCTTTTTTTAAGATATCAGCGAGAGGTAAAGGCTATTAGTATTTTCATCCCTACCTTTTTACATCCAAAAGCTAAAAGATCAGAGTCTTCTGTAATTATAGCTTGAACCATTCCAGTCTTATTAAGATAAGCCAACTGAGCATCAGCTTCATAAGGAGCAACAATACAATCAACTCCCCGGGCTCGTGCAGCCTGTGCATAAACAAGAATTTTGCATCAATTCTCAGTAAATACCTTAAGACATCTGAAAGCAGAAGAACCTCTACCTTAAAAAACTGAAACCATGATCTTTTTAATCACCCTCCCCCCATTAAAGTCCCATATTTTGTATTCAAAACTCAAGCTTCAAGCAGTTTAGACCTATATAGACTAGTTTACAAAAACAACCTTTCCTGTGTTGGCCTGCAACACTAAGCTCACTGCATCTGACCACAAGGGCCAGCTTCAAACTCATGCAAGTTATATTCTGGACAAAGGAAAACAGCACTAGAATGAATGTAATACTATTCTGAAAGATCCGATGACTGCAGTGGAAGGATAGCAAAAAGCTACTAGGAAGGTTTTCAAGCAGCCAAAATTTTTTCTGTAGTCTATTCTCAGGAACTAGCTCAGGGGAAAAAAAATTTAAAAAAAAAAAATTTTGTTTAGTGTTTGTGCAGTAAAATCAAAGCTGTTGTGTTAGACTCAGTTCGCAGCAGTAAGAAGAGATGTATTTCAATTGACACATCATCATTATTTATACAACTGGGCACAATAAACTTGAAGTGAAGTTAAAGTTTGTTAACTGTGCCTAACATAATGCAATGCATGCAGGACAATTACAGGCTAAGAAGGGGGCAATATTTTTCTTGCCTACATAGAAGAGATAATGATGTAGCCATATAAAAGCAGATAAGACATAGTACCTATTGTGTAGATTTTTTTAAAAAACTGTTGGTGTCAACAGCATTGACAACTTACTTTAATAACTTCATGAGCCATAACATGGGTAATATTTACACTGCGCCCAAAACATTCCCTAGCTTCTGACAGTCTCCCTTCCTGCAACAATTGCTTCCCCTTCAGCAGACTAGCTTGACGCTTCCTGAAAGATAAACAATAATATACACCAGTCTCAGATTATTTTTCACTTCAAAGAACAAGTGGCAGAAAAGACTAAGGGACAGGTAGGAAAGGGGAGGGGAAAAGTTGTTTTGTAGATGAACACTTCCCAAATCTGTGTTACTGCATAGTTTTTTAAAACATAAGAATAACTAAGTCATTGTATTGACGAGGATGATTAGATTGGCACGTTGAAATTTATGTTTTCTCAGAAAACAGCAACAATTCAGGAACTGAAATCAGCACTGTAAAAGAAGAGATGCACCCACTCTCAGGTTGCAGTAAAATGGATTTAATGGAATTTGGGAGTATCTGACATTAGATACTTATTGGTTTAGAGGACAGAAAGCATCATTTACCTCATTTCAAATATCGGAAATTGTTCACTCCATGCTGAAGGAAGGAAGCATGTGTCCCATGCAAATTTATAAATAAAAACCACTAGTGAAAAATTCTCACTGCTTCAGTGAGAAGTCCCATCATATAGGAACCTCAATCCAAACCTGAAACAAGTTTATCTGATCATTTGTAGAGAAAGATTAGGAAGGTGGTGTTATTTTTAAATAAAATTATATTGGGAAGAAATATTTTTTGTCCACAGAATACGAGGGTGGGCAAACTAAAAGCCTTTAGTATATTACAGGAACTAATGCTCAGAGGTTTACTTCCTTCCTCTATAAAAGTGCTTTCGTTTATGAAGTGCAATTCTATTTTTGGAATAAAACCTCTAAGAAGAGGTTTGTATGATTTTTAAATATAAATTAAATGAAATAACACTACATTGCAGGGAAGTTTACCAGAGATAACTACCTAGCTGTAGTTCGAGGTTTTCCAACTTTGCAAATGAACCGTAGTGTTAAACATACTGCTCTGCTTGCAAATCAATACAGTTCAGTACTTACTCTCGTCGGGCCTTTTCCACTTCCTTCTTAGAAGGTAGGGTGCATCCATCAAATACCAAAATTGGTTTAATTCCAAATGAGAGGAGCATATCAACAAGTTTCATACAGAAAGCTACATAACTGTATCAACAATAACAAAAGTAAGAGAAGAAAGATAAACTTTATTGTTAAGCACAAGTTGCATATTTTCTATTTGCAGGAAAGGAGAACTGCAAGTTTAGGACTAACTATTTTTCAAGGATCTTAATGGGCCATATATTTCCCCAGCATCACAAAAAGATAAAGAACACTTGAATGCTGGTTTGGTTTTGTTTGGTTTTTTTTTTTTTTTCCAAGAGAAATGCTCCACCTCCCAACTCAGAACTGGGCTGACTGCTCCCTTATACACAAAGTGAAATAAGAACTCAAGTACAATTCAGTTTGATTTTGCTACAATAGGATTCAACACTGCCAAAAACTTTGCTAGTTAAAACACAGATCATCTTTTTAGTTTCAGCAACTCAATTCATAATGGCCAGGGCAACAGGAGGCAGGCAAAACCAGTACATTGTCTTTGCCTGAAGCCTTGTGAAAAGCAGACTAAATTCACTTCTGTAGAGTAGGAGGAGCAATGGGGTATTAAACCTCTCTTTGTGGAACTATCCACTCTTGTCTTCAGATTGTGGATACACGCTATGGACAGACATGCAGACATATCTTCCCATACTAAAAAATATAAACACAGTACTGAAAATATTCCAAAAGACAGGAGAGATCCTCAAACTGTACTAACAATGAAGTTGGTGTATGGACTGGGAAGCAATCCTCCACTGCTTTCCAAGCCCGTCCATTAGTAAAATATTTGTAGGGAATTCCAAACTTTATGTATTCCTTTGGACCTCTGATCTCCTTACCTGTTATTTCTACAGATCTGTATGAGATTATTCCAGCAGCAGCACAGAACTAAAATCTAATAGCTGCTGTAAACACTAAGTGCATTACAATGATGCTCAATGAAAAAAAAAAAAAAAATCAAGTTTGCTTTTTCTTTTAAAGACACTGTTTAAAGCAGCAAGAGCAACCTTTCCAGCAGGGGACAGGGAGGGAAGGGAGAGTGGGACTTAGGAGCACTTAGAATCTAAGGATATCAGCACTGAAGGAACTGGATTTAGAGCTACAAAACATAAACTGAAAAATAACTATGATTTTTGAAAGACAGGAGTAAATAGGATTGTGGTTATATAATACCTCAATTCAGATTAATTTAAAAGTGTGAAAGGACTCTCTACACTATAGTTAAAAGTGCCAGTCTAAGATCACTGATCATCTGTGCATGGAAACAAGATTTGGTCATAGAATATTCATGTAGTTAATTTCAACCATTCCAAAGTTTCCTATGACTATTAATGTCAGTCAATTTCTTGCTTAGCTTAAGTGTATCATGTTCTCAGGATTCTGAGGGATCTCCACTACCTTCAAAGGCAGGTAGCAGGGTTGGATGAAACTCTACAGTTCTTTGTATCAACAGAAGCAGGAGTTAAAAGCTTGAACCCATTTGCAAACCAATTCTTTCTTGCCTCCAATCAAACATTTAATCAAAATTTCTTAAGTGAAGCTTGATCTAGACTAATCAGTGTAGCTTTATTTCTGAAGAGATAAAGATTAATCTTCAGTTAAAACTATATTCAATCTAAAACGAGAGTTCAACCCAGTTTTCCAGAGATGAGCAGGACCTTATGCAAATCTGATCTAAGCTCTGTATTTTAGCTCCAGAAATGCCAAGCTAACAAAACTTTAATTTGTAAGAGGGCCAAGACTGAAACATCACAAAGACTTACAGATCTGTTGGCTCTCCTCGGGCCAGCTTTTCAGCACAAGCATAAGCGCCTTTGTGCAGCCAACAGTAGGTGTCCACAGCTACCGTCTGCCCTTTGTATTTCTTCACGTGGGTAGGTTCAGCAGCCTCCTTGATAAATTGGAGTAGGCCCTGAATCCCCATGATGTTGCTTAAACTGCAGCCGGGAAAATGAAAAGCGCGAGCACAAGTTTGAGTCTCGATCGTTGCACAAGGAACGTCAGGTCAGGCTGCACACAGGATGGTGGACTGAACCAGACACAAGAAGTTCCCGCGAGTGCCACCACGCACCCTGGGCAGCCGAAGCTCCTTTCCGCCGTCCGAAGAGATGCAACCCCCTGAAGCCAGCGGTGCGGGCAGCCCACGGGGGGGGGGGGGGGGGGGGCCGCCGGCCCC
>JANZLQ010000052.1:6315602-6334525 GCA_026212715.1 Elanus axillaris
GGGGGGGGCAGCAGGCCCCGCGCACGCTTCCCGACAGGCAGCGAAGCCGGGAGAAGGCACAAGAAGCGCCAGGCACGACCGCCTTCCCCCGCTTCGGTAGCGTCTCGGGGGTCGGCGGGGCCTCAGCGACGCGCCCCACACCCCCCCCACACCGTCCCTCACAGCTTCCCCCCGAGGGGCACGCACGTACCGACACCGGGAACGGAACCTGCCCGGGGGCGAGAGGGTCTAAGGCAGCTCTCCCGCCTCCGGGCCGCCTCCCCCATGGCGCCGCCAGCGCCTCTGTCTCGGGGCGGGCGGCCACCGCGCGGCTCGGGGGCGGACAGAAGGGCTGAGGGGGGACGCGATCACCAACCGCCGCGGAGCGCTGCGCGCCAGTACCTCACGGCGAGGAGGAAGGGGACCCCCACGCGCCAGCCGGGCGCGGCTCAGCTCGGCTCGGCTCGGCCCGGCCCGGCCCGGCTCAGCTGTGGCGCGCGGCAGCCGCTACAGGCTTTCAAGCAGGGCGCGCTCAGAGTACTGGCCCCGCCCCCCGGTGGGGGACTACAGGACCCGGCATGCTCCGCGCGGGGCGGGGAGGCCGTTTGGGCGCGAGCTCCACCCCTGTGAGATGGCCCCGCCCCGCCCAGCCCGGCGCTGGGGTTGGCGGTGGCGGTGGCGGTGGCGGGGCGGCGGGGGAGGGGGTGGTCGGGCTTTCGGGCGTTCGGCGTTCCGGGCGTACTGGTCATTTGGGGTTCGCTCTCGTGTTGGGTACCGGGAGTTTTCCGGAACCTGATCCTTCGTTTGAAACCGAGCTTGACAGGCCGGGGTGTAAGGAGAGAGTGTTAGTGGGACAGCCACGGGTGCTGGGCAGGGGGTTCTGAGGGGGTGCGACGTTAAAGGGTAAACTGTGAAATTTTCTGCTGGCGGAGGAAGTGCAGCTAATCCAAGAATCTGCAAAAATACCAAAGTGCATCTAACACACTGAAATAGATTCAGTGCTGTAGCGTTCTGTCAGCGTGGCCCATGCCAAATTCAGTTCTACTGTCTGTCAGCAGAGTAGAAAAATGGGAAAACATTGCTTCCTTACGTTGTGACCTACTCGTCTGTGTTTGAAAGCTTAGTGTTGGCAGTCCTTCCTAATGCAAATTTTTTCCAACCACGAAGTCGTTAGTGGAGGCAATTATGGTCAACATCCCGGAAAGATTGTGTTGTCATAGTATTCAGCCTTTATTTTCAGTTCTTTCTTTTTGTTCTTGCTGTCTTGTCACATCTGTACCCTGGTATACAGAAAAGTTTTTCAGGAAGTTAGCAACTAAAAAAAAAAAAACAACAAAACCAGCAGAGAAACCACCAAAGGAGTAAGCATGTATTTGTGTCTTGCTTTCTTACAACATTTACATGTAAAGAAGCTAAACACCGGTAAGTAAAAGTTACTTGTCTAAGTAGAGATATGAATAAGCAACTTAAATACAGTAACCATCAGTTTGTGCTGTTGCTGTAACCTGTATTCCGAATGAGTCATTTTGAGATGACAGTCATACTGAACAATCCATTTCAAACAATGTTATTCACTGTGATTGCTCCAGATAGGTTCAATTACAGCAAAGGATCCATGACGTGCAGTTGAAGACAGCACATGGATAATAACAATGAACATGAAAATTATAAACATTAAGTATACTGGAATCAAAGATCATCACGGAATCTTGGCAGGACAAAGGACTGAGTCCTGTAGCTAACTCAGTGAGTGGGGAGGGAAAGAGTGGAAGCAGGTCACTGACTGCAAACGAAGAGATGAAGGACAGATGTTACAGCAGTGAAACCCTGGGGTTAACCTAAGAATTGACAGCCAAAGTTAGAATTTTATATCTGTATTTACATACTACTGTAACTGCTTTCATTTAAAAAAGCCCTGAACATCCATATCTGAAATTTGAAGTGGTGCACAAGGGAGTTTCACAAGAATAGTCCAACTACACACAAAAAGGCATCCAAATAACATTTTTGTTTCACAGATCTAGTTAATGTTTTGGGACATCTCATGCATGGGATTGAGTTCCTATGTAACCATCTGTTCACTACCTCATTCTGCCTGTTTGATACATTAAACACGCTAAACCATAGTTTGATAGCCAACATGTTGTCTGCATAGGATGACAAGGAACTCTACAGTGCCAACCTTCATTTCTTCCTACTGTCAACACATATGCTGGAACCTAGAACAGTCTCAGATTGATTTTAGTCCTGATGCTTCTTGTCCTCAGGAAATATGTCTTCATATACTGCTAAAGAGAAAAAAAATGCAGACTAGAAACTCAGTAAAGAATTTAAAGAGAATTAGAACAAAAGAGAGACTATGCATGCAATACTGACTTATGCAAATTTTCTCTGCACTCATAAAAACGTGCATGTCTGCTTCATTTGTTGAGCTAGTACTTAGATAAGACTGGAACAAATACAATGGTGTATGCATGTTTCGAGCTGCAAGTAATGAGATCACCAGACCAGAAGTCTTGCCAACACTCTAGAATAAAAATTACCACTGCACTCAAGTAGGTGTTTTTATTTACTGATTTTCTGAAATTAAAAAAGAAAGCACAATGTTTAACTGCTTTATTAAGCTGCTCTTAGTGGAGATCTGTGAAGCTGGTGGTTGAATACTGATTAGGGGACACGTCTGGCACTATGAAGAGAGTATGAGAAATCATGGTATCTTGGAATGGAGAAAAAGTGATAGACTTGAAGAGGAATCAGATGTAGTACTTTGCTTAAAAATTCACAGACTGTGAATATCTGGTATGTTTCTAATTACAAACAGGAAATTACTTATTTCTATGGATGAAGTTTTCCATTCCTGAGCAACATGATTGTACATGTCCCTCTAGGCCTCATGGACTAGCATAAATGCCGTAAATAGCATAAATAAATATATATTGCATAAATGCAAGAACTAGTATAAATGCAAAGGCATAAATCCAGTTTAGAGTACCTTGAAGAGCTTTCTTTTTTCCTACACAGGTAGGAATTATCAGATAGGCCAATCCTTGCGTGACATGTCTGATGTGTCCTGACAAGATCCTGCTCTCACTCCAGAAGGTCCAGCCAGACATGGAAATGAAGAAGACAGCCCTCTAGTAGTGGGCTGGTCAGACCACACAGTTACATTTCCCACATCAGAGCCAGCACCAGTCACGTTAGCCACGGCACAAGCCATCTGAGATGTTAGTACTGCAGTTCCACTGCAAACATTTCAAGTTACATGCATGACTCAGTCAGCAGGGCAGAAAAGCAATGTTTCCAGACATTGGACAGCAAGGCTTAAATTCAATGCATTTTGAAAAGAGCACATCTGAATTATAACTTCTTAAGAACATTGTGTGTGCACTGAGAAATGCATAGAAGTAATTTGGCCATGGTGACAGCATAAGATGTTTTAAAGCTGAAAATAGTTTAAATTCCTCTTTACTGATTCTTTTTTCACTCTATGATTCTGTCTACATTTGACATGCTCCAGAAGTTTTAAATTCAATTGCAATTAGAATTCTGTTTGGATCGGGATCACTTGTTTTAGGAATATATTCTTATATAAGTTCTGACAATTCTTTTTCCCTCAAACTGCTGTGTTCATGGGAAGAACAATAATCAGGGTAGACAATATAATATATCCATATCATTCAAAATGTCATATGCAATTCAATTAAGTCTACTTTTGACTATTTTCTGTAATTCAGATTAAAAATAGTCGTAAGGTGAACCTCAGAGCCAGAAGCACTGGAGCCAAGGAACTTGCATTGAAGGAAGCCAGAACTGCAGAATTCTTGCCTGGCTCACATTTTCCTCTTCGATTCCTTAATCTGAAAGGGTGGATACCTTGGAGCTGAAGAGTTAGCATGATATGCATTAACATTCACTTTGTTACAAATGTCTTCAGCCTAATTACCTATGACCCACCTTCATTACTTCTCATACATTCTATAAAATAATAGAAGTTTTATACAATGGGTCAAAGGCTTTGTTGGTTTTAGTAGAGCTATCTTGACTTAAACTGGCTAAAGATACTGGTCTTTAAGCTCAACAGTGTCTCATGGAAGGAAGCAGTCAGATGATAATACTTTGGTGACTTATTTAAAGAATACTATAGTATTGCAGTTTTATTTCCCATAGTACCAGATGAAGCTGGGAAGTAGCACCATGTTGTGGTTAGTTACAAGACTTATAATAATATATACAATCCTTTCCTTTCAAAAATAGCTTGTGTAATACTGCTGGGGTAGATAAAAAAACTCAGAATGAAAACTGGCACTTTGGTGAAGCTCACAATCACAGCGTCAGCTATGGTGACATTAGTAGTTCAGATGTCTGGTTTATACTGGTTTATACTGCACCCTTTATCTGCCTTTTATTGAAATTTCCATTTATGGACAGCATACTTTCACAGGTTTTTTTAGCTTAGCTAAGAAGCCAGGCCTTGTTAGCACAAGCAAATTCATGTACACACTCGTACACACTTGAAAGAAGTCTAGAGGAAGACATCCTTAAAACTGTATTTAGTAGCAGAGGGAGTGTTTTTAAAATCTCCTCATGTATCAGGAAAATACTGTTTCAATAGTGTTAGTAAAGTCATTAAAAACCTGGACTATCTAGTTAATATTGCAGCTGGCATCTGCTTCAGTCAGGCCAGGCCAAGAGCACAATTTATGCGAGTGGTATCTCACTTACTAATTCTGTTAAACTGCTAATGCTGTTTGCAGGCTTTAGCCCCTGACAGGTACAGAAGGGAACAGAAGATAAGGCATATTAATTTCCTGTGTCAGAATCCCAGGTAACCTTGTTAGGCTGGTCACAGTTCCTATCTGTTCACTGCTGGGTGAACACAGCTCTCAGATTTTTTTTCCAGGGAGGAGATCTGTGAGGGTGATTCCATCATTCTCTTCTGTGCAAAACTTACTGCTTCAGTAAGGTCTGTGCCCATCAGCTTCTTCATGAGCATGTGGTAGTGAAGGGAACACAGCTCTGCCAAATAATACCTTGTGAAGTTCACTGAGCTCAACTCCAGCTAAGCAATATTTGAAATGGATGTCTGTCAATAGCATGCTTGTCTGGAGGTGCCAAGATCATCTGACCTTCTCTTTGTGTCCCTGGTTTTTCCAGTGAAGGCAAAGGACCACTAATCCACGTATTGACAGTGAATGGCAAAAACAAGCTGCTTATGAGTAATCCCTTAGAAATGGGTGGAGGCATAATTTGTGTGACCCCCTCCCACCCTACTGCCAGTGGAAACCTGCTCTCTGCCATTACGATGCATTGCCAACATTTTGATCTGATCATCTGGTCCTTTGCTATAAGTTCTCTGAGTTTGAGTGCTCAAACAGTAATTCTCAGCTAGAAGGAACACCCATGGGCAGTATTCTGCTGATGTTCATCATAAAAACAAAGGTGTGCACCAGTGTCTAGGAGGAAGGCTGTCCACTTGCTTATATTTCAAAAATTTTGAAAAAGTGGATATTTAAACAAAAATGGGTTTTGGCCGTTTTGCCAGAAAAGGAGAAGAAAGCTCATGTCCTGCTCAGGTCCCCATCCCTTCTGCTTCAGTATTAGTTTTCACTTCAGGACATTATATGAGATTGAAAACAGAATGCAGAACAAGGACATTTCAAAGATATTGAAAATAAAATGCTCTCAAAACCATTTTGCAGGAGGATGGTGTGTTTAGATTTTTTTTCCCCAGCACTAATCGGCCCCTTTCTTGAATTTCATTATAGCTCCTGCTTCCAAATTAGTAATGGCTGAAGGGAGGGAGCAGGTAGGAGGTTCCTCTTAACTCCTCCAACTGTGGTCCCTGTCCTAAAGTGCAGGGTCTTCTCCCATCCCACTGAGTCCACAGCAGCCTCCAGCACAGTGGGATGTTGTGGTGGTGCAATTCTCACCTCCTGGGTTGCTTAGTGCTAAGTGTGATTTCATCCACCTCCATCACTTGAAGGGTTTTAACAGTCTGTCATCTAACAGCCTGGCACACCTGTAGCTGAGACGTGATCAAATAAGAACAATAACAGAGTTGCACCTTCATCAAATTCTTGTGCAACTGCTGGTCCCAGAATATTTCATTGTTTGAGCTGGGCCTGAGCGGAAAATACATGACAAAAGTAAATTATCTTGGACCCTATAAATTGTGACTCCAAGTGAGACCCTTTGAGCAATCCTGGATTGCAGTGGACCTGTGACCAGCATCTCTCCTGAGCTGGGACGCCTCTCTGGCATCAAAACCTTAAGGTGTCATCTGCTGCCAAGAGCTGACAGAAGGCCAGGGCGAAGTCAACTCACTTGAGTCTCCACTATCGCCGGTTGAGGAATGCCAAGGCATTGTGAGTATTTGCTCTAAACTCAAGGAGGGAAATTTTACTTTGAGCTAGCTTCTCTTACTCTTTCTCTGCCTATTGGTTTGTGTAGGTATATACTTCATTCTACTGGATCCGAATACTTTGGTCTTGTGTGAGTGTGTTTGCATGTTTTGTGTTTGTGTATGTGCACGTATATATGTTTTGATTTAAGATACCACATAGTAAGTTAGAGTGAATCTTGTCATCTTAGAATCTGTAGATAAGTCACTATTTTAATTATAACATTTTCCTGAATTATTTTGTACATATTCAAACTGGTTAATGATCAAGTGCTGTTAGTTATTAACAAATTTTGATTTGTTGTTAAATCATCACCTTGCTAATACTTTCATCTGCGACAGATGTACAGTTACTGCACCCAGAGGGGCAGGGACATTGAGGGTGTCATGGCTGGCTCTCCTGGCAGGAGGCACACCCTTTTCTACTTTAGTCTCCACTTGTTTCTTAACAGATAATGCATTTAGGACTTGCCTTTTTTCAGCCTGTTCTTCTAAGAAGACCTACATGTTCATGCCTCTTGCCTGAATATGCACCTGCAATAAATGTTGAAGCCATAGAGTTATTTTCATGTAATTTTACAAAGGGCTAGATGTCTTGAAAATACTCTGTCCAGTTCATGAAAATGTGGAGAGAAATTAGAATAGAATAGAGTATTTCAATTGGAACAGACATACAATGATCATCTAGTCCAACTGCCTGACCAATTCAGGGCTAACCAAAAGTTAAAGCGTGTTGTTAAGGGCATTGTCCAAATGCGTCTTAAAAATTGACAGGATTGGGGTATCGACCACCTCTCTAGGAAGCCTGTTCCAGTGTCTGACCACACTCTCGGTAAAGAAATGCTTCCTAATGTCCAGTCTAAACCTCCCCTGATGCAGCTTTGAACCATTTCCACATGTCGTATCACTGGATACCAGGAAGAAGAGATCAGCACCTCCCTCTACTTCCCCTCCTTAGGAAGCTGTAGAGAGCAATGAGGTTGCCCCTTGGCCTTTTCTCCAAACTAGACAAGCCCAAAGTCCTCAGCCGTTCCTTGTAGGACATTCCTTCCAGCCCTTTCACCAGCTTTGTTGCTCTCCTCTGGCCTGCATTCAAGGACCTTTACATCCTTCTTAAATTGTGGGGCCCAGAACTGCACACAGTATTCAAGGTGAGGCTGAACCAACGCTGAACACAGCAGGATAATCACCTCTTTTGACCAGCTGGTTATACTGCATTTGATGCACCCCAGGATGCCGTTTACCCCCTTGGCTGCCAGGGCACACTGCTGACTCCTATTGAGCCTGTTGTCAACCGGCCCCCCCATATCCCTGCTCACCAGCCACTCCGCTCCCAATTTATACTTGTGCCCAGCATTACTCTGTGGTAGTGCACAGAGCTTAACCTTTGGTCCATGCCATGGAGTGCCCTAGGGTCTTGCTGCCCTGATCATGCAGACATATGGATCATGATTTACAATCATGATCAGTGCAGGCTTTCCTTTGCATGAAAGCTACAGAAAGGGGTGAGCCTGGAGCACTCCTTGGTCTCCTCTAGATGTGAAGTTCACACGTGGGCATGGAATATACCTAAACCTGGAAAACCTGCTCTTTGGAAGTGGATTGTTGTGTATCTTTCCCCTGTGAAAGGAAAAGTTTTCTCTCCTCTGGAAAGCAGGAATATTGAGGGAGGGGGGCAGGAAATGAGGCTTCATTAACTCTGTTGGTAACAGAACTACTTTTCTCCTGCCCCTACTTACCTGTTACTTAAGTGCATTTTTCCCTCCAGTGGAGCTTTCTGTCTACATCTGCAACCTGTGATGAAATCAAACTATGCCCAGTAAAGGACAGCCTTGTAGAACTCTAATGGAAACTCAGGTGTGCTTGCATGCAGCACGAGTGGCTCAATAAGCGGCAGTCCTTCTGTCTGCTTATTAATCAATGGATGCATAGCCTGAATTAAGAGAATGTTGTTCTCATATCCAGGTAACAGATTTTTTTAAAGGTGGAAGCATTAGCCTGAGCAGATTCCAAGTAGAATAATGGCACTAGTTACACTTTACCTAATGGGTCTCTTTGGCAGAAATAAGATGTAAGTGGTGGCAAGAAAAGAGGTTGTGGAATAATCACATACTTCTATCTTGCACCTAGTGAGTTTATTTTCAATAATCATAAAGACTATTTTCAGATGTTTCTGGTAATACATTTCATCTCACCCTTTAGGGCTACAAAGAGGCCTTTGAGCTATCAACCTGGGAGTCTGCTCCTGCAGTTACCATTTAACTTGCCACACCTGGCAGTTTTGCACAGGCTCCACAAAATTCATAAATTTACCACTTAGGGACTAGTCTTACCCATTTATAAACAGAGATACTAGTGACAGGATGTAGGTTTGGTAAAAGATTTATATTATCTGGATTCATAAGTCGTTCCACAAGAAATATACTGAGCAACTTTCACTCTGATGCATAAGAATGATACTAGCTAACAGAGTTAATTTCTGCCAGTTATTGAAAGTCTTTGTGAAGCTCAGCTTTATTAGCTGTATTTATCTGACAGTGTATACTGAGTGTGTTGCTCCTTTCCTACTAATCTGTAGCTTACCAAAACTCAAGTATTCTAAATGGGGATCACAAATTATGTCAAAGAAGTTAAAGCAGATGACCACCTGTAATAGAATGAAACAAGCCATGGAAGCTCCACACCAATAGTATGGGTCACCACAATTACTCAGTAACCAGTCTACCTTCCAGAGTGCTAAGGGGTACACACCTAGTTTAGTTCATGTTATTAACTAGCAGCTGATTCACCAGCCACATTGTTCTCCTTTGGAGAAAAAAAATTTCCAGGAAGGCAGAAAAGCAAATGCCTGAGGTAGTCACTGCTTCAGCCATCATCTCAGTGTAATCTATTCCTGTGTTTGTCAGCAGCCTCAGATCCTCACACAAGCCCACTACAGTGCCTTGCCTCGATAGCTTGTGCTCTGTTGTTGATGTACCGAAAACAGGAAAAATGCAGTCTTCCTTGGTCTTTACAATACAGAAGAGGCATAAAAGTGTGAAGATTGAGACATGGACCCCGTGATGCTGCAAATGGAATCAACTTTATTATCTAAATTTTCCATGTATATATCATTCAGAAAGGGGAAGCTTCTCACATTCCCCAATCAACTCTCAGAGCACATCTCCTGAAATGATTCAATGTTTGTGTTCTTTCTTCAGCTCCTGGTTGTTGTTTCTCAGCTCCTTATCTCCTGGGTCTGGCTCATCTGATGTTGTTTCTGGAGTCATTGGAATGTGCAGAACTAGCGCTGTACCAATCTTCCCTTGTTCTATATTTAACAAAGTGGCTGAAGCTGTACATTTCCCATGCTATCTTTAAACACAATATTGCTCTTCACATAAAAGAATTACATTTCAAATTGCTATTTGCCTTTATAGAGGACTCTTCTTGTACACATTGTCAGTATGAGGATATGTGAACTGCAGACAACACCCAGTCACTGACTGTATCTCTGAGACTTTAAATGTTTCTCCAATCACCTAGCACTGACTGCATTCATTTTTGAGTACTCGTAAGAAACAATGTCTTCCTGTCGTTAAGAGTATATGGATAACATTTGTATAATGCACTAATGCTATGAAATCTCCGTTGATACTCTTGTTACACATCAGACTCTGTCAGTGCTAAGGTAAGGATGTATAGGAGAATTAAGCCAAGGAGGAGCGTTATTTGTAGTATAATCCCAAATCCAAGCAAAATCTCACTGGGGTTTGTGGGACTTTTGTCAAAGCAAGACCAAGTAACCCAGGGCATAGTGGCAACTTTTGCTTCTTTTTTTCCAAATTCACCACGTATGTATCATCAAAAAGCATTGTCCTCATTTCATATGCAAAGATCCAGGTGTGTGTATTTGCAGCAACAGTTTGCAACTACAGCAACATTGACAAATGGGTACATGCATGCAGGAAGATTACCTATAACACTCATAAAATCCTGCAGGTTCAGGAGTTTCTAGAGGTACTAGAATGCTAGTATATATAGCTTTAAGGCATGATCTGGTAGTGTTAACAGCTTGATTTAGTCATTAACAAGAAATTGCAAAAAGACAAGCAAACTCCCACAGATAACAACATAAAGTTTGGCAACTGGTGGGAAAGGAACAGCTGTGCCATCATATTTAAGGTGAGAGCCTGAGACAAAGGAAACCTGAGTCCTTCAGAGGCCGGTGAGCAGCACCTGGAAGCTGTTGATATATTTGGCTTGGTGCTGGGCCCTGCTGCACCTGAGATAAGCTATTCCTAGACTTACACACTCAGTGTGTGCAGTATATTTTTCTGAGAAGAGGGATTTTGAATAATGCTTGAAAATATTCCTTGCCCCAACATTTCTGGTAATGCAAACAGTGAACTAGCAGGTGAAGGTCTGTGTCTCAGGGAAATTTAGGGAAGCATGAACTATACAAGGACTTGGATAAAATCTTGTTTTAAGCCAGTTCAAGTGAAAGGACCTTTTAACTGAAAGGCTAAAAAGAAACTTAAAAAGCTGTCAATCATGCTCTGCAGCAAAACTGTAGATTAGATTCTCAGGGATCTGATTCTAGTTCACAGACTTTTACAGGACTTTCAGCCCCAAAAGAAGAGGGGAAGGTAGATGTTTGCTTTTTCTCTACAGGCTCCTCAGTGTGGACCAGCTCAGTGGGCAGCAGAGGTTGACTCTAAAGAGCCAGCAGGATTCCCTCATAGTGGGAAAAGAATATTTTGCTGCTTATTTGGGTGAAATTGCCCTCTTCTTTTCTTGGAGTAGGTGGCTGATGGGAGCATGCTTCCAAGCTAACACCAAGAAGTCCATTAACAGACTGCATTGTACTAGATTTGGAAGAGTAAAAGCGAGAAAACTTGAGATAAAGACAGTTTAATAGGTGAAGCAAAGCTGCATGTGCAAACAAAGCAAAATAAGGAATTCATCCACTACTACTCATCAGCAGGCAGATGTTTAGCCACTTCCTGGGAAGCAGGGCCTCAGGGTTGCATAAAGGTTACTTGGGAAGGCAAACACCATGACGACAAACATCTTGCTTTCCAGCCTCCATTCCAAGAGCCGAGCAGGACGTTACATGGTATGGAATATCTTAGTTCAGGTCAGCTGTCCTGGCTGTGTCCCCTCCCAGGCTCTTGTGCACCCCTGGGCTACTTGCTGAGGGTGGGGAAAAACCACCTTGATGTTGTGCAGGCATTGCTCAGCAATAGCCAGAACACTGGTGTGTTACCAACATTGTTTCAGTCACAAATCCAGAACACAGCACCATACAGGCTGCTATGAAGGTTCATCCCAGCCAGACCCAGTGCAGCTGATCATACTATTTTAAAATATACTCCCACGAGATATTTTGCTTAAAAAAAAAAAGCAGTATTACCCCCAAATCCATCATAGCCCTATAACAAGTTGAAGACAGGTAAATCATTGCAAGTCATTGTATATTCAGCTCATCAGAAGATAGTCTTTCCAAGAAGGCCAGCAGATCAAACACCATTTATTACCAGTAATACAGAAAACCCACTATTTTCCCCCAAATAATAGGTAATAATGGCACTAGTTACATGGATTATCCTAAGTACTCAATAAAGTGACACACTTGGCAAGAATTTGTACCTTCAGTCAGACAAAGGATGATAGAATATGTTTTCTGTGACCTGTGTCATGTTGTGACACTGTCTTGGAATGCTGAAATGCCAGGAAGGCATCAGAGAATCATGACAGGTAATTAATTGAATATGAGCTCAGCATGCACTCTTCTGGCTTAGAGGATGGATCTGCTCTTTGAAAGCATAAACAAGGAACTAACAGGCAGAAACAGCAGGGCATATTAACTCTTTGTTGCATGTCTGATGTTTATAAAATTGTGTGTATAAAATGGAATTCTGAGGCAGACACTTAAAAAAACCAAGATAACCACTGTGATGGAAAGAGTTAAAAAGGCTACAGAAATCTGCCTTGTAGTGAGAGAGTCACAAAGGTCAAATTACAGTTAACTGTAATTATCAAGAGTAATTGGGAGGCTGATAGAACCTGGGTAAAGGAGAACACTGTTTGTGTTTTGCTTCTGCCTTCAAAACAGCTCACAGAGCACGAGGTGTAATTTCTCTGTATCACACCCCCCTGAGTTTTTGTTTCATAGGGCCTTTTTGGGGGGGCCAGAACCAGAGGGCCTGGGGAGCATCTGCAAGGATACTGGAGTCAGACCTGTACAGAACCTATTGGAGCTGACAAGGCTTGTTAGTTCAGAGCAAGTACCATGTTAGTGCAACGTGCTGCTTCCAGACCTGAGCTGGCTCCTGAAGCTGCATTGTGCTGCCTCTCAGCTAAAATGCCCAGCCTGCTCCTGACGCTCAGCTCAGACAAGTTGACTGGATCATGAAGAGCAGATGCTGACTTCTTTGATTAAGAATAATCATGTCTGGAAAGGATTTTCGATGGCTGATGAAGCTTAATCTGTCAGAAAAAAGGCAGCATAATATCCAATATATGAAAGTCCAAACTGGACAAATTTGGAGCTGAGATGGTATCTGTGGTTTTGACATGGAGAATAACTGGCAACAAATGTACATTAAGGACCCTAAGATGCTCCCTTCAACTGGAAACCAAAATAGTAACACAAACAGGCATCTAGCCACAGAAGATACTCATGACAGTTTCTCTGCCTTGTGCCACCCAGAAGGTTAGACTGGACGATATAGCCAATTCCTATGGCACTAAAATTCATACATCTTTCTGTCAGAGTGTAAACCAAATTTTATCCATTCCTGATTACTGAAGTTCCGGCTTCATCTTCCCTAAGGAAGCAGCTGTCTAATCTGAGATCTCAGGCAAGAGTGTTTTCTTTTGCATAATGTATACCACACTGGTCCTGGTTAAGATCTTTGTCTCAGGGCCATAATGAGTTCTTGGATGTTGAATGGGCTATCCACTGATTTCAACAGGAATGATTTTTGCATAAACCCAAGATCCCTTCCCCTTTTGCCATGTGCTTTCCCAAGCAGAAGGGCAGCTCATTACGCAGCACAGGATGAAAGATGCTGTTCAATATGATACTATTATTACCTGTGATAGTTAAAGATTTGGATTTCCTGTTCAGATGAAAATATAGAATAAAGCATAAGAAAATCAAAGCTTTCTGCCATTACTGTGCTACAGAAGAAGGGACAAACCTATGTATTGGTTTCTTAAATGTTGATGAGGAGATCAGTTTCCAACATTTGCCAGTTTTCTTTAGTGGTGTCCCAAGGTTCAGTTTTAGATTAAGGGTTCAGGAGCCAATCATAAAAATAGGGAAGATGTTAAGTAGGTTTTGGGACATTAGTTTAAGACTTTCAATTAATGCAAAATCCACCAGAAAGACATTGTTACTAGCCTCTCATTAAGTAAACAGCCACTGGCAACTGCTGAAAAGGACTATGATTTCTGATCACCCTAAAATATGCTGAGTAACTTTTACAGATTTTGGTCTTGTTTACAACAGTTCAGTGTAAGGAGTTCATGCTGAATAACAATAATAATAAAATAATGCTATTATACTTTCACCTTCATTACACCCTGAATCATACATTGACCTTCCTTTAAACACATCTACCATACCCTAGGCTTGGTTTCTACTATATAAAAAAAATGATGAAAATAACTGGAGTGAACTGAGTTGGCCTATAGTGTTTTTTACTGTTTTAAATCTGCATAGCTAAGACTTAAATTGGTGCAACAAGGGATCAGGATTTTGTCCATAAACCTGAACTAACAGGCAGTAAATTGATCAGAAAAACTAATTTAAAAATTTTTAGCTAAACAGATTTTCCCTACTGTGACATGTCAGTGCATTTCTAAAACAAAGTAGCATAAACCGGAAGGCATCTGAGCTACTGAAAATAAATTCTTTGGGTTATACGGCCATTTCATTCTGTTAGTAGTTCTGGTCAAGGCATCTTCTGAACAAACAAAAAATATTGGCACTAAAAGGTATTAGAATGATAATTCTGAAGACTTGTCCGCATAGTGTTAACAAAGCAATTGCAAGGAGCTTTACTTGTTTTTTTGCTTTTTCTGTTTCTGTAATTATGTTTAATTAATATAAAGTTAACTCAGCTGAAAATAGTGCAGAGTTAAAGACAGCATGTTCTATGATGCTGTGACCTAAATGCAGCTATCTTTAAATAGGGTTGTTTCTCTTTTGAACCTAGTTCTCCATCTTCCTTCTGTCTTATCTCCACATGTTTAACAAGGAAATCTAAATGTTTCTGGAAGAAAATGTTTGGCTAGGATACTGTGGCATATGTGTTCCACCTATGGAACATCCCATCAACTCTTTGACTCTCCAAGGACACCAAAGCTCCTGAAACATGAGAGAACAGTTAGAGCAGTACCTCTGGAATAACATATCTTGTTTGTCAGAGAAGTCTATATGGCTAGCAAAAGAAGAATTTTTGCGGATTTATGGCTCTGGATCTTCAAGGAGTTAATCATAGTAAGGTGCGTTTCCTTCTTAACCATCAAAAAGTGGAGTGAGATGGGCTTTTCTGTGAGTATTTTGTTATAATCATACACTGGCTTTGTTAGATTTTTTTTCTGCATGAAGAACTGCAATAGAAGTAAAGATTTGATTTCTGTACATTCTACTTAATAATGAAATGGATTTAAATATAATAGGAAAAATAGAGAACAGAATTGAAATAAGGAACCTGCTAATCCACTTTCCTGAAGACAGATGCTATGTTTATTTGTCTTGACCCTATCCTCCACTGAAACCTGTCTCCATTGACCATCCAGTGGGACTGGACATCTCAGCTTTGTTCCACTGAAGACCTTTAAAAAATAAATTGCAAAATTTCAAGAATAAATTAATATATTCAGTTGAACAGACCATTTTGATAGTGTTTTATAACAGCACAGACAAAAAATTATTTGTTGTGCATGTAGCTCAGAGAAGAAGACTGATCTCATTTTATTGTAAATCCATTACAGTGCCATTGGCTACAGTGTGGTTGCTGCAAACTTGCCAAGGCACAAGACTCCCTGTATTTTGTTTTCTTCTGGAAGAAAACAAAAGATAGATTTCCAAGGTACATCAATGGTCAGAAGAACAGCCTATGTGCCAGCTATTTGAACATCGTGCTCCCAAGTTTTGTGTTTTCTGAGATACTCTGTAATGCTGCATGCACAAGTATTAAGTCATATATATTTGAATGCAGAGTATCCTATTCATCCTGCATAAGTAGCCAGATTTTAGGAGTGTCATCCAAGCTAGTTCTCTAGGTACCCTCCATAGAAAGAGATCAGCACCTCTGCTAGGGGAGATTCTTTCCATCCTATGATAGGTGGGATAGACAAAGCTGTGGACATTCTAGTCTTTCTCCATAGAAGGAACAACCTAGGAAGCCTTGCTAGACAGCTTGCAATAAGTCAAATCAATAGCACCCATAAACCAGTATTAACTTATAATCCTCAAAGCTTTGTGCAGATAAGAATCAATAGCTTTGGGGCTGGCTAAAAGAGTGGAGTCTGAGCAAAAAGTTAATGATGTGAGGCTGAACAGGAGAAGTAAATGTCTGGAATACTCACTTCGCAGGATGCTCTCTTCAAATTGTTTCCCAAGCTTCCATCAAATGGAGAATGGAGTTGGATGGGTAGTAATGCAAACCATGTTAGAAAATTAAATTGAGAAGCAGGCAGTTAACAATAGAATGTCACAAGTATATGACTAATAATTTACTAGTGCTAATGGCTTCTGCTGTATGAATGCCACTGCAAAAAGTACAAAAGAAGACACTTGTGCTTACCTCATATATAGGAAGAGACCTAAATGCTGCACCAGCCCCTCTGTTTCCAGACTCAAAACTTTCCAAAGTTTCTCTATGGATCTGACCAAGGGAAGCCAAAGTCAGTGCATTACTAGCTGAAGAAAAAAGGTAACGAAGACGTTACTTCTGTTATTGAATTGCATGGTAACATTCATGTTATCTGAAGAAATGTATGTCATTAGTATGTAGAGAGATTATGGTTTATGCACAGGTCTTCTTTGGACCATGTAAAGGCTGCCTTGAACTTTTTTTTAAATTGGAGCAGATCATTCTTTTGCTACAGAAAATGCATAACCACCAAAATTCCAGCTTCCCAAGGGACACAAAGTCAAGACAGTTAACAGCAAAATGCTTTTTACCACCTACGTTAAAGCTAGTTTTAAACACTTACTTAGTTCTTTCACCTATTAACACGTTGGATAAACTCAATAAAGGAATCATTTTCAGGGGACTTGTCAGGTTTGGTAGATGCATGTTATCACAGGACAGTGGAAGTCTAGCCAAGGAGTAATGGAGTAAGAACTCCCTCCCAGATGATACCTACTTCACAGGGCCGTCAGGCTGGCTATCCTTCTGTTGGGCTTTGCAAATCACAAACACTTCAGCAGCCAGTTGGGAAAGATGCAGATGAAGAAGACATTTCTGCTGTTAACTGTGGAAAGCTTTGAATTTGTGAAAATACCTGGCGTACCTTGACAGTTCACCCACACTCACATGAATCCTGAGACTTACCTAGGTATTTATACTTATGGACAGGGCAGGAGATGAAACTGTCTTTATGTGATATGGCTGTGATTTCATGCTAGGAAGCCAATTAATGGTCTTCCAAAAAGGAAAAAAAAATGCACCTACCACTTGAAATACTACAAAGAACTCTTGTTTCCATCAAATTTGAAAACACGAGTTTAATTTGAAATGGTACATTATACAGAGATTTTCTACTTACATTTTTCATGATCTTACTAATATGTTACTGAGTGTGCTGCAGCAGCAAGTTTAAGAGATACATCTTCAACAATGTAAAACATTCCTAAAGGAATTTCTTCCACTGTCTGCCTGTCAATTCTAAGCACTACTCGTGCATTAATTACTAGGCATTACCTATTTCAGGTAAGACAGGAGAACTGAATTACTAGTCATATACTCTAGCTATTTGCACAGCCACTGAATAGCACACCTCTAGTCTGATGTGCAAACTGAAGCCCACTGGTTTGCAAATGGTAAGAACTCAAACCTTTTTCTCATCAAAAGCTCAATCAGAAGGGGATTCCAGTGCTAACATGTATCAAGTATCTTCTGCTATAAGACCTGCAGTGAGTCCTTGTCGTGGTTTCAGCCCAGCCGGTAACAAAGGACCATGCAGCTGCTCACTCACTCCCCCCACCTCCCTCCGGTGGGATGGGGAGGAAAATCAGAAAGAGAAAAGGAAAAAAAACCCCAGAACCTCGAGGGCTGAGATAAGGACAATTTACTGGGGCAACACAAAAAGAGAAGTTAGAACACTAACGATACAAATAAGAGAATACACAAAATGAGTGATGCACAGTGCAACCGCTCACCACCCGCAACCCGCAACCGAAAGCCAAGAGACCACCCCCAGCCTGCTCCACATATATATATACTGGGCATGATGGCACATGGTTTGGAATAGCCCCTTGGCCAGTTCAGGTCAGCTGTCCCAGCTATGCCCCTTCCCAGGTTCCTGTGAAAATTAACTCTACCCCAGCTGAACCTAGGACAGTCCTCTTATCAAATGACTAGACAAAACCCAAAGCAGAGCCCACCTCTACTGACTTGTCCCACGATGTACTCCACTGACTTTGCTACAGTAAATTTCATGTTTTATACCCAGCATCAACACATTTTTCTGACTAAGACTGTTCTCTCTTGTTACACAGTGCTGTATCTACAGCTGTTGATCAGCAGGGGACCAATGATCAACTGCCATTGCTTTGTTGTACATGCTCCTATGGCACAACAGCAGCTACATCAGTTTCCCTTTGATTTAATCACAGGCTGCTCTGAAGACTGTGCAGCACCTGTGACTGGTATAACTGTGACTTAGGGGAGCTCACCAACTTGTTCCTGCCTTGGGGTGAGATGACAGAATGCCTCAAAACTGTATGCTTGACTACCTTTGCTTAAGCAGCAAGTAATCCAAAGGCTTCAAATAGTCAAGCACCCAGACGAGATGAGAGCTGATCTTGTATCCTTGGTGTCCCAGTCAGCAAGGACAAGTGAGAAAGAAAGAACTGGCTGGCAAGACAGGGCAATAAACAGTGGAGAGGTGTGTTCCACTCACTGTGTCATCCTTTCACCCAAGGTACACAAAGTAGCTGGTCACATGGACTAATGTCTTTTACCGACTACTGTTTGGACCTTAGCTGGCCACATTAGAATGTCAGATTGTGGCCCATAGGAGACTGACAGTACCACAAATTTTAGGAGAGGATGTTAAGAGTTCATACCCCTCAGTAGTGAATGGCCACTAACCTTTGGGGAAGAAAGGTGTTAATGGAAGCTTTTTTGGCAAGTGGCCATAGGATTTTGTAGTGGTTTAACGCCAGCCAGCAACTAAACACCAAGCAGCTGCTCACCCCCTTCCCCCCCCACCAGCGGGATGGGGGAGAAAATTGGGAAAAGAAGTAAAACTCATGGGTTGAGATAAGAACAGTTTAATAGTACAGAAAAGAAGAAAGTAATTATAATGATAACACTAA
>JANZLQ010000052.1:6349062-6365809 GCA_026212715.1 Elanus axillaris
AAGTGCTACTTTAACGTCTGCTTGTCCATCACCCTTTACAGTTGGGTATCTTAAAATTTCCAGTATGCCATTTGAAAAGTTTGGATGAAATACTGGAGATCAAAATGCCTCCATGAAAGCAATACTTAGAGCCATCTCACAGAGACAGATTCAAAATCCCACAAAATTATTGCATCACTTGCACATCCTGTAGCTATCAAACTGCATCCTTATACTTTCAAAACATCAAAACACTTCATTTCCACGGAAGGTACAAAATTCTACAAAGGACATTAGAAAAAAAAATTTGAGTAGGAGCAATGTGGACACTAGAATGTGAAATGTTTTAACTGTTAATTTAACCAGATGCCTAAATTGACAGTGTCTACAATAATTGCATATTGAGTGCTATTCTAATACTATTGTACTCGAGCTACACAGAAGCACCAGAAAGAAGCAGGGAGTGATAGTACTGGGAGACTCCCTGCTGCAGAGGACAGGGGCCTCCCTCTGCCAACATGACCTGCTATCTACAGCACAGTTGAAATTAAAGCATGTAAAAACAGCTGTAAGAGCTGAATCTTAATCAGAAGTAGGTATCTATGGAGATATTCTAATCAGATTAAAAGAGTAAGTCACTGAACAGAGATACAATGACCTTTCCATAAACATAATCCAAATCTTTTACAGACTTAGTGAAATTATACCAAAAAAAACTTAAGTCTCGTGGACTATGCAAATTAAGTTGGCCCAAAATTGAAACATAATTTGACATCTTATTTTACCAAAGCAATAAGAAGAGAAAATGGAATCACTTTAACACCCAGCTTGATCTGTATATGCCACTATTACTGAGGGTCAGTCTAGCTATAGTAATGAACAACATTTCATTTCTAGAAGACTTTATACAAGAACCTCAACTTACTATTTTGTACAGGAATGTGAAGTGTATGTTCAGAGGAGCTGCTTAATCATGGCGACAACCATGCGATGGATTATTAGGCAGATACACCCCTTAGAAACAATCACATTCTTACATGATTTATTTTAAACCTTCAGTGTACTGAAAAGTTTGGAATACTTATTTGGTTTCTTATCCTGTTGCTAAAACATGAAATCCATGAGGGCACAGTAAATATTTTACTTTCTGATCTTCTGTAACTGGAACTTTGCGGAACTTAGAAGTGTTTCTCACCTCTGTATCATTATTCAGAGAACTGGTGTCAGATAGCAGCTGAATATCTGGAAAAAAATCATGTGTTTGCAAGGTGTCAGGCTTCAGTGACAGAGACACAACTGGATTCCTTCATAGAAACGACACTGCCTCAGGAACTACCCATGTGACATATAGATATCTTTGAACTGAGTTACCCTGTTAAAATAACTGACTTAATGAAAGAGGAAGGAAAGGATTTCTCTATTCATAAGAAAATTACCAGCAAGTGTGTGTAAAAAGCTTGTTTTCTGTGCCAAACTACTAAAACTAAACAGGTATCAGCTAGCATATACCTACACTGCAGACTGAAGCACCAGCCAGAGATATTCCAGCTCACTTTAGATTACCTGCTGTTATATTAGAAGCTATCCAGCTGTGGAGTTCAGAGCTTTTGATTTTATTCAGTTTAACTACCCCCTTAAAAGTAAGTTTCAGTTATAGGTGCTGATTTTATTAACATTGCTAGTCTCCAGTTCATATCTACCATACCAGCAACACTGGTGGTTGTTCCAATTGTGTGAGAAGAAGAAGCCACAGTCCAGCCATGGCCCCAGGTCACTGATTCCTCCCCATTGTGCCTCGAGGCTACTGGGAGTTTACCTTGATAGGTTTTCTGACTATAAAAAAATCACTTCAGTACCTAGATTCTGCTTTAACTTTGATATTTCTGTCCATTTTGGGAACTGTTAGAGAAATTAGCTCCTTAGGTTTTCTACTGTTTTACACAGATGTCTTGAACTCCAGAATGAAGCAATGATTAAGATTTTAGTAAATCTTGCGATATTAAGTGTATCAAACAAGACATACCTTGGGGGAAGAACTAAAAATTGAGAGATCTATAGTAGATTCCTGCAAAGGATGAACTCTTTTTGGGGTGCTACTCAGGTTTACCTTGCTAACTACTATATTCAGAGCCTCTTAAAAAGCTAATAATAAAAAGAAGGTGTATTTCTAATTATCACTGAAAAAAATTGTATTAAAAAGTAGTTCTGCAATTATGTGAAACAGTATTAATGTACTTAGATTCATAAAGACTTGGAGGAGATGCAGCTCCTCACCAACATATTTGTCAAGGGATACATTTACATTGAATGAATGATTTAACAATTTCAGTAATAACACTGAGGGGGCAATTTGTGTGATGTAGTATTTCAGAAAAATCTGAATATCAAAAGCAAACCCTGTATAAACCAGCTTTTTATTAGCAGGAGGCTCAAAAGTAATAAATTATTTACCAAGATAAGGTCTTGTATGGTTTTTTTCCCCTAAATGTAGCATCGGTCTAGTAAAACTTATTACTTCTCCCCACAACCTTTGTTCCCTTGCACATAGTGGATTTAGTTTTGGAAGGAGAAATTTGTCCGTCCCAAGTAAAACATTCCAATTTGAGGAAGAAACTTCTAGAGAAATGTGGTTTGTCTGAGAAATTAAACCACAATTGTGAGTTCCAAATGCATCCTGTTCATTTTAGCTGAAGGGAACACAAAGTAGACTCAAAATTAAGCCAAGCAAGTCAATCTGATGTATAACTGTCTTGTTTCTTTGTATCAGTTCTTAAGCTGCCACTGTCTTAATCTGGTAATTTTAAACAAACAAACAAAAAATCCTTTAGCCAAAACCTTCTCTGATATTGAATTTTTTTGTGGGATAATACCATGGTTACCTACTCTGCATAGAGGGAAAATATACCAAGAGGGATACTAGGCTACAGCTGAGGAGCTTCAAAGTGACATAAGTACATAGGCCTGAGGCCTCTGAGGTTTTGTGAAACTGAATCCTGAGTCATGGGAGCTTCCTATTAGTAAATATTAAATGGAGCCTCTATGGCATGCAAATGACTGGGATGGACAGCAATATCTGAGTCTGAGGGCTCAGCTGCTGAACGGGGACAGTGATCTCTACAAAGGACAAGTATCCAGAACCCCAGAAGGTGATGCTGTGTCTTCCACTGCTCGAGGAGCACACTACGGCTGAAAGGCAATGGTGAAGGAGAAAACGGTACAGCTGCCATTGAGAACACAGACCTAGGCCTAAGGTGCTGTTAAAAAGCAGGGCTCTGAGCAGTGCAGTGGGGCTAAATACATGAACAGGATTTGCAGGAATAGTTCTAACCAGTCTCAGCTGCTGGTGAACTAGAAACTTTAAACAGGGTAAACACTCTCTGTAATAACAGCAGCAATATTTTAAAGCTTTTACGTTAATGGATCTGTAACTACTGAAATCTCAATCACAAACAGAAAAGCAAATGCAAGAGAAGAAATTATCAGAATGCTGAAAAGCAGCAATGGACTAATGAACATATTGATACTTAGAAATGCAGAGAGTTAATTTGATGATGTGCAGGAAGTGAATTGTTCCTTGACAGTTTCTAAAAATTTATCTACTAATTAATGAAAAGGTCTTATTTTACCTCAAAAATTAGGAGCTACCAAATGAAATTAGGAAAAAAAATAAATTGAAAAACCTGAATCATATTCATCTTCCCACTCTTCTCCAAAACAAAGGAGTGCATGTTGACTCTCCTTAGCCTTCAGATAAACTATCTTCAGCAGATGACACCCATTGCTGCTGTGCTGGGCCAAAGGCAAGGCTTTAACTTCTGCCCACTTTCAAATTCCCACATTTTCACTGTTCCTACACATGGATGAGAAAGATATACAAAAGGGAATGAACTTTCAACAATAACTTGTGCTTCAAGGTCAGAAACTTGAACTGCATCAAACAGAAAAAGGAGAAGAGAAAAAAAAAATTCAGTTGAAGGTTCAGAGCTAGGTCACTGGTCTTTTAAAATGGTTGAACTCGATGATCTTGAAGGTCTTTTCCAACCTAAATGATTCTATGAAATGCTGAAACAGTGTGTGTGTTTCTTAGCAAAGTACCCTTAGGGACACAAATCTTACCAGAAAACATCTCTACCATTAGCCCTACCATTTTTCCATCTTTTTTCCATGTCTGTTTTATGCTGCAGCCCAGGATAAAAGACCACTGCCTATCTTACTTCTGTTTCTGGACTTAACATCACCAGAGAGCAAGCAGTGTGGGCTGTCAGGCAGAAGACTTCAGATCCTGAGCTACAGCAAGAAGCAGAGGGACCTGGTTACTGCAGTTGTCCCACAGAGCTAGTGGGGAGAAGGACCTAAAGCAATAACTTTTGTAAGACTTGATAGCACTCACATTCTGTTGTGCTCTTAAGCTCCATAAAGGGTGCAGTCTCTGCTCCCAAGTATAAACAAGAAACATTAGCCAATATGGTGTGTGGAAAAGGCCATCTCCTTTTTGTGTGAGGCCGCTTTCATGTATTTCATATATTTTAATACTTCAGGAGTGTACTCTTGAACATTCCAATGTGAGAAGAAATATTCAGTTATGTTAACAGATTACAAAAGTATTAAAGTTTGCTACAGAATTCAGTGTAGCACTTGTGTATTGGAGAGGTTTTGTTATATTACCTAAAACTGATGAACCCTAAACAACACACATGAAAAATTCAGAAAACATGTAGATCTATAAATTCTGTTGTTCAGTGCCTGCAGACACTATAAAATTGAGCTTAGATACTATAAGATGGAAAAACTACTGTTCTCCATCTGCAACCATTTAGTTACAAATCTAGGTCCTAAGTCCTATGAAGAAACATCTTTTCAGACCAAAAGCTTTGAAGATAAGTCTTCCAGAGAGCAATAGGCTAGCAAAGTACCAGAGCCCAAGCAGCCAAAAATCGCCTTTCTCTGAACTACCTATCAAATAAAACCCAACCAAGACACTCCCCTCTTCCCCAGACCAGCAGCTGTGTATTCCTTTCTGTGCATACTTCCTCCCACCTTGGAAGAAAGCCAAAATTCATTCTTCTGTCACTGAGACAGTCAAGGCAAAGAGTTCTGTCTGCTCATGTAATATATAATTTTAAATAAATATAATAAAAATGTGGTAATTATTTAATTGCTTTACCATCACATGTCCCAGTAGCAAGATAAAAACCATTTATTTCAATGGCTGCACAGGTCACTTCAGTATTCAGCCCATGTGCATCTTCAATCTGATATATCTGATATCCCGTTTCTAGGTCCCAGACCTGAAAAAATAAGATGGTATTATTTGTACTACATCCTCTAAAACTCATCACACCATGTGTTCTAGTGTAATTGGAGAAAGATGGGTACTTCCAAGAACAAATTTTCACATCCCGTGAAATAGGTTCTCTTTTACAATAGCACACTATGATATTCTTTTACTGAAATGCTAGTGTAACTTCCCTGAAGATATCCCTCTCCCCAGAGAAGCCATTCTGGCAAAGGGAGGCTCTATGTAGTATGCTATGAGAAAGACCCTTGTTAAGTCAGGGAGACTGTTGTTAAATATAATGAATTTTTACAGTGCAAAATCAAAGAAATCTAACTAGAAAGAATGGGTTGAGCTATAATTTCTATGCTGAATATCAAAATGAGGCTTTTCATAAACATTTGGTCCCAAAATGTAGGAACAACTATATTTGATCATCATCTAATCCTTTTGGGAATTTAAGCAATACCTTATAATGAAGTACCAGTACAACATTTGGTTGCTGTAGTGGGATAGCTTGGATTCAACTGGATTTATGAAGTAGCCACTCATGTCATATGCACTATCTGGATCTGATTTTCTGCAGCACCAAGTGCCCAAAACTGTCTTATAATTGTAATGGTGTAGTAGCCATTGTTGTCTAAGGAAGGCACGGTTTACAGTGAGAAATAATATCTTTACCGAGTGTGTAAAATGAACAAACCTTCACACAACACAAGTCTTTCGCCACAGGAATAGCATGCATCACCAGTTGGCCCAATAACAAACACTACCTCTCCCTACAAATTTTGCTATCTAACCCCATCAACGGGTGATAAAAACTTCAGGTCCTCAAGACTTCTAATGATCATTGTCACACTGTTAATTACACTAGTAATAATTCATTTTATTCATCTGTGGGTTTTCTGACACTTGCATGGCAACTATTTTTTAGTGGTTCAAATGCAAATGGTAGAGGTAATAGGCAAGTTTAATCTTCTTGTTAATGTTTCAACACCAAGCTGTGATAAAAGGTGATAAAAGTGATCTCCATTGTTTTATTTTTCTTGTTAACTGGCTATTATATTGAATATTTTTCCCTAACTGTATGACTTGAAATCCTTAAGGCTCAGGACAACATGTTCTAGGAAATAGTTTGAGTGAGAAAAGGATCTACAGCAGGTCAGCAAATTGGCTTCAGAACTGCTAGCCAAATAGAAGCAGATCACACAAAAGAATAAAAAGCAAAACAGGAGGATAAAAAGTCAGGGTTTATAGTTTAGGCACACTGTATGTGCCAATGAAAATTTTTAATTTTAGTGAAGGAATCTTTTTATCTGAAAGCAGCATCTTCTACACATTCCTGTTTTTACAAAGTGACTCTGCATGTTTTATACCAATCCATAGAATGTCTAAAGTACACCTTTATCTTCTACTAAGCTGACTGGGACTCAAGCACTTCCTAAGCTTTAAAGAGAAGCTTATCAGATATGCCTTCTGAATTGAAGAATAATGTGTAATTGTGCTTGCGTGAATTGTTGATTGGATGCACAGATTGACATCATGGCAGTTAAAATTTTCTTTTGTAGCTACTAAATAGCCAATGGACTTTCACTAGCGTTGCTATACTTGCAAGAATCCATTGCAAGAACAGGTGAAGTGTACCTCTTCAGCCAAAGGAAATAAAATTACAACTAAATCCAGTAGCTCAGAAGCGTTGCTTTATCTGCCTGGTGCTTGCAGTGCAATTATGTCAGTGCAGGTTAGGGAAATAGTTATCTGCGAAAAGTAATGCTGCTGAACCCGAATAATTTATCCATCATATCTACCACTTCCCTGGAGAATATGAGCAAAAAAATAGCCACAAAACCAACACTTTGAATAATAAGCACTAATCATTTATCTAATTGCCCAGTAACTTATTTCTAATTAAAAAAGCTGAGACTTTTCTTTTTCAGTTTAAATGGTGACAACTTACACTAACCCTCAGTATTGACTCAGAGCAGGTAGTGAGAATCTGGTGAAAAGCCCTGTTATAAACCAGAACATTGATGCTTTTCTCATGTGTCTGTGGCACTTGTCTCGTATCTTGCATCATATGAGTCAGGGGATAAATATCAATGACAGCTGAACCTGCACAGGGTGAGAGGAGTGAAAATATGTACATATTATGTATCGTACCAGTTACTTTCCTTGGATATAAAAAGTAAACCATAGGGTTCATTTGAGTTCTTCTGAAAAGAATAAGGAATTTTGTCTGTTTCTTGAGAATATCTGTTCTCTAAATCAGAAAACATTCACACATGCTCCCCACAAAGCAACAGTTAAACAATGGCTAAGTATTTACCTGCCTTAAACAACCACCTGCCCACTTTTGACAGGATTGATATCCTGACTCCAAATCATTAGGAGCCATAAATCCCTCAGTCCCAGACTGAGCTGGCACAGAATGGAATGAACCCAAATAAATGAAACTCTAATTTACAGACAGATATGTCACTAAAATGAAATCTGGTATCCACATTCTTAGAGATAAAGCAATTCTATCTGCAGGCAGTGATGGTGTCTTTCCAGTACCTTCCTCCACAGAGTCTGTGGTGGTCTGAGTGGTGTTTTCCAGACACCTTCCAGTGCTCTCGGATCAGAAGGGCTGCAAAGACAGGGAGGCAGATGGGGGTGACAAGAGAAAAGAAAGGACAAGGTTTTTACAAGGCAGGGTCACAAGCCAGACTACACATACAGCCTCCTATTGCAGTTCCAGTATTACTATGGTTCTACCAGCAGAGGAGCAGCAATCAGCAGTGAGTATGCAGCAAAGGATGAAATTACCTAATACTTGGCGTAAGTCCAGGCATAGAGGCCAGCAGCTTGGAAAAGACACAGAAGGAAAGCTATGGCAATATTCAAATGAAGCATGAAGGTGAGCTGTGATTTATGGATGTTAGTGAACTAATAACTGAAAATCTCTGTAAAGCCAGGTACATAGCAATGAGAATTAATTTGCCCACATATAGCCTCAGTCTCTTGCCCTTGTCAGGGACAAGGACACATTCATTTAGCTTTTTAATGGAGACATTAACAGAGTCCAGGACAAGATTTTTACAGATATTTGGGCACTGCTTCAACCATTGTTTATAAGGGCAAAGTTACCTCATTTTGTCAAGGATTTATCCATGTAAAATCCCTACATTACTAAGCCTTGAAAATCTCACTAACTTTAGTGACTAAAAATCTTTAAAAACTAGACTCATTAATATTTTTGGCATTTTTTAAATAAGACCTAGAAGCTGAAGGTTCTTAAGCTTTGCAGTGCTTACCAAATGCCTAAATAAGTATAACAGTTTGTGGACTCTAGTCCAATGTATATATTCAGGCTTCTAAAACAAGTTTATTGGCACAAAGATTCAGCAGAAACCACCAAGTCACTGAAAACAAAATGTTTCACAATCATTTTAGATTTCACAAGCTTTGCCAGCTTTGTGCCTTGTTTCTTTCTAATCCAAGGACAGAAAAAGGTGTCTCCAAAGACAATGACTTTATTTGCTTGGTATGTCTCAGGCCTCTGTAACCCCAGAACAGGTTCAAAGCTGGTTTTTTTTCAGTGACTATGTCTTTGGGGCAGATAAACCCTGCCAGTTTCCAGAGTCTCTGCCTTAGATACAGAAGGCTAACATCCTTAGTGACACCTGCAAAGCTCTAGTCCCTCAGAGGTTCCAGGCTCCCCACTACAGAGTTAGGAAACACAACCCAGAAACCTCGGGATGAATTCCCACCATATTTTATTCTTGATCAGTTGGACAGTGCGCCAGCTGACACCACAGATTGTGGGGCTCCCTGTAGCTACTGAGTTAAATAAGGAGTTTGAATACACTTGAGGGCTCCACAGAGACTATACTTTTCTGCTTTGATCTCCAAGTGGCAGGAGAGCGCTAGAGGAATAGTTAGGGGAAGATCAGCAGCTTAGTAGCTTTCAAGAAATGACAAGGCTATAGAATAAGATCTGCAGTTTAATTTTCTAAGGAAGGCTCACCTTGCCTTCAGAGAAGCCTTTCTCATTTCTACTGATTCCTGCTGTTAATTCCCATGGTGCATATTTTCATGCATATTTCTATACTGAATTAGCACCATATATAACAAGACCCACTTTAAAATGCTCTTAACATGCAAATACCCTTACCTCCCAGTATTCTGTACATCTTATATGCCTTATTCTTGTACTCAACTTAAGTTGTATGTAATCATAAAGGAAATAGCATTCTAGGAGAAGGAACATCCTCTCACACATCAACTACAGTAACATACCTGTGATAAGTGTGCCATGATCATTGCCAAATACCATGGCAAAGGTCTCCATCTCTCCAGGACTCCCTTGATTATCATGGAAGACCTGCAGCACTGAAAGGGTCTGTATATGCCACACTCTAAAAATCTAGAGGGAGAAAGAGTGGAGAAAATCTAGTACTGTATCATGATTGGATTTTCAACTACTTTTTGTTTATATGACAGTAATATTATAGACTCCAATGAAAACCACATTGTTAAGCACGGTACATCCCAAAATAAGCAAGGCAAACATCAATGGTATGTTTATCCTCACTTTACTAAGGATAAAAGGCACAGAAAGGCTGAGTTTTGTAACCTTGACCTGACAAATCCACAGTTGAACCAGGTCTCCTGAGAACTGGTTCTGCTTAATGACAAGATGACTCCATTGTGTCATACCTCTCAGTCACATACAGATAAATGCCAATAGATTAAAAGCTTGTATTTGAACTGGACTATCAAATAGTGTGCAACAGTACAAAGTTAAATTTCAGAGGGTTCCAGATAAAGGAATTCCTGAAAAGTCTGACAAACAGCAGATGCTGGAGCAAATCAGGAACAGGACACGCTGCAGAACGATCTGCAGAAGGATCATTTTTATGCATATATAGTTCTTATGCTCTCCATAAGCAAATGCTACTGATCACAGTTGGAGTACTATTCTGTCAGGAGCACTAGATATACTAGATATAGTTGTTCTTACTTACAGTTTCAACAGAAAACACATGATTTGCTTTAAACTTTAGAATCACTCATCGATAATTATATATTAGCAGAACTTATTCATCCTGCCTCATCAAAAGCTGTGCTAAACTTACTGCTATCCCATGCAAACCACTCTTAATCCTGCAAGAAATCATGATTTAATTTCTCAGAACCCATGGCTTTTAGTGTGGTGTACTTCCCTGCAAGAGAATCATACTGTCCTCTCAAAAGTTATTCTGTTATCACATCTGCCTGCAATGCTTACTCAGCTGCCAAAACCACGGTGATTTTTATATAGGCATTTGTGCAAGTTATTTGTATTCATTCAATTGTGTTATTAAAAGGTAGGGCTGCATTTTTAATTGGGAGTTTAACACAAAGACACATGTTGGTACAATGCTCCCATCAGTACTGGGAATGTTGTGAGCGTTGACAAAAGTCGAATCTTTGGATGAAATGCTCCATATAATGTAAGTCCTTAATACGCATCAGGACAAACCCATGAAATATTCGAATGAACTTGATAAATGAGCTGCATCTCAGACAGAAATTTTACGTGAATAATTCTGCTTCCTGTGATACAGCCCCTGGAGGTCTTTCTCTCTCAGCTGTTCCTTATTCTTAACTTTGTCACTCAGTTGAGATCTCAGTGGCTTTTTTTAGGTGATCTTGATGCAGTTAGTCAAATTCTAACTTCATAGTCTTGGCCAGGAAGCATGAAGCAGACAACCTGCCCTGACTGTAGCTGGACTGCTGTTTCTCTAAGAGAGCAATAATTTTGGGAGATCTGATGAGTTAAAAAAAAAAGAAAAATCCTAGGAAAACTCCTAGGGAAATCCACTTCCATTTCTTTGATTCATCCCAAGATCTGTTTGCTGACAAACATTATGGCAAAGGTAGGTCCAAGTCCAAAGATATCTGCAAGCAAACAGCTTGGGTGCAGATTCTTGCATTGTATTCCTGAAAAACTACTTAATTCACCCACAGGTAAAAGCAGTTGTGTTAGTATATATGGATATATATACATCTCCATAACAGATTCGCATTATAACAGAGAAAGAAGCAAGCAGAACTGGGACAGTGAGACTGGAAGTTCATTTTGAAATTACTGTTTTTTTTTTTTCTTTCTGACTGATTTATTAGATAGTACGATGACTGGCACCTTAGGAAAACTTAAGAGACATTAGCCAGAACAAGGAATGTAGAGCTCTGTTTGGCACTTTCATATAATTTCATAAAAGTTTTAATGACACAAGCTACTTGCTAAGGCCATTAACAAATTATGCCCCAGGAAATTACTTACAGCCAGTCTTACATCAAAAGTGCTAGAAACTACTAGCTGATGCATAACTCAGATTCAGCACAGCCAGAGTTCTATTGACCTAGAATAATAGTGACTGGTAGGAAAAAGATGGATTAAATTATCATTGAAAACATTTGATTTGCAAAGTAATTGCTTTTAGCTCACCTTGCCTAACACCAAACTAGAAATCTGACAGGAAAACCTCTTAGGAAAAAACAAGAACAATCTGTCAACTTCATAAAGAAAATAGCTACAATCAAATTCACTGCTGATAATTCAGAAAGTTCAGTTCCGTAATATTACTCACCTTTTAATACAAAGATATTTGAAAACCTAAAACAGCCCTGAGAAATACTTTATTTGCAAATTTGGGCTTAGATAATTTAACATCTGCAGAGTACCACTTGTATCGTCCATTCGATCACATAAATGCTTACATTTTTTTCTTTTTTTTTTTTCAATATAACTATTTCAGGAAAAAAATTCATTTTACACCTACAAACAGAGAAAGTAAGTAAGTGGTTTCCCAAATGACACACAGAAAATCATAGTCTGAAACATGAAACACAAATTTTGACTATTTCGGCTCTCCTTACCATAGCCTATTCCCTTCTTCATTTTGTTATTTTTCTGTTGAATAGAACATGTGCCCATTATAATTCACAGGCAGTATGTCATGTCCTTAAAAATGCTTTTTATAATGAGGAAGACTTTGCTTGTACATATGTTCATGTTACAAAATGTTGATTGCAATTGCCAGGAATGATTTCTTCCAAAGACACACACTATACAATTGAGAATGAATGTTTGTTTCTCTGGATGTTATAAAATGTTGAAGTGTCTCTCTTTTTTCACTTAAAAGAGGATCTCAGCATAGCAAAAACACTGTTGCCAAAAAACCACCCAAACCACCAAACCAAATAGAAGACTGTTCACTTCATGCAGAATAAAAATAAGTGAGACAGTAATGGATGGAAATTATTCAGGGAGATACACAGATTTTCAGATTACTGGACTTTTCTTCAGGAACCTGATTTTAAAGGAAGTTACAGTGGATCCAGCAAAATTCTGAAAAGGGAAGAAAAGAAACAGATACATCAATCAGTGTTTGAACAGATCACCTTTGGCACCAGAAAGAAGTTCATAGATAAGTGTTTCAGAATTCCCAGTAGAAGAAAATTTCTCCTGAATATTTTGCTTGTTTTCAGGAAAACTTGAAAGGAAAAGTCTCTAAAAAACTACTTACAGAGATTAGATTTTCTCTGAGACAGTACTGAGTCAGAAGAACCATGTCCATCATATTTCTCTGATAGACTTCTGACTATACTTCAGGAGTTTACTCAAGACACACAATTTCTAAAGCATACAAAAAGAGAAATAGGCAGTGAGAAGTCTTGAAAAAGGAAATCTGGTTGAACAGAAAACAATGATGAAACTGTTCATCCAGCTGACGGCAGACCAGCAAAATAGAAAGAAGAATTGGTGATGAAAGTCAAGAAAGTTAGGGCAATGTTGCAGGTAGAACTCTAAGCTCAGTTCTGGCACAGTCACAATTAGAGTGTGTCAAAACAGCTGTAAGAGCTGAAGATTAATCAGAAGCAGGTATCTATGGAGAAACTCTAGTCAGGTGAAAAGAGTAAGTCACTGAAGAGAGATATAATGACCTTTCCATAAACATCACCCCGATGTGTTACAGAGTTAGTGAAATTATACAAAACACAGCTAAAGACTGACAATTCTAATAAACTCGTGGACTATTCAAGTTAAATTGGCCAACAGTGGAAACATAAATTTGACATTTTATCAAAGCTGTAAGAAGATGATTTTGCAGCACAAGTGAATATAAGGAAGAGCCTCTTGCACTACTTCTTGCTGCTTGTTCAGCTACTAAGGCCAGTACCACATGAAGAAAACACAGTCACTTAAAGTGACAGCAAAAACATGGACACATCACAGCATTCATAAATCTCTTCCCTTCCTTCTGGCCTTCTTCCTTTCCCAGCCCATGGGCAGGGATGGGGAGTTTGCATAAACCACTGTTCCACATGAATAACTCCCACACAAGGCATCACCAGTGTGGCCGCAAGATACAATGTCGCTGCTGTTCATCTGCATCAGCATGCATGACTGTGCATGAATTCATGCACAAAGAGTGGCAACAAATGGCATGCTTATTTAGAAATTAGGAGGTGACTAGGGGGAGTTGCCTTAGGAATGTTTTGTTAATAGTAACTTTACTGTTCTACTTACTTATTGAAGAACTTCCCACAGCAACCTGACAAATTCCAGGAATCCCTGAAGCCCTCTGAAAACATAATGTTCATGGCAGAATGCTTCTAGACTGTGTCTTCTGAAATCATAGAATATAGACTATATACAAGCAAACAAAATACATTAGGGAGGAGGAGGAGGATGGAGAGAAGCAGCTGCAAGGGCTTTTGGAAATAACCTCTTTCCTTCTTCCGGCTGTTTCCACTTTATAGGAAAAGCTGAGCTATACTTACAGCAACATTATATCTACAACACTGGCTTACATTAATGAAAAACTTGTTGGGTGCTAGCAGAATTGGTCTTGACCCACAGATATACTTTTTTTAAGAGTTAGCAGAGCAGAGATTCTTGCCTGTCTTCCCACATTGTGGCCAGCCTCCTTCACACAGTCAGTAACAGGCAGAGGGGCATTTGAGGAATGCACGCTGCCTCTCTTTCCTGTCTCGGCTGCAACAGCTTCAGCAAACTACTCTGTTATCCTCTCCAGGACCGCAGTCTTGATCAGTTCCCTCTGTTCTGGGGTGCTCTTCTTGTGTCTTTCATTTTTCAGCCCAATGAAACCCAAAACCACATAGTTACAGATGGATTTCCACAGACACTAAGCAACATTGGGAATCAAATCCCTCCAGAATTCAGTGGGAGTTCTTGCCAAAGCCTTAAAAAATTTAAATATGTATATTTGCATACATAAACACTTTCCTTTCAAGCACCACCTTCCTTCAAGCCCTAAAACATAGAAAAAAGCCTGAACTGCCTTTTCCATCTGGTCTAGAGCCTGTTTTATGAGCATGTTAAAACACCCCTCTCTTCTATTTTTCTTAATACACACAGAGACAGACAAGGACCAAAAGATTCATCTTACCAGCGAAAATGGGAACAGGAGAGGGAGACAGAACAAAGACAGGAAATAGGGCAAGACAAAATTGGTAAATAAATATTTTACGTGCTCCCAGTACAATAAAGTTCAGGCTCAGGAACACTTGTCTCCTGCTGGATTGTTATGAGGAGGCCACTGTGGAAACATGCTTTGACTTTGGTAGAAGTGAATCCTCTTCTACCCCTTTCTGTCTGTAATTAACTGAGATAGAAAAGGACTAAAGAAGTCCAGGATTTGCTGACAACCCCTTCTCTCCTGCTGAAAGATAATCCCTTCAAATTACTGCTAGTTAAGAATAAGAAAGTGACCTTAAAACACTGCTCTAAAGAAATTATCTCAACAACTCTCAAGAGAAAACATTAACTTCCTTTTACTGCTTCCAAACTCTCACAACCTGCTGATACTTTCTGTAAGTTAAGGAAAATCTGTTTTTTGAAAAAGACAACTTTCCTCAGTTTTACAGAATGGTGAAGCTGCAAGTCTTTAAAATGATTTATGAAAAAATACTTGTGCATGAAAATCCAAAATCCAACCAATCTTGCAGCAGAAGGAATTTCTACTGGCTACAGCATTCACTGCAGGCAGAGACAGGAGGAGTAAGTGACAGTTAAATCTGATTTTCTGTTGAAGTGTTTAGTTTATCTGCCCCTTATTTGCTACACTGTTCAACTGTTTCAGGGAATCATTGAAGGCTCCATGGTCTAAATGAAAAAAAAAAATCACAAATTTGTACAGAACATCTGAGCCTTCAAAGACAAAAATCAGCAGGCATGAAGCAGAGGTGAAACTGCAGTTCTGCTTGCTGTGTTATTTAATAGAGTAAGTTAACTGCAGAGAGTGCCATTGTGTGTCTTGTGATCCCTGAAGGTGATCCTGCAAAGTACTACAACTCCCTGTAGTTATTAGAAGACTTAGGAACAAATTGATGTCAATGGGATTACTTGTGAGGCTAAGACAAGGAGGATTTAGCTCTAAGCATATTAATGCAATGTGGTGCAGCAGATGGTACTGTAACTAGTGCCTTATTGAGACAGTAATTTGGCAAAGTTCAAAATTATGAACATTTCAAATCACTTCCTCAGATAGTAGTACCATTAACCTGGTAATATATAAGGTTACTTTTCTTTTCCCAAACGTGGAGAAATGCTGGAAAGAAATGAAACTGGGTTATATGCAATAGTGAGTCTAACTGTATAGTAATGAGCCTGCAGGGTATTTACTGCATGTTATGAAATGACTGGGAGTCTATAAAGTCTCTGTATGTCTGTCTCTGCACTCTGTGCTGACAACAGACCTACCTGACCCCTAATGCAAAGATAAAATAACCCTCAACACTTCTGAAGAACAGTTTCAATGGACATTTAGATGGTGTATGGATCAGAAACATGAACCTAGAGTTGTAGGACAGAGGGGACTGCCCATGAACACCTGGATCAGAAGAGCACAAAACCCAGTCAGGTTCCTCCTCGAATGATGGTTTCACCTTAGATGGAGTGTTTGAAGTAATTTTCAGGTATACAACACTTCATTTACATTTTGAAGATGTCCTTTTTCTTCATTCCCTCATCAAAATAAGCAACCAGAAAACTACAGGTCTGGAAATGTATTTTTAATATATCTTAAACCCTAGATCTCAGTTTTCTGGAAGAAGAACTATAGAAATCAGCACAGGCTGAATGAATATGGATGTCACTTTGTTTCCATCTGCAGTAAATACAGACTATTTAATACTAATGATCAAGTACTTGCCCAGAGACAGAATATCTAATGGATCATTTCCTTCATGTATGCTGAGAATACAAGAGAACAATCCATTAATGAAGAAAATTTGTGCATTCTCAGATGTGCTGAGAAGCAAAACATCATTTTGCAAAGATACAACCATAGCTAGGACAGATATTTTCCTCAGTCTAGCTGCATGCTAGTTGCAAGCATGCATATATATATGATACACCACATATTAAACTGTTCTTATCTCAACCCACGAGTTTTACTTCTTTTCCTGATTTTCTCCCCCATCCCACTGGGTGGGGGG
>JANZLQ010000052.1:6369750-6410114 GCA_026212715.1 Elanus axillaris
GTTCTTATCTCAACCCACGAGTTTTACTTCTTTTCCTGATTTTCTCCCCCATCCCACTGGGTGGGGGGGGAGTGGGTGAGCGGCTGTGTGGTGTTTAGTTGCTGGCTGGGGTTAAACCACAACAACCTTTAATATTGTTTTTCTTTCACTGGATGTATTTGACTGATGCTCATTTTACATCATCTCATGATTCTAGCAAGATGTGAGATCTAGTGACTAATTCAGCACTGGCAGGGACTATTTTTCTCCTTGCAAACCAAGAAGCCATTCATATGCATTTCAGATTTTGGCATCAGCCCTCATTTTAGAAGAGACTGAAGAAAGATCCAGACATATCTCCAGCTGTCTATGCATTATATTGTATAACACCACTTTGGTTAAGAATGAAAGAGGGCCAAAGTGATCTTGTTTGTTGTTTCTTGAAGAACATCCATATCAAGATCATCCATATTAATTTTATTATAGTAGAGCCGTACTTCTGATGTATGTACTTAGTTTACAGCACTAGATTAATTAGTATTTCCTTTAAGATTACCTTACATACAGGGGGACTGACAGAAACAAGAGTGATTTCAAAAGTGTGAGCCTCAGAATTTTTTTGTTTTACCACAGTGCTGAGAGCACAATGTCTATATCTAAGCTTGACCGGAGTACTCAGGTCAAGTGCCACAATGGTACATATAGATTCTAGCATTATATCTGAACTATACAGTACACTGAAACTATACTGTGCTGCAGTTCATCCCAGAGCCCTTGGTCCCTGATAATCTGGATAGGAACCTGGATGCACAGTGCTGAGAATCTCTGTTTTGTTCATGCCTAGGTTCATTTCAGTGGAGATAAATGTGCTGGGTTGTAGGGTGCAAGAGCATGGCGTGAATATTGGTCCTCATGCTAATGCTTAGTGGGGATGCAGCCAAGTTTTGCACCAGGATGAGAGAGCTGAACAGAATTCTTGAAATTCACGGTTTAGACTCAGCCTGCAATTAGAGCTATGATAATGAAGACTGTGGTGCATAAGAATCTGATTTAAAGAAAATAATCCACACAGTACTCACATTTTACTTTTCAGCAAAGTAATGTCAACACACAGTGTAGCAAGGCCTATGTTAAAACAATTGCCAGTCAAATTCTCCAGTTCATTCAGGAGGTGGATTGCACATTTATCATAATAAATGAAGGTTAAAATATATTCTGCTGAATGAATGAAACTTATGCAGTTTCTGCAGCATTTTTAATCCATGTTTATGTGATTAGCAATTTACGGAATTAGAGACTTTCAGCTTCTGTATCATTTAGTGGGATTAAGCACAATTTCACTTCAAACAGAGATTAGAAATGTGTTTTTTTTAAGTAGACTGCCCAAGGCAGTAAACCTGTCTATACTGGAGATCTGCATTTACTAAGGGCTGTCTAAACCTATGTTAAAACACCCAACCATTCCAGAGCTCTGCTCCACCCTTTTTCTCCTTCTCTCTGTCCCTCCCTCCACTACCATATACACATGGGACTTCTGTGTAGATACAAGTGACCTGCTGAGTAATCTATACTTTTGGAATCATCTAACTCACAAAGTTAAGTCAAGTCATGTGAACAGACTTGGACAGCGTCAGAAGAGGTTGACTGAAATTCAGTCAGACCATCCAACTCAGATGAAAAGCAAGCAGAACAGTATCCTAAAATAAAGCACATGCATCTTAAAAATTACTTGAACAAAACAAGCATTTTGTAGGTTTAATTGATCCTTGGCATATTCAACAATTGGACTTCCAGATAATCAGACTGCTTTTTTCTTTTTTAAATATTGCAAGTCATCACAGATCAAAAAGGTTAAACTGTTATGTAGTTATATTTCCTAATAAAAGGACTAACTCATGGAATTGAAATTAAAAGCAGACTTCAGAAGCAAAAATTGCAGCCACAGAAAACACCTGAAATGCTTGCAGTGATCAACCAATTGATTGCACACAGTGCAAATAAAATGTATAATAAAAGGCCTTACAACAAAAAGGCAACAATGTACTTCCTCAAGTTATGACACTGGCACAATCTCCCACAGTGCATAATACCAATCCTTGTGTTAAAAATCACTTATTTCTATTTACAGTTTTTGACATATGGTTAAAGAGAAGGTCTTAAAAATGAGCATAATACAAAATATTTTATTTATGTTTGCTTTCCTAAATTCCTTGGGTAACTTCAATATTGCCTTTAATCTAGCATGCAGCTACAAGTAACTTACTGGTTCTGAAGAACACTTGCATTTCAGAAACAAAGACAACCCTTTTCCTTTATGGAGTTTTAGTTTTTGATGTCAGGTTTGCATGATCATGCTGTTCTCTTCACAGAGATATTTGGTTTGTATCATGGCCATTGTGTTGCATGAAATTTTCTTTTGATACTTCTTTGACACACTGATGCCTCCCTCTCCTTCTCCTGGGTGCCACTCTTTGTGTTTTACATGCTCTGGGATGTTAAGATTGTTAGAGCTAATAATCTTGTAAACTGGCTCTTCCACTGTAATACAAAACCCCTGTGATTTCTATTTTTTTGCACTAGTGCTGTTAAACCATGGTGTAGGATTGTAGGATTGGTTCACTTTTACATTTCTGTATAAAGTAAGGCATACATTAATGTTCTGTAGTATGGAACTAAGACTAATACCATCAACTGAATCTCCTAGTACTCTTGTAAAAAATGTGTAACATTTGTGGTATCTTTAAAAACATTCACTGGAGTTTTTCAAACCCCTAACTCAGCCATTGCTTCTTCAGACTGCAAACCTTTGCTGCAGCACAAGCCTGAAACCAAAAGCCAATATAATCTCTTACTTTTGAACTCTGTAGTGTAAATCAATTACATATGGGCTGTGGAGATATTCTTGTGAGTACATTTGTGTATGTTTACATAAGTGTATTTGTTTAAAAGTCCTTTGAGGTCAAATGAGGGCAAAGCAAGGTAGTAAAATTCTTTGTTTGAATCCTTGTTTTAAAACATTTTTACACTTTGTTAATATAGCAAGTTAATACTATATAGAAAATATATCAAAGAAAACTGACTACCAAAAAGCTGACTATTTGATTTTCTTAAATACAGTCAGGAAGAATATGCTTTCTAGCTTTCTGCCTCCATGAATATTAGTCCCTGGAAATGCAGCTCACATAATATCGTAAAAGCCATCTATCCAACATTAACTCTTGTTGTTCTTCATAAAGTAACATGTAACAGATTATAAGAAATTACATGTTACAATTCTAGGGAGTCAAAGTCAGAAGTTAAGTGCAATATATGCAATCTAATTTAAATAAGAAAACAGTTTGGGAAATTTTTTCTCTAAAAGGCTCCTAAATATATTTCACAGGAATATCCCCTGTTCCCACCGTCCAGCCCTTCCCATTGTCTGACCTGTGGGCCCGTAACAAAGGCAAGGATGTTTAATATATTACTCTAATCTCAAAATGTTTTAAGATTTTTTTTAACAGATATAATATCTCTTAGTCAATTAAGGACTCTGCTTGCACGGGAAAAGAGGTGGGATGCCCACAGGATCCACTGACCCTACAGTACTGAAGATCATCAGCATGTGTCTGCTTACAAGAGAAGTGATGGGAAGTACAGAAGGACAGATACAAAATAGTTTCTGAATTCTGACATGCATATTATTCCACAAAATACAGTAGTGGCTTATGCCAAGGCCAGGTCTCATGCGTACAAAGTGCAAATGTAGTGAAAGTTTAATAAATCATTTTTTTGTCATCTATTTCTCAAGTCCTTTAAAGAACAGCTAAAAATAGTGAGAAGTTTATCTATTATGTAAGGGTTTTTTGTATTCTTTTTGTATGATGTATAAAAATATCCCAACTTTCTTTAACTTCCCCTGGTTCTCTGATAGAAGCTATGATTGTCCACCTGTGAAACTATAACTTTCTCACTACAGTCACTTATGTCAGAAAATAAGGACTATCCATGCCTGGTGAGAATTAAGAAACTAAACTTGACTGGGAAGATGATGCTGTTGTCATTCACATCTCACTTCCAAAGGAAATGGAAACAAACAATACAGAGAATACACAGAAACTTACTGCATTTCTGATAGAGGCCTTGACAGTATAAAGAATACCCTGGTGGGTGTGTATGTAACGAACATAGTGTTTAACCCAACAGTGACAGGACAAATACTACAATCTTCTTCCAGGTTCTGTCATCAGAGGAAAACATTTCCCTAGTGCATTAGACTTAGATTTACCTTTATGATGCTGTTTTGAAGCTTTGCAATTTATATAGCATAAAAATATCCTTACAGTAAATCAAGAAAATTTTCAATAGAGTTCAAGAAAAATAGCCATTAAGCATAAAATGTCCAAGCCTTCAAATGTGCTAAATTAACAATTAAAAAAAAAAGTATTCCCTACTTTTTATCTTGTTCTGTACTTTTAGCTGAAAAATGGAACAATAACAAAGCTTTTATTTTAATATTAATATATCTGACGTGTTGTAGGTTAAATTAATTTTGGAAATGTCCAGAAAAAGTATAAATTTAATTTTTCCTAAGCTTTTCCCTAGTTATTCTATTCTTTCAAACAGCTAATGCAAAATCTCTTGAATATAAAGAGAATTCCTTTCCTTTGGTTACAATGCTTCCATGAGATCATTGATATCTCTCTAACTTATTTTCAGTGAAGATATATAGGCTCTCCTTGTTTTGTTTCAGCGACGTCCTATATCACAGCCACTGAAAGATGAAAACAAAATAGAGAAAATTATTTTGATTTTTCTTATGCTAGGCAGATTGGAAGGCAAATTGGTCTTTGTGTTTTAGGTGGAAAAAAAAATACATGTTTAATGTAACATTAAAGGTTGCCTGGGAAGTCGCACAATTTTGTATAATAACTGGTTCTTTTCTATACAAACACAAATGTGCTTTAATTGGTTTGGAAGCAATCCTGTTACAGGTGACCTTCCTCTGCTATTGTGTATACCATATATCATCTAAAGATTGTAAATTCATTGAGGCACAGAGTCATCATCACTTTACAAATAAAGTCCTTTAGACTTCTCTGTGAGGTATCCCTTCTTTTTTGATAAAGTTTTCAACTATGACTGCAATATTTACCTGACTTTTGAAAGTCTAGGAATTCATCTTTTTTGTTTTTTTTGAGAAGTTTAATCTCTGCCTTATAACTCACAGCGCTATTTAAAGACATAGTTTTTAATCAAAACATACTTTCACATATTCATTTTCATGTACAAGTGATCTTACTGATATCATTGGCACAACTTAGCTACATTTAGTTAAGCTCAGGTGTCCACATACTTGGAGACTTGTAAAATAGATTTTGTTTCCCTCTGCATCATCATATTGAATCACAGAAAGGCTCAGAAGGGACCTCAAAAGATCTTCTAGTCATCTACTGCCCCAGGGCCATCATTCTTAGTTGCTTTTCTATAAATTTCTTCATGTACATTCATTCCCCTTCAGCCATGTCTCATGTCTTATTCCATTTTTCCTACATGTATACCTTGCAGGCTATCTGTCAAAACACTCCCTAATTCAGCAGTAATGTATGCCTGTAGCAAATGTACAGTTTCCTACAGAACAGACAGGTATAGATTTATAGGAGTGAGGAAGGGGGAATGGTTATGGCTCCATTATATGGGGAATTTTATTGAATTATATTAATTGGAATTATATGAAGATGGGAAATTTCTGATGACTTATTTTCAGGGTGTGGGTTATTGAAGACATGAGAATGTGGCACCTCAATGAGCAGGGGTAAGAAATTACGGTGGAGGAGGAGCATGGACAGAATAAATAGCTCAGTAATATTTCCTACATAACCCAACAAAAAGCTGGAAACCTTTGAGATGGATGGATATCTCAGTAGATTAGCTATATTAGGTCCTGATTGCTTTATAGGAGGTGTTTTTCACAGATCACACCTCCAATTTTAATGACCATTCTGAACTATTGATACTTCTGCTTAGGGCCTGCAGCCTTAACCATTTTGGGGTAACTAGTTAATTTAGTACGTATGCTCTCTATTCCATCATTGCAGATGTTAATGAAAATAATAAATACTGCTGAATATTGAAAATATTGCATATGACCACTCTTGAAAGAGCTCCATAGCCATTAATAACTACTCTTTCAGGGGCTTCTCATGTATTCTTGCACATATTTTTAGAAGTTTTTATTCTCTCCTGAACAATCTCATTTTGACAAATGACATAAACCACTGATGCCATGATTTCTCTAATAACTTAAAGGAAACACATCCATTTCCAGCAGAATCTTGCAATATTTGGTTGAAGAATTTTTATTATTGATTTTATTAGTATTCCTGTTCACGGACAACGTTTTGGATCAGTAAGCCTTGTAAAAGATGCTGGTCAGAAAGAGCTCAATAGTTGAACATGATGTATAGAGTCACCAGTGTAAGAAAAAGTTCACCTATGGATTTAGCAGGCTGATAGGCAGAAGGGTAGATGAAGCTGTAGGAGGTCTTTGCAGGTGATCACTACTGAATGAAGCATGCAAGTAGAGGTTCTGTTATAACTCTGGCAGTTGCCAAAGTAATACGGAAATTACCAGAATGTTAAAATCTAATAATTTTAAGTATTCTTTTTGAGAAAGAAAATACGTCAAATAGTTCCATTCTAGTCTTGCTTCTCAATATAAAATAATTTGGAAATTTTAAGCCAGAACTCCCCCTTTTTATTAAAATAAATAAGCTTGATAAGCAATGAGATTAGCACTAGATACTACCAGTAGTACTTACTCAAAACAGATTCCTACCTGCATTTATAGCATTAATTTCCATGAATTGAAGAAAACTGTTTTACCTTTGCAGAGGAAAGGCTGATGACATGTTGATCTTTTTCATTTGTCACAATTTCCACAATACTATGTTGGTGTCCTGATAGCTTCCCTGTAGGCCTACTATTAATAGCGGGATGCCACAAACAATGGAGTTTGTCATGACCTGAAAGATAAAGGAAAAAAAAATATAGAAAGACTGAATAGTCACTGGTATTACAAATAAGCTTTGTCACGGAGAGCTTAGTGTTGGTAAATCTCTGCCTTCATCAGGTAGCTAACTCCCACATAAGGATGTGAATTTTTCATTCTAAGGGCTGGATTCCAGCTTATGTTTCATTGCTTATCCCCAAACTTGTATTAAAAACACATAACTGATTCGGCTTTCAAAGCCTTTTTATTTTGCTAGAGGAATGTCAGGGACACTGGATATGACTACATGCATTAGTCTCACAGGAGCAGAATACTTTATTAGAAATAGAACTAGGGCTCAGATTTTTTCCTTCAAAGATCTAATTTAGAAAAATGTCAAAACAATTTTTGTGTCCACTTAGCCAGGAAATGAAGGGATGATTATCTCTGTGGAAGACAGAGGGTGTGGTGCAGAACAGGAAAGGGAGCAGGCACGAAAGTTGAGGGCAGATAGGAAACAATAACTAGTGATAAGTGATTTTGTTTCTTGAAGTAAATGAGAATTAGGTCTTTCATATTTATTTGTATGTTCAAACATTAAAGTTACCTACAATTTAGGGAATAATCCTTGACTGCATTATAGATGAATCTTTTAGGACTATTTTCATAATAGTTTCCATAAATATTTCAAAACACAAATATGTTAAGAATGGATTAGTAAACTGGGTTTACATACTGATGTGAACACAACTGTACTTAGTACACTGAAATATTTCACATCTTTCACAGGAGTTTCAAGACAACATGACCCCAGTTTAAATTTGACATTAATTGATTTATACTTTACCTTGCAATTCCTGCAAATATTGCAATTGTATGAATTGTATGCGATTAGCTGAACATGCTATTTTGACATAAAATAAATGAAACAGCCACATTTTATCTAGACTTCAGTTTGAGCTTTCATTCTCTCTCAGCTTAAAGTGAAGTGCAGAAAGCCAAAAAAAATCATAGACTATGAAGTACATGTCCCAAGACAACATTCACCCAACCTCAAGACTACAATGCTCAGCTCAGTTTTGTTAACAGAGAAGAGCTCTTACAGTCTGCTCTCCAGGGATCTTCCTTAACCTTGTTCAACCTACTGTCATTGGCCAGTCCTTCCTGCCCTCCCTCCCTCTTCCCGCCCCCCCTGAAATTTATTCCTTTCCTTCTTAATACAGCAATATGTGATTCATTTAGGAACATCCCATGTCCTTTTTCCTCCATTAAACACTATTGTCCTCTCAGTTAAATTGATTTCACTGTTTATGTAGCTTCTCTCTAAATACGAGAGGCTCACTGGAGAAATTATTTACTCTTAAAATAGCCACAACAGAAAGCAATTTTGGTTTATGCCAGTTCGTTTCACAAGTGTGACTGAGAATGCAACCATGCAAACAGCTGTACTGGCACAATGGAGGGATAAATTCTGTAAAGGAAAGGGGAGCCATGGATAAGTAGCTGACTGGCAGTAACTTCAGTGAGAACCAGTTTCTTTTCAGGGGGACTTTAAGGCAAAACTATTCTAGATTAGCTGTCTATGCTGTAAGCATGGCAGGAAGTAGCTTGAAAGGGCTATAATTGCACAAGTGGTTTGTGAAGCCCTTTGGATGAGGAAACTGCAGAACATGGTGGGCCCCTGCTCACTCCCCCAGATGTTGTGTTAGGCCGTCATAGACATGTCCTGCAAGTTAGCAGACCCCTTGTGACTAGGCCAATATGTATTACTGAGAAACAAGACCATGGGAGTAAAACTCAGCTTGCAGGCCTTCCCTGAGGTCAACAGGAGGACACAAAAAAAGGTAGACAGAAGCCTCCAGTGAGATTGATGAGATCAGTTATAATGTCAGAGGGAACAGACACTGCTTCAACAACATGCCCTTTAGCAGCCCCAGATGGAAACTGTCATGTCTTAAAATGATGGTGAACTAGGTAGAAGCTGTTGACGGTATCTAGCCAACACAACTACCTTGCTGCGCTCTGAGGAACAGGTTTTTTCTTAGTCTTTCTAATTGCTCTGTTCTTTATATTCCTGAGATGATGGCAGATGAATGAAGGGGAGGATAGTGCCCTTTAATTGTGGCACAGATAGTTTCTTCCAAGAATAGAATCTTCTTGAGAGATTATTATTTATTAAGTAAATAAATACATGCTATTTACTTAAGATAATAACATGAAGAACAAGTGTCATTATGAAAGAAAACCTTTCCCTACATTAAAAATACTGTTTGCTTCTCATGTGAAATAGGGTATTAGTTTTAGTTCCTTTTACTGATGTGGAGATAATGGTGGACTTGGTTATATTAGACGTGTTCTCTCCCTTCTTTCTGAACTAATGCCACATTGGTCCTTACATTTGCTGGAACATTTATTCTCTCCGTGCTCCAAATATGCCTCTGGGATTCAGAATCCTGACACAGAAGGCATGGGTACTAAGCACATTCAAGAAAAGCTTGAAGAAGATGAATTATCTGCTACATATACAACAGCAAATTTTTAAGATTCTGTGAAATCAATTATTTGAATCATAATGGGCTCAGTTCAGTGTTCTCCCTTTCAAGATAAATATGAAAGCACATGTTTAGGGGTTTTTATTAAAAGTCCGATTCTATTCTATCTAGATATTATGGATTCCAATACCTTCTTTGCATGTGTGATGCTTTGTCAAATTGTCTCCCTTGCTTACACAGTTTTGCAATTTGTGTGGTATTACAAGTCTGCTGAGATGTCTCCATTTCAGCAGTGTTGGCATCCTCTGATAAACTAGAAATGAAAAATATAACTCCTGCTTTCTTTCTATGCTGCTTCTCTCACACAGAAGGACCCCTTATTGTTTAAAACTTGTCATTCCTTCAAGCCTGCCTTTTAAATAATCTTGGGTTATAATGTCTGCAAAACCTCTTCAGGACAGTAACACATCTGGTAAACTAACACAAGTTAGTGTGTTTATCATATTGACCAATGTCTCTTGCTTTTTTCTTTGTCCTGCCTGGTCTGTCTTCATATGTTTTTCTTTAAATTTAGACTGCATCATAGAAAAGAGTCTGCTATGCCTCTGAGGGCTGATATTAGTGGAGTCTTGGGAAGTGATTTCTACAGCTAGGATTCCTGGGAATCCCTGAAAATGTCAATACCAATGTAACCAATGTATAGTAACAGAAAAAAAAAAAAAAAGAAAAAAAAGTCATTACCAGATACTTCACTTGTGCCAGAATACACAAAAGATACTGAGCAAGCACAGAGGACTTCCTTTTATCAGTCCTGAGATGCTACTGCTAGATTTAGAAATCACTAATAGTTTTTATTCTACTTTATTGCTCACAGGAGAGCAATAGCTGGATTTGAAGACCTAATAGGGTTAGGAGTTGATGTATCATACCATTTAAAACTGATCATCTCCAGCTTTTATATGCATACATAATTTGATTTTAACTGTAGCTGTTCCCTGAGGTGATGATTAAGACATAGTTGGAATTGAAATGGATACAGAATAAGAAGAAAACCATATCACTTTACCATTGAACATAACATTAATGCAAAATGCTACACAGAAAAGTTATTCTAAACTACTATGGGCTCCATATTTAAGGCCACTATCAAGTTTTTATCATTTTACTGGTTGAAGTCTAGCTTTTAGCATGAAAAGTGAACTCTGTACCAGATTTGCTTTTATCTTTCTTATTCATTATTATAAATGTCAAATATCTGAAAGACAAAATTAAGGGTGTTAAAACATGACTTTTTTAATAGTCACTTCCCACTTGTACATATAAAATACATTGTAGTATTTTGCATACTATTTGTGCTATAAACACCTGGCTAAATAATAATAGGTTGGGGCAATCCTTTTCAAAAATTTCAAGCTCCATTTTAAACTGAGAAAGATACTTCATTCTGCAACTGCTACTATTCAGAACACTCTTCCAGAACATTATTGCTCTGATTTTTGCTCTAATATTTGTTCTCATGATATTTTTAAAGATAGCAATGGTATTTCTTATTAATTGTCATTTTTCTAGGTTATAAAAAATATACTTTTTAGTCCTTGTGTGATAGGTTTAGTCTCTATGGGATAGGTTTCCCCCACCCCTTTCCCATATTCAACTAATCTTTCTCAAACATGGCTCATTTCAACCATACGGTGGATTCCAGTACATGAGGTTTTACTAGTGTCAAATTCAGAGAAGCTAATGCTTTGTTACCTGCAGAACAGATTTTTCAACTGGCATAGGTACCTAGGGCAAGTATTGCTGCATGATTGCCCTGTTCCTGCCAGACTGCCAGAAAGTGTTTATTGTTGGTCACTGTCAACAAGGAGATAGTGGGTTAGGCAGAACTTTAGTCTGGCCTACAGTAGCTATTCTTATTTTCTTAGGAAGTTTACCCAGATTTTCCTCTTCTGCTATTTCTGTAAGAAGAATTTTCAATGTGTAACAGAAACTTTTATTAGTTCCTGTGTAAATTGACCTTCTGTCCTATTCAGACACTTCACCTTGGTTTTATTACTACAGTATAATTCAACAGTTCTACCTGTAGGAAATACTAACCACATTCTGTTTTATAGGGCCTCCCTACTTTAGTATCATCAGTAAATTTCTCCAGACTACTTTTTGTGACAAGGTAATCAATATAAATAAGATCTCCTCCAAGGCTGAAATTCAGAATTTTCACTAATAACTTTCCTATAGTCCTATTGCTTCCCCTTTAAATTTTGTGTCTAGAAAATCAATAGAACTCTCTGATATTTATTTTGACATCTGTCACAGTTTTTCCTTTGGTAAACTGCTACAATTCAACTTGAATTGCATTATTTCCCATGTCTAGGTCTTTTTCCCCCCAAATTTATTTTACTGTCTTGCATATTATCAAGGCTGGACAGCAGAGCCTTGGCCATTTTTTTCTTTGTGTTAAATATAGACATAAGTACTGCTATGTTTGTTATTGTAATTTTTAACAAAGTTTTAAGCAAGACTCTCATACTGAGGACTTAGAGACAGGCAGCACCAATGTCACTCCAGGGCACCACCCTGTCAGACAGAATATACAAACAAGATTGCTGCCATACTCCAGCCACATTTCTGCAGCTCAAAATATGACCACTGTAATAGAAAGGCTCATAAAATTATTGGATAACAGGGAAGAAATGGATGTAAGAGTGCTATTTCTGCAGTCTGCTTTAGGAGAAAGAACAAACAGTAAAGCTTTGGGGAAACATGATCAGAGAAAAGAGCAATGTAAAGTATTAAGATGGGCCAATGTGATTGCTTAAGATAGGAAAGGATGGCCAAAGAGTAACAGGAAGGGATGGGAGCCCTGCTGACACTGCAAAGAGTAATGTGTATAACCTGGCCAAGACAATCCCCACCATGACTTCAAAAGGTGCTTTAGAGTAGTTCAACATACTGTTTCTCCTTTTTTATTATATACATAACATGATACTTGAATCAAACCCAGACTGAGCCCTTGGTAGATTCCTGTCAGGAAGTATATCTTTTCAGAGTGAGCCTCCCAGCAATTAAAAACAAGATCTCTGTCTCCTATCATTTAAGACAGAAGCCATTATTTAAATTCTTAAGATACTAACTTAGCTTTACTTGATCTTACTTAACTGGGGAAAAAAATTCACAACAGAACAATCTCTTGGAAAACACCCCAATACCTACCCCCAGTGACAATGACTTTTGCTTTTCCACAGTATGTGAAGGCATTGGCTCTTTTACGGACGGAAACTTCCTTTACAGGTCTGTAATCATTAATAAAACAGTGAATCAGGTAAGAAATATTAGGAAAATACAGTCTACAGGCATTCCACTTTACTTTTCTGTAGTATATAGAATAGCTGTTTGCATAATGTATGCAATCTCTTGTTAAAAGCAAATTGATTTATATAACAGTGACTTATAGTCATATAGACTTATAGTGATACTAGCATTGATAAACCAGGAACTTTTAAAATGCACTTTCCATTGAAGTAATAAATCTCTGATTTGAATGCCTGAATCATTTATCACTCATACTCCAGACAGAATCCTAAAATGGTAGCTGTTGCCAAAGTAAGCCTTCACACGTGTCTGCATGCTTAAAGCAGTTCATCCCTGAGGAAAAGTATCAAACCGACTGCCTTTGCCTGTTTTGGACATGGAAGTCTCTTGTGGCCTCTATTTTGCATAAAGTAAGTGCAGTTACTTTTCTGCTGGTTGTGTATAAGGTATTGTATAATGCATAGTCTCTATTTTATCTATGTTGTGTTGTGTAATATCATGAAGAGACTGCAAGTTTCTGAAACTCAATGAATTATACTGCTGTATTTACTGCTAAAGCATAGGAATTCAAACAGTAAACACAGACTGAGATTGATTCAGTGTCCCTTCTAAACCCATCCTTTGAGCAACTTCTCCTTGTCTCTCCATGTTTCATACATTGCTACTAATGAGTGAATATTTTCTTGATTTTTGAATTCAGGAATAGCATGGCTAACACCTGTCTCTCCCAGGAAACAATGACTCTCAATGTGAATAAGCTATTCTGAATTAAATGAGTACACTTTTAATTTTTTTCTTTGAAATCCAGACAAGCAGGTAGTTCATTTATTCTGGGCTAAAGAGTAATTATTAATATTGAAAACTGTAACTGTAGATGACAGTAAATTTGAAAAAAGGCTCAGGAAACTTTGAGGATTAATGAAATAGCTTGTTCTTTCTAGGCAGGTGTAAATAAAAGTCTGTTCACTCCCTATTACTTAGGGGGAGAAAAGCTTTGTTTGCAGACCTCTAACAGAGAAGTCTTAATTATCTTGATGGTATAAAATAGCAAATAATTGATTTAAATGAGTGACTGACAGATTTCCTCAGGATTTGTTATCTTTTTCCATAATTCTTGAATTTAATACTTCTGTATAACTGTCTATTGGCTCTTTAATGAACAGTCTTAATACTCTTCCAACATCAGTGTGAATATGGGGTTCCAGCAGTGTGAAGTTCTGCCCAAGTCATGGCCTTGCAACAGAAGCACCCTGTGATCCCATCCACACGTCCCTTTTTTAGATAATTTACAAGAAAATATTGTAACTGCTCATCAGCCATTATCCACAAAGAAACTTAACAGTCACATAGGAGAGAAGATACATTGCATCCCTCTTCAAACACAATAACAGTTGCTTGTTGCAAAGTTAATTGGGGAAATTTATTCAGTTAGCACCAGTAAATCATATATTTCAACCAAAATTACTTCCAGAATGGACATTTCAAAGTGATTTGATCCGTAGCTATTTTTAGGGCTATTAATTTCATTTTAACAGCTGTGTAATTTTTTTGTTGTCTAAATATAATTTCATTTAGCTGCTGCATGAAACTGCTTAGAGAAATGTATTTATTGCAGTTAGAGACACAATTATACTCAGTGTTAAATGAAAAAGAGTTACCAAGATATTTGCATTTAATGATGTTCTGTATTACAAACAGTGTATGGTGGTAGCATATACTCTTTTGACCATACTTGTGGCTCTGCAGTCTTTGTTATCTTTCTCCTCAAATTAATTCTATTTTTCCAAAACTCTATACAAAATCAAACAGGATTTCTCAGTTTTTCTCCTGACATAGTACATAACCCTGGACAAGCTATAATTATTTCATATTTCACTTTCTCCATCCACAACAGACATACTGCACAACAGGCAATACTCACAAAACCCAAAGTTATTGGATTGATGCATAATTGCTATGCAAATATTTATGGCCTGTGTTATACAAGAGATAAACCAGATTATCATAACTGTTGCTACGAGCCTTAAAAATCTATTAAACTTTGGATGTACCTCACAAAAGAATTGTGAAGCTTATCTAATGTTTACAAAGTTTTGAAGTATTTGAATGAAAAGTTGTATCTATATGTTATTTACAGTTCCTTTTTACATCAAATTGTGTTTGTATTATTTGTTTTTTAATTGGGCTATAAACTCTTCTAAAATCACAGACTAGTAAGGCTTGGAATCAGCTATGGCACTGATGGGCCATATGAATAAGGATATGGCACAAATAAGGAGGCCACAACCTCTTTCCTGCTGCATAGTAAATCCATTTCACAGCCCTCGGAATAAATTGTTTTCTTGGTTTAAGTTTGTGTAACTGAAACTTGTGAAACTGAAACTGTAAATGAAACTTAGTGGAATATATTTTCCTGTGGATATAAATTTTAAATGAATGTACCAAAGCAAGGAAATTTGCCTGCTGAGAAGTTTGAGCAAACAACACTGCCAACATAACTTATTTTAAGGGTTGTGAGTAATGCACATATACAGACAGACCTCTCTTACATCGAAAGCTAACAAACAAAAATGTTCAAGCATTTAAGTAGTTGTATTTTTGTTTGTATTAATAATGCTTATAGAAAAGACATCTTCAATACAATGGAATGGCATCTTGCAGGGCACTGATCTCATGCAGTTATAAAGCAAAAGGTCTATTTTTTCAGAAGTTATCATCTACTTACAAGTTGTCCTCTAGTTGCTTCATGTCATCCAAAACAAATGAATGAATGCCATCTGAGGAGCAGGATCCAAAACAATTTAGCTCAGAAATATACTTAATTTTCACAACCCAGTCATCATGTAGCTTGCATTTAACACTAGGGATAGAAATTGAGATTTTATTGGGATATACTAGCACCTACTGTAATATGCCCATAGGTGGACAGGGATTTTGTTAGTGAGATTATACACAACCAATGCTAACATTTAATATCCAGGGCAGACACAGAACCACTCTTCCAGCTCAAAAGCAAGCAGAGCGAAAGTTAGGGTTCAATCATGCACTTCTCTAGTCGCAATTACGCTTCCATCTAATCAGGCACAATAAAGCTGTGCCTATGTCAAACTGGATAATAGCAATTGTGAATTCTTCCCTGGAATTTTACTCTGCAGCCTCTCTATTGTAAGATCTCTTGTAAGATCTCCTACTGAAAATTACGACATTTTCTTCACACAACAACAAGCAAATCATACTTACTGCAGTTTGAAAAGTTATTTTGTTGGGTGGGGCTAATTTATATACAAAAGCTAATCCTCCATTTAGGCCAGAGAAAACACAAATTAAAAAAAAGAAATTGCTAGACTGATAATATTTTATAAGCAACTTACATGTTAAAAGTTTCGGAGCCCAAGACCTGCAGTTGTGATTCTTTTTTGCCTTTACATTGTTTTAATCCAAAGTGATCATTGGTCACAGTAAACTGGTGAACATAACCTTTATCATCTCCCATTAGAATATTATCCTTAGCCAGATGATCTGACATAGTCACCATGCAAACACAGAGCAGACCATTTTCCATTGGTTTGATCATAAAGCAATTATTCTGTGAAATATAGTAGACATTTTATTAGATAATGCACACGAGCCCTTAAGTTGACTGAACATATCATGCTTATTTACTTAAAGCAGCATTTAATTTTTTACTCTGTTTTTTAAAGCCCCCCCCGTGATAGCTGTTTCCTGGTATTAGAAACTCACAGCAGATCAACACCAAGTGAACTTAAATGCAAGATTTAAGGATTTCAGTGAGGCTTTATTTCATAGGTAGCCTTTTCCATTTCGGTGAGGAAATATTAATTACAAATTTTAGGGAGGATCTCACCATGTTAAGTGGGATGGTATATTTGCAAAGACTGTATATGCTTTCCTGTTCAAAAATAAGATACTATCTAGAAGAAAATGGGAAATAGCCAAATTAAAGAATTATTCAAACCACAGAATGTAGCAGTAACATACAGAGAGAAATTGTATCAGAGTCCTAATTATTAATACAGCCTGGGACTACCGAGTGTACTTATGTGGGCAAGTGTTTCAATTTTTAGCAATTGAGATCCTGGGAATGAATACAGCTGCAAGCCATTGTGATATTTTGCTAGACTGAGAAGGCCTGGGAATGGGATTTTGGGTCATCTGCTTTATACTGTTTATTGGTTCTACTGCCTGACTCCATCTGTTACTTGTTTAAAGTATCCTTGCCAACCTAAACTGGCAACTGTTCATATGCCATAGGAATTAACTGCTTCAATGTTGTCCATGTAGCACAGAAACATTAAAGAGACATAACACAGACAAAGAACTGTCTATATATTATTTGTTTGGCCTTGAAAGAGAACTGCTCCTATTCAGCCACAGGACACTTTCAACCATCACTGATGTAATGACTGGAGGAAACTTGGAGAATAACGAGTGGAGAGTAAATTTTTAAGCCTTTCTTCCTAGGACTCCAATTGGATTGACAGAAAGACCTCCATTAACTGGCCTGAGCTTGGGGACTGGCCTTTTAATACCAAGAACATAAAATTTAAAAAGTCCTAAGACTTGAGCTTATCCTAAAAATATTTACTTTGCTTCTTCACATCTTCTCAGCCAACTCAGAACTGCTGAGAAAAGTCCCAGGAACAGGAGCAAAAAGCTAAGGTATGGGTCGGAAATCCTTGCAAAAATTGTATTTTGTAATAAGGCATTCAAGAAAACTTTAACAGTTTGGATACACACTAGCAACATCAAGATGCTCTTGCTCCTGGAAAGTCCTGAACAAAATGCAGCATATGAAGAAATATTTTCTTTAAATCAGAAAGTTACCTTAAAGAAGTCTGTGTTAAGTTCCTTGGAGAATCTGTCTCTTGATTCTTAATAGATTCCAAGATACACATACACACATGCACACACATTAGATATACATGTACACATATATGCATTAGATATACACAGAAAATAAATTCTTTGGGGGCTTGTTTGCAACAAAGTACAAAATTTTCATCTTTCTTTCAGGTTTTTAAGACACTCTAATAATCCCATTTGGTGTGGAAAGGGTATTCCTTCTTCAGTATAAATTCCACTGTTTCACTGAGTTCCTACAAAGACAAAAGTTAACACCTTCATCCTGTTAGACAAAAGGAATGTGAATATATATTGAAAACAAAGACTAATCTTTTTGAGGCTTCCTCGTTATTTGCCTGATCCAACATAATACCTGACTTCCTTTTGATTTATAGTCCCAGACAATGACTGTCCTTTCAGTTACAGCCACGACACGTTTCAGCTGAGGTAGGAAATCACATCCAGTGATCCAAGCAGTATCCTGATGAAAATAAAAAGGGTAGCTAAAGGATTTTCTCTGTAAATTTATAAACTTTTCCATCGTTTAAGTCCACATTTTAAACCATCTCCACATAAATCTAGCCAGCTGCTAGGTCCAGCCCCAGCTAACACAACTGAGTGTTCTAACTCCAGGAATAGCTCATTACATGAAGTTACAGAGGTGCCAGGCTCAACCTATGCTATCAGTGACTCATCTCAGATGCACAGATGTTGCACTTGAGAGGACACAATACACATATACTGTTAGTTGAATTGTAATGACACTCTGAAAAAAGCACTCTGAGTAGTGGAATACACTAAAATATCCATTCTAAAGCAGATTAAATTGTTAGTTGGATACAGTTTAGTTCAAAACAAAAGAAAGTTAAAGGCAGTCAAAATTTCAGCTGTAATGGAACAAACCCTACTGAAATGAATGTTTATGAAAATAAATAACATATTAAATAATTTTAATTCTCCCAATAGGTAGATCAAATATTTACAAAGATATACATCCATATTAAGCCATTGTTCAAGTATGCCTCCAATTATACAGGTCTTAATGTAAAATAATTTCTTTTGCACAGTGTAAGATTAGAGACTCAAATTCAGTACCACATCGGCCAGAATTTTGTTTTTCGTTGAAACATTAATATCTGTTTGATTCTTTTCCCTCTAAAGTGTAATGGACCTTTCTAAATGAGAGAGGGATTGAAATGGAATATGCTCCATTTGCTATGTCTGCAATGGCACAATTATCTATTTCAAATAATTCAGAACATCTGTAAAGTAACACTGACTGAAATGTCTTTCATTTATAGATTAAAGTGACAAAGAAACATTTGACACAGACTTAAACAACACTGTTATTGCAGTTCTTCAAGTACCTACCTGTAACCTCTAAAAAACTAGTTCCAGTGGACGTACTTGAAACAGCTAAAACAGGGACCTATGTTACTAAAGATACAGTTTACATCTACAAAGTGAGGTAGGAATAAAAAGCACAATACTAAACCCATGGTGAACTGAAGGCAGCTGCTGATGCTTCTACTTTTATTTCCATTGTTGTACACTGACGTGCAGAAACAGACTCCACAGTCACTGAGATTGTAAAGTAGGTATGTTTATTCAGCGCCGGGCAGCACGGGGGCTAGTCCCACCAAGGTTGTGTGCACCTGACACGGCAACTCGCTTCAAATTTAATCAGTCAAGTGTTACATATACATAAGATTTCCCAATATGCCTATACATATGCATAACCTGTCCCTGCTTCATATTAAAACTAGTCCCAAGAGGTCACTCCCCTAAGTTCCTCCTGATTGCGCCTGCGCAGCACCTCTTTATGGTGGTCATCGGGGGTCGTAGAGATGAAGGCTGTAGGTCTTCCTCACGGTAAACTTTTAACCTTCTCCTCTTGCGCAGGCTCAGTTACTTGGTGTTTATCCAACCCACGAGGTCAACCTTGACCAGTTCTTGGGGCAACCATCTATTCCTTATCAGTAACTGTCCTTTGTGAGGGATTACAGGACTCCCCGTTTCAGTGGGTTTGTACAATAATGTGTAATGCATCAAATCCTATCTACTAGCATAACTCTTTTATGTTATTCAACAATCTAGATAATCATTAAACAGTGATTGATCTACCAAGACCCCTCTAACCCCAGTAATTTGCCTGCTAATATTCCTTTAACCCCTTCTCTCAACACAATATTGTTAGTGTAAAGGGTCTATTGCAGGTGATGCATTTACAAGGATTTCTTGCGCTGTTTTCTACAATAAACACATGGAAAATGTCAGTCCCGCAAAGGCCTTATGGATTGTTTGGTAATTCTTATGGAAGACTTTGTTAACTATGACTTTTTGGGGTCCTTATAATACTGTCAGATAACAATAACTAACAGGTGTGAAAAAGATGATTTTACATTTGTAATTAAGCTACTATTTTGTAGTGCTGGCTTGTGATGGTGCAGAGTAACACAGCTGCATCTTGCAAAGGTTTTGCAGGCTGTCACATGTAGTGAGATGGTACAGAGGCAAAGAACAAAACCAAGCAGTAAGAAGAATCTTTGCATTTGACTGCTGACAGAGAAAGTCTAAGGGGCAGAAGTCCCTTTGCTTTCTTTTTTGTGTTGTAGTGGAAGTTTAGGCAATAAAACAAGCCCTGATGAAAGGACTTAAAACATTGATACCAAAACCTTTATTTCATATACTTGCCTAGAAATACAACCAAGAATCTCTATTACTTTGAAACAATGAAACAAAATAAATCACATTACATGACACTGATCTGAGAAGGCATGACTAATCCTTATTTACAAATCAAATGCCCCCCCTCCCATGAAAAGTTCTATCCCCCATAGATGCTGTCCTGGTAACTGAATCTTTCCAAGTCAGTCAGTATATGCCTTGAGAGGGGACTTATCTCAGTTGAACACAGAGTATTTCTCACCTATTTGGGAGAAACAACTCAGTTAACCTGTGAGGATAATCATGGAAGACAGAAGAAAGTCAGATGTCTGATAACAGTTAAGGAATAATGAGTGGGAAAGACTAGACATTAGCTTGGCAACTCAAAGGAAACATTTTCATCATACTTAAAATGTCTTTTAGGCATGTTAGCTCAAGGCTACTATTCTGTTTTCCCATACTGAAGGTCAAATTCAAATACGTTGTGAACATAGGACAGAGTGAAAATGGTGTTGTCATTTGGGCTGGCAGGGGATATGAACATTTAAAGAGAAGTGACTTGTTCACTACCAGTATTCCCATCATCATTCAATGATGATTCTATGCTGACTACTACTTTGGGACCTGGACAATTAATCCATGCATTCTGGTGGGTTTTTTTGGTGGTCATATTATAAAACAAAAGTCATAAGGTACTACGTCAAATACTGTACAGTTTTAAGTGTATTATATTTATGTCTCTATTCTTTTCACTCAGTCACATAATCCCATCAAGAAATGAAATCAGGTTTTCTTGAAGTGACCTGTTCTCCATAATATCCCTGGAACAAAACAGTAAATGATCTGTACTCATAGTTCAAGTTCCATTTATACCACTGTGATGCTGGGAAAGTTCTGATGGCTGCAGTCCACTGGATTTTATTTCTACAACTACTATGTTTCACAGCCTTTCTGGCTCAATATCCTCAGGGCCAAGACCTCTGTTACTCTGGTTGAGTAAATCTCTGTCCTGAAACACCTTGAGAGTGAGAATACTGAACAGAAGAAGGTAGAGGAATCTAAGGATTGTTCTGCAGTGTTAGCCACCCTCTAAACACATCATTGTTTATCAATGCATGGAGGGTTTGGAGTCTGATAACTTATCTCTGAATTCAGTACCTTACTTCATTTGCACAAAGTTGTATACAAATATATAGCTTGATCAGTTAGCTAATGCCAGTATTGGTGACAATGTTAAAGCGGATGAAAATGGGATAATAATTGTAGTGAGAAAAGAATGGACTGCAGCTCCAAAAAAGAGACATGTAAACCCTGCAAGGCAAAGGCAGCTTTCTCTCTTTAGCTCTTCAGAAATTAATCATAAAGTATTATTCACAGTTGTACATGATAATCATTTGGTGCTGAGGTTTTCAACTAGTATAGTTCACCATACCTTTAATAAGCAAATGGTGGGTGATGATTTGCACTCACATAAGATATTGTCCTTTGATTTTTAATAAGTGTTTAGAAAAAAGCTATTAAAATGCAAAGCTTCAATTTTAGTAAGCAAGCTTTACAATAGAAAAACTGTGATGCAATTCTAGAGATATATCTCTCAAACAATCCCCAAGTTAATAAATTTAATAGCATCATATATTTCAACTGTCTGGAAAGTGGAATGTATTATCTCAAAAAATTCCAGAATTTTATTTCAATGCAATTAGGGATTAGGATATAGAATTTTAATTTTAAGAATAAAGTACCTTAAAATATTATGTTCTGCAAGCATAAAAATCTTTTAACAACCATCAAAAAGTTCAGGAACCTCAAGCCCAGCAATAGCCATTTTAATTCTATTTTCAGTGCAGTAGTTGGAGGAAGGATGAGAAGAACGTAAATTGGCTAAGGACAGAACTGTGCAAACTCTAAGAAGAATGTTAGAGAAGATTGCCTATTCCCTAAGACAACACAGAGCACAAAGCAGAAGAGGATCATTTTTAACTAGACCACCTGAAAATTTTACAATTCTGATACCAAAAAAGTGAATATAACACAAGAACAGAAGTAATATGACATCACCAAATACCGTTAAATCTGTCAGACATAGAGCCAGAAGGATTTCATAGCATTGCAGGCATGGGCTTCTCTTTTCTCTTCAGTAACCATGAGCTCTCCAGTCAATTAAATGTCCTTGGGAAGCCAAAGATTTTCCCCCTCAAAGACTTTACACCCCATGGTAGGGACTGCCATCCCTAGTAGTAATGATTCCAACTGATCCAGTGATCCTCAGCAGCAGTGATCCTCCATCCCAAAGGGGAGGAATCCATACTATTTCTAACCTTCTTGGTTTCCCTAGGAAAGGCTGAAAAAGTGGACATACCTCAGCTGGGAAAGGATGGGAGAGTGGCATGTAACAACAGACCCAGCAGATCTGGTGCAGAGCTGAACAGAAGTGGGTGCACACAGATAATAAACAGAGGATACTAAAACTACCAGTTTTGGTATTGTATTTGTTCGGAATCACAATCCTAACAATTATGGTACTACACCATAATATTGAGAGATACCACTATGTCAAACATATCCTGCTTTCACACTTTTTAAGGCAGAGATATCCTTCAACAGTGCCTAATTCTGCCATGGCTGCCAGGTAGCATCCTACTGTCACAGCAAAAAGACCTCCACATCCACGGAGGAATCATTCTAAGATTAGTGCTTAGTGCTCAGAAAGCAAAAGGACCCTTCAGCCACATGCTGCCCACTGCAGCATCAGGCTGGCGCTCCAGCTTCTTCCAGCTTCTTCCCCTTGGCATCTCCAAGAACAAGCACCAAACATTGTTCTGATCTCACCTTTGCATATTTGGACTGGGGAAGTTGTTCCTACATGCAAAGCAGGAACAAACTACTAAAATTCACTCTTGTAACATATCTGTAGGAGAAGCTCTAAGCTGATTCTAGCCAAAGTCTGGAAAGGTAATAGGTAAAGGACAATTTGGTAGAAAAAGCAGCATTTATCTGGGGTTTCTTTTTATCAGAGGAAAGGAATCAAGTTACTCAATTGTTTCTATAACTGAAAGGAATAAATTGAACCTGTTTGACCTATGGCACCCTATGACAATTTATGCAGAACTCTCAAGGTTGGAAGTAGCATTAGAATAATACTCAGTTTCTAATTATTTCACTCTAGTACCTACTGATTTTTAATTAAAATGATTTAACAAGGAGGAAAATGAACTTACTTCAACACTGGTGGTTGCCAGAACACTCATCTGAAAAAAAAATGTTGTCACAATAACAAGTTAGCAATTAAATTAAAAGTCTGAACACAGTCAGCTCTCCTGTATCATAGGCAGAACAGAATAATAATAACCAACAGAAAGTTTGCAGTTCAGATCTTCTGAGAAAGATCTTTAACCTACCTACTGTCTGTTCCCCTATATATAGTCAGGAACTTAAAACCTCTCTCTCACAATTGTTTCATGGTTTGTTTGTTGGTTTGTTGTTTTGGCGTTTTTGTTGGGTTTTTTTTTGGTTTTTTTTTTTTAAATTGAGATGTTGGAGTGAGAAAATAAGTAAAAAAAGACCATTTTTTTTATAGTGGAGTACAGATCAGCTGTACTGATGGAATTGTGCTTCTAATGGTCCTTCACAGCTAGAACAACTTCAACTCCTGTAAGAGGCAGGATGTGCCATACAGAAACTCAAGGTAATGCTGGTCCAGGTGACATTTCAGCTAGTGCCAGCCAAATACCAGGTAGAGGTAGCACCTGAGGCTGCAATTAGGAATACACATATTGGTACAGCACCCTTCAGCAAAGTTAACTATTGGTGGATGGTGTAGCATGTGACTCAAAACCTGAAGTGTTTAAAGTCACAGGGTGGTAGGCATACTTGTCACCATCATCCAGTAGAGACAGGGTTACCTTTTTTGTCTTTTAACAAAACTATTACTCACTTTTCAAAAGTAGTTTCAACCTTTTGCCTTCTGAAACACCCCTAGCTGCTTTTTCACCTCCTCTTGCCCCTGCCCCTCATCAGTAATTAGGCAGTGGTGCCTCATTCCCATCCCAGCAGTTCCACATTTCATAAACCAAGAAGCTAGGATCAAAGTCTTTCTTCCCATAGAAGTGTGATGCCCAGTGTCATCATGGACAGGCTTCAAACAGAGTTTAAAACTACTGTTAATCAAGAGTTTAATATCCACGCACTGTTATCAGATTTGGCTTTATGTACAGTAACATTAAATACAGTGTGCACAGAGAATTTTCCTTAAGGCTCCCTACTCCTACAGGTCTTCTGTGCTGATCAAGGCAGCATCCATGCCTGAGAACCTGAGAAGCATAAGTGTCTCATTTTCTAGGGTACGCAGGAAATGATTGATAATGCAGAAATGCATACAGGTGTTGAAGCATATTAGGTCCACATTTGTTGCAGAAAGCAATGCTTATCCCTCAGATAGAATCATAGAATCATTTCGCTTGGAAAAGACCTTCAAGGTCATTGAGTCCAACCATTAACCTAGCACTGCCAAATCCACTGCTAAACCATGTCCCTAAGTGCCACATCTACATGTCTTTTAAATACCTCCAGGGATGGTAACTCAACCACTTCCCTGGGCAGCCTGTTCCAGTGCTTGATAACCCTTTTGGTGAAGAAATTTTTCCTAATATCCAATCTAAACCTCCCCTGGTGCAACTTGAGGCCATTTCCTCTTGTCCTGTCACTTGTTACTTGGGAGAAGACACCAAACTCCACCTTGCTACAACCCCCTTTCAGGTAGTTGTAGAGACCAATAAAGTCTCCCCTCAGCTTCCTTTTCTCCAGACTAAACAGCCCCGGTTCCCTCAGCTGCTCCTCATAAGACTTGTTCTCTAGACCCTTCACCAACTTGGTTGCCCTTCTCTGGACATGCTCTAGCACCTCAATGTCTCTCTTGTAGTGAGGGACCCAAAACTGAACATAGTATTTGACATGTGGCCTCACCAGTGCAGAGACTTGGCTGGTCTACAAGTGAGTACTTCTTTGCCTTCACTTTAGGTTCCAATAGCTGTAGATATGTAAGAGAACATAGGATTTCTTATCACAGCAACCAGGGTTAAAAAAAGTCTCCAGGCCCTCTTTAATCAATAATTAGATTCACTAGCAATTTATGTAGTGGATGATGGAAGACTGTCACTGGTGAAACAGGAGATGATCTTGAAAGCTATCCTGATGTATACAGACTAAATTAAGCATTCTTAATGCCATCTAACATGACTGACACTAATTATTTGCTGATAAAAAAATCTGCTTAATTCTTATTTAACTGAAGTTTAGTAAATTGACAAGCAGTATTGTTCCTATTCTTATTTGTAAATTAGGGTTTTTTTAAAGTTTTTAACTATCCTCAGTTTCTACCCAGTACCAAATAAAAAGTCATTAGATTGTCAACTGACTCCAAGGATATAACACAACCATTAAGGAAACTGTCAAGTTATATTTGCTTTCCAAAGAGAATAATACTAAGCTGATCTTTAGGAAAGCTTGGTTGCACTGGACATCTATTTACACCAGGGTCAATGAACAGAATATGGCCCTGTCTCTTCCTCCACATATATGTTTCTTAATAGTCAAATGCCCCAGAAGTAGCACAGTTAAAATCTGTATTATATTAGATTCACTAATTATATCTGACCAAATATTATTCATTCATGTACATGGAACACACTGACTTCTGTGGGATACATGTGCATCCCAAGAACACCATATGTTCCATTATCTTAAAAATGCAACAATTACACAAAAATAAGCCTCTGTCTATTTGTTAATGCACTGCTCATGAACTCATATTTTGGCCTCTCCATCCAGAGTACAAGCCTCACCAAGCAGCATCTTCAGGGCAAACATCTTCATATTCCCTTACCAATATGCTGCAAAGCCACACTAGACAAAAAAACTCAATAGCTGAGATTTTAAGGCCAGGTCTCTTTAAATCCTTGGTCTTTTAGAGAAGAAGAATGATGCAAAAGGTGCTAACTCCATATTTGTCTTTGTGATGTGAAGGCATATTCTAGCAATAGGACTCAAATGACTGCAATACTAAAGAACTAGAGTTTTCTCTTACTTGCATCAAGATATATCAGAGCAATTCTAATGAAGTCAAAAGTCATTTGCTCAGGTCAGCTGAGACAGAGATCATATCATGAGTAAACTGCTGTTGTAATGCCGTAGTCATTTTTAGAACATACAGTTTTATAAGTGGGATTTGAGGTCTCTAATTCACTGTGTTGAGCAGCTGCATGTAAAATCATTTACAATGCAGTCACTGATGTCAGAGTGACATCAGTCCAGTCTATGAGGAGGTAACAGTTCAACTTGAAAACCACATGGGGAGGTAGGGGGTGGGGAAGGGAGCTATTTTTAACATTATACTTTGTGAAATTATTTTTCGTAGGTACGTAAGAGGGATAATGCTCTGGAGGACAGAGAACTAGGCTTTCAAATAAATTATTTCAGTATTTACCAAAACTGCAGTGCTGCTTTGTTGTTTAATCATCCACAGGAGTCCTTTCTTGCTTTACACCCTCCTGTCATAAGCATTATGCACTAATTAGCTAAACTCCCTAGAAGGCATTAGTGCTGCTTTAAAGCTTTACTGCATTGTCTGAAACAAATTTTAATAAACTGGTTGCATTAAAATTGTACAAATGTAAAGTGCCAATGAGCAGAGATGTGTGATGTACCTCATAGCATCTAGAAGTGCATACCTCTAAGTAGTAATATAATAATCTGGGAGACTCATTTACAAATTCTACTTTAACAGCGTCTTAAGCCTGAACTTCTACTTAAAATGGTACAGTTCTTACAGGTTGCTGATAAGGGGAGTAACTGTGAAGCAGTGTCATATAGACTGGCAGAAAATTCAAGACTTTCAAGGTTCTAGATGTTGCTGTATTGAATAACTCTTCTTTGCAAACAACTGATAAATGTTTCTGTCCATTCTAGATATTCTCAGTATCTTTAGAAAACAGTTAATCTCTGGTTTCCACTGAATATGCAAAAGTTAATTCCAATAGTGTATTTTGTGTTAAGGGAAACTTTTTCTAAAAAGAAACACAGATTATTTTCTATTAAACTAACTTCTGTTAAGAATGTCTTTTATTAGCCATTTCTACTTTCCATCAACTTCTGTGGACTGTTCAGTAGGTATAATTGAAAATAACAATGTATATTTCCTATGTACTTAAAAAATATAGAAAAAGTTAACTTTAATAAAAAAAGATATCTAGCTTTTTTTTTTATGGGTAAGTTTGCATGCTAAATCACAGTTCACTCAGTTCCCATATATACTGCCTAATGGAGTAATAAAGTTTGCTTGAGTCAGAATTACCTGACTGTTAAAAATGGTTAGCACTCCTTTCTGAGAGGATGTCATTGTGAAATCCAGATAAGGCACCTTCACTATACTCTTAATCACATCTTGTCTCTTGACAAATGTCAATGACAAAATATTACTCTTCATCTTACAAACACAGAATATCTAAACAAATAGAACCATAATATAAAGAACATTTTCTCTTCCTGAAATGCATATTGGTACCAACTCTAAGGCAATAATAGTGCATTATAACATAGACTATCCTATACTTGATTTAAATAATAATGTTGCATTTTTAAATATCATTAGTTCTTTCTATACTATTTAAATAATACAGAAAGCAGCATGAATAATGAGCAGACATGCGATCTTAACATTGCACTTTCAATAAATCGTGCAACACACAGCATTAAAAAAAATAATTAGTTTTGGATGCAAGATGAAGTATGTCACCTGCATGAGTAATCTGCTGTTTTTCAGATACAAAGAAAACCATGTTTTCTTCTTTCATCTGGGAAGACATGGCATCACTTTCTCCTATGAAATATCCAAAAATCTAAACAAAAAAAAATAGAACAAACCAAGCAACTTATAACAAAATTACACGTCTGATCTTTTGCTTCTACCCAGCATGCAGAACACTGCCCAAAGAAAGGGCATCTTAGAAATCCCTTACAGCTGCATAAATGGCTTCTGCTGACTCCAACACGGAGACAGGGGATCCCAACAAGCCCCACCCCATAATGTCTACCAGAGGATGACAAAGAGGATAACAGATGAAGCAAAATGCAATTTACACATCTTTCAGATGTTTGCCACTAAAAAAAAGAGCTTTCAAAGTGCTACCTACATTTGGGAAAGATAAAGAGGTCAGTTTCCCAAGTCATTGATAAATGATAGCTGTTAGACTGTCCACAGCAGGTCTTTTAAATTTTGAAGCCAGTAAATGACTAAGGGTAGATCCTAATTTAATTAAAGAGAAGATTTAAAATTACTTTAATTTGTTTTTTATGATAAAAAAGTGTCCTTTGAGTATGGCTATACTATTCTGGAGACAGCTGGAAACTTAGGAAACCCTTGAACATGGAGGCACTTGAAAAAGAGAAACATCAGGAAGATAAAGAAATAGGAACACTCACACAAGGTCATGGAAATATATTTGGAAGATTTTGTCAAACTAAAGAGAGGCCAGATATGGAGAGGTAAATTTGAAAAAATTAGATCTCTGAGAGGAGGAAGAGAGGAACAAAGGGTCAGGGGTAGAGTTTTGGGAAAGGGGAACAGGGGGAGAGAAAGACTGGACTGAGATTATAAAAGAGAAATATCAAAGGAACAAAGTGATGTTTATCCCCCTTCCTTGACTTTCAAGATTGAGGACATGCTCAGCGGTGCCAAAGCAGCAGGGGAGCTCAGAAGGACAGGGGTGAAATACACTCCTTTTAGAAAAAAATCAGAAAACTGGAGCACAGACAGCAGAAACCATGATGGCTATTTAGGATGTTACAGAAAGTAACTGTTACCTATGATACATTTGAAAAATTAAGTAATCAAGAGGAAGCTGAAGCAACATCAAGGGTACTTACATTGTAAGTAAGTACCACAAAACGTGTAAAACTGTGGATGCTATGGAATTACCCTTTTTATGTAGGTTCAGAATTTACAAATGGATAGATTAAAAGTCCATCACAGGATACTAAACACAGAGTGCAGTTGCAACTCTGGTACAGAAAATCCTTAAGCTATGTGCAGCCAGAAGCTAGGAGGGGTAAACCAGATCTACTATTTCATAGTTACCTCATTCTTACATGCTTTTTACATGTTTTTTTATATTTATCACCATTAGAGACACAAAAATGGATTATATGGATCTCACCCATCTACAGACTCAAATAATACATACAGAATTCACTGGTTAAAAAACTCTCTACGAAAATGCTGCTATACTTCTAAAGCTTCACATTTAAAGCAAAGGCCAGATTTTCCCTGTGAAAAGAGGAAGAGGAAGAAGAGGAAGCAGAGGAAAATGAGAAAAGAGAAAAAAGAGTGGAAGTATTTCTGATGGTTTAGCTAAAGATAGACTTATCCTCAGAGCACATATTGCATACTGTAGTCATAAGACATTTTGCATTTTGTCAAGAAGCCTGAGGCCAATGCATATCAGTGAAGTAGTTCAGAAGACCTGGACATACACAGGCTCCATGCTCCAGATCCTCCTGCCTTGTCAGGAATATAGTATATCAAACTTTGTTTGAGGATAAGCAGTTCTGGTAGACAACTCAGTGCTCTTTCACAAAACAAGCAGGAAAAAATTTTTATTTATTTAGGTCATGATTTAACATGTATCCATGTGCATCTGCATAACAGGCTCAAGGATCTTGGTTCAGAGACAGCAGGGGCCAACCTCTTCAACTCATGTAATCCAGTGGTGCATAATTAATGTTTAATAAGAATTTTGATTTGCGAGTTCAGCTGGTGTGCCAAACAGATAGGAGTAGGAGAGAAATAATACCTACAAATAAAAATGTAACCTACCCAGGCTTTATTTAATTAATTCCAATTAACCTTTCTTATCAGACCTCCAATGGCATGCCCTTATAAAGACAGATTTGTCTCACAGTTGGAAAGAGCTGAATAAGAAAAAACATACATATTTGGAATAAAAAATAGTCCTGCTTGCTGAAATTACTGGACTGATTTTGTAACCAGCACAGTATCAGCAAATCTTGCTCTTAAGAATCTGCTAGAATTAGCAGCATGGGTTCTCCCATGTGTTAAGCTGTTTTGCATGATATATTTAGAAGTCTGAAATTAGCCATAGATAGTCATCAGAAAATCCAATACAAGGAATCTCTTAGCAAAAAGCTTGTAGAGACAACACTGTCATTTGCAAAATACCCACCTATTTACCCACATGAAAAAGGGGGGAAAGGCAGGGCTCAGCAAAGGTCTTCCATACTTAAGCTTCCACTGGTAAGATAGCCTGAAAGAACTAGTTCTCACTCTAGTGAAATAGGTTAGGGATGTCTCTAGGGATTATTTTTATATTTACAACTTCCACTTGCACTGAATACTGATCTCCTGATGCTCAAGGTTCACATTCCAGGCTTTGGCACTAGGAACATAGAATTTTTCTTACTCAGACTAGAATTATAATAGCATCGGGCACAGAATAACAGAAGCTAGAAAGAGCTACATTTTTACAATATTACAAACTTCTTCAGCTCTCAAGGCACATACCAGAAAGGATATCATCACTCAAATTTCACAAGAGAAATTCCAAATGCAGATTTTAGCCTCCTATCTTCAAAAGTCTTCCCTGGAAACTTACATTTAATCAACAAATGGACACATGCAAGTTTCTAAATTGTTTACTAAAACAAACATGGATCCTCTTTCTTTCTCAACTTCTTAAAATTCAACATAACTTCTTGAATAGAATAACAGCAACAATAAGTTACTCTAAGCCAGTTCTTCAATTTAGTTTTTGTCTAGATCAAACAAAACAATACATTTTATCTAATTTTATAGCTTCAAAGGCATATCTGTTTTCCAAATAATTTTTTTTTTAGGAAATGAATGGTGGCCAGGATAAATAACAACATGAGTGTGCCCCAGTATGCCATGGAGCTCATGAACAACAGACTCAAGCACAACACATAATCAACAGCTAAATACTGTTACCTTTAAAAATTCTAATTAGTTGTTTATATTTAATGGAGCTTTATAAATCCTTAATTCACACCATTCTGTCCTTGCATCAAGGTTGTTGCTAATCTTCCTGAAAAAGTTCTTAACATTATGATCCTTGACTTCTGCACCAAAAAGTGTCTGTGTGGTTGTATAGAACTTATCATAGTCTATCTCATCTGTATGGGAGGGACAATATCCACAGAGTTAAAAACTGGCAAGCTACAGCTTCCTTCCTTATTCCCCCCTACCTCCTGTTTTATTTCTCCTTCAATATCAATAGTATGCAAGTCCTAGCTCCTCGCACTGTATTCACTAAAGCATTTTGAAACAGAAAAAATATAACTGAACTGTAATTGAAGGTGAAAAAAACTGTTCATGGCATTAGCTATGCATAAGCAAACATGCATTTACATTTGTTCACTGATCTTCCAGTTAGTGAAATCATTAATTCACATTCATTAACACAATCACACATTTTTGTGATCAACAAAATTCTAAAGTACTTCAGAGAAGCACATCAGTGGTAATGAGTAGAGGCTGGTATCTTCTGCCATTCAAAAAAAATAGAGCTCATGGAGAAATTACGAGAAAAGTTGTTGTCCCTCTTTTTATTCTCCTCATCAAGGTAACTTGTGTAATCCTAGATTATTTTTGGTTTTATACCAGTGCAGATGTTGGTGCTTTATTAAGTAGATGATTAAGTTTTGGATGTGGAAATCTGACTAGAACAGGCAGGCTAAAATAACCCCTTTGACCCTAATTAGTGTCCTTGCTCCCAAATTTAACAGAGGCACCATGAATTCATAAAGTTTAAATCCAGAAGAGACCTTGGGATCTTCTATTTTCACCTCCTCTGTGTTACAGATCATTAAATATCAGTCATTTATCACTATAATGAGCCCAACAGCTTTGTTCTAAAGCATAACTTGTGGAAAGGTATCAATTTTAATCTGCAGGCACAAAGAGATGAAGAATCCATCATGTTTGTTCTAAAGGTTAATTGTTCACATTATTAAGATTTAAGCCTCCTATTTGAATTTGTGTGGTTTCATCTTCCATTCAAGCAGTGGTGGGAATGTCTTCAAGTAATAGTTGCTATATTCTCTTACTAGAGGCCTTTGAACCTGAATTACTTCTCCATTTTTTTCTCTTGTTAATTAAATCAGATTGCACTTTCTGTCTCCTACTGCAACACTTTCCTTCAGGCCTCAAAATAATGTTTGTGATTCTTTTCCACATTCTTCAGCTTTTCAATATCTTTGAAGAATGCTGATACCATGTTGCTGTGCTATACCTTAATAAGCAAATTTGTACTCTGGTCAAATAATGAATTTCAGTCTATTTGTTAAACTCACTTTTCTCTAGACCATATTGATCAATTTCTTTGTATTTTTCTTTAGCAATTGATCTCCAGATCAGTTTTTCTCTTACTTCACCCAACGCTAATGATAGGCACACTGGTCAAGGCTCTCTTGAATTGCTGTGCATGGAGTATCTGCTCCATGCAGATTCTGTAGTTGAAAGGAAAGGAAAAATTATATTTTGTATTTCTTTGTGGCTGTCTAAAGGATTGATGTCAATCAGGCATGTTTCAAGAGTACGAAAATCACTTCTTCAAAAAAAACCCATATAAATACCATAGTCTTCACACACACTTGGGAAAATCAGCAGAACAACATCTTTGAAACATATAGGAAAGACAACAATTAGGTATTAAACAAATAATGCAAGTAAGTGTCTCTGCATGAAATAGCTCTTCAGGGAAAGTAGTGTTTCAAGATATGCTACCTAACATGAGCAATCCAACTGCTTAAAGTTCTATCATTTCCACTGGGAAAAACATACAAGTTTCTGGGTACTCCTGCTCAACAGCAATGACTATGCCTTTAGATTAGAATAAGGAAAAGAGTTTGGCAGAGAAAAGCAGCGCTGGTTCCTGGAAAAGGGAGGCATAGCTTGAGGGTGCCTTTTTGCTAGTTCCAACATTAATTCTCCACGAAAATATGTGTCAAGGTACTCAGTGGTTGGTCAGATACTGTATCTTGGTCACAGTTATGGTGTATTTGATATATTGCTTCTAGCTGAATCCTTGTTATGCAGTGTTTCCTGTTGATCAATTTTTCCAGTCTCTGTCATCTCAGCTTGTACGACATCAGGCTATACTCTCATTTCCCAGTTAATAACAGTGGGTGATGGTTTATAAAAGGTATTAACATCCATCCTCAGAATGGAAAGATTAAGAACAGAAAGCTATGTTTTGTTTTCTTGCAATCACCCATGAAGTAAGTTCATGTTATATAGCACAATGAAAATACATGGAAACCCCCAAAAAGGAACTATTGCTTTCAGTACTGACCGATTCTGTTGTCTTCAATGTTTAAGCTCAAAAAAATGTACAGTACAATTTTAAAATAAGATGTGATGACTGAATGGACTGACATACAAAAGTGGAGAAGATAGGAACTGCATTAAGAGATAAGCAAAGTCTAAAAGGGAAATGTAATATTAAATTGATGAGTAACAGGAAGTCCTTGCATTAGTAAGTCTACAGTAGAATTATCTGAATGAAAAGTATTTTATTTCCTGTCTCCTTTACTGATACTGTGGAAAGCACTGGATATGGAATTCAGTAAAGTTAATATTCAGAAGTCAAACCTCCCAGCTCCCCTCTTCTTAGTACATAATCATATTAGTCTCAATTATTGGAAATTCTCAGACCAGTACAAAGTTAATGATATGTATGGGTGCAAAGAACAGCAAGCTCATTGCAGGACTGGCAGCTCATTTGAAAAATCAGTAATTTTCAATCTTTGCTTCAAGAACTATCCTAAGTCTATGAAATTCTATCCAAGTTTTAAAATTCTGACCATGTTATTTGATAGCTTATAACAAATAACCCAAAGCTACTGCAGAAGACAAACCAGCAAAAGGTGACAAATCTTTCCTGCCTCTAGTGGATTGCCAGTCACCCTTTCATGTAGTCTCATTCAAAGGCAAATTGTTCCCAAGTAAAATAATGGTTCAGAATAGCCTAGAGAAAACACAGTAGATCTAAAATGGCCTTAGCTGTCCTTAAAGAGGCTCTGGCACATAAGAGACTTTGGTTTTGATTTTTGTCCAGATCAAGTCCAGCCATTAAAAAAAAAAAATAAAATCAATCCCTGAAGCTGCCTTCTTTTGATGAACTAAGATACCTATCCTTTGCTATTTCATCCTTTTAAATATTCTCTTAAGCCTGGCTGTGTGTGCAGGTGAATCAGGATAGAGCTGCTAGAGTTCAGAGCGGCTGAACTCTCTGACTGGTATGGGGCTGGGCAAGTAAACTTTTCATTAATTTTAGCAATGTAAAAATTAAAGTTCTTCCATGAAACCATGCTGAAGGAGTGCTGTGCAGTTCACATCTACATGAGCTCACTCTTCTCTGCTGACTTCATTCTTCACTTTGCTTTTGCCATATTATTGCCCCACAAGCAGTATCACACTCCTTACTATGAAGTGCATTTCTCTTCTGTGTCACTAACAATAGTTGAAATGACCAAATGATAATTTTAAAAATCATATTTCCTATGCACTATTTATTGATTTGTATGTCGGAATATGGAAAAAGACAACAGGCCAGTGAGTTGTAATTACTTTCACTTCATGTTTGTCACACTAACTAGAAGCTGCAGCATAGGAATAAACTCCTGTGGAAGGTTATTCCTTTAAAATAAACAGTTTGTATCTCAACTGAATTTCACAGGGTTATTGTTGCAAAACCTGGTGTTACTGGTCTTACACCGGTTTTACAACATTAGTGTTTAGGGTTCAAGCTGCCCTATGGGCTGTGTCTATACCACCAAGGGAGGTACAATGTCAGCAGGTACATGTATCACCACTTGTTTTAATCTACTTAGCAAGAAACAGGTGCCACAGAGACATCAATATGCATCTGCCACCTAAGCATGTACCACAGTACCACACAGGTTTGTATAGCCAAGATGAAGTTCATCTCACCTAACTTAGGCATCTGAAAGTTAATCATTCAAGTCACCTTATATGCCAGTCAATAATAATAAACACTTTCAGAGAGTGATTCATCTTACTGGTGTTAAGTACTTAACTTTTAAATACATTATTTAGGGGAGATGAATCACACCTGCAGGGAGTACAGCTATTTGTACACACATCAGGTATACTAGAGCTCCGATGTCATGGTACATGCTGCAGCCAACTTCCAACTGTAGCACACATGTTCTGACAGCATCTCATGACCTCCCAGGATTGCCCATTTGGGTCCCCTCCCTGCTGCAAACACTTGTGTGCTTGCTTCAGTGAACTGTGTTTGAGCCAAACACTTTTCTCAGTCCAGAATATTCTTAGATTCTTGCAACTTTTCCACTTAGCCTGCTTTATGATTTTAAGTTCACATCCCAATATGGACTAGATTATATTGCTAGGATTACAAATTCTGCAAGATCAAGCCCTAATTTTGAACTTTTGCCATTAGGCGTGCCTTTTTTTCCCTACATATTGTATTATCAACAGATGTAGATCTATATTAAAAGCCTTGTTTTAATGCCAAGTGGTTGTGAACAGATGAAAGGTTTCTTCAGGCCGTAAAGTCTCCCTTGCTCTATAGGTATACACCGCAGCTATATATAGATACAGTGAATACCTGGCTTTCATCTGCTTTTAAGGCTAAAGAATAGGAAAGAGAGCATGTAAGAAAAAAAATGCCAGGAGAAGGCTGTAAAAATCCAAAAGAAAAAGTTGAAGCCAAGTAGCCAGAGGTTTTCCCTTCTTTCACTTTCCCTTTCCCCTTCCCTTTCCCTTCCCCTTCATTTCCTTTTATTTTCCTTTTCCTTTCCTTTCAGAGGGCTGCAGTCTGGTTGCCTACTATGCACTTTAAAATAAGTTTTACCAAGTTCAAAACAGGCAGCAAAACCCCAGTATCATCTGATTCCTGAAACAAATTTATTGTGTATAGACAAAAGCTTCTCTTCTCTTTTCTGCTCACTCTCTGCTTGTCAGGAAAGATGGGAATGATCCTGTGACTTGAAAGGCATGCTAGCAGAAAATAAAGGAGAAAATGAGCAAAAGCGACATGTAAGTGAATGAACAAATGGGAAATGAAATAGGTCTCTTGAACGCCTTAAAACACTCCTCTTCCACCCCACAATGTTCTCACTGCAAAAGCCCCGATGTGTTTTATAGTATAGTTAGAACTAGGAGTCATGGTCTGTGGTTTGTGTTCCTACATGAGGTTAGAGTAGCAGAGACTTTGGCACTTCATTTACTCTGCTTCAGATTCTTCAGCTCTAACACGTCAGTGACACTCGATGCTCTGATGCCCTGGAACATTTTGAATTACTAAATACAACAAAGGCAGGGAACTTTTGAAGACAGTCCAAGACATCTGCAGACATTCCAGTTGTGAATTATTATTTTCAAGTCTGTTTTTTAAGCTTTTTCTTATACATATGTAAGCATATATCTACACACACATACACGTCAGCCACCTGAAAATTTACAGCCAATGCATTCTTCCATTCCATGTAAATTGTGCATAACAGACAACACATTAAAAGGACTGTTGCAGAAGTGATCTAGGAAGCCCCTATGAGTTTCAAGGATTGTTTTTATAGTACAGGGCTGGGGCTTTGTATTCCAGCTTCTTGTTGTACTGTTTTAACCCCACGAGCTCAGCTACATATATATTTAGTACTTTGAGTTGAGACACACTTCCAGTAAGCCAAACATGTATGCTTCCAGAAATGCAAATACCGGGTTGTGGTTTCTCCTTTCATGCAAGTGTAAAAGTAAAATCTTTTTTTTACAGAACTTCCATTAATATGCATGCATCTTTGATGAGCAGGGTCTGGTCCAAATATAAAATAGTGCAAACATGAAACATGGCAAAGTAGATGTATGGGTTCTTAAATGTTTCAGCTTTTTAACTTCATGAAAAATTAGAAAAGGATTGGCTAATGAATTAATTAGATTACTAAAACCATAGCTGCATTGGCTCTAGTCTGTGTTAGGTAAAAGAGGTGCTGGACTAGAATTAGGAGTCAGGATTCTGTTTCCAGCTCTGCCTTTGACCTGATGATACAATAACACAGCATTTCTTTTTGTTGTGCCTCATATGAATAGTGACACTGCATGGAAGACAAATGGAATTTTGCTCATGAAGTGTTGAATATCACTTGAATAATGTTAGCAATTTGACAGTATTAGTAACATGACAACTATCAAAACAAGCATTGAAGAGATTACATATTGATGGTTCTATTTAATTTTGCTATGAAAAATCCCAAACCAGGAATTCTGAGATATGAATTTTGTAAAATGTAATTTATAGGTTCTCTTTCTCTTATTTTCTAGAAATCCAAAAGATATTTAGAAGGAGTATTTTTAACAGGTGCTGTAGTGAAAAACTACTTAGAAACCCTGAGTATACAATGGAATCTGCAAATGGACAGTATGTTTTCTAATATGTACTACTCACTAAATTACATTTCTCCCCTGTTCTTCCTTACCAGCTTTTTGCTCCTTTCATTTTGCAGCGATAAAACAGGTACAGAATATAAGATTTTCCTTTCAATGCAGAAGATAGAGATGTCTTCTTCTCAATGAGATGTGCCATTTATTTGGCCCAGCCATGTCTTATTGTTAGACTTTCACCATGCAGCAACTGGTCCTAAACCAACCTATGACTGTGTACTGACATAATATTTTTGCACATGGTCTGTCATGCACAGGTAAATCCCTTTCATGGACAAGGAAAAGTGAAAAAATATGCCTTCCCTAAAGCCCATGCTGAAGTACTAGTGATCTGTTACTGGAAATTTTGGAAGGTCATGTGTTCCATTAATCCAGCTTTTAGGGAAAAAATATAACTGATTTGAGAAAAGGCAGCTGCTCCTGCTGCCTCTATAATGAGGGAAAAAAAATAGAAGACCAGTGATGAAGAAACAGACAACTAGCTTTTAGAAGTAGGTTTCAGTTATCAATTAAATCATATTTGATAAATTTGAAAACATAGATTATAAAGTTAACATTGATAAGAATAGTTCCTTTAATCAGTGTTTTATTCTTCTGACCTGACTTTCTCTACTCCCAACCCTTGTGTTACAGCAGTAGTTTGTCATAAAAAATTGCCATGACAAGCCCATAATTTGTATATAGATATGTGTTTTGAAAGATATCATACCTACCTCAACTACCCATGTTTTCAGTCTGGGTCCACAAGGAATCACACCCTCAGTCTAGCCCTTTTAATACTCCTATGTGTGTAAGAGAGGAAAAAAAACCTCAGGTGGTGTTTGCCAAGACATATTTCCATGGAAATTCTGTTGCTTCCACAGCTGACATTTAATTTTTTTTTCTCATCGAAACTAAGACTAGATCTAAACTGAAAGTTTTACTGGGGCCCTTGTGAAGGCTGTCACACATCAGCACATATGTGGGTCAGCTAGTAAAGCAAACACACTAGAGGTCTTCCTGTGAGGAAGACTGATATTTGGCCTGGCAAGGTGCTTTAGACCTAAAGCCATGCTGAGCAAAAATCACTGTGATCCATTCAGGGGCAGGTTGGGTTTGAAGACAGTACAGCCACCCTAGCACAGCTGGGTGTCAGTCCACCACCCTGATTAAAGCCAGCTAGAGCTCTGCACAGTCAGCTTGGGCATTCCTGTACCATTTTCACCCAACACACACTGGAGACAAAGGTATGAAAATAGGTGACTTCACAGTGCAAACTGTTATCTTACTTGCTCCGTGGCTGACAAAAAGGAGTTTGCTTGCACCACAAGTTTGTCCGGGCCACGATGCTGCTGGTCACTCTCTGAGGATGCAACTACTAGAGCCGCTTCTGAGCACTGTGGGGAAGCACCTTTGAAGAAACCATCGCTGTAACAGGAGTTTTCGCTGGCAGGCTATCTGGAGAAGAAGTCTAAGTATCGCTTCAGCAGTTTCTACCGGAGCAGGGCGCGGAGGAGGTCTGCCTGAACGCGGCTCCCCGGAGGGAGGCAAAAAGCAGAGACGAGCTTAAGGAAGAGGAGGAGACAACCATATCCCCGTCACGACCAGGCTGCTCACCGCAGCAAGCGGGAGGGCGAGGTGAGGTACTCGTCGAGAAGGAGCCATGCGGCACACGCACGGCCGTTGTGCGACGGTAAGGAAGCCCGCGCAGGCTTTACACCGCCGGGAGCAGCGCCCTGACCGCCGGGCCGGGGCAGGGGGACGGGGGCAGGGGGCAGGGGCCAGGCAAGGCAAGGGCGAAGCCACCCGAGGGCGCGCCCTCCGTGGGCGGGAAGGAGGAGGCCGCTCCTCCTCCTGCCCTCATTAGCGGTCTGCGATGGGGCGAAGCGGGGATGGAGAGGGTTAGCCTCGCTTCGGCTGGGCTATGAGGGGCGAGCCGTGAGCCATGCACTCCGGGAACAGCACGGGCGTGACGAGCCGGCCGGAGGCTGCGGCGGCGGAGCGAGAGGTGCCGGGCGAGCGGCCCCTCTTCAGCGCAGGCACCTACGAGCTGCTGGCGCTGCTCGTCGCCACCATCGGCGTGCTGGGCTTGTGCAACAACTTGCTGGTGCTGGTGCTCTACTACAAGTTCAAGCGGCTCCGTACGCCTACCAACCTCTTCCTAGTCAACATCAGCCTCAGCGACCTGCTGGTGTCCGTCTTCGGCGTGAGCCTTACCTTCATGTCCTGCCTGAGGAGCCGCTGGGTGTGGGACGCCGCCGGCTGCGTCTGGGACGGCTTCAGCAACAGCCTCTTCGGTGGGTGGCGGGGCCACCGTCGCCTCCTGTCCCTCCCTGTCCCGCCGGGTCCCTCCTCTGGGCTGCCCTCGCTCCCCTTGCCTGCTCCCCCGGGGGCCCCGCGTCACGTACCCCCGCCTCAGCCGTCGCCTGCCTCAAGCCACCGCCGCGTCCCGCAGCTTGGTCCCGGGGCTTTCTTCCCCTGACCAGCCCGTCGTCCCGCTGCGGCTGGCGCTGCCCTTCCTTCCTCCCTGCCGGGGCGCGGGCGGGAGGCGGCGTTCTCCCTGCCGGGGGGCCGGGGCCCGGCGGGCGGC
>JANZLQ010000052.1:6410214-6427121 GCA_026212715.1 Elanus axillaris
GCGGGAGGCGGCGGGGGCCCGGCGGGCGGCGGCGGGTGAGGAGCCGCCGCTGCGGAGGCTCGCGGGGGCCGGGGCTGGTGGTCCCCCTCCCGGCGGCGCCGCACGGCAGAGTTGTGGTAAGAAAGTCGGCAGCGCTGAGGAGAGTGGTCCGGAGCAGGCAGCAGATTCGTCGGGAGTCTGTTTCGCGGCCTCCCGCCCTTGCCGGTGTGACGGGAAACGTGGGCGGGGGGAGGAAGACAGCAGCGTTGTGAAAAGGGGTCTCGGAGTTGACCGAGCGCTGCACGGGCTTGGTGGGCATGAAAGATTGTATTTTATGTGAGAAGCGCTGCGATCTGTGGATAAGGAGCACGTACGCCTCTGGTCGTAGGGCCGGCGGCGTCCCGCCTCGGTGGCAGCGGCAGGACGCTGGCCGTGTGCTGTGGCAGCGCTCCCCTGCCCCGAGGGTGCAGCCGCCGCCGTGTCCGGACGCGTCTGCCCATAAAGCTGCCCAGCGGCATGTGGCAATGGCTCGAGTTTCTTTATCCGAATGCGAAATTCAAGTACTACCTTTCAGTCATAACAGTGTCACAGTTTGGGAAACAGCCGATTCCAGTGAAATGGGATTTTTAGCACGGCAGGAGGAGTTCTGCCACCGCTTCCATTTTCAAAAACTGTAAGTTATTTACCGTTTTATTTCCTGACATTCATACATACCCTTTACAGAAGCCTGCAGAAGAATAGTTTGCAGTCCACCTATGTATGTACAGTCTGTGAATATGGCTCTGTCTTTACTGATAAAGGAAGCTGCAGAAGAACAGGATTGTGTTGATAACAGCAAAAGTAAGTGCTCAGCTGACCAGTAACCAAATCTAAAGCTTGTGTCAGACCCTTTGCTCAGGAAGAGGTGTGTAAATTAGAGTGGATCACAGTGCACCCATGCAATGTGTATGCATGAAAAGTAGTTCTAATAAGGCAAATTAAAGTCTTTAGCAAGCTTTGTAGCTTTCCTGCATAATCTTTGTTTCACATGGCCCTGTAGTCCACCTTTGCTGGGCTGCTGGGATGAAAGTGCGTGGTTGCTCATGATTGATTTGACTTCTGCTGCACTATGCAGCAAAAATCTTATGCCTTGGAAGCTGCGGTGGATGCAGGATGTAGTTAGTCATTTGTGCAAAGTTTGGTATTGGACGATTTCTGTGGTGCACAGCTGTCGGCCATTTTTTTGTTGGTGTTATTAGAAAAAGTACTAGAGAACCTAGCTAACATAAGGCTGTCTGCATCACACAGCCAGTTCAAATACTTGAGAAACCAGCATCTGCCAAACAGATTCTGCCAGGCAGCTGAACGTTAAGCTTACATAGGAGAAGTGAAGTACAGTTCTATTCCTATCTTTATCCCTTATGTTACACTTGCTATTTTTGATGAAGGCAGAGGGTCAAAAATCAAGATGCACATTAGGGGTAATGTTAAAAAACAGACTGTAATAATGTCTTACCATCTTCCAAAGATAGAACAAGTAAAAACAATGAGGTATAAATTGGTAAGCAAATTGCTTGATCATGTGATTTTTAATTTCTGTTTATTTTGGGGAATTAATTTGGCACTATAAATATATTCAGTGTTGATGCTTTCCTGCATCCCTTTATTTAATAAATTTGTTCCCAAAGAAATGGAGGCAAATTCATGGGCCTTATCTACAGAGTAGTCAAGCTAGCATCACTGGTTTGCAAAATTACATCTTCCTGTGCTTGGTCACATTATTTTATTTTCCTCTTCCAGAGTGTTTCAGTGGGAAGAATTTTTTTTGTGATGTATTGGAAAAGTGTGTGTTTGTATGTAGTTTGTCATATGGAAGTGGAGAGTAAATGCACAACTTAATGTTTAGGAATATCTGATGCCTGAATTTGTTCAGCTGCTATGTAAAGTCATAGAAGATCTTTAACTTGGCTATTATAATTTGATGCTAACCTAATAAAGTTATGTCTAATCTTAAGACTTCCTTTTGTACATAGCATTGTTTTCATATTCTCAGCTGGAAGTAGAAAGATTGGGTTTTTTTCTGTTTGTGAAGATAAGTGGTTCCTCACCTAATTGAGTATGATAGCAAGGGCATGTCAATACTGAGGGGAGGGGGAAAAAAATGATGCCCTGCAGGTAGCGTCATACTGTGTTTGCCATCTGGACTATTGCCACCACAGCTTGCTTCTATTTTCATTTTGTAATATGTGTATGAAGAGAGCACCAATTTGAAAGGATTTCATTTTTGTTTTTTTCCTGGTGATGGTGGTGAAGATACTAATTGAAGATTTCATTCAGAGTACCCAGGTATTATTATATTTATAAATGCACTTGTCTTGTATATAGAAGCCCAAGTCAGCTATTATCTTGGGGTGGTGGGGAAGGGAATGTAATTGAAGTCTGCTAGGTAATACGCATACAAGCGCTTCTTAAAGCGTGACACTCCCTCACCCTCTCCCCCCAGGAACTTTTGGGATTTAAAAGTACATGCGTTGATCAGAAGACATACAAAATTGGCCACTTTTAAAAGTGAAGTTCTCATTAATTAAGCAGAGTAATTTCATCTTTGCAGTTTTCAATTGCTCAGTAAACCAGAGTGACCTAGTAAAGACTATTCTAGAATAAAATGGTGGTAGTTCTGATACCGTGGATATGGAGTCTGTTAAATAATAACAGATACTGTGAGGTTAATTTACTGCTGTGTGTATGTGCTGGGATTGGACCCAGTCCTGCTCATTTTACATTAGATGACCAAAACCTCTTTATTTACAGCTATGTGATTACATTCTTGAGTATGAACTTGGACGTTGCTATGTCAGCAGTCCAAAGGCTGTTCAATCTTAACCTCAAAAAAGAGAATCCTTATGTAACTCTTTCTTGGAAGAACAGCCCCTAAGCCCCAATACATTGTGTAAACTGTCTTCTGCATCTGTTGACCTATAAATGAGAGGTTCCCCTGATAGTAAACAAGTTTGGGACACATGATTAAAGCTGCTTTTAGGGGAAAAAAAGAAAATTAGTTTCACTTTACATTCAGAGTTAATTCTCAGCAAGTTTTAAAAATCAGATTCTTTCCAATTACTGTAGTTAATAATCAGGACTCACTGTGAAAACCCTGTTCATGCAGCTTTATTTTAAGTGGTTACATGTGTTGTTACAATGTTTTTGCTGATGCTGTTTTGAAAGCCAAGATCAAGGTATTTCTGTGTTACTCTGAAGACTGTCAATATGATTAAACACATAGGTGGAATGTGTGCTTAAAATAAACTGGTAGCACCTACGTTTTCTGAAATCTTTGTTAGGTAATGATGACAACTTCCTCCCCCCCCCAACCAACAACAACAGCAAGGAGGGCTCTTTCTACACTTTTAGGAATTTTGGATGGGAGAATCAGAAAATTTCCATTGTAAAAGTGCTTCTCATTTTATCAGCCAGTCTAGCAGTTTAGAGGCATGTGAGATCCAGAACTTAGACTCTGTAAGCAAGTGCTCATGTTCTGAAACTTTTCAGCTGAAGGTGGCAACAGAACTACAGATTGTCTAGGAATGAATGGCTATATTTTGTGTTCCTTGCAACAGTCTACTTCTGCATTATTGTAACTTTATCATTGGGCAAGTCCATGTAGTAGTATCTGCTTCTTGTGTTGCATTGTACAGCTCTGACAGCTCAGAACTTGCTGTTTGTGCTACTGCTGGCTACTTTTTCTGGGACTTGAAAGCTTTTCACTGAGCCTTTAGAACGTGCAGAGATCATCTTGCTGTAGTCCAAAACTGATCATTTTGACTACTGAAGATCTGTCCATGTCACAAGTAAAAATCCCATTTTTCTTTTACTCATTAGATTCTGAAGTCAAGATACAGTTTAGGTACATATGTTTTCACAGCAGTGGCCATGAAAAGAGCTTCTCTTTGCTGTTACAAAACCATTCTTAGGTCTCCATGTACTAGTGTGAAAACAGCAGATCAGATGACTAACTGACAAGTCTTAGTCTAAGCTTTGATGACATGGTTGTCTGACTTAGACAGTAATCCCTATTTAATTTAGTTTTACTGAGTTCCAGTATTTCTGTTTTAACAGGTGATGTATCCTGATGGAACATGTTAGCTACTTCAATTAAGTGATGTTAAAATGTGAGCATCACCTTTCCATGGAGGTGTGCAGTCAACTCTATGCTGGTCTTGCTGAGTCTGCCACCCTCTCTTTATGTAAAAGCTTGTAACACTTTCCCTGTCTGTAGTCAACCAAGCTGCAAGTAGTAGAGATCTGTGTGATCTCTTTATCTGTTCTAGTAATACAACTCATATCTGGGAGGTTTGTTCTCTATCACTGGAAGCATAGGGTTTTGAGTGTGACTGCTAAAGAAGACACCTGGCAGCTAAACATACCCAAATGTCTTTGTTAACAGACATAGATACCCTCTTACCTGAAGCAAGAATTTGTTTAATTGTGGAATACAGGCTCAGGGCTATTCACAAACAGACAAGATTTTTTTTTAAAATGACAGTGATGGTTGCAGGACTTGATGTGCACAAGAGAAGTTTGTATCCTGCCCATCCACAGGCAGTAGATGTCTGCTTTAATGCCTACTGTACATAGCAATAGGCCCTGCTAGTTCAGAAGTAAGCTAGTCTGATCATGTGGATCACACATACGTACCTCGAGCATAAATCACTTCAGCTACAAGAAATGGCAACTAAACCATCTGCGAGTAGCGTTCTTCTAAAAATTTGTGATATGTTTAGTTGAGCAAGGGAAGAAAGGAGTGGAAAAACTGGTTGATGAATGGTCTTGAGGAACAGGAACCAAAATCATGTATCTGAGGCAGTCTCTTGACAGAAGATTGCATAGTAAAGGTATGCTCTGGGGTGGGCTTTATATTATTAAAGCTTAATGGTTTGTGACTGAAAGGCTAGTGTTACTGAAGTGTGATTCGAGACCTCTGTCTTTCCTAACTGTAAGCGGTTCTTGTAAGCGTAAATAAACACTGCCGGCTTGTAATTTCAAATTAATTGAAAGTATTATGACCCTTCTGGACAAGTCACCATTGGTATACAGTAGCTAGATCTTGATGAGCTACCAAGTAAATATTGAGATCCAGGTGTATACTCTCTTCCAGTAATGTGACCTGGAGGATGGGAAGATTTGTAAGTGGTTTTACAGACTGTACTTTCCTGTGAAATGCTGCAGAGTGTACAGCTGAGGTTATTTTATTTTTTTAATTTAAAGCAAGCTGATTTCCTTCCCCTCCCCCTTCTCACACACACATGATACTGAAGTAGGGATTAATTGCCAAAGACTGTACTGTGAATGTGGCTTTGGTTACAGCCTATTTTAAAACAAAGCAAAAGCATTTATCTGTACGTAATTGTTAGCTACTTCATCTAAGGCTCTTCTCTGCACACTGAAAGAATGATGCTCTGTCCCACCTTCTTGCATTACCAATGTATGTTATATGTGCTCATTTAATCTCACTAAAAGCTTTTCTGCAGTTACTCAGCAGGCAGTTTTAGGATCTTGCGTTATAGACAGCTGGAGACTCAATCAGCATGCTTTCAGCTTTAGCAGGGTTTTTTTTAAAGTGAATTAATCACTTGCAGGATTGAATGTGGCAGAGGTGATTAATTCCACTGTAGTTTTATAGGAGAGGTGTATATAAAATATACTTGAAGTCTACTGTGTTTAGGAGAAGTGATTTTCATCTACTTAGGCTTGACTGTGGATGCTAAAATTTGTTGAAAGTTAGAAGTGATACATAGCTGTTGCCTAAAACATATTGTAACACTTAATTGGTGAATTCAAATAGACTGCTGATGTATTTTGTAGTACAAAACTACAGAGTGTAATAGCACCTTGTCTTGCCATGGACAAGAAGTTGCTTCCACTAAATTGCTGCTGTCTAGCTTTTCAATGTGAAGGGGTGAGGAGGGATTGCAGAAGAGTGGCTTTCACCTCTAGGTATGCAAAATAGTAAGTCAGCACTTGGATGTAGGTCAAAGATTAATTGATATAGAAAATATGTCCTTTGACAGAAGTTGTGGTCTGTCTCAAGGTTGAATCTCATTTGCTACATTATGCTGTAGTTGCTGTGTAGAGATGCTCACTCTTCAGGAATATGTACGTACCCGATACACCCCCTCTGTCCAAATGACAAGCCATGTTTTGGGGGGAGCAGTATAGTGATCCATGCAAGTAAGTTGTATATTGCATGGAGAGGGCAGAAGCAATTGTGTTTGTTAGAACTAGTTGAAACTAACATTTCTGTTCTGAAGCTGTTGCAGCGTTTTTGTTCTAAATAAGGATTGTAAAGTCAGAATACACACATCTAATGGGACAATGCCCTGCTGCTCAGATGTGTTTCGCACTCTACTTCTCAATGACCTACACTGTGCAGCTTGAAGTATTTAATGAGGTATCCAGACTAATATGACTCCTGGAAAACCCAGAGCACAGAAGAAATAATTATCACATATTAGACATAATCAAATCTACACCAAATGTGGTATTTCAGTAGGAAAACAATAAAAAATGGCAAAACTGAGAATTTTCTTTCAAAAAAACCCAAACAACAAGAAATAGTTTCTCATTCCTCTCTGACTGGCTGGATACTGGAGAAGAAGAAGAGTTGCAACATAGAAATTGCATGCTAAGGGCTTAAACAAGAAGAATCTTTTTTTTTTTCTACATCTCACCTAGGCAGCTTAAACAGGAATGACCTCATTCATGCTAGGGTGATTGCCCAAGCTTAAATTGAGCTCAAACTAGCATTTGTAGTTCCTAAACACAAAGAATGTTTATGTTTATAATCCGTAGTTACAGATAGGAGTATCATCTGAGGTGAAAATCTATGGATCAGACAAGGATTATCTGTAAACACTGAGCAGTCAAGTCTCAGAAAGTCAGGAAGACTGATTTGCTAGTAGAGTAAATCACCCCTCAGAATCTTGGGCCTTAGTCTTGAATCAAAATACATAGATCTTGAGTATCTCAAGAAGCTTTAAGCATAACAAAATTTGTTTCAGTTAAAAACTAAAAATTGTTTTGAAATGCATATTTTTACTAAGAGTCAAAGTAATGAATTCCCATATTTGCCTCTCCCTTGCTTGAAGAAAAGTACAAGTTCTTGTTTCAGGGGCTAATATCCAAACAATAACCATAATGGCTTTCTGTAACATTTTTTTTTAATAGGCACATATTTAATCATATTAAAATATGCAACTTGCTCAGAATGAAATCTAAAAAATTTCCAGAAAAGCTCCTTGGGTGGGTATGTGTGTGTGTAAAATTCAGTTCTTTGCTCTAGGCCACAAAAACTGAATGGTACATGGAAAATGGAGCCATTCACATGCATAAATATGAGGTAGCTGGAAGCAGCACAAGAACATGCATGATGTGAATATGTAGTGGGCTAAAAAAGGCAAGGTTCCTCCAGGTGAGAACTGCCACCAAAGTGTATGGCATTATGCAAAGCACTGCATTTCTGTGGGGACAGCACAAGAAGCCTTGCATCTGTGTGCTCTTGGCAAGCGTCTGCCAAGATTTGACTTAAGTCACACTGTATGTTCTGTTGTTACCTGCCATTTACCAGCCAACCAAAACTGACCCAAAATCAATGTACTTCAGGGGAACAGGGAGGAGAGGAGACAGCAAATGGAAGATGGGGTCCTTTTTAATTTATAGTGGCTTGAAACAAAAGATTCGTGGTTGCTTCACAGGGGTGCTGATAGGCCAATTTATTGAAAGGACTGGCACCAGAAAGTGGCGTGTAGGAGCAGTGACAGATACCTCAATCAGCATATGTATTAGATGCTTCAGGTTTTGTTATCCTTGGATGGATGGACTGTATTCTCACTTCTTTAATTGTAGTTGTGACTTGAGATTCTTTATAGTCATAGATTTGCTTTTCAATTTGATTTCTGAGCATGCAAAGAAGAAACCCAGTAGTTGTACTTGCTACTGCCATGTATTCCCATTCTTTCCCACCAAAATGTGTGATATGAAATAATGTGTTTATAGGCAGCAGAATTTAAAAAGAGATACCAAAGATGGAGGAATATAGAGGATGAGACAGGTTTATGTGTGCAAGTGGGGAGATTGGCAGGGATGGCTCTGAAAACAGACTTAAGAGAATCTCTGAGAGAATGACAAATATTCTACTTATATGAGACTTTTTTGTGTGTGTTTGCCTGTTCCAGGTAACACTATGTGTAGGGTTCCTTTTTTTTATTCCTGCCGTATCAGGTAAAATTTTGAGAGTTGGCTCCTACTGCTCCACAAGGGTATGGCTCCACTCAGAAAGTGCAAGCTCAGCGCTGTGCAGGAGTTGGGGCATCAGGCCAGACATGGTATATACCTGAAGGATATTCCATCAGCTTATCATGTGAAATACCCAGGACCTAGCCTTGCAAAGAGACAATTCATACTAGAGTGTCACACATGAAAGAGAACCTGAAGTCTGCTGACTTAGCTAGCATAAAGCTAAATACCAGATGTTTGCAACCATTTGTTATGAGATAACATTGAGGACAACACACAAACAGCACCTTCTACGTCCTCCCCTGCCTCGGAGAGCCCTGCCTCAGAGAGCCTCAACCTCACAGGATATGGAGTCTCATAAATTGCTTAATTTCAGAACGTGAAATACCAGGGATAGTTACCACAGTGTTGCCAGGTACATGTTTACCAACCTCTGTGCTTTATTTAGCATATGAGTAGTTAAAGAACACTTACACCTGTTCTTTAGTGTTAAAGTTCTGGGATTGTTTTGAAGCTCAACATCACAGCTGCAGTCAACGTGAAGAAATCAATGTTAGGAATCAACCCATACTGGGGGGGGAATAAATTGGTATTTTTCTCCATTAAATTTGTAACAAGAAGGTTATACTTTTCACTCTTGTTAGTAAGTTGTTTAAAACACTTACCTATAGTGTGGAATTCTGGTTGCTAATGCAAATTAAAACATTGTTTTTACTTCTGTTTTAACCTGAATTAGCTAACTTGGGTCAGCATTGGGAATTTATTATTTTTAAAGTAGAAGCAAACTTTCAAGTTTCTTTGTAATTTTTGATCTGAATATGCAACTATGACTGGAAGTAGAGAAATTAATACCATACAGCTACTGCTCAAATTTGTCTAGAAGTTCAGTGAGTAGACAAAAGAAGGGTATAGCAAGTAAGAGCATTTTTTCCTCAAATTTAAATATGAATATCATTTGAACTAAATTATGGTCTTTATGGAGGCTTGCATAGTGTTTGAAAATCAAGGTGGCTACAGTTGTATGTTACCCCTGATTGTTTTTAAATATAAGTTATGCCAAGAAGGCTTAATGACCACAGAAAAAGCAGAGAATCTTTAATGCCCAGCATAGATATCCCATCAGATCCACCACATGCATTATATTTCAGAAGTATGTCTTATTGAGATGATTTAATAGGTTTAGCCGAACCACAAATGACCAGTGCTTTTGATTGCTTTGTACACAATCCTGCATTTAAGCCCCTTAATTGTGATCATCTAACCATTACCTCCATCCTTCCTGACATAAGCATTTAATGTTAATATTGGGCAAAGATACAGAACTTTGAACTGCCCATAAAGAGTGACCTGTTAGGATGCAAGCCAAACTTTATGATGAAACAATGTTTTAAAACCAGAAATCATTAACAGTGGAAAGTTGATTGAAAGATGTTGAAGTTGAGCCCAGTATAGAAGAGGGAGATCTTTAGAATGTAATAATTCTGAAAGCTTTGGGTTAAAATCCAAAGTGAATAATGGATGAAGGCCTTATGTACAGAGAGGCTCCATTAATGTTTAATATGACTTTTGCTTGAAGACTTCAGGATTCACTCGTGATCTTTTTGCAGTGGACCATAATGAACTTCACTGAGCCTTCTCTATAGCTTCACTGACATTTGCTGGGAAAAATCTGGGCAACAAGCAAATATGCCCTATATCTAATGCAGCTATGACACAAAGGTGAATTTTCATGTATTTGTTTCAAGCTTTAACCATGTATCTGAAACCATTATTACACTTCCACTAGTTATCTTGCAGAACAAAACACATCAATCTAGAGGATTAGCTTTTATGGAAATTATTTTGATATAACAGCTTTGGCTTCAAGGGCAAACTGATAAGCATGTACATTGCAAATTTATTTGATAGTTATTGATTCAGAAACTATTTCCTTTAACGATGGAAAGTCTGATTAAAGACTTGACTTCTAGACCTCTGCAAATAAGTCTGCTGGTGGCAGGAATTTATTCGAAGCAAGACCTTTAAGAAATGAGCACTTAAATCCATTTGTGAGTAACTTCAAAATGAATGACTTCTTACTGAACCCTTTGAACTGTGCATCTAGATAGGTCTTGTGAAAAGCTCTTGTTTACTTCATGAAAGCTGTGACTTTATATGTAGATTGAACAATTATTCTGTAGCTCCATCTTTAGGTCTCATTTTGTTGGCTATCTCATTCTTGGCATTAATAGGTTAATAAAGCAAATTTAACAGAATCCTACATTACCATGGGGAAAAAAGCAACTTAAAATAATCTCAAGAGGAAATGCAACTCTTCCATTTGTTAATCATAACCAAGAGCTGTAAAATTCTAGCAGTACTCTCTAGTATATTGAATATATCACAAATGCTGCTTGAAACCATCCCTTGACATCAGAGCTAATCTCTAATTGAATTAATTTCACCTACCAAAATGTATAAATTCTCCCTTCCCCACTTCTCATTTAATTATAATTTCCTCATTTGAGAAGAAATTTTCCATCCTTGGGATCAGTGCAGCAGAAGTACAGGTAATTACCCATATAAAAGTAACTTAGTAATTTATTTTTTTTTTGTCTTGTGTAAAAACTTGGTTGGAACTTGACAGTGCTATTAGCATATGGAAAAAAACCCTGCAGACTTTCAAAATGCATGTTGCGTGCTGACTGTGGCATGTTGAGTTTGAACAGACTTTTTCAAGATTTTTGCTACTGTGAGTGTTACTAGTTCATATCATTATCCGTGGAGGTGGCAGGCATATTCTGGCTCTCGCTACTTAGAGTTGTACGAGACCCTTGGGCATTTTCTGCTTTTATGGCTTTGCAGCTTTGTAATGGAATTTGTTGCCACAAACTGTGCACACGGAACAGCTGATATTCCCAATAATTGGGAGACTCAAATAACATATAAGGTTTTCAGTCATTGCTGCAGATCACTCGCAGATATCAAAGTCAGTTCACACTTTAATGGTGAGTCCATGAGGCTATTGTAGTTATGCGAGCTGATCTGTGCTGCTTCTTTCTCAAAGTTTTTGTTAGAAGTATCAAATGTACTTTGGTTGCATATTGATGCAGAATGGAAAAGATGCATAATGGGGCAGGGGGGGATTCAAATTGTTTTCTATTCTAGTCTTGCCCTTGCGTGTACTGAAGTCCTATTAAAAAACAAGGATGTCCCCCACCCCCAGTGCAAAACTGGACCTTGGGATCCACTGACATTTAGTGGAACATAATCTTCTAGGTAGTCTTGACAGTTTTGAAGATTCTACCGGTTGAGAATTTTGTTTATACTTTAGAGTTAGGAATAAAAGAAATAGCTGAAACTTTTACAAGGTGTAAAAATGTTGCCAAGAATTACAGTCTTAATTTCTATCAAAAGCAAGAGCTCCCCAGTTTGTAGTATAACTGAGAGTTGTGCAGCTGCTTGTATTTTGAGGGCTTAAACAACTTGTGGTAATAACGTTTGAAACCTTGAAATCACAGGTTTAACCTTCAAATTGCACAGACTTTATACAGTAAAATCAAAATAAGTTTTATCCTGTACAGGTTTTTGCAAGCTTTATTTCTTTTTGAAAAAAGGCATCAAATCATACAGTATACTAATAAAGATATTCGTAGAATCATAGAATACCAGATTGGAAGGGGCCTCAAGGATCATCTGGTCCAACCTTTCTTGGCAAAACCACAGTCTAGACAAGACGGCCCAGCACCCTGTCCAGCTGAATCTTAAGTGTCCAATGTTGGGAAATCCACCACTTCGCTGGTGAGATTATTCCAATGGCTGATTGTTCTCATTGTGAAAAACTCTCCTTTTGTGTCCAGTTGGAAACTCCCCAGAAGTAACTTGTATCCATTACCACTTGTCTTCTCCATGTGTCTCCTTGTAAAAAGAGAGTCTCCGTCTTCTTTGTAGCCACCCTTTAAGTACTGGAACATGGTGATAAGGTTTCCCCTAAACCTTCTTTTCTCAAGGCTGAACAAACTTAGTTCTCTCAGCCTTTCCTCATATGGCAGGCTTCCCAGTCCTTTGATCATCTTTGTGGCCCTTCTCTGGACCCTCTCCAGCCTGTCCACATCTTTTTTTGGCATAGCAAGGACCAAAACTGAACACATATTCCAGGTGGGGCCTGACAAGAGCTGAGTAGAGTGGGGTAATGACTTCTTTATCTCTGCTGGTGATGCCCTTGTTGATGCAACCCAGCATCCTCTTGGCTTTCTTTGCTGCAGCAGCACACTGTTCGCTCATATTGAGCTTGTCCACCAGGACCGTCCGGTCCCTTTCCACAGAGCTGCTCCCCAACTGGGTAGATCCCAGCCTGTGCTGCACTCCTGGATTGTTTTCCCACATGCAAGACCTTACACTTGTCCTTGTTGAGCTTCACAAGGTTCTTGTTAGCCCACTCTTCCAGCCCATCCAGGTCTTTCTGCAGGATGGCTCTCCTTTCTGAAGTGTCCACTTCCCCACTCAGTTTTTTATCATTGGCAAACTTCATCAGGGTACACTTGATCCTATCATCCAGATCACTTAAGAAGATATTAAAAAGTGTTGGGCCCAATATTGATCCCTGGAGGACCACACTTGTGACAGGTTGCCAGTTTGAAAAGGAGCTATTTACCACCACCCTCTGGGTGCGGCCTGCGAGCCAGTTCCCCACCCACCACACCGACCACTTGTCTAGACCGTAACACATCAGTTTCTCAAGGAGGCGGCTATGGGAAACTGTATCAAAAGCCTTGGAGAAATCCAGGTATACAATGCCCACTGCTCGCTCCACATCAACTAAGCATGTTACTTTGTTGTAGAAGGCAATCAGGTTTGTCAGGCACAACTTGCCCTTGGTGAATCCGTGCTGGCTTTTCCCAATTATGTGCTTTATTTGACTTGTGATAGCCCACAGGAGGATTCGTTCCACAACCTTCCCAGGGACTGAAGTAAAACTGATGGGCCTATAATTTCCCGGATCCTCTTTTGAGCCCTTCTTTTAGATGGGAGTGACATTAGCCTTCTTCCAGTCTTCTGGGGCATCCCCCAATCTCCACAATGCCTCAACAATTAGAGAGTGGCTTTGCAACGGTGTTAGCCACCTCTCATAACACGCTTGGGTGGATAATGTTAGGGCCCATTGATTCGTAGGGGTCAAGCTCTTGTAATAGTTCACATACCAACTCTTCCTTCACTGGTGAGGGGTCTGTGTGTATCAACCTGGATTTTTGTTCCCAAGGCCTGGGATTAATGTCAAGTATATGGAAATAGTTCTAAAAAAGACTGACTACTAGATTCTTATGGAGTAATGGGTGTTTAACTTAAGTCATGAGAGTTACTCTATAGAATTTCTATATTAAAAAGATGGACATTCAAATTTGCAACTCTGACAAAGTTATTTACATTCTGTGGGAGCATAGTAGTATTTCATACACCTTTTTTTTATACTTTTTTGTAACATTAAAGGAGGGGAGAGCAAAAGAAAGCAGTGCAATATTAGATTCCTGTGAGTTAAATAGCTTCTGAAAAGCTGATGATGCTACTCAGAAGTTGTTCCTCTGGCTATTTCTGTTCCACTCAGCAATGTCTGAATGTTGAGAAATGCTGCCTGTAGTTCAATTCCACTCATTCAGTAAAAGTATTTTATTGGTAATGCTTCACCTGAGAGTTAAAAGGTGCCTATCTGCCCATTTAAAACCACATTTACTTAGATGTGATGCACGCTCTCAACATAGCTTCTACCCATAGAACACACTGAAATTTTTTTTTCTTATGAATTCCTCTGTCATGTAGCCCACTGTAGAAGTAACAAAAATGACAAAAACAAAATTATTCTTAAACAGCATTTTCTACAGCACCCTCTAGCAGAATTAATGCGTTTTTGCCCCCTACTTATGGACTTTATCTTTCTAATACACATTTTAAAACTCATCTCCTTAGGACAGATCTCAGTATTCCTGTTCTTACAGGTATTTCTGCATGTCATCTACCACAAATAAACAGGCAGCCATTGCTTCACAGCACATAAGAGGCTTTTTGTGGACAAAATTCCTTACATTTAGTCTTATCCTGCAAAGGTATTTTGTTTCCAGTTTCTATTTTTATGGTTAACTACTTCAACCTCTACTCTTACAGCTCTGACCTTCTTACAGTAGAGATGCTGCATCAAAGTGGAATTTACTGTAGCATGCTGTGACCTGCATTTCTTGCCTCATGCCTGCATGCTACCAGACACTTCTTGAATACCAAGAGAACAGGGATTTGCATTTCAATACATACTGCCTCATGGGCTAACAAGGTCCCTTTTATGGTTCAGGTGGAAAACTCAAGTATCCTTTTAAAGAGCACTGGTTTCAGGCTGAAAGGGGGCTTGATCTAAAACTGTTCAAAGATCTATGTGTAAGTACCAATTTTTAGAGATATTGAGCTTCCAATGACTTCCATGAGAATGTCAAGGACTCAGTAAATTATTGCTTCTGAACACCTGTACTTTCAACCAAGTGTATGTATTTTTGATTACTTTGTCATGGCCAGAATTCAGTACTCAATATAAAAGTTAATAGGGAAATATTAAGAGTACACAGGGACGTTAGTCATTGAATACCATTGTGGGGAGAAAGAAGGTTGTAAAAAGCAGGAGAATAACTTAGGAATTTTGACTTGCCACCCTGAAGAGCTGTTTTTTCCACTGATTGCAAAGCCTCAGTGCATTATGTAAGCGAACTGAGCCTACAGTTGAGTGAAGTGAATTTTCCTCCATAAACATGTCTGATGATTTTAATAACCATCAGTAAAATTTTGTAATTCCTAATCTTTGGGTACAGAGAAATGGGAGGTGAACTTCTTTCTTTACCTTGTGTTCAGGAAGTAGACTGCATTTGATTGTATAAAGCATTTACCCAATCTAGTGTAAGTGTAAAATAGTACCTGTATAGTTCTGTAATTATTTTCTAATTCCTGCTAAGGTCTTACTTAGTCCACTTTGTTCAATGTATTCTCAGCATGTTAGGTCCTGAAAAAGGGCATGAAGGACTTCCTATTAACTTCATTTAAAAAAAACCAACAACCAACCAATCATACCTTAAGTCTTTTGGAAACCCTCTAGTCCATGTTTGCTAGTCCAATTTCTCTTTCAAGCCATGAAAAGAAATTCTATAGTGATGACTTATACAAGGAAAAAAAACCCACAAAACTATATAAAACTAACTGTGAAAGCAGTATGCCCTGACTTCTGAATGACTAGCAATATCTACTTCTCTTTGTGATGAAGGTTTAAAGATAACGCTGGCAAAAAAATGTACATACTAAAAATTCTTTAAAACTCATTGTTTTGTTTTGAAGACAGCCATGACAAGAATGTGGCACATTTTCCTTCAGAGTAGGAAATCCTTCTTGTTGATCAAGAAAGCTTTCTAAACTCACCACCTGTAAAAAGGGATCCCCTAATACTTGTAGGGTAAAGTAACTTTCTTAGAGATCTTAAAGGATCCTACTGTGCGGTACTCATTAATATGCTGGTTTTGCTGTTGAATGTCTTAACACAGAGGCTATGTGTTGCTCTAGATTTTGTAAATCTTAGTTGCCTTCCTAAAATCCATGTTGCTGGTGCTTGAGTGTGCTATTGTTGATTTGTCTTCCTTAAATTCTTATTCTTTTTTCAAAGTGAGATCAGATATCTGTGATATCCTTTGAAGGTTTCTGCTGGATATAATGGTTTTTCTCTCTTTGGCAGTGAAGTCTGTATGTTTAACCTTCTCACAGCTATATAAATGAATGTTATGACAGATATGAATGTACATGAAAAAATGAAATGCTATGTGTATGCATGACAAAATACTTGTGTTTCACATTACATAAAATGTACACAAATTTAGACACATATTTGTATAACCACAGAGTGCTGTGAAATACACCCTTTTGTTGCTTAAGAGGCTATGTATATGAGCTTGATGACTGAATTGTAACAGATTTCAGGTGACTAAGTGTGCCTAATGGGCAATTTGTTTTTTGATCATCAAATTTCACAGGCCATTGAAACAGAAATCCTTATATCCTAATCAAGACAGAATTGATTTGACTTCATTAAATTATAAAAGTGTCTGTATAGGGTAATGCTGAGAACTAAATCTGTGATTTCTGTCATAACACAATAATAAATGTAGTGGTTTTGAGGTGGACAGAAAAGGAAGAGAGTGCACAAATAATTGAAATGAAGACTCTGATATTTTTATGATAGCAGCAAGATAGGAAAGGACACTCAAAATAAACCAGTGTCTTCTCCTTCAGCAACATAATGCTTTTGTTTTCCTGGTTGTTCTTTGGAATGCAAAGACTTCCAGGAAATCTTGAACTAAGTTGGAATTTTCCTAGTCATTTTGCTCACCCTAAAGGTGCATATATATGCTTTCAGTTGTTGAAGGCTTTCTTTGACGTCAGTCTCAACTCTGAATTCCCTAGGTTTCTAACACATTTTGTTACCGCTGATTACCTCATTTTTATATGGCAGCTTTTTCTTAAAAAAAACAAACACCCCCCCAAACCCAAACAACAACAACAACAAATTACACAAATCACCTCCAACTCCCCCTCCCTGCCAATCCCCCAACCAACTCAACAATGACAAAAAAACCCACAAAAATTGCCTGACACTCCCCCCC
>JANZLQ010000052.1:6427221-6440454 GCA_026212715.1 Elanus axillaris
AAAACCAAACAAACTTGGAGCATGATCTCTTCATGAAGTAACATTTAGGAAGAATTACTAGCTTGGTCTCTTTTTCTCTTGTCCTACTTGGCCATTGTACATCATGGGTCAGATGCTAGCACCATACTCTCAGTAGTTATGAAGTTAGTGATACTGTTTAAGTTAGTTAGTAATGAGGTGTCACTCAAAAAGCTTATTGGTGTTAGATTCATAATATGAGCTAGCTAATTTTGAGTTAACCTGCTAGCAAAGGAAACATTTATGAAGAGTACTTCAGTCCAATTTGCAATGTTTGTGAATGATTTAATTGATTTTTTTATTTTTCTTACAGGAATTGTTTCAATTATGACTCTCACTGTTCTTGCCTATGAACGCTACATTCGAGTAGTCCATGCAAAAGTGATTGACTTTTCTTGGTCTTGGCGGGCTATCACATACATCTGGCTCTACTCATTAGCCTGGACTGGAGCACCTCTCTTGGGCTGGAACAGATACACACTGGAAATTCATGGATTAGGTTGCTCAGTGGACTGGAAGTCAAGAGACCCCAATGATACCTCCTTTGTGCTCCTTTTTTTCCTTGGTTGTCTAGTAGCACCTGTTGGGATCATGGCCTATTGCTATGGCCATATTCTATATGCAGTAAGAATGGTAAGTTGGTTCAAATAAGACTTGTCTCAGTGTAATATTTTTAGTGAATAATGTTGCTGCTGTATATTAAACTTGGGTCAGAGCCTAAATTTCCACTCTCACTTCCTATTCAAACTTTCAAATGTTTAATGTTCATCCATGTCAGGCACCACTAAAAAGGATGTAGGGTTGGAGGAGAACCAACCTAGAGCTACTAAGGTCTATTTGTTGTATAGTTTTACTGGGAGGCAGGTTAGGGAACTGCTCATGGTCCCTAATCCACATAAGATCCTCCTGTGAAAAAGGGGAAAAAAGAGAACTCTGCAGCTCTCCTGATTAAAGAACTCTCTCTCCTCCTTGCCACTCTTGAGAAGATAACCCTGTAAAGGTCTTCCAAGTGGAGGTTAAGCCCTGTTAAAACAGTTTTCCATGTTAAGGCAACCCATTTTAATTCAGTCCAGATCTTTAGTGTCAGGAAGTGTTAATGTTTCACATTCTGTAGGTAATTAGTCTGGACCCATTCAAGTTTGTGGTCAACAGTGTTGTCACAACTGATAACCGTTATGGAGAATGCTCATGTACATGTCACATCTTTTCCTCATTTTATAACTCACTTAGCACTGGCAACCTGCTGCCTAGTAGTCTGCTTTAAATAGATATTTCATAATTTGGGGTAAGTGGCAGAGCAGTAGAGAGAAATCAATCTATTTATGAAACTTTCTTCTCTCAAAAGATTGCTGATGATGCAAATTTACAGGATTGTTTAACTAGTCAGTTTTCATTTAGTGGTCCTTTGAACTTGCTTATGCCAGTGGATGAGGGCAAGTTAGTTTTCAAAGAATCATAAGCGCAGCATGTTTTGTTCTGTCACTGGATTTGTTGGTTTCCAGTATATTTGCTATTCTCTTTTTCCTCAGATTATATTTTTACACTTAATATGCACCATAAATGTCTGGGAAGCATGATGTAAACTTCCAGAAGAATTGTGTATCACAAGATAAAGTGTATAGTCTCTGTGCCTGAAACTAAATTGTTGAATTAGTTATTTATAAATAAATGTAGAACTATTCAGTTTCACGTAAAATACAGAGCTATTTTACTCTACTATTTTATTTTTCTTTCATAGCTTCGCTGTGTGGAAGATTTCCAGAATGTGCAAGTGTTCAAACTTCTAAAATATGAAAAGAAGGTGGCTAAAATGTGTTTCTTAATGATCTCTACATTCCTTATTTGTTGGCTGCCCTATGCAGTGGTCTCCCTCCTGGTAACATATGGCTATAGCAACCTTGTAACTCCAACTGTAGCTATCATCCCATCTTTCTTTGCCAAGTCAAGCACTGCTTATAATCCAGTCATCTACATCTTCATGAGTAGAAAGGTAGGTACGTTAAAGATTTTCTTACTTGAATACTTAGTATCCAATACCAAAGTTGTGGAGTTTAGATCTGATTTACTTTAATCTGTAAAGCTTTGATTTTTTTATTTTGTATTTTAAATTTGAACAGCTAGGATAAATGGTAAAGATCTAGTAGAATTAAAATTCCTGATGGTGCTTAAAGTACTACCTTATCAAAAATTGGATTTTTAAATGTCTGAATTTCCACACAAGCACTCATGTTAAAGGGAGGGGAAGGAGTGTCAAAACTTAAGTGTCTGGTTTTGACAGTTTACCCGCGAAATGGGTTACAACTAGAAAGCCTCCCCTGAATCACTCCATTACCACAACAGAACTCAATCAGAAAATTCAGGATATCCAATGTCTGTATTTTAGGAAGAAAAAAATTGCCTCTGACTCTTCCATTATGGCAACACAAGGATTGAACAACTCAAGTATTTCAAACATTAGACCAGTAACATTTCTCAGAGCTTCATTGTATTCATAGCCAAAATCTCATGTGGATGACAGTGAAATGTTCTTTGGAGACAAATTATATGCTGTTAAGAAGACAAAATTATCTATGTGAAACAAGCTTTTATTTTTGTCTGCTTTTGTAATCTTCATAATGAAAAGTAGTCTGCTGATTTAATGGTGGTAACTAGCTCATTTCAGTGGTTTACAGAGCGGAGAGAGAATGGAAGTATTTGGAGTTATCAGTGGCATGTCAAATACATAGAAACTGGAAAACTATACATTTTTTCTGTAAGTCATCAGTACTGTGAAGATAACCACTGAATGTAGTTAAGCAATGTGGTGAGTTTATTTAGACATTAAAATAGCTTCACTATAACCCAGAACACTAGCTGAAAGCGTAACATGCATATTGTAAAATTCTGAAACCAAGATTGTGTACAGTTAAAGATATCCGGAGTTTAATAGAATCACTCGGCAAAGAGTAAAAAACCCATGAATGATTGCCAGAAGGATTTCCCTGGGTTTTCATTACCTTTTAGCTCATTATAGAGATGGAATTTTTCTGTGATTTCCTACACTGGTTTGCAGTTGCCATGCAGCAGCCCGGGCCAGCCAGCAGTCTGTAGGGACAAGGCAGACAAGTCAGTGGGTCCAATCAGCCAGGCAGTGCAGATCAGGCCAGGACCAAGGGCAAGGGTCAGGCTAAATGCTGTTCCTGAATGAAGACAGGAGCCCCCCAGTGTGGCATCTTGCAGCTCTTCCCCCACGGCTCATTTCACAGCAGGCTGATCCAAGGTTACATGGCTGCATGATACCAGAGCTGGCCTTGGATATGGAGAGCTAACAACAATCATGTTCAAAAAGAGTATTTTTCAACAGAGTATTTTTTTTTTAATACAGTGGCGCTGACTCTACCTAGATGTCAGGCAGAGTAGCTTAACTGAAAAAGATTTTGTAGGTTCTGATACCCAGAAGCAAATCAAACTGGTACCAGGCACAATGCCAGTAAAGTCACAGCTGGGATAAGAACAAATCAGTTGAACATGCTTATTGGAGATGCATTGTAAAGTACTTCTTACTCACCTCTAATTCCAGATTAAAACCAAAATGATAATATTTTTGCTTATCATCTAGGTTATTTTGCTGTCAGAAGGAGTCCTAAATCCAGTTCTTCTTTAATATCCTTCCTCTGACTAACATGCTTGTGCTATCTCACTTCCATGCTACTGAGAAGTACCACATGCTCTAAAATCTTGAAGGCCTGATCATTCTCTTGCACCAGACTATCTTTCTCTATCATCTTGCAACTTTCTAGGTCCCCTTCCCAACAGGACCTATTGCCTCCCCTGTGTCAGAATAGGATTAATTTCCTATAACAAAACCTTGTTCCAAACTGGCATGTCAGAGAGCTTCTTGCATAATAGCTGGAAAAAAAAAAGTCACTGGCCAGGCAGGATAATACAGAATAATCCTTAACAGAACTAAGTGGAAAGCTGTTGAGAAATATGTTCTACTCCTTTTTCAGAGAAAAGGTGGGTTGTTTCCCCCCAACCCTGTTTGTTGTTGTGGGATTTTTGGTTTTTAAGTCCTCTTCATACATTCCAGGCATGACTTGTTATGTGTTATAAAAAGAAGAGGAAGCTGCCCACTTATTTTTTGTAAAACCAGATAATTTCCCCAAAGGATCATATTTGAGCTTTAGCTGTGTGCATACATGGAACTACTGAATGACTGCATCCTTTAACCCCCCATACCTGAATGCTTTGCTTTGTGAGGGGGGAGACCATAATTGGAGCATTTAAAACAGTGCTACTAGTGGAATTATCATTCTATATACTGATATAAGCTTTCACTGAATACCTTGCATTATTTAGTCACAAGGTAGAACAGACTTCCTGTATCATAAGTGGCTTCTAGTTAGCTGAAAGACTTCTGTTCTTTCCATATTGAATGGGAACATTTTAGTTCTGTGTTACCAATCACTGAGATTTCATTTTACATCTGTGACATTCAATGTTTTTGTTAAAATTCCAGACCCTGGAGTTACTTAAAAAGAAGAAAATATCACTCTGTATACCATTCCTCCCCTTGTTCCTTCCCTCTGCATTCTCCTGTGAAGTGTTCCTGGGAATATTCTTCCCTTGCTAGGTCAAATGTGATTTTTGAATACAAGAAAAATACCTATAGGACACTTTGGAGTCTAGTCATCTTGTTCTTTGCAGATTGTCGACTGTAAATCTTGCTGCTGGTAAAAAATTAAATTGCGTTTCAGTGACCTCAACTGGCTAGGTGATCTTATTCAGCTCTTTGGTGTAGAGAAAAAAGTACCCACTAAAAAGCCACCATGTTTGTTGCAGCATTGAAACTAACCTGGAACAAGGTGGAGATATGCAGAAATCTGTTATTTTGAGTCATTTACTGTACTGCTGTCTTCACAGGATCACACATGATAGTGAACACTCAAGAAATTTTAACTTCATTCTATTTACTCTCTCTTGCAGTTTCGACGATGCCTTTTGCAACTCCTGTGCTTTCGCCTGATGAGATTCCAGAGGACTGTGAAAGAGACACCGGCAACAGGGAATGACAAACCAATACGACCAATAGTTATGTCTCAGAAAGCAGGGGACAGACCAAAGAAGAAAGTGACTTTCAGCTCTTCCTCTATCATTTTTATTATCACCAGTGATGACACTCAGCAAAAAGATGAGAACAGTAAACGCAATGGGACAAAAGTAAATGTCATCCAAGTAAAACCAATATAGGGATGAGTTAAAGAGATGTGAGAACATGATGGACCTCAGCCAGTATTGTTCAGGTTGGAGACTGGTTTCAGCGGCACTGGTAAATGGGCTGCCAAAGGAAACCACATTTTAAGCTGTGAAATACTGAAGGGATTCTGCATCTGAAGCTCTGCAGGCAGTTCAGTTTTGGTCATAGTACTGAAATCTCTATGTCTGTGCCAAAATTGCTAATGGATGTCTTTAGTCTGAATTTTCTTAAAGCGTATTATAGGATTGCCATTTAGGAGAACTTGGTCAGGCTGGAGGAATGTGCTAACAGAAATGTTATGAAGTTCAGCAAGGGCAAGTGCAAAGTCCTGCACTTGGGGAGGAAAACAATGCTGCAGTACAGCAGGCTGGGCCCTGGCTGCCTGGGATGCAGCTTTGTGGATAAGGATGTGCAGCCCTGTTGCTCAGTGAGTAGGACATGAGCCTGCAGTGTGCCCTGGCAGAAAGGAAGGGCACCAGCATCCCAGGCTCTACTGACAGGATCAGAGCCAGTAGTCTGAAGTGATTATGCCCTTGACTCATCCCTCAGTAGACCACATCTAGATACTGCATCCAGTTTTTGGGACCCCAATACAAGAAAGGCATCTGTAAACTGGGGTGAGTTCGGTGGAGTCCCCCAAGATTGTCAGGGGCTGTAGTACTTGGCCTGTGAGGAGAGGCTGGGGGAGCTGCACTTGACCAGCTTGGAGGTGACGCATCTTCAGGGGAACCTAATAACAGCCTTCCAGTAGAGATGGGGAGGTTTTCAACAAGATGGAGGCAGGTTATTCAGGGCGATTCATAATGGAAGGATCACAGACAACAAGCATGATCTGAAATGAGAGATTTGGATAGGATATAAGGAAAAGCTTTTTCACCCTAAGGGCAGCCAAGCAGTGCAACAAGTCAGACTAGAGATTTCCTGAGGTTCCTTCCAGCTTCAGTTATTCTGTGATCCCTGAACTGCCAGCATTCCCAGCACACAGAGTTATTGGGGAAGAAGGAGTAATGTTTGAAGTGGGCTGCATTTTAGCTGGTCTGAATTGGTGCTTTGCAGGCTGAGAGGTGGGAAAAGTGATGTTGACAATGACTGGGGTTATGGTTAAACCAGAAGCTCCCAGAAAGCTGTCCCTGTGTACTCAGCAAGCCATTCTCTTGGTGCTACCTGGTAGGACCCCTGAGCTACATAGTGAAGAATATCATGCAAATCAAAGTACCAATGAAAAAAGGTCAGTGAAAAGGGAGAACTGGAATTTTGTTTGTTTGTTTGTTAGGGTATGTACTTTATGCTTCTTTATCTTGCATCCATTTATTCTGTACATGGACCAGGAACATCACCCTGGCACTCTGGTGAAAGTAACAGTTAGAGAAGAGCAGGGTAACTTTTACCTAAGATGCAGTGTGAGTAATGATTGTCTTACTTGGAGCTGAATAAACAGAACAGATAGAGATTTTTCCCCCCCCCCATCGTCTTTGTAAGTGTTGCTGGTATAAAGTGGTGACAGGATTCTGCCCCAGACATGGCTTCCTGTCAGCATTGGGTGAGAAAGTTAGAGAACTAATTTTGAATTATGGCAGCTGGTTCTCTACCATGTCTGTTGCACCAGTGTAATTTCTCTGCTTCAGTCTGCTAAATGAGCAGTGTGGATCTGCAACATGCAGCTTTTCCATCTCTGAGAAAGTTGTAAAAAAAGCAATTAAGAAACTACTTGTTTCCTCTGGGGACAAATCTTCTGAGAGGTATGAAGGAAGCATTCTGAATAACTGTTGACACTGTAGCCATTGGTCCTGCAGTCAAGAATAAAACTTCAGAAATAAATAGAAAAAATCAGGGTCTAAGTGTAGAAGCTTTCAGCTAGTTTCTGTGAGTAGGGAGTGACCAACTCGGAACAAGTGACTGACTTCATGCTTGTGCCTGTGCTTTTGAAGAGGCAGATTCCTTACATACACAGCCCTCTAGAGCTTTAGCACTGGTAAACTGACTCTGCATCATGTTTAAAAGTGCATCTGGAGTCCACTCTGGTTTCTAGATTAAATCATATAATCTGAGAGAAAACAGATGTTAAATACTTGTCTTTGTTTCTTTCATATTTGTTATTTTTTGTTTTGCTACAAAAGCACAGATAAATTGTCTTATGTCGTGGTTTAACCCCAGCCAGCAGCTAAACACCACGCAGTTGCTCACCTACTCCCCCCCACCCAGTGGGATGGGGGAGAAAATTGGGAAAAGAAGTAAAACTCATTGAGTTTTAGGGTTGAGAAGGGTTGAGATAAGAACGGTTTAACAGAACAGAAAAGAAGGAAGTAATAATAATGATAACAACACTAATAAAATGACAACAGTAATAGCAAAAGGATTGAAATGTACAAATGGTGCACAAGGCAATTGCTCACCACCTGCCAATCGACACCCAGTTAGTCCCCGAGCGGTGATGCCCCACCCCCACTCCCCCCAGTTTATTTCCTAGACGTGACGTCCCATGGTATGGAATACCCATTTGGCCAGTTTGGGTCAGCTGTCCTGGCTGTGTCCCCTCCCAACTTCTTGTGCCACTCCAGCCTTCTCGCTGGCTGGGCATGAGAAGCTGAAAAATCCTTGACTTTAGTCTAAACATGACTTATCAGCAACTGAAAACATCAGAGTGTTATCAACATTCTTCTCATGCTGAACTCAAAACACAGCACTGTACCAGCTACTAGGAAGACACTTAATTCTATCCCAGCTGAAACCAGGACATCTTACCATGTCAAAGGTCTGCCCTTACTAAAGCGTGTTCATTGCAATGTCAAGAACTACATTTTCAGCCAGTGATCAGTACATTTATCCACATTTATATTTACAAAGGGAGAAAGATGTATATTAGCATTCCATGTAATGACTCCATCCTTTTAACAAAATGTTTGGCATTTATTGTTTTCTGTATGTTGAGCCTTCAGTGAGTGACTAAATGAACTTTATTTATATCAATGTGTTCTTGGTGAAATATTTTTTTCCCCACTGAGAGGGAGATGGTTTGGTTTCATCACTTGTCAGGTGCAGCTTGAAAGGTAGCACTAGGCCCTGAGAAAACAATAGCATTTCAGGATTCCAGTTGACCTTTGTAAATAACAAGTACAGGTTCTGTAAAGAGAAGCTATCTACTGTTCATATTTATGAAGGTAAAATTTGAATGATTACTAGTAACAGTATATATTTTTTAAATAATTGATGTGCAACATATTTACCACTACAATACATAGCACACAAACAATTATGTAACAATATATGAAAACTAAACAATGAAAATGGCTGTAAATTTTTCTCGGCTACGTTGTATACATTGGTGGCCTAAAATGATAGATTTTGTGGAACTGCTTGAGGTAACTTGTTCTTACAGTCTGTAAAGGGTCACTAGCTTTATAAGTGTGGCTGTGTGAAGTTAGCGTGCTGCAGTCCTATTTGCTCATCTTTTTAAGCTTAACTATTTTCTGTGGGTAACTGCAGCAGTGATGCAAAATTCACACCCTGCTACAGAATTTAAGTATTCTAACAGTCAGTCTCTGAGTATCACCAATTTATTTACAGATTTGTTTGCTTGGGTTTTTTTGGTTGGTGTTTTTTTGGTTTGTTTTTTTTTCTGTTTTTTTTTTTTAAGATTTCAAGTCCGTCTCTGGTCTATTCTGGGGATGTTGCAACTGGCTAGTTTATTACAGCCGAGATGTAGAGACTTATGCAGGACCTTTCTCTCCCATTGCAGGGAACAGAAGAGGAAGATGGTTAGAATTACCATTTGGACTATTAGCTGTTCCTAAAGTAACAGAAATGCAGACTAACAAAGAGGAGCAGAAAGTGTGAAGGGCAAAAGGATAAGAGATGAGAAGGGTACATTATTCATGCATATTTTAAATTAACTAGTTGGTAAGAACATTCATGAACCTGTCATGCAAAGGGAAGTGGCAGGTGTGGTGAGTACCATGATAGCCTCAGAGCCAATTCATTTCTCTTAGTGGTGTTTCATTGATTTCATACATTACTGGAAAAATACATATGACAATTTAGCTAGAAAGTAATTTGTAACCTGCAAATGCAGGAGGCTTGGTTGAATTGCCTCCCAGCAGCTCGTATGTTGGGACTCTGTTGGGAGGCATTTCGGCATCCCCTTCATGCTGGGGAAAGGATCCCCTCTCACCCTGTGTTTTGAGGCAGTCATGAATCCTGAAGCTGTGTCCGCTGACCTGCCAGTGCAGGGGCTTCTGCTCTTGCCCTGGATCCCATGGAGGCAAGAAACTGCGGGATGTGTGGTGCAGATCTGCTCCACAGCCTTGTGACCTTCCTCCTTTTACAGCTCCCCAAAGAAGGTAGATTTATGATGAATGTATTTGACTTCATGCAGAAGAGTCAGGTCATACTACTAAGACATTACCTTTTGTCACAATGATTACATCAGTCAGGAGATCAGTATTCACAGGCATTATCCTTTGTGCTGCTGTCCTTTGCATAACAGCAGTATCCTGCTGCTGTTTCCTGCTAGAATACTGCAGCAGCTAATCGAAATGGATATTCAAGCACTATATTGTGCTAAACCATCCAGAGAGAACAGCCTTTAAGAAAACATTTATCCTTGGTTTATATAAACAGCCTTCAGCTCAAGAATGGAACTTGACTGTATAATATTCAGAGATAAGAAATGAGAAAAATTGGACTATGATGGTGGAATATTTCACAAACTGGTCTTCGACCTACATATAAACATCTCAGTTTGAAAGTGTCTGTTGTCAGATGTTTCTTTTGTCGGTCTATTTCACTACAGTTAAGGAGCCTTATTTTCTGTCTCTCATGAAGGAAAAGAGGAGGAGAGGGCTGAGGCTGGAACAGTCCCAGCATGTGTGCACGCCTGTTCTCGCTGCGGTAAAGGTTGGCAGTAGGTGCCCCTTTGGAATTGGACTCGTGCTTGCACGTGCCCTGGTCTTTCCCTTGGGAGCAGCAAGAGCAGGAGGGAGAAAGGCACAGCCGACGTCCTCTTCTTCTGCCGCAGGCAAGCGCTGCGGCCTCAGTCCCGCCTGTCTGCCACCCTCGGCCCTTTCTCCTGCTGCCCTGACCTGCCTCTGCATCTCATCGATCCAGCTCAAGCTGAGCATTATGAATGCCTTTCCGTCTCTCTCTCCTTACCAGATTAGTATTGAAAAGTTACTTGTAATGCTTTAAAGCTGGAGAGGAAATTAAACTGATTTTCAGTACAAATGAGAATGCGGGATATTAGCAACAGACTTGGCATCAAACGCTGCCTGGACCTGGCTCTTCTGCCTCGCGTTTTGTTGCATTTTCAACAGTGTTCGCACTCCCTCTTGTGGCTTGCTCAGCCGGGTGCCCGCTGATAGAAGAATGAGCCTGGCCTCCTAAAAACCTGTTTTCGTTACATGTCCCCCCTGCATGTGGGGAGAGCCATTATTTCATGCCTTATATTTTGTTTATATTGCATATAATCCTGTTTTTGAAAAATTACAGGAAATGGATAACTGTAAATAACAGGAAATGTAGCCTGTCACAGTGATGATTTGAGGAGCTTATGTCTTTACACGTTCTGGAGAATGCAGCCAGATAAGAGGCTGGTTATATAGGTTGTGAAGGGATGGTGCCAAAGCAGCATATTAAAGGGCTTCTAAATCCATTTTTTGCCTTCTCAGTGAAGGTTAAATTCCATCTGTTACTCCTCAAAGCAGCCTGAGGTCTGCTCTGAGGGAGAATAAAGTGTATGCATACTGGTTAGCATGCTAGTTTTTACCAGTGTATCTTATAGATAGATGATTGAAGCCAAGGCCAGGATATAGTGTAGAATTATTAAACCTTACTTAACAGGCCTGCTGCCACCCTTTTCTTTATATTAACCAAATTCCTATTACATTAGTGAGCTTCCAGCTATAGCTGGAAGGATTGTGTTTCTGTGATGGATAGATCTGAGACAGCAATGAGAAAATACTCCTCATCTTCATATATTCCATTGTCTTCACGGTTTATCTAATTGGCTTGCATCAACATGTCCTCAATATACTGTGCCTTTCATTTGGTTTGCTGTGCTGGAGTGAGGTGTGTACCGACTACATGGGATGGGCCATGGCTGGTATCTTGAACAGTGTCTGCAAATTCCATCTGCAATTATTCTTTTCTAAGGCATGCTGAAGCCTTCAGAAAGAGGCACTTACACAATTGGGCAGTATTTTCTTTCCTTATGCCAAATATGCGTTTATTTTAGCACCCCTTCAGTGACATGTCTGCCAGTTGGGTCTGAGGAGAGCTTAAAGTATGCTTGATGGGCTGTTGAACATGAATTCTCACTATTGTCCTAGACGTAAAATGCAGAAGAGGATTTTTGTCCGCTTCTGAACCCTCTTTCAGCACTGAGCTTAAAAAATCTTTCAGGTAGATAGTGTTAGTACACCATCTATGTACATCACAATACCAGTCTACATTTCCATTTCACATGATGGCTTCTGTTAATCATGACTTGTGGCTTTGTAGAGATAGTAGAATAAGTGTTTTCTTTGAACCTATCAGAAAACAATGAAACTTTACAAATCATAGAACTATGTGTGCTTTTCAGTTTTGCCATTGCCTGAAAGCTTTTAACTGAGGGGATAGTAGGATTCAAGAGGGAAAAGAAAGGTGTAGGTGTAGGAAAACTTTCTTTTCTTTTCAAAAATACTAGAACAATGCCTGATGTTTCTTCTAGTGTGAGGAGATGATGGTAGCCATATGACTAGTGAACACTTAGGATGTTTAAGAGCATATAACAGTGTCTAGAGATGCTCAGTAAATAAATAGTTCAAGTAACGTAGCTATTTATGGCTACACAATATAGTCCAACTCATAAATATTAGATGTATTTAAAATTTTAAGTAAATGCTTAGATATAGCTGTCTCTCTCCTGCCCTGAAGCTACTTCTATTAAAGTTAATAGCATGTCTGGTTTCCAGAGAACTGCTGTGAAATGTACTGACAGTGGGGAGCATTTGCTTTGGTAACTGTATTGAAATAGTTTATTGGTACATATTGCTGCAATAATGTGTGATAGAATAGTAATCATATTTACTTTAAGTCTTCTCTAACTACATTTTATACATCCAGATCAGGGTATGTTGTAAAAGACACTCAGCTCTTAGGAGAAATTTGGGAGATCATATGCTGCCAATTTCCAAGGCAAAATGAGAAATCGGTGATTAGAAATGGACATGTTGTTGCCTGAAGCGGACAGAATATTTCCCAGGAACAGTACATCCCAAGCCTTACCTTTTGAACATCATCTCCTAATAACTGGTCCTTGAAACACTACAAAGAGGCATATAAATGATCATGTCTTTCTCAGAAAGATAATGAACAACAACAGATATTGTCTAAAATGTCAAATATAGGAAAATTTGGTAACTATGTCTTCCTTTCTTTATCTAGGCATTTATTCTTTGAAATTGAATTTTTAGGCTAACAAAGCATTGCTTTTTCTGAGTGCAGATCCTTCCATGTTCCTATTTTTTCTGTTTTTCAAACAGTTATTATGTTCTTTCATCAAGATTGTCTTCTTTTCTAACAGAAAGGCTCAAAGGTGTGGGTTCTGGTGATTAAAGAGGGAAGTATAACATACTTGAGATCTCTACCTTATTGCAAGGAGGTTTGTGAAGACATCATCAACTTGGCAGCAGGGAGGGGGACTGAATTGATATCTACAGACATTTTAAAGATAATATTGTAAAGTGAGACAGCATTGGCATGTGTTTTAAGTTTAATATATCCATACAGTTATTTTGTACGTAATACAGGGTTATATCTGAACATAAGGGTTTCATTGGTCCTAAGAATATGTCAACTTTCATTGGTAACAGCTTGAGATGTGCATGAATTACATAGCAAGATCATTTTTTATCCAAATAAGGTGTCCCCCTGCAGAGGGAGCCGTTGGGTTATCAAGCCAACCATGACTATTGTATTTTTATTGCTGGGGTGTGGGGGGG
>JANZLQ010000052.1:6440554-6459548 GCA_026212715.1 Elanus axillaris
GGTGGGGGGTGGTGGTGTTTTTCGTTTGTTGTGTGTTTAGGTTTTGGGTGGTTTGGTTGTTGGTTGTTTTGTTTGTTTGTTTTGGTTTGTTTTTTTTTACAGTGAGCTTGCATGAATGCTTATGGATTGAGTCTTCTTCAGGCTTTGCTACATATTTCAGATGCTCATCTCTTGAACTGTTTGTCCTTCCTAGAAGTGATAATTACATGCTTAGTGCTTTCTTTACAAATGAAACAAGGTAGGAAAAGAGGTCCATTCCAGAGTACCAAGGACAATGCTTAATTTGTATAAAATGCAGCAGATCTTACAAGGGTACAAACTGTCCAAGCGTCATACCTGGGTATAGAGTGCTCTGTGCAGAAGGGAGCAGCATTTTGCTGCGACTGAGGAAAGAGGAACTGAGTTATTTTCATAGGAAAGAAGACTTACCATCAGAGACAGTCTAATGTAACATGCACAGAGAAGAAACTGTCTTTACTTAAGAAAATTTTATTTGTTGCTGTTTCTTGTTCTAATTATACTGTACCTCATCATTGCTAGACTTCCCCAAAACTGGAAAGCTGCTCTCCTGGTTGTTCTTTGCCAGTCTATTGAGGTGACTGTGTCTGGCATTGCCTCAGATGTTGGCATTAGACACGTGCTGAATTGTGATTATGTCAGACTTACAATTCCTCATGGGAAGCTAAAACTATTCCATTTGTATTATATGTGGACTCAACTGAAAGATGCAGACCTATTCTAAGAGATTTTTAATTGCTAATACAGCTTCAAGAGGTCTTCCATGCTACAGCATCATACTACTTGGAAGTGAACATTCTTCCTCTTAAATGTCAGATATTCCCTCTTCAGTTAAGGTAGTTATTTTGCTTTCTTAATAAGTAAATGTGCCACCAAATTAGGAACTCCACTCATTTCAGAACAGTACAAGTCTGAAGAACATAACAAGTATTTTTCACCAAACCGTGTCAGTCCATTTCTTAGAGCTTGTGACCCTTTTCCCTTGATTTTGGAGCCATTTAGCATCTGTGATCAAGGATGTATTTGTGATCTGCAGGACATCCTGTGTTATGATAGAGGCTCCCAGTGTCTGTATTAGTGTCAGTGTGAATCCAAGGAGAGCTGCTGGTCTTTCACAGGTCCAAACATTAGTTGCTTTAGTCAACTGTAAATTTGTGTTGCCTAGAAATAGTTTTCCTATATTTTCTGGCTTATTCTTGTTCTTTCCCAGTCTGCCTAAAGTTGTCTTTATATCCTTTCTGAAATAGGTAGGTCTCCTCTGGCTCTTCTACACCCCAGTTTAGATAATATTGGAAAGTTATCTCCTCATACCATTTTTCCCTTCTAAATGAGAGAGTAGCATACTTTAATTTTAAAACCTGCTAGTTTTTTTCCTACAGGTTGTATTATCAGTCCAAAGTTCTCAAATGTGGCTAAATTTTGGTCAAGTCATAATGAGGTTTACTAATACCTTTCCCAGTGACACTTTCCCAAATCTAACTTGCTTAAAATTAAGGACAAGGATTGTTAATATTTTCTCAAGCTCAAGAATGTATCTCAAAGGTCTGAAAAATATGCTGGAGGAGGGGAAAATACCAGTGGGATGGGGAGGCCAGGAAGGGATATCACTGCTGCAAACTGTTTTCCCTATTCCCTTCCCACCTGGTGAAGCACATGCTTCTGCTTCCCCTTCTCCACTGGGTCACTTTCTGTCCCAGTTAAAATGAATAATTCATAAAGGCAGGTAAACTTTTTACCACATCCCTAATGGATTCAGTACAGTACATGCTTCTTGGACTGTACTTCAATTTGCTGTGTAAACATGGAAATCTTTCACAGCAATTTCACACTCCTGCAAAACTCTTTGCTAGTACTTTAGTTAGATTTTGGCTTTATTTTTTCCCTGTTTCATGTATGTCTTTGTAGCTCAGTCATCTCATTGCTACTGTAAATGGCCTTGGAAAAGATACGGCCATGCGAGCAAAATCTCTTGTCTTGGGGGCTTCCATAAGGGTTCACAATGATGCTCCTTTCAACTGCATGTCTGGAAGTCCTGAAAGTAACAGCAGTATTTTTCTGACAGATCTGGTAGATAGATAGAAACAGTTTGTTGCCCTCCATGTCTGAGTGATGTTACATTGTTGTTCAGGCAAACCTGTGTGGTACAGACAATGATTTTACTCAATCTGTTGTTGCCCAGGATGTTGGCAGCAAAAACCTGCAACACTCTGGTGATGGTTAGTTCCCATCTGAGGACTCAGATAATGATCATCTACATAGGATTCTTGTAAATTAACAATATTAATAAACAGAAGTATTGGATCACTTTGTCTCTAAATGTCATTCTTTAAAAAAAAACCCAAAACACCCCCCCAAAAAAAATCCAAACAAAACAATTCCGAAAAACAACCCACCCACCCCCCAAAAAAGCCACCAAAACCCTAATCCTCTCTAAAATTACATCCACCTTAATATTAGCACAATGCGCTTCTGATTCCTCAGTTGCAAATGTGATCTCGATGGTACAGCACAACCAAAGACTAGAGAGCCAGGGTCTCTAGTGGTTGTTAACAGGTTTCAGAACTTTCTCTGAAGTAGCTGAAAGAGAAGCTTGTGACTTTGCCAAGTAAACTAGTCACCCTTTCTACAGAACAGGCCCTGGCCCTCACAGCTGGGATTTAAAGGCACATTCTGCAACACGCTACAGAAAGATATTTTAGTATTATGCTTGTAGCATGACTGTCCAAAATGCAGCGACCAAGCACTGAGTTCAGGTTTTGCACTGATCTCTGTAGCCTGTTCTGGAAAAATGGGTAGATAGAGGTGGTATAGATGCAGATAACATTCATGCTATGTTTTTCTCCATATTTATCATTTCATTGTACCAGAAGTACTGCAGGATAGAATGATGAACTAATTTTGGTTCGTCTCTACTCTTTTTTGCCTTATATGGGTTAGTGCGTTGTGCATCTGTGTGTAGATATATATAAAAAAATACATTTGCACTGAGATTACCCGGTACCTATTTCATAGCTGCCCTTTGTCAAGCACCTGTGAGACACAATTCAGGTTGCTGAATGAACGTTCACCCTCTTTTCTTAGAAAGTTAATGACATGATTTTAACATTTCACTAAAATGGGGATAGAGTGAAATGAGGTAAAAACTGTGGAAATGACTGAAAGGAGCCAACCTGCTGGTTAGGTAATGGCCAACCAAATCAGTGCTCCACAATCACTGCAGAATAGGATGGGGAAGATGCAGCAGACATGAGATAGACTCAGGGTCTTTGGCAAAGGAGAGTTAGGCTAGATATAGCCACTTTGTTGCAGGTTGCAAGGAAAAGAGTCACTAAGACCTAGGCTTGTGGGGCTGAGGGGCCAAGGGGGCATCTTGTTCTTTGTGAGTAGTCAGTGAACAAGGAGTCAGTGCAGCTGGATCCTGAAACACTGGCCAGGGAGTGTGAAAACCAGCATCTCACTGACCCCTAGGATGCACTGTCTGGAGTAAGTATCATAAGTTATAAGCTGGAAGAAACGCATCGTTGTGCTGTTATATGAAGCTGCTCACAGAAAGTGAGAGGGGAGAAGGAATCATTACCTCTTCCTACCCTTCAGTATCCCTGAAGCTATGTGTTTGAACATGGGTATGCAGGAGCTCCATGGTTGCAAGTCTGGATTATTTTGTGGACAGCAATGCCCATGGGATTACTTGTGAGTGCGTAGAGGACCTTTGGATCTTACAATCTTTTGAAGTGTAAGAGTGAAAATAGATCCATCTATCCTCAGTTCCTTCACCAAAATCAAGAGCCATAGCTATGGGATTATGTAAAAATGGAAAACAAGAATAGCTTGGGGGGTCTATCACCACGCCTCAAAGACATTGTTGCTATAAAGAGCATAACAGCATTTTTACAACTCCAGGTGACTGGGTACTCCGATCTTATACCTCATGGCAAAAACTTACTGCCTGGGGAGTGCTGAAAAATATGAGGTGCAGAAGACCCTTGCTAAAATGGGCATCCATTCCTCCAGCTTGACGTGTAATGCTGAGTGAAGAGTTGCACATTTCTGAAAGAGGGATGCTTTTTAAAACAGCAACATGCCTTGGCCATCTGTAAGTGGATAGCTATGTGTGTGCACGGACCTACCCTAACTTAAAGAGGATGCTTCATGGTTTTTGGAGTCCAGAGAGTTATTCAGCTTATCTTGAAGTAGATATATGCATTTGATTAAATGCCAAGTTCTGTGGATTCCACTGCCTGTATCGACTGAGAACTGTATTGATGTTGATGTTGATGTTGATGCCTGCTCATCACAACTGCATGGCCTCGAGTTGCTGTTCCACAAGGGTGCAGGTCTCCTGTTGGTCCTATATTAAATTTAGCAGCCACCTCTTGATATCCTGAATACCCTAGAGCATCTCAGGTGGCAGTAGGTACCTACATGGGTGCAAAAGTATGGAGACTTAGATCTCCACTGTCTACAGTGGAAACCTATACATTTAGTTCATACCCAAGCATCTAAACTTTATATGCCCAAATATGGGTGTCTGAATGTGGCCTTGAATCTTCCTCTCTTGGCTCTTTAACTTCATTTCACTTTGTAAATTAGTTTTCTTGAGGGCTCCTGTTTCCTTCCTCTCTTCCTCGCCTCTTGCTTGCTTGCTTGCTTGCTTGCTCGCTTGCTTCTTTCTTTCTGTCTTGAGCAGAATACTATGAACTTCACCTGGATAGCATAGTTCCCTGGCAGCTAATCACGTAGCATCCAGGCTGTCAGATATAATAATGCTTTACTCAGATGCATGATCTAGACCAGTTTTTTATGATTATGTCAGGTGGCTGGCAGTTTGAGGCAAGCTGTTCTGTGGACTGTACTCTGTGTGTCATGATCATTGCTAATTTCTCATATGAGTTTGACACTAATGAACACAATTCCACTAAACAGCGTAATTTCCTTGGAAAAGTGTTTTCTGACTGAAAAGGATTGCATTGAAATATTTTTTTGGCTAGCACTGCTTGGGAAGAATAAGACAACCAGAGGTCTTTCAGTCTTCTCTATAAATAAAAAGTCTTCAAACATGTTTATATCGTCCCAAGTCTGTAGGGTTTTTTTGTCATTTCAAAGTGAGCAGCTGCTGAAGTATTATGGGCTTCAACTGGAGATAGTTAATGCTACTATAAAAGTAGCAGAAGAGATGGTGGGAAACTGTTGAGAATATTACTCCTGAAAACCATGTTCTAACAAAAATAGCTGTCCTTAGGAACAGATCATTACCCTGAAAAAGACAATTTTGACTTCTCCACAAAGAGTGGAGCACCATCAATTGTCAAATTTACTGTGCCCGAGAATCTTTAAAGTCTAATGCTGTTTGTTCCTTCATACTTGTGGCAGTGTTCTGAATGTAAAATAGTTTTCAACTTGTTTTTATCAGTTTGTTGGCAACCAGTGGAAAAGAGATGCAAAATGCTGCCAAATCAAGATTGCAGGGATTTGCATGTATTTAGCATTCTGGGGAAACTAACTGCATGAAATAAAAGGCAAAAGGGACCCCAATATAAAGCTTCTCCAGTAGAATCTGCTTTGCATCCTGAAACTGGGTATCTCCATACAGCTCCTCCATCACTGTACTGCCTGATCACCCCAAATTATCCTCATGTTTCTTTACAGTGGAGCAGTTCTATATCTCATACAAGTAACCAAGATGAAGACAGGCCCCGCAGGAACGTCTGTGGCAGCAGGATTGTTTTCCTGTACTTTAGTGCTCTGTGAACTCTTCTACTCTTGAAAAGGCAATCCCTCCAACAGAGATTTGAACAACTTTTCTTGCCAGGCAAGAAGAAATATTTACTGCTGCTAACAAGGAAGGAGAAGAAAGCAGTTCCCGCACAGAGAGCCACAGGGGGGTGATTTTTCTGATGGTGAAAGTAATTGTCTTTCATTAAATAACTTGCAATCCCAAACTCCAATACTGCTTTCCTTAGCAGCTATTTTGGGATTCAAGAACATTTGAAAGTTACATTTAATTCCAGTGCCTAATTATTTTTTTAATCTTCATTTTAAAAGGCTGTTGAAATAAAGGTTATAAAATGCTAAATACAAATTTCCCAGGTCACTGCCTTCAGTGGCTGTTGCTAGAATGAGCAACAATGTTGTGACTGTAATATGGATTAAATATCCTAAAATATGTTTTTACTCCCACTGTCCTAGCAAATATGAAAATCGCAAGGCATAATGATTTAGCAGACATTTTTTCCACGACTTGATCAACCACTGAGTTGATATAAGAATCCCTTTCAAATACAATTGTTAGCAGTAATAGCAATGCTAGACACTTTTATCAGCTAATCGCTTAGTTTCAGGGGACACTGGTAGACATTGTAGCTATCTTTTTCCATAGTGCAGCAAAAAATAAATCATTATCAGAACTTCAAACCTTTAAAATGCTGAACAGATAAAAGATAGCTTTGGCTGTCTTGGAGACAGACATTCCATTAATTTTGTGAAAACAGAGCACAAGGGTTGCGTGCCTTACCAGCTTGTTGTCTTAGTCAGACAGATTTCATCATGTCAGATTTCCTTACAGTCATCTCACACTTGGCTCTTGGCATTATGCTGCACCTCTAATAGCAGAAAGATTTGCAAAATTATTAGCAAAAGAACAAGCATAAGTTCTCTGGGGATTAAATTTTTGTTTTGTTTTCATATTGTGCCCATCCTGGTTAATATTGACCCTAAGTATTTGACAACTTATGGTGCAAACCATGATGCCTCGTATGGAAAGGAACAGCATTAGCACTAGCATTCATTATCCAAGAAATCTAGCTGAAGGAAATTTTGGCACATAGAGTCATAGCTCCAAATGGACAAGACAGATCCCCATAGAGACTGTTCAGATGGTCTAAGACTGACCTTGGGTAATAAAATACCATTTCATGTTCATGGACATGAATCCATCATGGAATGCCTTGTTGGCAATGCTAGGAGCAGTCCTTCAGCCCATGCAGGGTGGATAAGCAAGCATATAGTTAAGCAGAAAAATAAGTGTAGCTTCAAACAATGTGTTGCAAGCACTTGGATGAAGCAACACTCAGAAAATAGGATGAGAGAGCAAAATCTGTAGCTGTAAAAAAGGTTTTGGCCTGGGTGAGGCCACTGGCAATGAATCATGAAGCATCAGAGCCATAGCTATGGCAGGGCGGAAGGGACACAGTTCATGGGAACTGGGGAGGCAGATCTATGGCAGAGAGCTGGACAGGAGGTGAAAGCAGAGGAAGCTTAAAGAATCTGGCAGGAATCTGCTACCCATAGAAATAGCTGTCTTCTCCTCCCTCGGGCTATCCTTCTGAAAATAGGATAGCTGCTGATAGTGTAGCTCCTTTGTTGAAGATATACAGAAGCTGTGTTTTAGCTGCTGATTTGCCAGAGCTGTCATTCACAAAACCCTGAAATCTGTACCAAAAATAAATAAGAAACTATTTAACATGGGCTGAATGACAATTAGTTGTTATGGCTGAGTTTGCTGAGTCAGAGGCAACTACATCTCACAGGTCGGTTGGTTGATATCAGCAGTGCTTGCTCACCACAGAAGAGGTTAAAGTCAGTGGGAGATGGGTGTTGGCAGTGCTCTTCAGAGTTAAACACAATTGTTTAACAGATTAAATTGCCTTGACTATCTGTGGATTTTATTTTTTTTTAAATGAAGTTATATCATTCCTCCTCCCTCTCTTTGCATTGGTTTTGACAGCTGCTGTTGTTTACAGGAAGCATTAGGAGAGAAGCTAAGCTACAGACCCGGCAGAGTTCCTCAAGGTCAGCTATTATGTAGCTGTTGTCTATAAACAGCATTGTGCATATGTTGTCAAGGTCCATAGGCTTTTCATTCCCAGCAACTGCCATTTTCTGTTAGTGGTAATTGGGTGGTAAATCAGGGCCTTATGACATATCAAGTGACTGAAACAGAGCTCCACTTCTCCTACTTCCTTTGGTTTACATGAGCACTGAGAAGCAGTTAGCATGAGTTTCACATTAATGCTTAAGGGTGGTTGTTTATCACAAAGGAGCAATGGAATTCAAGTGCAGAAAAACTACAGTGTGGACAAAGGAACACATGTATTTTGAGGCTTTAAACACAATACCAATGAAACCAAATAAGAGACAGCTGTATGAAATACTGTGGGCTGTCTGTGACCCTCTCAGTAGGACAAATTAATCTAAGATTAAACTCCTCAAAGCCATCTGTAACAGCAAGCTCAGACCCATGCTGGTATCATTTTGCATTAACATTAAGGAGAAGTAGGGCTGCCCTTTCCTGTACCCTCTAGTGCTCAGCAGATCTGGCCACAGGGCAACCCCAGGCCTAATTTTGATACAACAATCTCACTTGGAAATGCTAAATTTGTGCCATATTATGGTGACACAAGAGACAGAAGAAAAACTGGAAGTGTCAACAGGTGTCCATCTGTCTGGGTCTCTAAGCATCATCTTCAGTGTGTGTGTAATTCACCCACAAGGAAAAGGTAAGCTCTCAGTGCTCCATGTTAGCTGCTGGCTCTGCACATGGGCTTTTCCTCCTTTCCCTTTCCCTTTCCCTTTCCCTTTTCCTTACCTTGTCACAATTCTTAGCCAGTAATGAACCTGGCAAAGTTTGGGTTGTTTGGGGTTTTTTTTCCTATCAAGAAACCAGCAGTTTTGTGCAAAGGCATCTTGGGCCTGTGGAGTTGCCTGTGAATGAAGTAATACATTTGCATGACTGAGCCTGCAGTGTCTGAGATCTGAAGGATCTCAGATCTCTTTGCTACCCCTAAACCAAATTTTGTCCAGTTCCAGGTCTGCATTTCTTTAAGTGAATACTGGTGAGTTGCTTATAGCTGCAGGGTCTCCCACGCTAGCCTGTGTCCTGTCTCTTCTCATCCCACATCTGCACTGCATCTGGTGTTACCATTGCTCAAGTCCTCTCCTGTCATATTGGACCTGTATGTCTCTATGCTAGATCATTATGTTAGAGCCATAAATACCTTATTCTACATAAAATGTTATTTTTTTACTTGTAACTATGATCAGTATAAAAACTTTGGTTATGCCATGCAAAGAAAAGCAAAAGTAAACCAAATTAACCACAGTGACCTGGTAACTGGAAAAATCCAAGTGACCAAGTGAAAACAAAACTTCAGGTAGATCAAGACAAGTTCAGAGAGAGTAAGCCTGACAATCCTTGTTTGTGAGGCCATGCAAACACACTAAAGTGTGTGGTCTGTGACTAGCAATGGCAACACTTCCCTGGCATATGCTGTTTGTAACACACAAGGAAAGATGCATGTTTGGTTTTTAGCTTTTGAGTGCAATGGTCCCAGCTCATTCTAGTACCTCCATTCCTGCCTGCATTTATACCCGTGTCAATGCTTTCTCTTTGGCACTAGCAGTACCGTACACTGTCCTGCATTTCTTTCCCAAACTGCAAAATGTCAGGAGGGACTTTACTCTTAAACCATAGTGGCCTTGGGCAGAGAAAAGTATGGAAGGTTTAAGCTGAAAAGGAATATAAGTGAGGAGTGTCTTCAGCTAGAAAACTTAAGTAACTTTTTGCAGTCTTGATTGCCTTTTGCTACCTGCAAAAGCCATAATGAAACAACTTGTCTTTAAAGCCAGATTTGCCTTCTGGGCTCAAGCTGGGAGTTCAGCTTGTTAGATAGGAGGAGATATTCTTCCAAGAGAAATACAGATTTTGCAGAGGTAAAAACTGGGGCAGGCTCACATCTGATGTCATTCTTTAAAGACACACCAGTGCTGAACCCAGTGTTTAAAAAATGTCTGCTGGAAGATCAATCAAAACATCTGATTCTTCAAGTCTGCGGGAATGATACGTTCTTTTTCATGTCAAACTCAACCTGCATTGTGCTGTATAGGGTCGTCTTCAGCTACAAAAGACTGATGAAGATGCCAGCATTTAGTTCAGGGAACGCACCCTTCAGTTTCAGTGATGGAAGAGCTGGAAGTTTAACTTTTTTCTTCACTTGCAAATGTGAAAGTATCTTGTGGGGAGAATGTGCTGCCTGACTTGGGGTTACTTTCCCACTTTTTTAATGTTTTAAATCCATGGTAGAGTGGTATTCACTCAACTCTTTTCTGTCAAGCAGATGTGGTAGCTAAACCAAGACGAATGCACTGGCAGCTGTCAGTGGAGAGCTGTTATAAAGCCTTCATAGGTAGCATTTTGCTGTCAGCTGGATCAGAGGTGTCATGAACTGAAGTGGCCTGCAGAGTGAATTTTGCCCACTGAAATAACTCAGTGCTGCTCAGCAGCATGGCTAAAACCAAGTTTTGAAATCCCAAGTGTGAAGTATTGTAAACAGAGACCTAAATGCTCATGTGAGAAGCAAAGGTAGCAGAAGGGACAGAGAGGATCCAGTGCTGGGGGAAGGGTGAGGAGAGGCCATTTTGCCTCTCCTGCCATTTCTGGACAATCAGGAGGTGAGTCAACAGCAACTGGTGGGGCTTGGGTTCCCTCTCTTTCTCCATCTGCACCTCCTCCTTTCCCTGTCCTCCTCCTGTCCTCTTCAAGACCTCCCACCCTACATTACCCTTTGGCAGCAAGTGGCACATGCCCTTGGTGGCTTTCCAGGACTTCTGCAAGGCAAAATAGGCACCGGGTCCACAGGCATTTCAGTGCCTACAAGCAGTTCTGACATTCTTCATATCCCCTTTTGCCTCGACCCAGAATGGTGCTGCTGGTGTGGGGGACCTACTTGCTCTGTTCTGCTGCAGAGAGGATCTGTTAGTGCCTGTGTGGTACCTTCCCTGTGATACATGCTTAAAAATAGACAGGTTTTCCAAAATGTCCAATACCTTGCAGCCTGTCCCAGGGTAGCAACCTCCTCTGCAGCATTTGTGCATCAGTTGGTGACTGCCTTGATGATACAAAGGTTTACTCAGAAATGTCACCTTGGGAATAGAGTCACTAAGCTTAATGCAATCAGGTCCTAATTCATGTCATCATTTTGTGTGGCCGAGGTAACAAAAACCCACCTGAGACCTATTGTGAAAGGATACCACTTCATTAATGAATTCGTAGGTGAAAAAAAGCTAGTATAGTCTTGAGGGCATTGGAAGTCCTCAAAATGCCATCCTCAGCTTAATAGCATTTGCAAACATGCTTTAAAGCATGGCTTCTCAGTCACCTCCACATTTTGCCCTCTCCTTTCCCCTGAATCAAAGGAAAGTTCTACAGAAACTGGTTTTATGGCCACTTTGGCGGGCAATCTTGGTGTGTTAGGAAAACATGCTTCAGTAAAAAGAGCTAGAAAAAGATAGAGAGGTTTGGGGCTTGCACGTTTGTCCTCTGTAATTAAGTGTGATGGGAGGCACAGAGATGTCAAGGACAAAAGGTAGATTTCAGTGACAGATTTTGAAAGGTTTGTCTTAGCATAAAAACTTGCAGTTTAATTATCAAAAAAGCTCTTCCTCTTAGAAATACTAAACTCAATAATAGCTGCAAGCTTACAAGTGTAAGGGAAAGGAAGAGAATAGGAAATGTTGCTTGAAAGTTTCATTAATGTGCCAAGCTGTTTAATAAATCAGTGCTTGTATCTATTTATCAACCTGACAGCTGCTTCCCTTGTCTCTGTCCCACTGTTTGTTGACATCACGTTTACTTCTTCATTTTGGAGAATGGAACATTAAGGCAATAAAAACTTGTGTAAAATGTGACTGGTATAGGGAATAACGGAGCTAGTGAAAATGAAATCTTTCATTGATTTTTCTTGAAAGGGAAGGTGACCCTACTCTGTGTGAAGCTGTAACCATGGCAGCAAATCTAGTCATTGGGAAAAAATTGATGCTGCTTTTACAGTAGGAGGTGGAAATGGACACTCTGAGCTTAACGTTTTCAAGCCTATGATTGGGAGCTTGAGACATTTTCATTTAATAGGCTTTGACTCTGAAGATGGATTGTGCTACTGTATTTCTTGCAGAAAAGATGTCAGTGGGAAGAGACCACATTTGGTAATTGGGCCAACACAGAGAACTGAGGGATGCTTGCGTCAGAAGAAAGCCAAATCCACGACGATGACAGTTTCCAATAACAGGTGTCAGGGATACAACAGAATGTCCTAGATATGTGGGGACCAACTGTTACTTAGACAAAGGACCTTTACATCATTGGCTGTATAAAGGGATGTTGAAGCACTAAAAAAGGGCCTGGACATAACCAGGAATTCAGGCCATAACACTTAAGGCACACTGGAAATCTCTCAAGTTCTTTGCAAAGAGCTAATTCTCATTATCGCCTAGGAAAGAGGGCAGCACAGATACTGAGCCAGCAAGGTCAGCCTGCTTGCCTAAAGCCAGAGAGAAAAATCTATGTTAAAGCTAGTGCTGGAAAGCATGGTGTTCAGCCCCATGCTCAGAGCATTCCTGATCCTGCACCAGTTGCCCCCACAGCTCCCATAGTGCCCTCCTGAGCCACGCAGGCATGGCCGCTTTAATAGCTGATGCCAGTTAAACCAGGTGCTGCTTCTTTTTAGTGGTTGGAGGGGCTCCCAGACATGGAGAGAGCTCAGGGGTCCTGATCCGGCAGCCGGTGGCTTACTCTGGTTTGTGCCACAGCCAAGCATAGCATAACTCAGTGCTTGTGGGTACACTCTCTTCTTTGCACCCACAGTGGGAGCTGGTTGAGGGCTGATAGCCATGAAAAACTCAGCTCCCGCATGACTCCACAGGCTTGCTTCAGTCAGCGTGCAAAGGCTTTGCTGAGCACTTAGTGCATAAACAAAGAGGGCTGGAGTACACATTCTCCATTTCACAGGAAAGGAAAGTATGTGATATATACCCATGTTTATGAGATACAAGCAGTTGCAATCTGTGTAGTGTAATTGATCCCTTCTTGTGTTTAAGATAAATGCTCTCTAAGGCCATAGCTGATTGGTACACTGGGATGGTTACTGGGAAATGAGGGACATCAAACCAAACTATTCTTTAGAATGTTTTAAATTAAGATTAATGTACCCCAAAGTGTATATCAATGACAGCACCATAAACTGGTGTAAATCCTGCAACCCAAAAGAAGTGTTCATTGTTATATTAAAAAGTTACCTCTATTAGGCACTGTATACTTAATTTGGAACCTCTACCCCTCTTTGTAATTACATCAAGAAAAGTTGACTTGGGCTCCAGAAACAGAAAGCTTGTTTCATAGCAGCACTTTTATTCAAAAGATTTTGTAATCCCTGCTGTGCTAAATAACCATGGTAAAATTAAAAACACTTTTCCTTGTAATGCCAGGTAACAGAGTGACATATATACATGCTGCTGGTTCTGCTTGATTTTGATGGAGGTTGCCCCATAGACGTAATCTCTGCATTAATGCACATCCAACCAGAATTCACAGGAAGTAAGAGAAAGCAATATGCAACTTCACATGTAGCCTTCAAAATCTAGCAATGCCAGAAATTCTGCTCACTGCCACAGCTGGGCACGCTGCATGCTTTCCCCAGTAGGATGCATACTTTTTGTATATAATATCAAAATGTTCCCTTTTTAAATCCAAGCATCTGATCCCAAACTTCATTACTGGTTTTACAAAAGGCTGTGGCCTTATTTGTACATCCTGAAGATGGCATAAGACTTGCTGCAGAGAGGACAGTCACATTTCCCATGGAGGCATTAAGAAATCTGTGTCTCAGCAGGTGACTCTCACTGTTCCAATAGAGACATCCACTGGGGTTTATATCTACAACACTGTCCTTTGGCATAGCCCAAGCTAAGTGGGAAAGTGACTTTCAGCAGGCAGTAAAGGGAAAGGGAATTTGCTTCAGTAGGCACTGAGAAATGAGTCTTGAAAAAGATTGGTTTGAGGATAATGATCAAAGGACAGAAGCAGAGGTCAGAGAAAAAGGCAAGTGTGAAAGCTAGAGAATCAGAGGATGAGAGAAAAATAAATTAAAAAATTATGGCAAACACTTTAATAATTTCAAAGGAGGAGAAGGATCAGACTTCCTTCAGTGCTGGGTTGTTGCTGGAAGACTTCACTCAGATTCTACAAAGATGCATTATCCATCTTGACAGCTAAGAAATGATTGTGCAGGCTGACTGGCAAACCTCTTTTTCAATAGACTAATCTGCTATTGGGATTTTTCTGGCACCATTTTTTTAGTAGAATTGGGAAGAGAAATGGAAAGAGAAAATAAAAGCAGACATCTCTGCTTCTCCACTTCCCTTTCATATGAAGCCCTGCTCTTCCCACCTCATAACTAATTCTAGTGCTGTGTAGGGAATATCCATAATAGTAAATGGGAATGGGAAAGGGAGAACTGGCTGCAGAAAGGCAGGAAAAGAGAAAATAATAGAACAGAACACTCATTGTTAGGAGAGCATCCACACAATAGAGGGTATGAGAAAAAAAAAACTAAAGTGGTGTGATTTTTAAGGGAAAATTCTGATGCAGATGGACAGATTTAGGATAGAAAATAGCAGATAGAGATATGAACAGTTAGGGGATGCATAAGGTTAAGTAAGATTTTGCCCCAAACTTCTATTCAGATGGTAGATAATACTTCCAATACTGTTTCAGTTTTAGCAAATTGTTTAAAAAACCTGCAACAAATACCTTTCCAGTAAAAGCTTTAATGAACCTGTATTGGTGGGTTTTGCATAACCTAAGCAGAACTAGCAGGGCATATTTCTAAATGACTAAAGGAACTTGTTAAAAGCCTTTGGCAGGATTAACTTTGTGTGAGTCAGATTAGCATATTGAAAAGGCATAATCATATTCCCAACAGGAGATGAAAATGTCCAGTTTTGCAGAAATCTTTCATTTTTGCTGTATTGTCATAAGCTGCGTATTGTTGCCACGTTGTACTAGGATTTTATTAATTGTGAAGCCACATAATATTAAATACCTTCTAGTGGCATGTTACCTGCATATCATTCATAAAATCCTCATTTTGCCTAGCAAAGGTGATACTAGTAGCAAGCTGAAGGAGTGTTTCTATGCTGAGAGATCAGAATAGCCCACAAAATGTTCTAATGTGCACTGGTCTGGGTAGCCATACTATTAAAAAGTTCTTTAGGCTTCAATATGGCTCAGTTTCGCAGTGGATGGTAAATATCAGTAAGTATGCTCATCTGAATGTGTGTATATGTGCAAAAGGAAAAACACAGGTACATGCACAGAAGGCAAAGGAAGACTGCTGGTGTGGAACATGAGCCTTAGTTAAGGAGTTGTATCTATTGAGTTACTGTACTATATTATATATTTTATATAAGAATTCATGTGTTGGATCCTGAAAATGCTAATCACTGCTTCTGATAACATATATGTGTTCTTTAGATCAAAACTGCATTAAACTCTTTGGAAAAATTTAAGGAAAGCTCTTAGGAGATGCCTGCATCTCCCTCACTGACAGCTGTGTGGTCAGAACCGGAGCCAACAGGGAATCAAGAAATGAGAAAGTCCTTTGGTGGAAGTGACAGAGCTGAATGCCCACATAGGCAGAAGCCTGAGGCAGGTGCCTGTTAGTCTGAGTTTACAGAAAGCCTCTGTTTCAAAGACAAGGCATACCAGGAGTGAACTAAATCATAAATTGCTTCAAAACTGGCCTTTGTTACAAACCTTTTCTCCTTTCTCCTCCTCCTCTCCAGTCCCCCATGTCTTGCATTTATTTGGATAGGGGATTCATGTCAGTACTTGACCAGTGGTTAGTTTCACCATATTAGGAAGTTAGGTCACAAAGGGAATGGTGACATTCTCTAATCTTAATTAACAGGCTAACTGCTTCCATACTTGAGATTCATGTTGAAGATCTGAAATGCTAACTTACAGCACAGAAAAACAAATCCTGTTCTGTACAAACTAGAGGGTGAAGAATGCCTTCAGTACGAGTAGGAGCTTGAAGAGAGCCATGGGTCCAGCTTTTTGGGGGTGTGAGCCACCTATTCACTGGTTACACTAACAGAATTAAACTAGAGGAATCTTAAACTATGACTGTCAGCATAATGAATAACACTGCATATCAAAATCATACAGATCACAGTTTTGCTTTCTTGTTAGGTATCTGCTTGTCTTCCATACAACTCAGTTAGGATACTCTTCATCTAGGTTATATTGTATCAAACACTCTGTTATACTCATCATTTTGGCTCATGAACAATAATTCCTCAGGGAAACTTTTTCAGTCACCGCCTTGCTTGCATGAGCACATGGTTTGAATGCTGACCATCCTTTCTTGTCCAGTTATTTCTGTTCTTGTTCAGAGCAGAAATGCAGGCAAATGGCAAAGGAGTAAAAACATTTCCAAGTAAGAAGCTAAGCAGTGAGTATTGTTCAGGATCTGCTGGTTTCCGTCAGCAATGTCCCTCACCTGACAGCGAAGTATAGTCTTTCACAGACAGAAGGCTCCTCCTAAAGATATCAGACAGAGGAAGACTTCACTTCATGATGGGGTAGGGATAAAAATACGCAGCTGACATACTGCAACATGTATTTCTAAAATGCTGAGGAGGTCTAGTTCATGTTTTTCTTACACCTTTTAATTCCTGCCTGCTGACCACTCACTCCATTATTTGTAGTATGTTAAATATCACTGTGTCACTAGTAAACATATCAAACGTCGTGCTGGGGCTAGATCTGACAGTAACAATGCTCTTTGTTTTGTATATTCTTTAAAAGTGAATTGCGTGGTTTTTCTCTATGTCTCTTCTGAGACCATGGCTTCAGTGTCTTGCTTTCAGGCTACATAATCAATTGCATTGTATTATTTCAAGGGGGCAAGAAGAGGATGTAGTTGAATAAATATTCTCAAACTGTGTCCATCAGTATGTATTTAAAATTACATGGTTATAGTAAGCCTGTACTTGTGCAGGGGGGTCCACCAGTCCTCACCCCCTGCCTGCCTTCCTGGCCAGCTGCCACCGTCCTCTCTTGCCACAGCCAGAGGGCCAGAGGAGCACCTTGGAGCAAGGAAGATGGAAAAGCTCAAGAGGGCTGAAACACACACTGCCATTGATTTTCCATTCTCGCATCTTCTTCAGCAGCCCGGTCAATTTACACATACATGAGTTTACTTTAAATTCTAGCCCTAGAGGGAGGAAATTTGGGATTAGCCTTCATGAAGACAGAGCTTCCCAGCGTCCAAGAGCTAACTTGATGCCAGGCTCCCAGTGTAACCCTCCAGGATGTCACTTGTGGAGAGACCGGGCTCTTCCAGCATGCGGAGCACTGGCATCACCAGCCACCTCCCTCATTTAGCGTCTAATTTAGGGTGCCTTGCAGCTCCATCACAGAACCGTTGCTTTCCCCAATCCTGGGCTGACAGAAGGGCAGGACCATGTAGAAAGCCAATGTCATTCAGAAACACACTCAGATTTCTCTCTAAATTCAAATGTTCTGGACCCCCTGAACCAGAGGGCATGAAAGCAACCCAGCACCCAAGTCAGAAAGGTTACTTACTGCTTTCCTCAAGAACATCAATGCAGCTGAAAATCTGTCCTTTCCTCCCTTAATCCTGCCTCCCCCTTTCTTTCTGGATTCATTGTCATGGAATCAAAATGCCAGGCAGAATATTCAGCAGCTAATAGGTGGAAGGATCAGAAAATAAAATAACTAAGGTCAGTGAGAGCAAGGTAACCTTATTCTGTGAGGAAACATGTGAGTAGATGTATTAGTAGACAAAATAATGTTTGGTTTTGGATTAGGTGTACTGCACTGAACTCACTGCAGTCACTTAGCTGGAAAACAGTATAGAATTTAAAAAATAGGCCAGTGCCAGGAGGGAGATTTTGTTTTCTCCCAGGGCAAACTAGAAAATTCACATGTACCTTCCTATATATAACTTTCTTTCTGTGACTGAGAAAGTAGCCAAATGAAAATGTTTTCATGGCAAGTATAATAAAAAGGGGCAACTACCTAAGTTTCACTAGGTGCCAGTGGGTACCAATGGAGTTCAATCAACAAAAATTAATTGTTCAAAGAAAATAATAAATTAATTATATAATTCTGCTGGATGCCTGTCATCCTTGGTTAAAAGAGTACACCCCCCAATGTCATGGCCGAAAAGTGGGAGTCAGCCACACAAAAAAGCTTTATTTCACTATTTAACAAAATACGTTGGGACCCGTTCTATGAGATAAATAAATTGGCAATGATATCATTAATCTCCTTTTGAAGTAAGTATGTGTTTCAACAATTAAATTGAAAGAATAAGAAGGTTGCATAGGCTATTGCTAATATGACCAGTAAAATTATGAAGGTCTGGGAGAGTAACAGAGATCTGCTTTTCCTATAGACAGACATCTCTAATTCTGTTGGCCCAGTATGGCTGTTCACTTTTGAACAGGGACTACCTGCATCTGGCCTCCTACATCAGCCAAGACAGAAGACCACAGTGTGTAAGCTTTTTCCCCCCACAGTGTCTGAAACATCTTGGGATCTCTACACAGTGATGCACATTAGGATCCAGTGAAGATGCCCAACAGATGGCTTGAGAGACTTCAAGCCAGTTCTGAAAAGCTATTTAGGAATTAAGGAGTTGATGGGAGTTGGGTTTACTTGATGTGGTGGGTTGTCCCTGGCTGGACACCAGGTGCCCACCAAAGCTGCTCTATCACTTCCCTTCTCAGCTGGACAGGGGAGAGAAAATATAAAGAAAGGCTCATGGGTTCAGATAAGGGCAGGGAGAGATGACTCGTCAATTACCATCACGGAAAACCAGATTCAACTTGGGGAAAATTTATCTAATTTATTACCAATCAAAATTAAAGTACAATAGTGAGAAATAAAACCAAATCTTAAATCACCTTCCCCCAACCCCTTCCTTCTTCCTGGGCACAGTTTTACTCCTGAATTGTCTCCCTCCTCCCCGCTCCAGCAGTGCAGGGGGACAGGCAATGGGGCTGGGGTCAGTTCATCACACCTTGTCTCTGCCACATCTTCCTCCTCAGGGGCAGGACTCCTCACACTCTTCCCCTGCTCCAGCGTGGGGTCCCTCCCACAGGAGACAGTTCTCCA
>JANZLQ010000052.1:6459865-6478525 GCA_026212715.1 Elanus axillaris
GGGACAACCTGCCTCACCATGGTCTTCCCCACGGGCTGCAGGGGAATCTCTGCTCTGGCGCCTGGAGCACCTCCTCCCTCTCCTTCTGCACTGACGTTGGGTTCTGCAGGGCTGTTTCTCTCCCACCTTCTCACTTGTCTCTCTGGCTGCAATTGCACAGAGGTTTTTTCCCCCTTCTTAAATCTGTTATCCAGAGGCACTACCACGGTTGCTGATGGGCTCGGCATTGGCCACCGGTGGGTTTGTATTAGAGCTGGCTGGCATTGGCTCTGTTGGACATGGGGGAAGCTTCCAGCAGCTTCTCACAGAAGCCACCGCTGTAGGCCCCCCGCTACTAAAACCTGGCCATGCAAACCCAATACACTTGGGAAATGGGATTTTAAATCTCCTGTATTACCACACTGCTTCCAAATGTTTGCCTCAAACCTAGTTTTGTTGAGTATACAGGGTAAGCTAAAAAACCTCAGTTTAACCATGTAGGTGTAAAACCATTTCCAGTTTGTACAGCTATTTAGTTCACCAGGGAAGGTGCTATATGTTTGACTGTTTGCCAGCGTTTATGGATCTGAAGTCAAGTACAGCATTTTGAGGTCAGAGCTGCTGAACCAGATAAGCAGAAGGACTTAGTGACAGATAAAGCCTGTAAAGACATTGCAAAGCACGCTAATTTGGCAAAGATACAGAGAGGTCTTAGAAGAAAATCTGCAGAAGTAGAGTTTTCAGATTAATGTGAAAAAACATCAGCTGGAACCCAGATTACTTTTATATGGAATTTTATTTCCATGCACACAGCTAAGAATACCAGAACACTGGAAAAGGACATTAAAAAGTGAACTCTGAGGTGGGATCTGTCCAAACCAAAGTGAAACAGCTAAACCCAAAAGCTGACAGCAGGTAGTCATCTTTTTGATGAGGACAAGGTAAATGGTACCCACAGCTACTTGATGTGGATAAAAAGAAATCTCCTAGAGATATGTTTTAGAAAAGTATCTCTCTGTCTGGGAAAGTGTATGATAAGATTTATCACTGAATTGGAACAGAGTCAGATTAACAACTCAGACAATTTTCAGAGGATACCTCTGTAGAAGGATACTCTGAGGAAGAACACACACAGGAGGAACACAGCAATGACAGCAACAAATGTCCATGCACCACAGTAGAAATGCCTGAAAGAATATGGCTGGGTTTTGAAAAAAGTCTCTATTATAAGAGGTGTTCCTAAAAACATGGGCTCATAAAAGAGTGGGGATCAAGAAACAAGGCTGAAGACAACCCCTCCCTGGTGGGGAGCAGCACCATGCCAGAGGCATCTGCAGAAACACTACGAGGGTCAGCACACAGACAAACCAGCTTGGATGTGCCACAGGGGCAGTGGTACCTTGCTGCTGAACATCCCAGCCACAGGAAGGATGCTGAGGACACACTGCTGGGGAGTTGCGGCTACTCCTAAGAGGAACAGGGAGCTTGTGCTAGGCTGTTAGTCTGGCAATGCCCAAGGAAGCGCTGCTGCTGGGGATGGAGAGTGGGTCCTGTGTTCATGTGGCAGAGGCTATAGAGGTCAGGGATAGGATGGCTCCTCTGTGGCATTGTCTAGCTTATCTTCTTACCCTGGAAGTGAAGCACATTCATTCATTTTGAGCAGAATTTGTGCCTATAGCAGAGACTCTTGCTTAGGTGTTGACCTCACATTAATAAAATGATGGTCTGGAGGACACAAAGATAGGTAGCCTGAATTATTATCAGCAAGAGGCTTCCTTGAATCGCACTAAGAACATCTTTCTGTAAATTATTAAGCATGAAAGAAACATAAACCCCTCACTTTCATCATCCATTTTCCCCACTATTCTGAATCTAGGCAATAAAAATCAGTGGAAGGAGTTTTCACTTTCAATTACTGCAGGTTATACTGCATCTGTTTGAAAATAGTTATATCTGATTCTGATTTATACATAAGAAGTTTTAGACAGTGTAAAGGGGCCTTAAAGGGTGTCATTTACATTCACACACACTTCAAGGGCCCTTTACATTGCCAGAGTACCAAACAGAGCCATGGCAGCCCCCACAAAAGTGGAAATTGGACATGTTTCCTCTAAAAATGAACTTCATTGAGGCAGATCTGCATCCAGCATTGGGAGGGCGAAGGGCACCTGGGCAGCTAAGGATGCAAAGAAGTACTGCATAGAGCAGTGTCCATGAGGCTGTGTCCTTTAGCACACACCCATCCTCTTTTTCCCTCTTTCCTCTCCTGCTCGTACATCTGTTGCAGCACAGAGCTCTCACCTCTAAGTAACAGGAAGGGAGGAAGGAAAAATGATTTCATCATGGTTTCATGTGATTCCCTGTGTAGGTAAAAATAAAGTTGTTAAACTGCTAATGGTGAATGAATCTCACAGAAGTGACAGCACCAACTCCTCTGTGCTTTTCTTATATAGCAGAGCTAAAAATAGCCAATATGATGTTGGCCTGAGATTTTATATGACTGTCTATGTTACCCTGATGACAAAGAAATGACCTGGCAACATCCATGCCAGTGCCAGATTAGAATATGGCATGGAAGAAATTACATCAGCAACAACTAGAAATGATAGGGAGCTTTTCAACAAAATCTTCTGTGGAGAAGATATCGCTGGGGAAAGCAGGAGACTGATGGGTCTCAGAGTGGTTAATGTGAGGCTAAGACCAGGAGGAGACGGTATGCAATCAGTGTCCCATGGTGAGAGAAGGCACGTCCCCTTCTTCCCTCCTATATGCAAGAGCTAAGTTATTTTTTTTATTCTGAATTCTAAATCTGATGTCCAAGAGACTTCTCTGGTTTCAATGTCAATGAATATCCTCAGATAGCACTAATGATCTCTCTCACTGTCTCGCCTTTCTTCCCACTCGCCCATAGTACTCTAAACCTAACTCCAGACATCTTTTCTTTTGGTGTCACTCTAGGATCAAAATCTCTGCATTTGTCATGGAATAGAATTACCATGGTCTGGCCAATTGTAGTGGGGATGAAAATGTGGTAAACAATAGATTTGTGTAACCTCAATGTAAAATTATTTTTCAAATTCTTCAGTAGTATAAGGACTGAGGGAGATAGTAAAACCCACTCACAGTCAAGAAAGAAAGGGCTCCTCTCTGACCAGGGTCACATCTCTGCGCCATTTTGTCTTCAGAAGAGTTTCACAGACTGGCTGGGAGAAGACCTGACCCAAGCAGACTTTTAAACAAGTGAAATCTGCTAACAGAAGTGCTTAATAGATTGATCATGCAAAAGCAGTTCATGATTGCTATTGCTTTTTAGCCCACAGTCATGAGTAATCCCTCATTTCCTTCCTTCTTCCACAGGATATTACAAGGCAGAGCAGATTGCCAAGAGAGCAAACAAAGGGATGGCACCAAAAGCAGCTGTCAAGTCTGGATTCCTTAGATAGGAACAGTATGATCAAAAGCAGAACACAAAGAAATATTTGGCTTTGAGTCATCTTCTCATGCGCTATGGGGAGCAGAAAACGGGAGGAGGAGAGCAGTGAGAGCAAGTTATAGGTTATTTTGCCGGCCATTTAATTTTGCTCTACATAGCCATCGATTCAATTGTGGAGTAGAGTTTTACCATGTCTGTCACATACAGGAGGTGCCCAATATGATAACCACAAATCAGATATTTAACAAATGCTCAAAGGACATTGCTTGCATTGATAAGACTACTACCTCATGACAAAGCCATGAGTATCTTTTATAGACTGAATGCACAGCTAACTGAAAAGGAGAATTATTCCCATGCCAGATGAAAGCAGGGGCATGTAAAGACTTGATCATCCTCTTGTTATGGAAATTGGGCCACTTGGTTCAGGACTGAACTTCCTAGTGTATTTGGGCGAGCTTCACCTGTATGATTTGTCCATTACTTTCAGTTTTTACCTTTGATATCTGTTTCATGCTTCTAAAGGGTCTCAAGGGATTTTTGTGTTCTCGTTGCCTAAGGTCTTGGTGGTCTTGTACACAGTTAAATACAGACAGAAGAGACACTTTCAATGATATTTCTAACAGCAATATAAGTTGTTTTAATGCTTGTATGACACTAAGCCTGTGGAGTGGCAACCTTCCAGTTTTTGCAGGAGTTGGCAGCAAGTATGCCTCCTTAATAGAACAGCAACACATTTCTCTTTCAGATTTGCAGTTTCTAAATGTCACTCTTTTAATTGTTGATTTATAGAGATCTTTTCTTGCCAGACCCAACCAGAGCAATATATATACATGAAACAGATATTATATACTCCAAAAATAATGCTTTTTCCCTTGATTGAATCAAAAATTATGGTAAAGCATTGTAAATTTTGTCTCCTTTAAACCATTTTATGAAGTAAATCAAATGGTTGGATCTGTCTGAAAGAGAAGTCTTCTAATTTTATGCAGAACATTCCACAGTGCACTGAAGAATAAGGATGAATGGCTGCTAATTTACAATCTTGACCATGTGTTTAATTTCTGTAAAAGATTGTCATCTCACTGTCTGATTTGATAAATTTGAGTGAATAATGCACCTGTAGTGTTTACTGAAAGTTATGCTTCAGATTTGTCTTCTAACATTTTACTTGAACACTCTAATACCCCCAAAAGCTACAAAAAATGGAAAAAAAAAATCTAGTAATAACAGTACTGCAGATGAGGTTTTAGCTGGACAGAGCCAGGAAAGACTGTGAGTCATTTAGTGGTCTTACCCCTGTTATTCCTCCTGAAGAAAGAGACAGTATTGAGTGGTTACCCTGAAAAAAATCAGTATTTGAGGGACAAAGGTAAAAAATTAGGGAAAAGTGATATTGTGTTTTTTGCATATTTAGCACAGAAGTGGTCCCTCATGTTGGTACAAATGTAAGGGAGTTTTGCAGTCTTCCCAGACTCCTGGGCTGCAGGTGACAAACCTCCAGGGCTATGTGAGTCACTGTGGTCAGCATCATGCAATTTGCACCAGGCCCTGTTATAAATAACTCCCACTTCTCTAGCTGGCTTGTACAGCTAAAATAGCTGCCAGTGATGCTCCGCAGATCTGAAGGTTTCATGGTTTTTCAGGTCCCAATTGAGCTGACAGCTCCACCTTTACCCCAACAGACACCAACACCATCTCTTCTTCCAGATGGAGGAATGTTGTGGTTGCACCATGCCTTGCTCGTCCTGCCCACTCGCAGGGTTGAAGTTCCTCCAGGTGGATGGGAGGCTGAGTCTGTTGCAGTTAGTGTTCTGCTGCCTCCTGCTTTGCCCTACACAGAAAATGGAGAAATAAATATCCCTTGGTGCAGGTGTAAAGACTAGTGGCATTTGAACTTTGCTGCCTTGACAGAAGCATGTCCAGAGAGGTTGTGAGGATGCCTGAGCCTTTGATTTCTGGGACAGTGTTAAATGTTTGGGACTCTCTGGCATATTTTAGGGGGATCCATTTCCTGGAATATGTAGCTGAATATGTTTTGAAGAATAATTCTTCTCTGTACAGCCACGCTGCTTACTTTCAGGGAGAGCATCAAGGAAGAACATCCTTTTACAGAAAGCTCTTGAACACAGTAAATTAATGTTTTTAAAATCTACATCAAATAAATTAAAAAAAAAGAAAAAAAAAGTAGATCCCAGCTACTTAAAACATACCAGCTAAAGCTAATTTCATATTTCGGGCATAGTCCAAAAGTTAGACCAGAGTATGAAGGGGCTTGAAAGAATGTACAGTAACTAGCATTTTCCAACAGGTTTGGTTTTGTATTTATTTATTTTTAAAAGGCAGAAATTAGGTAGTACTGAAATTTGAAGAAGGAGGTAGATATTTGCTAGCATCCTCCAGGGAGTTTTAAGGTGCTATAAATGGAGGGTTTGTATTTATATCATGTAAGTAATGTCTTGAGAATCATACGGGGGACATGGCGAGAAAGTAAACACCTGATGGTTTAAACAGCACTACAAACATGTTGCTGAAATAAAAGAATAGAGCCCATAGCCAGCTTGTGAAATAGATTCACACCCTCTAAGGACCTGCCGAAGCAGGGACGCTCTGGGCAGGACTGCGCTGTTACCTAAACAGGCACAACAGTCCTGCACACATGTAATTTGGTCATTCATTCACAGACAGATATCATCCTCATGTCATGGGCAGATTGGGCTGTAGTTTGAGATGATCTTTAGCTAATTGATAAGAATTCTTTGCTCAAAGCTTTTGCTTTTACCATCGAGCACAGCTGATTTTTTTCTGTATTGAAGAAGAGGTTTGAGTTTTTCAGAAAGAATCTTGTTGAAATGTCTGTGAAGTTGCTCAGCTTGGCTCAGTTGTCTTGCACTTTTAACAGACACTGTGTGCTCGTCCTCTGCACAGCAGCCTTGAGGGCAAGCAGAGAAAATGGCCACTTAGACATTTGTGAACTTGGACTTTGTTCCACAGACAGAGATCTTGTCCATAGCTGGACCTGACTCCTTTCCAAGCAAATGAACTGGAGAAGACAGGGGTATAATCCCCTCCCTACAGTTGAGTCTGTGCGCGGTGACAGGGCAGAGACAAGGCTTTAAGTGCACTCTCCTCCCTATTCCCCATCTATCCACCCACAAATGACAGCAATTCCCATGCATTTTTTGCTAGTGTCCAGGCTAGCGCTTGCTCACTCAGGTATTTCAAGAAAGGCCGAGCCTGTGGCCAATGCTTGTTCCCAGTGCTGGGACAGCACATCTCACCTGGGGGCACTGGGGCTCCCCAGTTATGCATGTGTCCTTGCATTCTCCCACATCAGGCTCTGCTAGCAGCATGCCATGCTGGGACTGCACAGATCCAGGAGATCTCTGGCACATTTGCTTAGATGAATGCAGAAAGACGAACCAGCATTATTCTGGTGGCACTGTGTTGTCCTTCCTGCCTGGGAGAACAGACAGAGTATCCCAAAATTTCTGCATGAGAATAACCACTTGCTAGGAGCTGGGACCCATGTCCCAGTGCCTGTATGTCATGTTTGCTAGTGCTTTGTCAACAGCCAACAACTACCTCCTATTGCTTAAGAGATGATCAGGTTTTGGCAGCCATCAAGGTGGATCTTACGGTTCTATATGGCAAATATAAAATATATAAATGATATAAATGAGGTCAGCTGTAGACTTATTTGATATAGCTTCCCAAATGTCCACGGATGGCTTTATGTGCAGCCATTTGGGGCTCTTGCCTCACAGTCTGTACCCCAGAGAATTACAGATATTGCTGTCAGTCCACCAAGCCATAGTAAGCTTGTCTGTGTCACTAACAAAGCAAATGTTGCACGTACAGATGATGACTGCATCTTCATGTCTCTCTGCCCTGATTTGGGTTGGCATTGCCTTCCCTGGGACCACACCAGTGTCAGGCTGCACTGTGGCTGTACCACATTCCTCCATCTTGCAGGGTCATGCATCCTTCCCTGGACAATGCTTTAGACAGACTTTTGATCTCAGCAATTGTAGGCCCCCTTCAAGCAAATTTACGTGCAGAAAAGGATATTTTGCATGATTGCTTGGTCAATAGTGTCATAGGTGAAAAATCTAGCAGAATAGCCTTTGATACAGACTGCAAAACCTTTGAAACCAGTAGAGTGGACAGAGCATCTCAAAGTATGCCTCTTTGGCCAGACAAACCTCTTCAGGAAAGCAAGTTCACAGGGAATGACATTGTAGATGTACTTGTATCGTACCTGCTGGAACTGTTATAACATTGTGGAAGAAGTGGCCACAACTGTTGCTCTGTCCTACATCTCCAGCAAGTGTTATCCATCTCATGATGTGACCTTGTACTGCTCATTTGTGCCTGACCCAAATAACACAATGTTGAACGCTATTGCTACTTTCTATAGAATACTGACATCAAAAGACTAGAGTATGAGGCTTTCATCAAGTGAATGTATGGTAAATACACAAAATATTGAGATGAAGTTTAAATACAGTGTATTAAATGGCTTTGTAAGGCTAGAAAAACATTTTTGTAACTATTATACCTTTTAGCCATAGTTCAGAGTATTGAACAATCATTGGATAAAATTCTGTAGGTAATACTGCAGTGTCACAATAAAGTAATCTGAATTAAAGGAAGCAGAATGTCTATTGAGAGGCCTAAAGATAGTTAATTTAGATGAAAAGCTTAGTCTGAGTACAAGGTTGAATTTAAAGATGTAAACAGATTAGTTGCCAATGTGACATAAACCCATATATAATAACTGGATATGATATTTTAAGATGTACTTTTGGATAATAAGTATGTTTTCAGAAAAGCAGCAGTACAGAACAGCAGTGAATGTCTTTCCACTCTGGTGCACTACAATGCTATTATCATTTCCTGCAGTTTTTTAATGAAGTTCAACTGCATTATCTACAGTAACTATTTATGTATTTGATTAAATTTATAAACAGACTATCAAAAAATAAAATTACAGGAAATAATGGGGAACACAACAAAAATGAAAAGATGAAGGACTTTTTAGGCTGACTAAGGATACATGGCAGTGGGTAAAATAAAAATAAAAATGAAAATGAGAAATTGGTAAAACTCTTCCTTAGAGGCACTTGAATAACATTTGTCTTTCTAAATGGCTGCTGAGTAAAAGGCACAAGTGTTGGGTTTTCCATATCACAGGGTTGTTTTTTTTTTCTCTGTATTCTAGTTAGTTGTAATTGTAATACTTGCAATCAAATTTATTCTGGCAATAACAACATACTAAGTGTGCTTTTTCAGATGGGAACCTCTAACTCTTGTTAGCTTTTTTAGTTATGTGGCCAGCTGGCAACATGAGCACTGATGTGACTACTGTACCATGGCAATCACAAAGGTGAGCTAGGAACCGATAGAAAATTGCTCCATCCCCAGTTCTTGAGAGAAACTATTTACTGTCTGTGTGGGTATTAAGTAGGACACCCAAAAAGGAAGCCCTGAAACTTCTCCAAGATGTGAATAAGGTGTAGCTCTGTGAAGAACTGAGAGGAATTAAATTAAATTAAACAAAAGAAAAGTGAGCAGCTAAGATTGTCAGAAGCAGATTGGATCAGATGTTTTTGTTTTACTCCAGAAAAAGAAGACTAAGAAGATTGTTCGCTTTTCTGTTTGATGGGTTTTTTTATTCTTGCATAATTTTTTCTCATGTCAAATGGCCAAACCAGGAAAGTCTAATCCAAAACTGAAAAGGAAACCTCAGAAAACATTTTTTTTTTCAGGAAGGAAAAAGGAATTGAGATTTTGGACTGAGGATTTTCAGAATGACTGTATCTACTGTTGATTTCATGTTTTTCTTTTTTTTAAAAATTGATGAAAATCTAGAGGCCTTGCCTTATTTTCTGCTTAATTCTTGCAGTGATAGATTTCTCCTGGAAACACAAAGTTATCAAATGTAACCACAGGAGTTTCCTTGATTCAGTTGCCTTTGGTTGAGACTTGAAATGCTGTGCTCCCTGCTACTGGGAGAAGGGAATTTCCCCTTCACACTCATGCACAGCAAAAACATCCTGAAAATACTCCAATGTATTTGCTAAATTCTGCTCTCAATTACCCTTTTGTACCTGCACTGATTTCCACAGGGCTTGGAAACCCTGTGTTTCAAATGCTGAAATGTTCGTGTACATTTATTGTTCAATTAAATGGAATATATACCCAAAGATTTTTCAGTCACTTCAGGCTACCTCACCAGGTGGTGCAATGTAATATGAACAGATAAGCAGGCCGGAGCAGTCAGAGCTGAGGCCCTGAACACATTGGCAGGGGTGGGTGGGTACTGCAGAGTAGATTGGGTTTTGCCCCCCTGTGCTGCTTTACTGCAGTTTGTGTGTGGTAGCGGGTGTCTGAAGGGAAGCTGAAGAGACGGCCATCAACAACAGGAAAGGCAGTAGCTGGAAAGAGGGGGACAGTGAAAGAGAAGAGGGTGAGACAAGCCCTTCAAAGGAGTTTGTTAGCACAGGGATGGCAATGGAGCAGAAAGATGGGAAAAGACACTGATGAGGGAATGCCTCAGTGGAAGAAACAAGAGCCATTCTCGAAGAGTTGAGGTCTGGTAGCTGACAGCAAGTGTGAAGGCGCAGATGCCTTTACATAGCACAAGGAGGATTAAGGGTTATCACAAGATGGCTCAACTTGGTTGAAGAGCGCTGTACTGGTGCATGCATGTTCCTCAAATGCCATAAAATTCCATGGCAGTGCATTCACCTGCTGATTCGGAGCCTCCTATTACCATGAGGTCTTGGTGTTCATCAGGTGGGCATCTGGAGCGGGTCTTAATCCAAAAGAAATACAGATTCTCTATACTGATAGCACACTGCGACACAAACCAGCACACAATAAGTGGGGACAGCTAGAGGAATTCACGTCACTGCTGCTCTGAGCTAAACCACAGGTGTAGACACGCTTTAATAACTGGACTGAAGTCTGGTCACACCTTATCATGGAATTTCTGTGGGAGTTTGTTCTGGAGCTTTTATTAGGAGACAAAGCACAAATACAGCATTTATCATCTGGTTTGAGTGATATCCTATGTTGCAATCAGTTCTTCCTCACCTGCTCTAGCAATGTAGAAGGCATTTGTTTTAAGTAGCTGTAATGCTTTTGGAAGGCATTTGGTCAGCAGTGCTCAAGTCTGGGTTTTCCTACGTCTCAGCAAGGTTTGCACAACACACACATGTTACTATGAGTCCTTGAAGATGGAAGGATCACTTGTGAAATGGGATAATTCACATTTCTGGTGCATCAATTTTGACTTGTTAATACTACACAAGAACAAGAATAATTTATCACAAGGATCTTACTACTTATTTTTCTGTTTGTCTAGGAAACAAATGCACACACTATCTGTGTTTTATATAAATGACTGAAAAACTATCAGACTAAAATTTCTCTGCCCCATAACAAATGACTGCTACTGATGATCTAGGTGTGACAGCTTCTAGATACCAACCTCTGCCATCTGCTCTCTCAGAAGAGCAAAACCCCTGCATTTACTTTGAAAGCAGCTCTGCCATATGGCAGCACAGTACCTATTTAAATTCTCAAGGCTGAAGTATATCCTTTAGTTTTCATGAGTGTTCTTGAAACTGCTTCGCAGAAATCTGGTGTTGGAAAAAACATCCGCATTGCCCATCTAAATGTGAGCCATGGGTTTTCTTTCAATATTCTGATCTTCCCTCCTCTAACAGATACTTTCTTCATATTCATTCACCAAACATACATAAGATTACATGTTCTCATGAATATATTTGACCTTTAAGTTGCCCAACACTATGCATGTTCAGTGACTAATGCAGCATGATTCCTTTTAAACAGTGTTTCAATTTGGCCTACAGTCAAAGCACCTGAATTACTTCTAACACCTCAGTTTGACAAGAAGATGTAATTGTATTAGTTTCTCAATTTTTGCAAATACACTTTAATATAGGTCCAAATAATGCTCAGATTTCAAGCAGCTAAGTCCCCAGCTGAGACTTCCTATATCATCTTGAGGATTAATTTTAGACAGAATGTCAGCTACTAATCAACACTGAGGATCAAATTACTTGTAATTTTTCCAGACTGCTAAATTAATATGGTGTTAGCCTTGATGACTTGCAACAAAAATACATTTTTATATGGTACTGTAAGTTGTCTGTAATGCCTCTGTAACAAAACTTCACTTCTCTTTCTGCAGAGGCATAATCAAAGCCAAAAGTACGTGAGTGCGAAGTGAAGAGACAAAGTGCAGCAAATGTCACTGACGACTATTGGCTTTAAAGAAGGCATTTTCAAACATCTTGTGAGCCACAGTGTTTACCTTTGATGTCTTTTGCTGGGCTTCTAACCTGTCTGTGCAGAACCTGGGATGAGGCAGCTCTCAGAAGTGCAGAACAAACTCTGCTCCTGTTGTGATGAAAGAGTCAAGCATGGCACCCATATGCTGTCAGAGTTAGCCTGCCTGCAAGGAAATGCTAGAAAATGTGCCAGTATAAGAATAATTAAATGGACAAATCTGGTTTAGACAAAAGCAGAAAATTTCCCAACATTAAGCTATTCCAGATTGCAAGGAAGCTTTCGATAGCTTTTACTTTCTTTGAATTCTCAGGGGACCACTGTACAATCAGAACCAACGAATGACAGAGAAATACAGGACAATCTTTCACACTGTATTAACATTAGTCACCAGGTTCAAAGACCTCTGGACTACAACTACACAGAGCCATTGGACCCAAGACATACCTATATGCCTGCCTGCACAGGGCTTAGGTAGGAGTTGTATCACTGGTAAAGAATTGCCTTAGCAGCTGCAGTCACACAGGTGGCCTGTAGTATGAGCAGTTCTGACCTATATCATGTATAGTGAGCTTTCTTTTAAGCCTTACATTTATAACACTGGAAACACAAAGGAATTCTTTTTGTCCAAAGCCACATTTCAGTGGCACGCTCGGCTGCTTGCGACGGGGAGAAGCAGGCCAAAATTTGACTGCTGCTTTCCCTCTGTGGCAGCAGGACCCATGCCGGGGGTAGACAGAGGGAAGAAGCACAATGAGGCACGTGCACGATGCCTGGAAGAAATGTCTCTTTGAGGAGCCTGGACCTACCAAAGATGGCTGCCACGAGCCCAGGTGGGACAAGACCTCCAGCCTCTCCAACACAGCAGCTGTTTTCAGCCCGGCTTGGATTTCTGAGATAAAATAATTTCTCAGCATGGGTCAAGTCCAGGCCACTCGTCACTGGCTGTGCCTGGAATGTTGCCCATTCCTCTTTACTTACATAGTGTTTTAGACACAAAATCTGCCATAATCTAACCTTGTGACCTCTCAACTGTAGGAGTCTGCAGAAAGGGTTTGTTTTCTGGTAAAAGACCACACTTGTTTCCTGCAGCCATCACTATTTTTTCTTACCTACAGACTAAGTTAATCATCCTAAATGACAGTACGTATCATTCCAGAGCTAATGGTAAACTATTATTAAAACAGAAGATTTTAGTAAAGACAGTTTTGGCTAAAGGCTTGATCTTTATTTTATTTTGCAATGACACAAGTCATTATCAGTACAGGTGACTGCAGCTGTGCCAATTTATCTGGTGTTGCCCCCACTCTTTCTTTCCTCCATCTCAGTGAGAACATGTGAAGTCCCATAAGAAAGCCATGGTTTACTTTTGGGAGAGAAGGCAGCCAAACTCCAGGGCCTTGGTATGCTTGAATTAACCTGGTCTAATAAGCTGTCTGAATCTACCTGGCTTTTAATTGCCTAGCCAGCTAAAACCACCTCTCTTTGGTCATACAGATATGTATTGTCATCTTTGATTTCTCTTTTCTCCTCTTCTCACCTATCAATCTGTCACCAGCTACTAACTGTCATCTGTGAAATGCCAATGGAACAAGTTGTAGTTGTGGTTTACTGGCACAATCTGGTAGCATCCATTCTGGAAAAAAAGAGAGCAAGCAGATGCACAGGCCCAGAACTGAGATGTTATCTGACATACAATTTCAAGTGGTGTAAAAGAAAGGGCATAATGAAGTAACCAAGTATATGTGCTTATGGGAATGCTCTGCTGGGGACATTTGTGTAGTTAACAACTTAGGAACAACCATTGTGGATCGGACCAGTATCCTTCTCTAAATGTGGCCAGCAACAGATGCAAAGGAAAACTAGAGAAACAGATTTCCCCAGAAATACTTCCCTAGCTCACCATGATTGGTGAATTCCCAAGACCAGAGAAGATGTTTTTTGTATTTAATAGCCCTTGACAAGTTTTCCTTTTATGTATTTGTCCAGCTGTTCTCATAGCCATGTAACTTAGCACCCTCAGTGTCCCATGTGTCCAAAATCAGAACATTCATTCACCATTTCCATTATTAAGGAATCTGCAAAGGCCCAGTTCTCTTCAAGGGAGAGCCAAGGACTTTACCCCTTCCTTCCAAAGGGAGTTCAAAATCCTCAAGCCTTCAGCCGATGTAAGATTATTCTGAGTGTAATGAAATTCACAAAGTACTTTATGTGTGAGCTTTTTTCTCTGAACATGTGTAACAAGGGAACTGTGGCTGGTGTCAAAGTTGCTTCTTACTGAAGGATCAACCATTGTTCAGTCTTCACATCGGTTTTCTCTGCTGACACTTAATTCTAGATTTCTAACCTTTCTTGACCTCCCTTTATGTCTGAAATAAATATAATGAAAATGCCTTTTTGCTCCGAGCCATATTTATTTGCATGCTTCTCATTTTGCATATACAGTCATTCCTGCCTCCACTGCTACAAAGCAATTGGAATTCCACATTATAAAGTAACACACTGATGGCTGTCATACATTTTACTAAAAGGCAAATCTACCCCTCCGCTCTCAGGTGATTGATACATCCTCATAAAGGGCCTGACATGGCCCTGTGACCCCAAAGGGGCCTCTTCCTATATTCTTCCTATATCCAGTTGGAGTGGGCATAAAGTCTCTGAATGTGCTGCTGTACTATGATAGATGAGGACATATATAGCTATGTAGGATATATATGTCTTTAAGATATGTATAGATATATGAGGAGATATATACAGCTATTATAGTATAGATTAAGGCAACATCTGGGTGCCTTAAGAACTGTGGAAAAATCTATTCTGGGCATGGGGGAAGTTTGCATCTATGCATTCCCACCACCTATGGCTTCCAGCACTGAGCGTGCACTTGTTCGAGAAGCTTAGAAGGCTGAAGCAAATTTAGAGCTCCCTGAAACTGTTTCTGGCACAGCACATCTGGTCCGTATTTCATTTTGGTAGTCTGTGCACCTTTTAACAAAAGCTTTGGAGAAAGATCAAGGTGAAATAATTGATTGTTCTACCTGTATCTGAACACAGAATTGTAATTTGCCTTCATAGTGCCACACAATTAGCAATTTTTTCTTGGATAACATCATAATGTATAGGATGTTTTATGAATACACAGAGAGAGTTCTTCAGCCGTTCTCTCTCACATCTGAGGCAACGGTAGCTATTCTGCCAGCTGCAGAGCTCTCTGTGGTTTCATTTTCCTCACAAATTTTCAGTATGAACTTCCAATACAATCTAAACAGACCACTAATAATAAAATCTCATTTACTTGTGGTATCAACTACTTTATAATTTTTCTAAATTATTTTTCTTAATTGTCTAGCTTTTTACCATGAGTGCTGTTAATCTGCTCCCAGATCTTCATTTAGCTTCAGCAGTAGTCCACCCTCTCATACAAATGCAATGCTGGAATTCACCTGAGAACCTAACATATCCCACAGAAAAGATTTAAATATACGCAAAAAAGAAAAGAATTTTGAATATTTTTTTAATCAAAATGTCTTCACAGTTTACTAACAGTCAGGCTTATAACTCTTTCAAACAAGACTGCAATCACTTCACGGCAGCATGTTACAGGAATGGGAGACACATCTTGGCTTGTATAAGTTGTTATTTAAATGGATCAAGCAATCAAAAGTGGGAGAGGCAAACAGCACAGCAAGCTGAAATCACTTGTTAATGATAAATTAGTGGCAGAGGCAAGACAATAGTCAAGGTCCCCGATGCCTCACTTTTGCCCTTGTTCCTTGATCAGTTTGCTCCATGGTGCACATGTAAATTTTGGCCCTAGCCATGCAGTATTTCTTTCCAGTGAACAAACAACATTTGGTTAACTTCCAGTAACAAACTTTCTTATACTTAATCAACCAGTTTATTAGAGCATGAAGGAAAATTGGTCATGACTTCAGTTCCTGTACTGCTGGAATTAACAAGCTGGCTGTTGCCAGCACTAAATTTGGAAGTGCTAATGGTAATTAAAATCTATTTTCAAATACATCTGACAGTTTTAAGGTGGAGAAGTACTTGTTACTCATGTGAATTTCCTGACTGTAAATAAAAAAAAAAATTCTACTTTCTTCAGGAAGAAGTCAGCTGTGGGAAAGAAATAATTATTAATGAATTATTAATGCTGTGGGATATAGCATTTGTCCTCCTTTAGTGAGTTTATGGCTATGTGTATCCTCCAAACCCTTTGAGTAAGAGAAACTTGAAACCAGAATTTACAAGTATTGCTATTTTTGGTTAACTTTTTAGTTGTTATAGTGTTGTTACAACAGAAAGATATGGCAGAATAATGCTAATATTGAAGCTGACATAAACTACCAGTAGCTTTACTATCATTTGACAAAGTCTATGTAGCTCATTCAGTCAATTTTCCTTCAGGTGCATTTGGGTAAAATACCTTATATTAACAAAGTACTCTAACACCTAGCTCAAATGGGACTGTGTTCCAAAAGGTAATCTTCTTAATTATTCATCATGTTCACACTATACAGTGTGGAAAATAAAGGAAGGATAATCATACTTTGTTTTCCACTTCATTTTCTAAGCCTGCTTCCTGGCTAATTCAATCTATTGGATCAGTGGGAGGGACATGGGATAGATTAAAAAAATGTTGACTGTCAGATCACCAGGGGATTTGAATTAATGTTCTTTTGCACAGAATGGAAGCATATGGGCCACAGAGTGCAGCTCTCCTTGGAAAATTACTGTCAAAACAGTACCATCTCTATTAACACAGCTGCTGACTTGTGAAGCAGAAATCAGATTTTACTTGAGTTAACCTTCAAAAAGCAGTTTCAGAGTGACTGCTCACTAATACTCTCTTGCTAGCCCAACATTATTGCCTATTAACAGCTTATACAAGTCACACCTGTACACCGCAAGTGCTACTGTAGGATGCAACAGCCTATAGCCCCTCTTATGATAACATGAAGGAAGCAAAGTTATGTTCATCCAGCCTGACAATTGCTATCAAGATCCAATTTTCTCATGTAAAAAAGGGAAAGCATACTTCACAGAATACCCTTCATATACATAATGTAGATTTCACAGTATGAGCTTACTGCTCAATTTTCCTGCATTTCATCTGGTTTCCATGGCTGAAGTTCTGCCTTCATATATAATCAGATACAGACATTTCCTTTAGATACTCCTTCCACAGATGTTCTAGCTTGCTTGCCCACCAATTTCCACAGGAAATAGTGAGGATTTCTTATCTGTTGTTTCTTTACATGCAAGCTATGAAATGTTTTATCTGAAAACAATATTAAAGGCTCAAAGTTAAGCTCTAAGAATAACAGGCTGAAGCTAAAGCTTTATCTATGCATTAAGATTGCCTCCAATAAGCAATCTCTTGTTTCTGCAGAAGGTCAAGCCTGCCTTGGCACGTGCCAGAAAGGAGAGTCATGAGGAATTCTGCTGAAACAAGGTACTATTTACTTACACTGTTAAAAAATGACAAATTTTGGTCTTCTTTGTATGTACTGGATTGTGTCCAATGAAAAAGAGACTTAAAAGTTATTAAACAATGGATGGATCGCATGGATTTATTAAGGTCCTTACAGAAAAGTAATGTAATTTTTAGAAAACAAATAACAATGGTACTGCTTCATCAAGAGAAATTTTTATCTTTCTGATACTTTTACTAATACAAAATGTAGGTCGCTGACCTCAGTCATCACGCATAAAGACCAAAGCAAGGCTCCTACACAAATAATGTGACAAGTGCAGATTGTTGTAATGAAGAATATCAGGATACTGGTGGAATGTGCACCTTCAAATATAGTCAGAATTAGCTGGCTCTTGAATGTGTCTATTACAACTCCAGATCACTGCTGCCTATGCTTTTACTTTCCATATGCATCAAAACTTATGTGATTCAAGTTTTAGAGTCACTAGAGATTTTGAGTGCTGAATATAAGAAACCTGTTTTACAGAGGGCAGCTCTGAAAAATGGTATTATTCAAAGCTGTCTCGACTGGGACTTTTCTTTTTGCTTCTGTATGTGCAGGTAAATGTTTAGGTTTATGCATATGGTGCACATAAACATGCCCTTAATCAAGAAAGTTGCATGAGTGCTTGGGTTTTAGTCTGAGTAAAAGGTTTGTCCTAAGTTCAGGATAATCCTATTCCATAATGCTGCTATCATTAGGATATACATTCTGCAACTGCCTTTGGGAAATAAATGAAGAATATACTTTTTGAGTTCCATGTGTTCACTATGTATTTCTGCAGCCCTTTTAAAATAGATGCCTCATTCTTCTTAGCTAAAAAAAGGGAACAACTTGCTCATAATTTACTGTTTCTTAACATTTGCTCTCTCTACAAAACCTTGGAAAAAACACTGGAAGCTTCCCCTTGCTGTTAAATATAAAGGCTTCAATGTTTCTTTGAAAAAGAAAACATGAGCTCAGTTTACAGCACATAGTTGCTGCCTTTACTATTACAGAAGTCAATACAATGCTAGCAATGCAGACAGGGCAGTTACTTAATAAGGACCAAGTACACAGTTATTGTGTCAGAGAATGGTAATTTAGCATGCTCAATACCAAAACTTTATGAAACTTTTATTTTTGTATTTTTGTTTACCTTGTTATTTGAGTAATTCCATTCATAAATGTTACAGCAAATCACTGTTAAATGCTGAATTTTTGACTAAAGTCACCTCTGAATCCAGCCATGAGCCTTTGGACTATAGGCTACAGTGTAAAAAGCAAGAGAAAAATGTTATCTGTCTTGATATTTCTTTTTTTCTTTTCACTTTGTCTTTCACATCTTCCACTTTGCACTTCAGGGCTAGTTTCAGTGCAATGTGAATATTTTGTGCAAATGAGACACATTTCATTGGGTGTCCTGGTTTCAGCTGGGATAGAGTTAAGTGTCTTCCTAGTAGCTGG
>JANZLQ010000052.1:6478625-6495466 GCA_026212715.1 Elanus axillaris
CCCCATCCCACCTGGGGGGGGGAAGGGGTGAGCGGCTGCGTGGTGTTAGTTGCTCGCCGGCCCTAAACCACGACATTGGGCACTTCAACATATTTTTTAAAAAAATAGCATTACAATTTTGCAACCCATGGTACAGAATGAAAGCTAGCATTCAGACACTTCAGTTCCTAATTTCCAGAAGATAAATGGACATAAAATTATTAAGCAGAAGAATCTGAACACCATCAAAAGCAATAAATGTTCCATAGGAAATGAATTTGGTAAATTTTAAGGTCATTATAATTAATTACTATGACTTGTTCATGAATTATAACTTGTTCTGCACTCAGCTACAATTATTTTGATTTAATGCTTTTTACCAATGAATATTTAATTCCACTTCACCATCTAAAACGATTTGCAAGATCTAAACTCTCAAATATCTCTCCTGTTCACCTCTTTCAGTTCATTTCTGCCATCCAGCTTTTTATGAGTCAATTATTTCTAAATCCCAAACACATTTGGGTGACTAGCCTGCTTACAAAACAACAACTGTAAAAAGAGGGACTCATACTGGATTATTAAATTGATGACTATAACTCTAAATTTGTATAAAAGCCTTTTTGTAACTTATTTATGCATGACTTTCTCAAATCATAGCTGAAGGGCTGGTATTGACCTGCAAAGAGAAGGCACTCTTTGGTCCCTGTTGCTGCAGAGCTTGCCTTCTGAAGGCCTCAAAATGATGTAGCTATTAATGAATTGAGAATGTATTTGTCATAAGGCAATTACTTCTTATCAAAAAAACAACACTACAATTCTGTCATGACAGAAACCCCAAATGCCTTTTTTTTTTGTTTTTTGAAAGGTTTTTGAAGCTGGAAATGCCTTTTGGCTTTCATTTGCTTTCTTTGCCAACAGGTAAAAAATATGGGAGTAGAAAGGTCTGGAAACAGCACAATTAGGTCTGTTAAGGAGAAAAAACATTGCTTTGGAGGAAGAAAACATACTATTTGCAATAGAAAAAAGTACATGGGGTAATAGAAGATCAGTTGCAAGGGAAAACAAACTACTGACTGCACGTTGGGACAAGGTGAACAGAATTGGTACAGAAGAGCCTCTTCAGTCTTCTGCTGAAACACTAACTGAGCATGTTAAACTCTTCCTTAGAAAATAAAACCACATGAGACACTTTCTCTTCACACGCTCATAGCACATACAAAATGTTTTGGTGACTAATACAGAACTAAACTATGTATGAAAGTGACTTGTGCCACCAGTCTTTTGAATGATAAACCTCTGTGGAAGATGTACAAGTCTTTCATCCTGGGCAAAGCCAGGGGAAGGAAATCAGTGCCACATCTGTAAGACCTGCCTGGAAAACCACGACAGTTTGTCAAAAGAATGTGTGTTGCCTCATCCAATTTCTGGATTTACAAAGAAGAGGCTGACAGGATCTTCACAACATGAAGGCGAGCATGAGTGCAGACTGGCAGGGGAAAGCAGAATGCCTTCCGGGGGCAGAGAAGAACCACCCCCACCACTCTGAGTAGGGAAATCATCCTTCCTCCTAACACATCAGAACCACTGAACTGGGCCAGAGCAGTCTAAGGACAGTCACACCTCCTGGCAGCACACTTTGGCTCTGGGCCATTGGGGCTCAGGGGCCTCCTCTCCTTTTGCGTAACCACCTCAACGGGGCTGAGAAGCAATGGAAAAGATTCATTGATCAAAAGACTGCAATTCAGCCTCGTGAGGTAAAAATACAACCAGGAAAGAAAACCCTGTACATAAGTAAGCTGGGAGCCACTGCAGTCCTGGGGAAGAGGGCTGCCTCAGGATTCAGACAGACAGCACCACCAGCAGGAACCTGGAAGGCAAACCTGCTTGGCCACATTCTTTCCTGCTGACAACCCTGGGAATCCCACTGAGTGGTTGAAGTCAAAAGCTGAGGCAAATACTAAAATTCTTAAATTTGGCATATGTCTATTTAAACTCAAGTTTTTATTAAAAAACACATCACCAGTTTCCACTGTCAAGGGCTGTGTACACCAGATCTCTCATGGGATGTTCTTGAGAGTATTGACTATGAAAACGGCTCTGAACTCCTCTTGCTATCACCTGACACTCAATTCCACATCCTTCTCCTGTGTCATCTGGGAATAAATACCTCTTTTTGACAGGTTGTAGAGCTTCCCATTTCAAAACTTTCCTTTTCTTCTGGCAACTGCTCCACTTACTCAACTCCTTTCACTTTCTTTTTCATTTACTTTTCACAGTAGAGATATTGAACTACTGAGAAACTACATTTCCAATTACTTTTTAGTATACTCTACTGCTTTTGGGACACAGGTGCCATTCTAGCTGTACTTTGACTCTTTGCATTTGCTACTGTTGACATCCACAATAACTATTCATTAACTGCGGCTTAAACCAGTGGCCTCTTTTCTAGATCAAGGTGGCAAGGAACACAAGTATTTTTGCTTTATGCATCTCTGTGATCTAAGACAGGTATTTGGAAAAATCTTCCTCTATGGCAAGGGCAATAAATCTGTTCAAAAATTCAAACAGCACTGAAAAGGCAAAAATTAGGATCTGAATGAGTGGGCATATCTGAACTCTAAAATAAATGAAAAGTTTCAAGGATTTAATGAAATAACCACTGTTTTCCTACTTCGCTGAAAAAGGACCAGGTACAGGCCACAATCACTGTATAGCTAAAATGTTACTGTGAAAAGAAAAAATAAATCCCAGTGTACATATTAAGTGATTGCCTTATATTCATTCATTCATTAGCTTAACCCTTACAAAACACCCCACACACTTATTGGAATGTCCAAGACTGTCAAACTCCAACATCCGTTTATGATCTCCTGTTTTCCTAAACAGAGGCCACAGTTGTCAACAAGTAACAATGAGAAAAAGGGTGCCAGGGAGTAAGAAGATTGGAGCTGCTCTATGAGGGGCTACGAGCAGGAGCTAAGGGTGACCCTAGCACAGGCCGTACCCTGACTGACCAGGGTGCAGTCACACTGTGTCTGGAGATGGCAGGCAGAGATGGGTGCTGGTAACAGAGTTCGCCTGCAGCCCTAGACATGGTAAGTGATGAACTGGTCCAGGGTCCTTCCAGGGAGTCCGGTCAGGAGCAGCAGGAGACAGGGCTGGAAACAATCCTGGAGAGAAGGTTACCATGCAGTTTCAAGGTCCACATGGGAGACAGGTACAGCTGCGGACACTGTTCAGGCCAATTAAGGCCAAGCAGCACCCTCACGGCCCTGAAACAGTATCATTTACATACAAAGTGCTTTAGTACAACATACACCCATTTATACTAAACAAAGTGCTGGTGGTATGAAAAGCCTTATCAGGACAGCAGGGCTGTTTCTGGATGTTGGCCTGTTTATTACTGTCGTTTGAGTTTTTTTGCTACTTGCGCTTCTTTCTGATAATATGAAATAATCTGAACAATTATGAGGCTATTAATAAAAAGGAAAAGCAAGCCTGCCAACCATATGAGTAGAAAAGTATTATATCCTTTGAACTCCAGAAAGTACGCAGGAGCGAGCCACAGGCCTTGTCCAACGAACCACAGAAAGAGAAGCAGCACACCACGACGCCAGGACATCTTAACACTAGGCATTATGAGGGGCAAAAGGCAGAGATACCAGACGAAGTACTGGGATGTGCATACTTTGTTAAAACTCACAAAAACAGCGGTATGTAGGAAACAACAGAAGGCAAGGTCTCTGTAAAATGCTATGGACACAACCAGGAGCAAAAGCAGCTGGGGCAGGAAAGCTGCGAGCCCGAGGGCAAAACTCCATTTGCTCTCTGCAGTTAAGTACAGCATGTAGAAATAGGGAGAGAAGTTATGACGGATATCCCTCCTGGTCAGGTGGTAGAGGTAGGCATGCTCCAAAAAATCCCAGCCATACAGGTGATAGAACATAAGAGTCAAGGTGGTCAGCACGGATCCAGCAATCATTCCAAAAAGCAGCACATCACGGTTCAGCATCTTTAGAAAAAGCTGCCAGAGGCACGCTACGAACGTGAACTTTGCTTTTCCATTGCACCCTGTATCCACCGCCCCTTCCCCGCTGCCGTGCTTGCTCTGCAGGTGGAGCGCTATGGGCAGCGCGTAGGTCAGCGGGTATATTTTCATGTGCACAGCCAACCCATAGCAGACGGCGGCCTTCCCTACGCTCCCCGTCTCCGCAAAGTACAGGGTGGCGAGCACCAATAGTGCGACTAGGGCCTCCGCGTTGCCCCGGCTGGAGACGGCCATGGGCAGAGGGTTGAGGAGCCAGGCGATGGTGCAGCACCTGCAGGCCTGGCTGGCAGCAGCCCCTCGGTACCGCAGGGCCCGGTAGGCGACAAGGGCGGCTGCCAAGTCCCCCGCCACGAACAGAAGCTTCCCGAAGACCTCGGCGAGGTAGACGTTGGGCGTCAGGAGCCAGGCCACGAGCGGGGTGTAGCGGTAGGTGGCCCGTCGGTAGGGTGACCGCCCCTCGGTCACCAGCCGCGCCGCGTCGGTGAAGACCCGGTAGTCGACGTCGGTGTACCGCACCCGCATGGCCCCGTCCTGGTGCAGGCCGTACAGCACCAGGCCCAGCCTCGCCAGCAGCGCCGCGCCCAGCGCCGCGCCCACCCCCGGCCGCCCCACCGCCATCCCCCCGCGGAGCGAACTCTCGACCGACGCCGCTGGGCTGCGCTGGGGCCGGGCCGGGCCGGGGGAAGGGAGGGGGGAGCACGGGCACTCAGCGGGCGGGCACGCAGTGGGCTGCCGAGCCTGGTTCCCGCTTCCGCCCTGCGCGCCTGGGGCGGGGCGGGACGGGACAGGGGAAGGCGGCACTACGCCTGCGTGCGGCCCCCGGGCAGCGGCGCATGCGTGCTGCCGAGGCTGAAGCCGCTGCCCTGGCCGGGGTCGGGTCGGGCTGAGGCGCTTGGTCCTCTCAGCGGCCGGCGGGCCCGGGTGCTCCTCCGCCCCCGGAGGCCCCGAGACGTGGGCAGCGCCGCGGGGTCCGTTGTCCCTGCGCGCCCGGGGTAAGGCGGAGGCGTGCGGAGCTAGCTGCGTGCCCTCGCCGCCTTTGAGTGGCGGTGGTTTTATGTTTATTGCGATGGGCGGCGGTGCCTCCCTGCAGTAAGCGCGGTCCCGCAGCGCTGGCTGAGAGTCTCGCTGGAGGGTGCGGGGGGATGTAGGAAGAGCTGCGGGGCCTCCCCAGCCACGCTGCTGCTGCTCCTGCTCCTTCACCCTTCCTCAAGGCAGCGCAGATCTGTAAGGCTCTGTGGGCAGGGAGGCAGCATGTGCAGCAGTGGTTAAGTAAGAAGAAGGAAAAATAACATCTGTTATTTACCTTCTGCAAAGGGCTGTGTTTTGCCTAGACGTATGAGCTCTCTCTAAAGCACGTCGGTAAGCTTCCTTCCACAGTAAATGTCTCATTTGCTCCGATCAGAAACAGTATCATGAAAATCAGAGCTTAGAAAGAGTTATTTACAACAAAGAAATTAATTCCACCGTATTTGGGGGGGGGAAGTGTATGTTTTTCAAATAGTTTTCCTCGCAGGCTATTTCCTATAGATTGTATCTCACATTTGAATTGTGGCTGACTGGACAACAGGGTTTTATTACTTAATAGTATTACAGGTTTCATATTAGAACTGAGTAGGGTGGTTTTTAGAGACGGTTTATTCACCAAAAAAAGTGCATTTGTTTGTTTAGTAGTTAATTGCAGCAGCATTCTTTGTGCTGAATGGTTTCATTTGCGAACATTTTGGGAGCTGCAGCATTGCTGGCTTATGTCACTTAGAATCTGCTTTTTCTCTGTTCTGGGGCACTCATCAGAGAACAGGGAACAGTTTTTTTGCATTTGGCACAGAAGTCTTGGGGGGGTGTCTGAACTGGTAGGCTGTTCAGGAGAAAAAAGATATTTCTGTTGTGTGCACACAGCTATTCATTTTCATCTGTTAAGACTGTTTTATTTTGCATAATAATCCAATGGTGTATAGGCTGAGGTGTCCAATGGGAGAAGCGTGGTAACTAACCCAGAGAATCAGTTTTTCCTCTGTATAGGTCACCAGATATTTACATTATATACTAAACTGGACATCTTCAACGGGAAAGCTCAAGAGACTTCTTCGTTAACTCACCGTATGACATCATTAAGTCCTAAAGCTGATGGTTAGGGTATTTTGGGGGTACAGCATGAGGATGGTTGTTGCTCCTTTGTAAATAATTGCTTACTCGCTAGTGCTGTTCTACTTTAGAACAGGTAAGATTGGTAACATCATTTAATCTCCTTCCTTCTTTCATATATCTTGTACTATAATCGTTGGGATACTTTTACAGTAAGTTCCATTAGCTTATTCTTTGTTGTGCCCAAAATATCCTCTGGAAATGCTAGGAGATAGAAAATGAATAAAATCACTGGGACTGAAATCACTTGATATTCTGTGGAACTGCAAGTCTAAGCAAACGTATGCATGTAGATACTCCTAAATTTTTTGTTTCAGGAAGGTTATTGTTCACAAAGAATTGTTCTTGCCATCTGCCTACTTTCTCCCAGGATTGTTTGTGATTCCTTTGGTTGCCTCTTTGGATTGAATATGTTTTATTATTTCAGATCCTTTGAGGAAACTGTTTATTTTCAGAACAGAATGCATTGCAGTTTATTTGCTGAAGTGTCTAAGTTTAATTATATTGATTAAATAGTATTGGCTCAATAAATAAACTTACGAGTTTGCAGGCATCTCAGAAGTTCTTTGTCTGTTTCTGACAGTCTGTTTGCAGACAAATCTTTTATTCTCATCTGAAGTTAATAGAAGTTGTGGAGCTGTCCATAGTGACTGTTTATCTGGATTCTAAAGAAGAAAAGGTAGGTAATTTAATTCTAAAGTGAAGTTAATAAAACAGAAGAGCTACCTTAGCTATTGTTGCATATACCATGACTGTATGACATTGCCTGAGCTGGAAAAAGAATTGATTTTCCTTATCAATAATTTAACATCTTTAAAATAAGCTTGAAGCTCTTCAGAGAATTAAGGGTAGGCACAAAAACGTGTTTGGCTTCAGATGTGATACCAGCTTGCTTAACCTGATTTGTCATGTACTGTACACTTTAATGCAGGAAGGAGAGCAGTCTTATTAAAGTTATAAATCTGTTGTTCCTGTGAAACGCTACTTTTATTTATACAAGCCACCAGGAGCCACTTTCAGAAAATGCTAGGAGATAAAAACTAATAGAACTGCTGGGACTGAAGCTTATTGATTCTGGTGCACATCAAGATACAAACAGTATGATGGAAAGTGTGGTCAGCTATAACCATGCATAAAATATGAACTAAATAGGAATGCATATATACTTATGTATACATGCATGTGTGTAAACAGTTTTTTTCCATTACCTACCATGCATTTGGTTTACACAGTCTCAAAGATGGTGCCTTCAGATATTTCATAAACTGGGCTTGCATCTATATGTGCTTCTGTTGCATACTGCTGACAGGGTATGATAAGCCTGATCTCAAAATGTTAACCTCACATTTTCATCTTCTGTAATAGAGACTACTTCAGCAGCATTGGGACATGTGTTGCAGAAACTATCTCACAAGCCCTGTCGTTGCTTAAGATTTACACAGGAGGAGTAGCAGTGCAAAGACAATGAAACTGGGGCCTTGTTACACAAAGTGTTTTGAGGCCTAATGGAATTTTTTAGCATCTGAAAACCAAGGTGTCACTGGAGGGTGACACCTGGTGAGCGAGGAAGAGAGTGACGAGCTGGTTCCTGGTCAGTCAGGAGCAGTCATCACAGCTGGTCCTGTACTTGCCTTTCAGGTGTTTACTATCCACACTATGGTAGAAGGCTAGTTTTGAGGAGGGATAAGCTGAGGCTGCTTTCACTGATGAGCAAAGATGAACATATAGCTAAGAACTATAAGAACTAGAAGCTGGTGGGTACTGTAGGGCTAAATATTGGAGGGACTAACAGATTACATTTGAGAACTTGGAGGAGAATAAGGAGGCTAGTGAGGGGGTGTGGAGAAGTTGACAATGAATTTGAAGACAATTCTGGTAGCAATGCTTTGAAGTAAACACAAGGGAGACATGGTGGTTGGTAGCAGTGCAAGGAAAGAACAAGTGTTGGGTTGCAGTGGTGAGAGCCTTACTAAGATTCAGGTGGCCTAGGAGGCTAGACAAGCTTAAATACCTGAAAAATTATGGGAGAAAAAACAGTAAGAGGCTTCATAGGAGGAAGGTAGTTGGAGGATCTTTTCACATGCTGTATTTTAGCTCATTTTACTGAGATCTCAGGGTGAGGCACTCCTCATGCAAGTCTCTTCTGCAGTTACCTAGTTATTGATGGTTAGCTATACTTTACAATTTTTCTTGTTGAGTTAGGAGATAAAATTTGGTCATAATGACTAATACTTTTTTTAATAAATTGTCTTACTGTATGTGTGCTGTGATCAAAGGCTGTATGTGTAAAAGGTGGTAGGAAAGCTGAGTATTTAAGATACGTAGGAAGGAAGATTTTGGACAATAGCTGGTATATTGTCTTCAGACTTCTGAAGGGGGAGACTACAGTGCTGTAATTTATTAGAGTTCCCTCTTAATTTTCTTGGGTTTTGAACCCAGAATGTTTCCTTATGTGAGAAATAGTCCTGCTTAATATGTTTATAAACTGACAGTATATTTTTTTATGAGGTGATTAGTACAATCTGTTTCTTGCAGCACATGAAATTCGGTAGAAAAAGTGACTAACACTTATGTTAGATGAAACAATGTTTTGTCAATGTTGGGTTTGATAAAATAAATTGTTTTTGCAAATATGATTGATGCCTTTCGAATATTTGTAGCTTGTTGAACTTTAGATATTATTGGGAAAAGGGAAATATAGTTAAGGCTATGTAATGAAGTGTTCATTTCTGCTTTACTACTGGAATGAATAATACAGGAGGTTTTGCAAAAATAAGATGAAAAAACATAGAAGAAAATAATTGTTATAAATATAAGGCCATCATTATTCCCTTAAGCTTTTTCTGTTAATGTTTTTACTTAGAACTGCTTGATAAATCTATACCCTTATTCACACATTATGCTAAAAATGTGGCTATTCAGAGAATGTGATCTGACTTGTAAAGGATTTTTTTTTACCACCACATTATGGTTTTGCACAACAATATGCTTTAAATGGTGTTTGCAGAGTTCTGCTTGCAGTGGTTATGCTGATTGTATGTCAGTGTATTAGGATAATGCTAGTCCTTCAGGGAAAATAAGTACTGGATAAAAATTAGTCAGTAGGGAAACCTGTTAAAAATTAGTATTTCAGAAAAAAAACTATGGCTGAGAAAACTCATGTGGCAGCTTAGTCAGCAAGAGTAAGTCCACTGAAGTATGATGCTGGCCTAGGGAGAGATTCCAAAAAAAATGGCCTGTTTTGATTGAAGGCTGTGGTGTATCTGAAGTGTGATATGGTAAAAAGGAGTTGCCTGCTTCTAAATCGGGCAATGCCCAACTCTCTTGCTGCCTGACTTGAAATGCCAGACAAAAATGCTTTACCCCTTTTTACATTACTGCTATAGCACTAGCTAATGGGGCAGGCAGCTGAGTGGATTAGGATTCCAGAAGTGGGAGCATACAACAAAGAAATGAGTTGAATTTCCTCTGCTAACAAAAGAATGCATAGAAAGAACTAATGAGAGCCCAGGCAGGAGAGAAACTGGAGCCAAATGACAAATTATGGATTTAGGAGACTGTTGGAAGGTGGAGGATTCCTGGCACAGGACTGCTGGTTCTGACCATTCTGCAGAGCCCAATGATACACCCAGAAAGTGTGAGTTTCTAGCACCTGTAAAAGGCTAAATCTAACTGTTAGGCATCATTTCATGTTGATTTTTGAAGATGTAAGTGAAGCAGTAGGTATTGAGAAATGGTGAAGTCTTTGTTAGAGGATTTTATAGACATGTGTATATATATTCATATACTAAAGCTATATATAATATATATTTACTATATATATTACATACATGTATGATAAGCATACTTAAGGAGTAATAGCTGCGTCTTTCTGAATGTCCACATTTTTAAAATCTCTTTAGATACCTCTCTTTCTGTCTGAAATGTGGGGTAGCAGAGCTTGAGGATGCGAGATGTATGGGATCCACCATCTGTTCAAGCAATAACATTTGTGACCCTTTATGTAAGTGAGGAGATTAGATTTTGCATGTCAGCATGTGAGATGCCCTGGGCTCAAGAGCCATTGCTCATCAGTGCAGCCAGCCATAAATGTCCTGAACACAATACTTGATTTTTCAGTGATTAAGAGAAACAATTTTGTGTATTTTTAGTTTATAACTACTTAATTAATGCTTTCCAATTTTTTGGAGGAGGAAAAGAGACAAAACTTGGAATGTATTTGTTTCAGCCTTCTCACACAATTCTTCTTTTATCAAATACAAAGGACAGCCTGTAGTTTGCGGGGTGGTGTGGAGGGAAATCTGTCTTTTGAGCCTAAATTAGACCACACCTTCTACATAAGTGAGAACTCCACTGATTCCCAGTTCCTGAGATCATATTGAGATACATAAATGAGACACAAAAATGTATTCTGAACCTACGGTCTTGTTTTTTAGATTGACAAGTGCACATGAAGTATAGAAAGAAAATCACATCAGCCTCTGCTACTGAACTTGTTTATTTCCTAAGACTACTTTTAGAACAGATGGGACATAGACATGAAAAGGCACAAGAGATAATCATCAATAATTTGTTTAGAAATAGGCCTGAATTACTTTGGTTTAGTGGCTGAGGTAATAAATAAGTTCTTTAGGTACAGAATTCTGGGCTGTAACTCACAAATTAAAGGAGCTGTGGTTGAGGCCAGAAGTTTATCATCAGCCCTTGAGACAATGTAAGCTGGCACTGGAACACAAACCACTTCCATGGATAGCTAAACTATGGAAATTTGGCCTCTTCTAGCTTAGGTGACAGTTGGGTTCCATGAGATCCAGGAACGTAAGAGTTTTGATCAAACTTTTTTCCTGAGGAAGAAGCAGCCGTAACTTCTCTTAGTCTTTCTCATCCCCTTCCCTGGACTTCATTTTCTAGTTAAGATCCTGTTTGTGCTGCTGCTTCTCCTGTAGTAGGGAAATTCTATTTTACCCAAGTACCTATTTTTGTAAAGTTGGTGGGAATTTAATCTCTGAATACTGTTTAGGATTATGCTACTGCAGCAGAGGTGGGGAGACAAACATGTGTTTTATGGACTTACTGTGCCCAAAGTACAAGGAAACAATTCTGATTGAGTCCTTTAATGTCTAGCAGAGGGCCATAAGCTGCCACAGCTCCATTTCCAGCCACTTGAGTGTCTTTCCATGCTGTGCTCTCCTCTCTTGATCTCCTGGTTAACAAGACTAAAATAAAAACTACTGTTATGCCAACACATAGTAAATAAAACACCTTAATGGAAGGCACAGGAGTGACAGATATGAAAGGCAAATCAAAATGCAGTATAATTCTCTCTAATAAATAATAGGTTCTGTGGAAAAAGGTGAAATATGATTTATTTGCTCTTGCAAGTTCGGTCAGTATAAATAACTGTATAGTCATAATAGACTTCTGTGTATCATGTGGTATGTTGTGTTTCAGTGTAACTAGAATAAGCAGTAAGATTGAGCATGTGAGTTTGTTAAAAAACACAGCTTATTATTAGCAAGTTCAGATATGATTTCTTAAGAATTTTTTGCTGGAAAATATAGTTGAAATGCTAGAAAGGGTTAGGTTTACACAACTGCTAAGAAAACACATGCAGTCCTTCAGAGTGAGTGTTAGGTGATTTACCTGAGATGTAGGACACCTACATTTGGAAAGGTTTAAGGATGTTTTCTTTATCCTTGGAGGTACTGTGCAGCATAGTTTTGTAAAGTCTGGAGGAAAAAGAATGATAGGGGTGAAAGGCAGCTCTTAATTGATGGTTTGATCCAAACCATTGTGGGTTTTTGTTTGGGTTTTTTTTGGCTTAGTTTAAAAAAAATAAAAATAGTTTGCACAATTACATTGAATAACTGTTGGGAATTCTGTCTGGAGTCTTGCCAGAGTGGAGTTCTCAAGTGCTTCTGCAAGTTTTGGGAGAAAGGTGACAGACTCAAATAGATATGCTGTTATTGTTCCTGCAAGACGAAGGACTGCAGCAAGAATTCAAGATACCAGAGAATGAATGTTACTGTGAGTATTAGTCCTAAGTGTGATGGTAAGAAATTTTCACTTCTTCCAGAAGGTGCAGTGGTCCAGATGTACTACAGAGTTGTTGCATACCAGGCTTTGCTGTTCTGTGACGATGTTTGTGTTTGCAGTTACTGAGATAAGAATAAGTAGCTCTGCTTACAGATGTAGTCTCAAACTAAATTTCACAGAGTTGGCTGAGGTGAACAGTAGGGACTGTCCTCACCCCCTCTGTTTCTTATGCTTTTGGGCATCAGATGGATTTCCAAGGATGTGGTGGTGCTTTTTTTTTCCAGTAGGTACAAAAATGAGTTCTAAGTGTCTGCTGCAGATAGAGCAGTTATGTTGTTTTATGTAGCACTGAAAGGTTTCTAAAATTACTTAATAAAATCAATGATGCAGTTTCCTGCTTGTATCTTTGTGGTTAAAATTAATCAATGGATCAGAGAAGTTAATACCTTAATTTCTTTTATATTCTGTAACAAAAAACCTTATGAAGAGCTGCCTTTCCTTCTCAACAGTAAACATCTTAATGTTTCTTCTGTCAATAATCCTGATGATGTTGTTGCACTTACTTTCAGTACCAGGTACAAACATTGAAAACAAAGCCTCTAAACCTTCTCCCTTCCTGATGGCATTTTGATGTGGTCACAGTGAAAACAAAGGGAAGAGAGAGCATAGTTCAGGACAGGTGTGGGGGTCTGAGAACCTACTTCCCTTTGAATCATTTTAGCTTTCATTGGGGAAATCTCACATGCTTAGATGAGGGGTTCTTGTCCTGCCGCCTATTTTTTTGTGCTGACATAATGCCTTGGGGAGCTGTTTGCAGAAATAGAAGGTTGAAGCAGTATGTTACAAGAAATTCAGGCCTGTAAGGACAATATTTATTGGACAATAAATATGAATAAAAGTAGATGGCTTCTGGATTATTATGGGGCTTCCTTCTACCCCATGGTAATATGGTGCAGCCCAACTATTTCCCAGCTGTGGCTGTGCAGCTGATTAGAGGCAGCTGTTAGAAAAGGCAGTGTCCAGCCACTAGGGTTAACTGTGCTGGAAGGGCTCCAGAGCTGCTGTTCGTGAAGAGTTACAGCAAGTAAGTGTGTGCATGTAGAACATAAGGCTTCTCCTGTGAGGGTGGTGAAAGAGAAGAGGGAATAGCTCTTTGTTGTTTGGTTTCCTGTTCTTGAATGGGGTATCTGGAAGAAAGTGCAGGTGGGTTTCCTAGCTCCCCTTGCCTGGAAAGAAGGAGAAGCTGTTAGGGAGCTCTAGTCTGTAGACATATGGGTAATCCTCTGGTCTTCCTGAAGCTGGTTTTGCACTTTGCTTCCAAGTGTGTCTAAGCTCTGTTTACCTAAGTAGAAAGGCTTGGTGCTGAAAAAATAAATCGTATGTTAGCTGTGCTCACAAAAGAGTGCTCTGGTTAATGGTTGGCACTGCTAGTCAGGTATACCTTGTGTGTGGAAAAAAGTAAATTAAGATTATCTGGGTTTCCATGTCCTCAAAAAATTTTGCAAAAAGCAGTTGTGCTTTTTTTTATAAAACTTCAAATACTTCCCCTGGAAAGGCAATGAAACACTATTGGCTACCTGGGATGCTTTTGACCTTAACCAATAAAGGCCTTCCCTGTCTTATGTTATGAATGATTTAAAACTGGTTAAACAACTGGCTAAATATATTTTGAACTTAAAGGACGTATTACTGTTACTCTTGTTAAACTTTTTCCCTCCTGTTTTCTAGGGATGGCATGGTCTTCTGAATATTTTTTGGGAAAGAATCCTCAAAAAGACAAAAACTTTTAATGCTATTGTCTTCCTTTGGTTTTTTTTGTGTTTGTTTTGGTTTTTCTTTTTAATAGCTTGTCAGGGAGATTTCCTTGAAAAGTATCCCTGGGTAATAATTCTACCTTATTACTCCTTTTGTGTATCCTATTCTATTGTGCATATTGGCTAAGATGCTATTGTACTTGGCACTACAGAATCATAAGCTAAAGAGAAACTGTCCTAGGGACTTAGCTGTAGAGGACGTATCCTTCAATAGCTGTCTGTGGAAATTCACTTTTTTTTTTTGTGACTAGGGTTTTCTATCTCCTAAATATTTATTTAGCTGTTCTTTATTCAAACTCTTGACAGTTACTTGGCTGGATTAGTTTCTTATGCACACTTACTGTTTGAGCTCTGCCTCTTGCTGTGTTTATGATCTCAGGTGGTGGTGCTTATGCAGAGTATAATTACCTGGTAGCAAAGTCTGTGCTGCCTTTGTGCTGTCTTTAGCAGTTACAGTTCTGTCCCTAATTCTCTCACCTCTGTTACATAGGATGATACTGTCCCCTAACCTTATGTGCATATGTTTCTTAGCTCAGCCTTCAGAGCTTATTCATTCACTGTTGAAGTGACAGCTGTGCCATCAATCTGTTTGTCATTTTTTCCCCATTTGGTGTGGAGTATGCTCTCCTTCCTATATATGCTCAAGGATGCTGTCTGGCCCTTTGTGCTCTGCAGGTCTGCTGCACCTGGATCAGATGTTGAAGGCAGACTGTTCGTATGAGTGCTCAGTGTTTCAATGGTAGAACTCCTATTATAGGAAATTAAACCTATGGTAGAGAATTCAGGCAAACCATGTTTGTAGACCTGGGACAATTTGTATGTTCTATATTTGCCGTGTAACTGGCAACAGGCATGTCACTTGTTTCAGTATTGTTTGGCTTCATTCTGGTTACTGTTGAATTTAAATATTTGTCCTTGTTGGCTGCCACGTTGCTGAGTTTGACAGGTTGTTGCCAGAATTTGAACCTGCTGACATAATCTCTGCATATGTGTAAGTAGAGATTCAATCAATGATTATCCTGTGTTGGAGTAGATCCTGCTTTGTATGTATACAGTAGAAGATTAGGAAAGGCTGCCTTTTGAGAGAAAGAGGACAGCTATATCTGATACTTATTTGATGGATCTTCAAAGAGTTGGTTGTGCCAAAAATACAGCACAAAAATATCCCCCGGGGTAAGGTGTACGTTAGGTTGAAATATTGATACAATGAAAGGTAAAAGTAGTTTTCTTTCTTTAGATTGCTTTGTATTTGTACAAACTGCAAGGTAATTGTTTCTCTAAAAATAACAAGTCAGTCAGCACTTGATACTTACCAAGGAGCCATGCTATTTAAGGCCGATAGGAATCTTCGGAGTTCCTTGAACAACCCAGACTAGAACTCTGCAAAAATAGCATTGTGTTGAACTACATATCGTGCTTCTACAAAATGCATAAATTACTTGCAATGAATCTTACTATTTAAGTGCTTTCTGGGGTAACGGTATTCCCTGAGAATTAGAAGAAAAGAAAAATTTTCTACTTCCAGTATAAATTATGCTGTAGTAATTTCTAGCTAGCATAAAACAGAGGCAGTTGAAAAGTGAAACTTCCGCATCAGTGAACCTGTGGGCTTTTTCAGGAGGATTGCCCTCTCAGGTTTTAATTCCTATTAAAATCATTACTATCTTTAAAAGATGCAACAGTTCTTTATGTCAAATGGCTAGAGAAATCAAGAACACTTTTTCTGGTTTTGTGGTTTTTTTGTTGAGTTGCTGGCTCCTTTACAATTGATGTATAAAGATGAATTTCCTTTCTGAGAGCCAGGCTATCCATGGAATTTTGTAGGAAAAAATTGAGCAGAACTTGCCCAGCAGATATTGCTACACTTCTCTCTTAGCACTGTCACCACTGGAAAGATTTGTTTATTTGGTGTCCCTTTTGATGTTCCTCTGAATTTGAAAGTTCAGTCTTCAATGAAATTAAGAGTATCTCAAGTGGAAGGAGACACCATGTTGAGATTTGAGTTCCACATATCCTTTGATGTCCTACGAATGCAAAACTTTGTAAATCAGCCTATCTACCTGACCCCTTGGAGAATTCTTAGAGAACTTAAAAAATGCATGATAGAAAGTAATCTTTAAGCCTAAGTCTAAATATTTCATCTGTTTCGCCTTATACCTCACAGACTTGCCATGGTTGTGGTTTTTCGTGTGACATAGTGTTGTAATTTAAGCCTAGCTGGCAACAAACCACCAGGAAGCTGCTTGCTCACTCCGCTCCCTGGTGAGATGAGGAGGAGAAAATACAACGAAAGGCTCGTGGGTCAAGACAAGGACAGGGAGGGATCACCCACCAGTTATGGGCACAGGCAAAAGACAGGCTCAACTTGGGGAAGGAACAAAATCAATTAAATTTACTACAAGTCAAATAATAAGAATAATGGGAAGTAAATCCAAATCTTGAAACCACCTTCCCCTAACCCCTCCCTCCTTCCCAGCTCAACTTCACTCCCTGATTCTCTCCCTCCTCCCCTGCCCCAGCAGTGCAGGGGGACGGGGAATGGGGGTTGGGGTCAGCTCATCACAGGTTGTCTCTGCCGCTTCATCCTCCTCAGGACAGGACTCATCACACTCTTCCCCTGCTCCAGCGTGGGGTCCCTCCCACAGGAGACAGTCCTCCGCGAACTGCTCCAGCGTGGGTCCCTTCAATGGGTGGCAGTTCTTCAGGCACATGGGCTTTCCCATGGAGTCCTGGCCATCTTTGGGGACATCCCCCTGCTCTGGCGTGGGCTTCTCCCTGGGGTGCAGGTGGGCATCTGCTCACCCACTTTCCTCCATGGG
>JANZLQ010000052.1:6503137-6515761 GCA_026212715.1 Elanus axillaris
GTATTCTCACTCCCTGGCTGCCATTTCTCCCCCTGTTCCCCAACTTTTTTCCCTTCTTAAAATGTTATCACAGAGGCGTTACCACTATCACTGACTGGCTCAGCCTTGGCTGGCGGCGGGTCCATCTTAGAGCCGGCTGGTGTTGGCTCTGTCGGACACAGGGGAAGCTTCCAGCAACTTCTCACAGAAGCCGCCCCGTAACACCCCCCAGCTACCAAACCCTTGCCACAGAAACCCAATACACATACCAAGGCTCTCTTTGCTCCCATATGTGGCCTGGGGTTATTGCACTCTTCTCTCCCATAGTTATTGCCTGTATTTGTATTAAACCTCTCTGTTGTGTTATGTATCAGAAACGATCTCCCTGGGTTCTTCGGATGCCGCTGGGACGAGGTTTCAAAGAAGCCTTGTCAGGTGGGATTCCTCAGGGTCAGAAGACCAAAGACCCTTTTCCTTAGTGTACCTCAGGGAGATGTGTTTTCTAAGGTCTTTGCTGTGAAGACAAGGTTTTGAAAGCTCTGCAATTATGAGGCCTGTTGTCACTTCTCGGGCATCCTGCTGTACACGTCAGGAAGCTGTGGCTGTCCTGAGAAAGTCTTCTGGATTTTTCTGCGCTTTGGGAAGGTGTGTCTTGCTTGGAGCCCTGTGCCGATGCTCTGAGTGCTCCTGAGCTCCTGCCTGGCTGGGTGGCCTGAAGAGTCAGTATGTCTGTATGTAAAGTATTAAAATAAAAAGTGCAGGATTGAGAGAAAGAAAACTAGACAGAGGAAGGAAAGGATTGTTGCTGTCTCACCGCTGGAACACTATAGCTGAAGGGTGAAATTCAGGCCCGAGTGAGCAGGCTGGACTTTGAATTCACTACACAAGAAATGAGTTTTCCAGGTCAGTTAGCGTCTCGCTTGCTGAAGCCAGTGTGTTCCTAACGAGGGAAAACAACACAGGAAAGGAAGAGGGTTGTTTCTCAGCAACCCAGAACCGACTCATGCTGCCAGCATCAGAGCTAGGAGTTAGAGCCTTCCAAGGCTCTGTAATGGAGGTGTTTCTCTAATAATCATGACTACTTCCAATGTTTTCCCATCTCTTTGAGAAATAAATGAGGAAGATTCTGTGATTTATCTGGATGTATCCTGGATATAACTTAGTTGCAGTACAGCAGAGCAAATAGAAAGGAATTCTTCCTTATTTTGTCTTCCTGAAAGAGGTGGGTTTTGCCATAGCCTCTGGCAATTCCAGAAAGTGAAATCCTTTGTTTAGAACAAGACACAGCCAAACAATACCCTGGACCCAAACCCTTTTATTACATCACACTGGTATAAATAATAAGAACCATGTAAGATTGGTGCCTAAAGGTGGATGCAGTAAATGGTGTTTGCTTAACAAGTGAATGGTAGAGGTACTTGTTTATTTTATTTCCAAGTCATCTAATTTAATTTGCAGAGGTGAATTACTAAAGCAGTACAGTTAAAACTGACAATAATTACAAATCACAAAGCATGCAGTGACTACAGCAACATTAACCTGCATAAGAGTAACGTAAATATGTTTCTTTTAATTAAACACAATTTTAAAAAGTTAGACATGAAAAAAAACCAAACATGGATTATGTCCCACTTGTGATGCCCTAGAAAGCTCCTTTTTCCATTCCCTTTTCTGCTGCTTCATGTGTTTAATTGTAATGTTTTAGATACTGCTCCAAGAAGATCTGCAAAAATGCTTTATCAACATTAAGTGAAGCTAGTTGGATTTTATGACATGCTCAGGTTCCCTTGTTGATAGGTGTGCTTTTTTGGGCTCGGACATCAGTGTTGCCTTTGTTTAAGTGATTATTTATTCTTAAAGGGAAGAAACATCACCTTTTAAATGGCTTATTGGAACTTTTGAAGATCATACCTGATTTCTTACCTCTTATTTATGGTGCTGTTTTTTCTGGAGATGGTTTCTGTAAGGCTGGTTTAGAGATGTTTTAGAGCTACTTGGCTTCCACTATGAAAATAAATTAATAATGTCTTTTTTTGGCAAGAGAGCTGGGCAAAGAAGGATCTTGGAATATTGCAGAAAAGATAGTACGTTGAAACAGCCAAAGATTGTGCTTCCTTGTGCTGATGGATGACTCTGTGAGTTTTTGATACCAGTAAATACTGTGACAGCATTCTCATTGTTGGGATGTAGGACAGTGATGGTTTGAGGAGGAAGGAAGGGCCTGTGAGGTGGGGCCTCTCTGTTACTTTACTAAGCTTTTGCTGCTGACTGTACATAATTTCTCTGGAGTTATAAGATTTACTTTTAGAGGATTTTTGTCCCAGAATGAATACTGCAGCGTAAGTTTGGTTGCTTTGACATGTGGAATCATTGCCTTAAAGCAGTCTTCTGTCCATACCCACAGACTGCACTACTGAGTCGCAATTCTTTGCTTTTCTACAGACTGCAAGAAGCAGGAATCAGCATTGTGTACGAGGAGGAGGACGTGTGACTTCTGTCCTATTCATATCCCTCTGAATTGCTGACATGGAGAGGTTATCCAGGTAGCACTGCCCAAGTGCTGGGTAGTGAAATGGAGAGAGGCCAGAGTGAAGAGGACTGTTGCGCTTGCAGCACTAGTATCCTGTGATGACAACATTATTACCTGGTAGTGTTTAGAACTGAAACATTTTCATGTTCCTGTTAAATTGCCCATCATCAGTTCAAGCTCATGACTTTATCCTCTTCCTGCTCTAATTAATGAATGCTGGCCTCCCATTGTCACAAGTGCCTGCATATGGGATATTGCATGTACCCATCAGGGATGAGGTTGGGAAGGGCAATTTGAAGGTGTATTGTGACTGGCCAAGCAATGTTGGCATTTATAACATTAGCAACAGTATACCGGAACATGCTTCACCAAACTAAAGTGACATTTAGTTGGCTAAAAAAGTGGTTAGGCAAGGATGCGTACCTACGATTCCATATCTGCAATTTGCTTCCTGCATGTGAGTCTCATGGTTGATGAATGATGCTGTGAAAGTGATTGTTACTTTGGAAAATACTATGGGTCTAGATTGCAAGCCTGGTTCCATGTTTCAAGGTCCTTCTTAACATATTTGCAAAGTTTGATGTTTTAGGAGAATGAAAAATACTTCCACTTATGAGAACGGAAATGCTAATGTGGCCATAGAAAACATCTCCGAACAACTCAGAAATGAAACATGAAGTCAACTGAGAAGAGCTGTGACTGAATCGGTGGGGCCCTAGCCATTGGTCACTTCTGAACACCTGCTGCATGCTAGAGGAAGTGTCGACTGCTGCTTTTCGCTAGGTGAGCTTTTGGTCTAAGGTGAACTAACCGAGGTAAAGCCAGATTTCACTTCTATTAATTCTTCCCCTATCAAACTGTTTGAAACAATCTGAGCCAATATGAAACCACTTCCTCTGATGAATGTGTACGAGATATAACTGCATTATAATGACATAAAATTATCTATTGCATATAGTACATAGTCACAGTCATCACTGTAGAACAAGTAGTACCATGAGGCCAAACACACAAGTTAGATAACCTTTGCATTAGCCTGCTGTAGCACTATCAGATGAGCAAATGCTGCACAGGGGACAGAGAGAGACAGTGCAAATGAAACTGTGAACATTGCTACAAATTCATGACTGTAAATTTCAGTTCCCTCTGCCACATAAAAGCCATTTGCTTAGGTTTTTGCAGTCCCTATTGTGGCTTTTTGTACCTTTGGAGAAATCCCTGGAAACTCTTGTGGCTTAGACTAATAAATTAGTTTTTCATATTTTGCAACCAGACTTGTTCCTTAGTAGCTAAACTTAATCCTAGATACAAAGCCATGCTCTCCCTGTGTGAAACTTGCTCAGAACCTGTTCCCTCATTATTTGTAGTCAGGGAGTAGATGGTACCAATTAAATTTAAAGACTGGTTGTCCTTGCCCAGGAAGAGTGGTCTCCTTTTGCTCTGTTTCTGTCATGCTCTTTGCTTTTTTGTCCAGTCTTCAAGTATTTTGGTTCCCTATGACTCCCTGAGCCTTACTTACCTTCATTCTTTTTCCTTTGTTCAGATGAAAAGCCAAGTGCGTTCTTCTTTTCTTCGGTGCTCAGGTGGTTGTTTTTTTTTTCTTCTTGTATATCCTTGGATTTAGTTTCCCTTTTGTTAATTTTATCCTGATAATCTAACCAATTTGCAGAGAAAATGGGATCAATCCTTGCTTTGTGAATTATCCTCTTTGCTCCCTCTCTCTCATCCTAGTCTATCCTCTCCCTTTACCATTGGCAGCTGCACAACTTTCATTTGGCATACAGTGTCATTGAGATTGTGGAATCTGATTTTAGTCTGCTTCCTTATTTAATAAGTAGTACTGTCCTCCCCCACTGTGGAACATTTTTCAGTCTGGATGTATTCATGCTACCTTCCTACCTTGACTATCGTGACCTCTTTGTTCACTTGTTTCCATATCTTTCTCTTCTGTTATCCAAAGGCCTGTGACTAAATATCTTTCTCTCTTCTCATACAAGACAAGTCTTCATATTGTGCAAATCTCATGCTGGATGCCTTATTCCCTTGCATAAAATTTTAGTTCCCTATCTAGGCACAGCAAAGCTGTGCTTTCTCTAACTACAGTTTATTTTACAGCTCCCTTCTGTCACCATTGTCTTGAAAAAAAAAAAAAAAAAAAAAAGGTTTAAACCATTGCTACATTAGGGGAAAACAATTTTTTCATGCTAAGCATTTTATCTGTCAGATACCTTATCAGGCTTCACTGTCTGCTTGTAGTGCTGAAGTAGAAGCTAGTGACAAAGCCAACTGTGTCTATCCTTGTGTTCAGCAGTTCTTTAACTAAAGAATGATACCGTGCACAGTAACAACGATCATTCTGGAAAGAGAGTGCACAAAATTAGATTTCTTTTCCCACATCTTGCATCTTTTAATATTCTTCTTTTACCTCACTGCTGGCTATTTCAGCCTATGAGCTCTAGGTCAGGGTTACTTAGTCTTCCGTGCTTGGAAAGTGGCTTGATATTATAGTATAGTTTAAGTAAAGATGGGTGTTTTACTCACTGACTCCCAAATATCGGAAGCTGAGGCAAGTCTTGCGATATCAAAGTTTTTGTAAGATTTAAGTTCTTAACTGTCTAAACTGTTCTGGCTGACTACTTTGAACATCTAGATTTATTGTTGTTCGAACTCTTCTTCCTAACCTCTTGTTATGATTTTAGCAAGAATACAGCCAAGGGTTTTTTTTTCTTTTTCATAAATATAATTTTCTTTCTCAGCCAATTGTTTTGAACTATACATCTGCACTTTGGAGGTTTAAGGAATTTTCTTTTAATATTTGAGAATTTGTATAGAAGTTGAATGTCTGCTAATAACTGTGTAGTCTGAAGGGATAATTTTTGTTATAAGGGAAGGATTAGAGTCTATACTGTGGTTTGAAAAAAAACCCCACAGCCCTAGTTTATGGTTCATTTTTTTCATTTTATGGTACATTTTTTTTTAAATGGGAATCTTTAGCCAACATAGACAGCTTGTTGTTTGCTTTTTGTAATTTTTAGTCCCTTGAGTTTCTGGAGAATTTAATTAAAAAAAAAAAAGCGCTCCTTTTAGTCTGAATGCTCTGTAGAGTTTTAAAGGAATGAAAACTCCATTTATTTCTGTGAGAGAATAACTATATTTATTGTGCATACTTGGTTATAAATGGATGTAGATTGGTTCAGTTTGTGATGCACAATCAGTGAATTGATTCTGGCTGATTTAAACCTTTAGAAAAACAAAATGACCTTGGGGGGGGAAAAGCTGTTTGATTAGATTACCTGTGGATGTGAGGCAGGGAGTTCGTGAATGATAGAGGGAACTTCAAAATGAAAGGTGGGGGGAGGAAAGGAAAATGAACGAAGCCTATTAAACTGCTGAGCTCACTTTTTCTCCTGTGCATTCAGCTCAGTGAATTAATGAGATTAAGTCACATCAACCCTGATTGCTGGAAGGATTGAGCAAAGTGGGGAATTTCAGTAGTAGTTTGCATAGCCAAATGTGGCACTTGCAGGCTACCTATGATGGTGTGGTGCTACCGTTCAAAGCTATTTCCTGACTTGAGAGCTGCCACAGGGTTTTTTTTGTGTGGTATGTGTAAACTTAGTTTTCAGTTAAAAAGTTATGTTGAAGAAAGATTTTTTTTTAGTAAGAGAAAACACCTGTGACAACTGACAAAAACCTACAAAATTCAGCATGTACTCTGTATTTTTGGCATTTACCTATTTGTCAGAAGCTTCTAGAAATTCTGTATTTGTATAAACGGGGAGATCAGATGCACTAAGGGTCTATTTTTAGTTTTCAAAACTTTTCAGTTTCTCCCTAATCTCTCCTTATGAACTTCTTAAATGCATCTGCCACTTCCCCCAAAACTGTTTCAAGAGCTTGCAAGAACTGCCCCCTGCTAACTGTGGCCGAGTCCTATGTCTCATTCTGTACTTTCTATCATCTCTTCTGAGCCTCTTCTTTTTTCCTTGTTTTTTTTTCCTTGTTTTCTTCTGCTGCATTATTTTTATTTATCAGCTCAATTCTTTGCCACACAAATTGTTCCTCCAGCCAGTTCTCCATGTCTCCTGTTAATTCTGTTACGATGTCTTTCAACAATTAATCTGGTCTGGTCTGTAACCATGGCATTGTTATACATGGTGCACTTTTTCCTTTCCCTTTATAGGGCTTCCGAGTCCTTCTCTAGTCCTTTCATGCCAAAGGATTCTAAATAAGTGACTTATTCCTCATTAATCCTTAATAAGTGGCTTATTCTATTTTGATCTGAGCAAATGCAGTCCTATGAATCAGGCCTGAGGTATTTTCTTGATGAATAAAGTTACTTGGTTTGTTGGAGTTTTTTGTTGTTTTAGCCACCCCCCCATACACCCTCCCCCAATACTATGGTCGTTTTTTTTTGGTTTGGGGGTTTTTTTTGGTTAGTTGCTTATTTTTTTTTAACCTGAAACTACTGTCAGGTTGAATTAAGCTAATAGCTTGGGCTAAAAGAATTGTAGTTAAATTTACAAAACCACAGTCACTGGATTTTCTTTCCCTATTTCATATAAAGTTGCTCAGTAGTTGGACACTCTCGTGAGGTATGCAGCTTCTGAAGATACGGATATTAACCTAAAAGTCTCTCATCTTTGCCTCTCCAGGAAAGTGTCATAAATACCAAATAATAAGAGATGCTGAGAGCAGTACACCCTTATTTTAAATATTTTTTCTGAAGCTGAGACCAAGTCTCACATTCTGCAAACTCTGGGTTTGATTTGTGTCAATAATGCTTTTACACAAAATGGAAAAGCCTCCCCAAGATCTGTTTTGGGAGTTGGGAGACCAGGATTCAGAATCTTGCTTGAGTCAAGGTCGTTGGTATGATGAGATGCAAATTTGACTCAAAACCCCATCTTTTTTTCTGGAGATTAGTTTTATTCCTACATGCTTGCTTGAGCTCTCTAGTTGGTAACCTAGATGTAAGGTCAGGAGTAATGAATTAATCTTGAATCGTTCAGGCAGTTTTTAAGGAGTACAGGGTAATAAGTCTCATTTCTGAAATGCTCTCACTTTTTGAGGAAATGAGTGTGTATAGGTGGTTGTGGTAGTTCTTTCTCTGAATGAAAGTTAATGTTGATCCGTACTACTTGTGCATCAGGTAGCTCATGTAACCTCTTTTTCTTTGACTGAGACAGACTGCCCTCTTCTGGATATCATCAGAACTGGCTTAATTGTCAAGACTGCAGTGCAAGTACTTCAAGTTATTCCGCTTTGTCCGTAGAAGCTGTTGAATTTCCATGGATAGCTGTGGTGGGGCACCATATTGATATAAAATTCTGTGTAGCTGTGGTTTTTCTATGGCGGTAATAATCGACGTTTTCTGTAGGGTATGAAATTATTTCCATTAAAGTTTTAAATATATGCAAATTGTACTGTGTGATCTGTATGGAGTGTTTGTATATGTCTATCTTATACTTAAAAAAAAAAAAAAGATTACAGAAATGTGGGCTTTCCTTATTTCTAATAGTTTTTCATTCCTGTGAAATGAAATGTCTGTCCATGACAAGCTGCTTTGGTTGTTGTTGTCCTCCCAGTTCAGAGGTTTTTTTTCTTGTTAAATCTAGATTGCTTTTAGTTACCTCCTTTTTTTCTGTTTTAAAAGTCCTCTTTTTGTTGTGTTTTAACTGTTGCCCTAACCAACAGAGTACAAATAGCTTTGATCTTCAGCATCATAAATTGACAAAGGTAATTAAAGTTTCAATAGGGTTGGCAGGTAGGTGACAAACCAAATGCCTAGGGCTTAAAAAAAATGCCACAAAGGAAGTGGTGAAGTTTGTAAGTCAGTCCTGGGTTCAGTTCTAGCAAATACATAGTGTAACCTGTAATCATCTGAATGACATTTGAAGACTTACATTAAATGGATTGATTGCAATTCAATCCTGAAGGAGCAGATGTTCAGATCTCATCAGAAAGGCCAAGGATTGGACCTGGAATCACTAGCTACTAATTCAGAGCCTGGCACTGAAACGCTTGTGGTTCTGTAGGGTCACAAATACATCAGTTCAATTAAAGTAGATGGACCATCTCTGTGCTTAACCAGGCTAGTGGAAAAGAAATCTGGATTTTATACTTTAAGGTAGCACAGTAGTAATTCATGTCAGTGTTTAGAGCCTAGTTAACTAGAATGTTTGTGTTATTTTAGTAAAGTTGAATATGATTGTTTATAATGCTGTAATGTTTTAACAACTTGGTCACTGAACAAGATCATGCTATGCTAAGAGTTTGCGCAGCATGTCTTTACTCCAAGGAGCATTCAGTCTAGGTATAAGATGAGATAAATTGATGGATATAGGCAGCATACTGACATAACGCTACAGCACTGGTCAGCAGGACAGACCACAAAATTCCTGATCCCTTTCACATCCAGATATTCGTATATATCCTGACATAATATTTTGACTTAAAAAATGCCTGTGTGTTATGTGTACCACGTGCATATGATGTTATTGGAATACTTGAGTTGTATTGACAATGCAAACTAAATACAGAAAATGTAGTCACCACCTTGCTAAATCATGTGTACTTTATTGCCTTGTTAGATAAAGCTGCCCCTTGGCAGCCTTTCCTATAATCTTTGTTTTATTAATGAGTAGTTTTGCCTTGCATTTTGAAACAGGCCATTCCTCTTCTGGCAGACCATGCTTTCTGGGGATGCTAATGCTGGTTGTGTATGAGATAAGTGATGACTCTGAACATGAGAAAGATGTGTAAGTAATTTGTGAATTAAAGCCTTTTATAAGCTATTGAACAAACACTTCCAACTGCATTAAAATGAGATTATCCAGTTATGTATTTTTAAAAAATACTATTTTCTTTTCACTTGCATTTATGCAAGTAGTCCAACCTAGGGTCTCTTTCATCACAAAATGGTGACAAAAAGGAAATTCTATTGGGTTGTTCTGGTCTTCATTTCTATTTAACCCTTTCAGGGTTTAGAGCTTCTATTTCATTTTGATAGTGGACATGCTGGTGAAGTGGAAAAATTTTTGGTGTGCTTCAGCGTAGCAAGTCTGTAGTTGTAAGACACATGTCTGGGATATTTGAACTATTCCTCTGGTTCTGAGGACAAGATTTAAGACTCTGTGTGAAATATAGTTCCTTTTGACATTACCAGACAAACACTTGTTGACTTTAGTAGGTCCAAGTCATTGCTCTGTCTATATACTTGCATTAGAACTTTATTTATGATAATGAAATTTTGTTATTTTCAAAGAAAATATATAAACCTCACCTAAGTAGTATAGCAGTTTGTATTTTACTCTATCTGTGAAGTTAAACAGAAGGGTTAAAGCAGAATTAAAGTAAAGGCAAGGTTGGAGGCAGTATAGCCAAAATCTAACTCAGTTAGGGATACCTCTGCCTTCAGTTTTGAAGAGATTCTCAGAAAATAAAAGCTTGGAAATGTTGCTGCCTGAATTAGTCAGCTTTGTTGGGGAGTTTTTCAATGACACATAGCCCCTGCCAAAACCCATTTGCTGAATAGCTTATAGTAAATAGGTAGATTGGAGTCATCTTGTAAAGAACTTCATGTATGTAGTCCAAGAATTGCAGTACAAAAGAGTTTCTTCTTCTCTGTTTTTTTTTTTCCACTTGGATTAGTAACAAGATGAGGCAGAGTAAGAAAACAAATGTATGACTTCATTGGAAACTTGCTACTGTTTGATATTTATTCCCTTTCACACAATTATTATGTTAAGTGTTGGCTGGTAGAACAAATGGAAGGAATATGTGTATTATCAATATTTTAAATTACTTTCCTCCTATCCCTCTTCTAGGGTAAAACTGCATTTAAAGCTTATTTCGTGCAGTTCCTATTTTTAGTCTCAAAAAGAAATTTAAACACCAGTCTGATAAATAAGATTTTATTTTGATGCCATAAAACCACAAAGGTGTCACCTGCGTTCTTAACAGGCCTTGTGAGGCATTTCCCTTGACTTCCAGTGCACCTGTCAGTCTGACATAGTCAAATCTGTGAGATCTGAACACTGCAGTGCTGCTCATTTAGGACATCTGTGTGAAAGCTAGGGAAATTATAGGCTGAGGTCTTTATTTGCTTGTACCCATTTCTCAACAGTGGACTGGACTCAGTCACAGGGTCTGTTGGAAGATTAATAGTTTGATTCAGATTTCATTGCTTAGCCTCATCAAGATACTATTGTACGTCAAGTGGATTTTAATGGGAAACAAGTATTTTCTCAGTTTTCTGTTTATTCTTTAGTTTTGTAATTTTCACTGCCCACTATTTGGACCATTGATACTTCTTCACTTTTCTCTTGTGCCATTGAAGTGTTTGACTTGTGTTGATCTCTGTCTTCCATCTTAAAACTCCAGATTTCTCTCTTGTCCACACCATTTGCTTCCAGTTGTCTTTTCCTTGTGACATACTAAATTATTCCCCTCTGTAAAAGTTCAGGCATACAGTATGTCTGCTACAGAGCTCCTTTCCTTTGCTGCCAGTATAGGTCATTGAACTGAGTTGCTGATTCTTACTCGATGTGGGTCATTTCACTTTTCTTTCGAGAGAGAAGTAGTAAACATTCCTATTCACAGTAGAGATCATCTTTCTTTACTTTGGTGTTCATTCTAGGACCATTATCAAACCTACGGCTTCCTTTCCTTATCTCTCCAAGAAGTCCAGATCAGCCCTGTCCCTTCTCCTTTATTTTGTTGTGGCCACTGACTCCCTAGTGTTGCCTTAGCTAATTTATCACATTCTCTGTGAAAGGTTCAGAAGAGTAGTTAAAAGTAGTTGCAGTGGTTGATAATAGCAAGCTTCTAGGAAGGTATGAGTCTCTTTGAGATGCAAGAAAGGTAGAAAAAATATGAGTGGAGATGATGCAGTGCCTGTGGGAACGTCTGTGCTTGAATTGTGTGCTTTACCAGTGCACACTCCACAAGGTGCAGCGCACAGTCAGTGATGACTTCTTTTGCAAGATCATCCTTGTAATAAGAATTACTGTTTCCAGAAAAGACATTTTCCAGTGGGAATATCCCAAAGCTTAACCCCTCAAGTATCTTGTGTTCTTGTGGATGTTGAGTTCTGGGCATTTCAACCCTTTTGGAAAATCAAAGCATTGTTGTCCAGATGTGATGAGGAGGTAAGACTTCCAGACCCGATCTTTTTCTTTTAGCATGGCCAGTGCTAGGTCTTGACAAAGGCAGTTGCCTGGGGCAGTAGCAAAACAGCCCCGAGGGTGGCCCGAGGTGGCCTCAGGGCTCCTTCCTATGCAGCTACTCTCTCCATTCCAGTGCTCGGAGAGGTCTGCAGTACCGACACGGCACAAGCTCTCCCTGGTTCCCTCTGGAAAACATACACGAAGTGTCCAGCATAAGGCAGAGGAACAGGCAGATCCCCTGTTGCTGTCGGTAAAGGAGTAAGAAGGTGGTGACACACTTTCCTCACCAGCGTCTTCCACCGCCAGCTCCCCCCTTCCTTCCCTACCCTTCCCTATCCCATTAGCCCACATTCCCTTCCTGCCCAGCCCTCCAGTGCTGCCTAATCTCATTTACAGGGTCTGCTGCCAGATCTGCTGGCAGCTGCAGTTTCTTGGCCGCCGTTTTCGGTGAGCGAGCCGAGAACGCCGAAGAGGCGGCGGCGGCGGCGGAGGAGGAGGAGGAGGAAGAGGAGGAGGAGGAGGAGGGCTGCTGTGTGGCGGAGCGGCAGCAACAGCAGCACCTTTGACGTGCCCGTCCCCCACGTGACGGCCGCTCCATTGCGGGGAGGGAGCTGAGCTGCCGCCGCTCCGGCAGAGGAGGGGAGAGCCGCAGCCTCGGCGGCGGCGGCGCCGGTACCACCGCCACGGCCACCGCCGCCACGGCCGCCGCCGCCAGCAGCAGCAGCAGCAGCAGCAGCAGCGGCGCCTCCGCCCGCAGTGCGTGTGTGCGTGCGTGCGTGTGTGTGATGAGCGATCGCCGCGTCCCTCCGCCCGCTGCCGGCTGACACCGACCGCGCGGGGCGCGCCAGGAGCGGCGGGAGGAGGCGAGGAGCCGCGGCCACCGCGCAGTGACCTTGGCCCAGGAGGTAAACGAGGCGGGCGGGGAGCCGCCGCTCCGCGCCCCCC
>JANZLQ010000052.1:6516053-6541686 GCA_026212715.1 Elanus axillaris
AGGAGGGCTTTGGAGGTTAAGTGTTCGGAGTAGAGCTCGGCCCCCCGGGCTCTCCGCAGCCGCCGGTGTGTGGTCTGTAGATGGAGCGCGTTCTTACACCTGCGTGCAAAGCCGGAGCTACGGCGCGATCTGAGCTCTTGCTTAGTGCGGCTCCCGTGTGACCGGGGGGGAGGGCGGGGAGGAGACCGGGCTGGCGGCGGAGCCGGTGTTTTGCGGCGAAGTGCGATGAAAGTAGGTGAAAACAGCCGGAAAGGGTTGCTTCTTCCTCCTTCCCCGCCCCGTCACCTGCCTCCCTCCCCCGGCAGGTCTGCAAGAGCACACACGTGCTGCTGAATTCAAGTGAAGTTGCAAGCGTCCGGTTCGCTTTTCCTGCGTTGGGGGGTTGCGAAAGTTGCTGTGGCCCGAGCGGCGAGGAGAGGGCGCGGGGGAGCGCAGGGCCGTGGGCTGGGTCTGTCCTCCCAAACCTGCGCTCCGGAAGGTGCGGGGCGTCCCCTGCGCTGGGGGAAGCCTGTGCGGGCGAGGGGGAGCGCTCTGCGAGCAGCCGGCTGCTTGTCAGGGAGCTGCTCGGAGTGACAATTCATTAACGTCTAAATTAGATTAACTTACTACATTCATTATTTACAGGCAAAAGAGAGTGGTGAATTAGCAGCTTTGCTCCAATGTAAATATCTGCTGGAGTAAGAGCTTACGCCGATTCCGATCGCGTGTTGGTGGAAAGTCAGGTCCATTAATCCTCAGGGAAGGAAGGGGACCTGAGGCGATGTCTTACTGAAGCCACTGTTACCTTTTGCAGTGCGACGTTCAAAAGCGGATCAAATCTGTGGGACATGGCACAAGGAAATAATTACGGGCAAAGCAGCAACGGGGTGGCTGATGAATCCCCAAACATGCTGGTGTACAGAAAGGTAAGCCTTTGTATTCTTCAAAAGCTGAGGAAGGGACTTCGGGAAACGGTGAAGTCCTGGACTCTTTTGCCTAGCCAGTAAGGCCATTACTTCTGCTGTTTCTCTCCGGTTTCATAAATTGATACTGCTGGGCTTTGCATTGAATGGGGCGGTGTGATTTCAGAACATGATCACCTACCAGTAATTTGGGATGTTTTGCGTCTACTGACATTTGTGCTGCCTAATGCAGTTTAAATGGTATGTGCAAAGTAGATCTACATCCCAGGTACTACTGGATTGAGAAATCACTGTATCTGTTGCTTTAAATGGTAAAATACACACACGTGTCAACTTTGCATCATGTTCAGAAACTGCTGGTTTTCAGTTTGAAATACTTGATGTATTTCATTCATTTTCTGCATTGATACATATGATATGTGATGGTGGCGATGTGCCAGAGACTGGAACACATTTTGAATTCAAGTGTTCACTTTTAAAATCTATTTGTAAAATGAATTCATATATTTAAAGCAAAATATCGACTGTATGATACAATATTTTGCATTTCTGTCTCTGGGCAAAGATTTTCAGAGTGCAGGCAAGTCAGAACCATTAACATATTTCATATGAGGGGAAAAAGTGATTAAAGGTATTACTTATCTGCAGTTGCCACAACCTAGAAAAACCCCAAACACATACACTCCAGGGATTCTCTCCAGGAAGGATTTCTAATGTAGTTATCCTAATAGCATCAATATACAAATTTCCAGGCATTGAACTCCAATAGTGGGGCTTATTTAGCCACTGTGCTTTCACTTCAGTGACAGTAAGTGCTTGGGGATTTTGAGAGCTTTTTTTTTTTTTTACTTGTTTGGTTTTTTTTTTTTTATAAAGCTTTAATTGCATTTATCAAAAAAGAATAACAAAATAAATTCTAATAATAATGGAGAAAAAACCCTTTGCTCTCACAAGCTGAAACACATAATTATGCAACTACTTGTTTATTCCTAGAACACAGTGCTTTCTAACTTGTTTGTGATTGTTTTTATCAGGTGGAAAAAAATCAATATTTTTACTTTGTTAGAGGCATTGACTTTTCCTTTTGCAAGTTAACTGTAATAGAAAGCATCTGATATGTACTCAGTTTAGTCTTTGAGGTGAACTGAGGTATCATCAGTAACTGTGGTAAGTGTTCTTTTCCCAGAAATTAAAAAATAGTCTCAAATTGAATGCTCATGTATGCTTTTTTCTCTTCCTATTTTCAAATATGTTGTTGATTTCAGTTAGTTGGTTGTACTTGCTATTTTGAAAAATTAGGCTCTTTTTACATAAGTGAATGAATTTATGAGCCTAACCCTGGTTATCCATCTATGTAAGAATGCACACCTAGAAATATATGGGCTTACCTTGCCATTAACACCACAAGTGTGTTTGAAAATGCAATTGTATGCATTAATTTATATGTGAAAATGTGCTGCATATTTAAAAAGCAATATATCAAAGCTTATATTGTTCTTCCTAGGTTTTTGATCTTTCTAAGCAGAATCTTTCCACATTTGTCAGAAAGAAATCTTTTCTCAGCTTATTTAGTACATGGAGGGGGAACAGAGAGAAACTGTTTCTCTTCTGCCATGGTGACTTCGCGTGAGGAACCGATCAAGCGTGTGACCCATTATATTTAGTGTGACCTTATGCCAAAATTTTTTTTTTTATTACCCCTGAGCAGCCTCCAGACTGAAATGGAACTGCTGAGGGAAGTGACGAGAATCCTGATGATGCAGGGGAAATTTGAAAATGGGGAGCGGGGATAGGGCACAAAACCTCAGGTGTATGCTCAGCAAAGCGAAGCATCAAACACCTTTTCAGTTCTCTGTAAATCAGTGGTAAAGGGATGATACCAGTTTCTGTCTTCCAGTGCAGCAGTAGAAGATCCCTTGTTGTCGATAAAATGCAAGTGGTACACGGAATATTAAACTTCCAATGAACACTGACCTTCTACAGCATTACCTGCCATACTTATTTTTGTACATGTCAATTTATTCTTGTAGCATGGTGAATCAAAAAAGATCATTTAAGATCGTGCACGCTGGTGTTAGAGTACAGAGAGAAAACCAAGTAGTCCTTCCTCTGGCAGTATTCAAGGAGTAGGCAACAAAATATTAGACAACTTTTAAAAAAGTTATCTGCCTTTTTCTGCAGTATGATATTACTGTAATCAAATGTCTTATAAATTCTCTGTCTAGAACATAAGAGAAGGATAGTTAGGTGGAAATAATTTCACTTCAGAATATATCATCTCTGAATATAATTCTTTAATAGCAGCAACTATATCACAGGATTCCTTGTAATACAAGTAAAACACAGTACTTCTCTGTCATTGCGTTGGAAATGAAAACACTGTGCAGAGTGAACAAAGAACTCGATCTGCCAGCTTCATGAGGACTCTTTTTCTTTTTTTTTCTTTTTTTTTTTCTGGCCTACTGGAAAAGTATTGATAGTTGTTAGGGAAAAAAAGCGTAAATATGTTATCACTGTCTTCAGAAGGAAACTGCATTTGAAGTCTTATATTTTGAATAACATTGCTGAAATCTACAAATGTGGAAATGCCTTCTTCCAGTAGTTTATGCAACATCAACACATGGAATAGCACACATTTTGTGATATGTGTACCTGCAAGGAACAGGTGGGACATCTCTTACTACTTGTGTTAGTGACGAACCAGAGTGAAGACCATTACTTTGGCTATAAAACACAATTTTGTAATCTGGTAATTCTGCTCATCTGTCTAACTTTCAGACACAATCTGAACTGTGTTCTAAGCTACATGGAGTTATAGCCTTGGGTTTCCTAAATCCTGATTCTGTCAGGATTTTTGTATTTTATAGAAAATTCTACACAGAATGAAGTTCTGGTGTTTACAAATTCAGTAGCTAAGGCTTGAATTGTTACAGAATCATTATTGCACTTTAAGTAAATTGCAAACTCTTGACACAAAAGGCTGTTCTATTTTTTTAAATGTATTTGATATGTAATTAGTTACTTACTTGAAGGGTTGAAGAATCTAGAGTAATGTAGAGTGTAGATAGCCTGTTGCTCTCATAATAGATTCTATTCATAGACAAAGAAGGGTTTCGTTGCACTTTGCTCTCAGATACGATTCTTTTTTCAAGTCAGCATAGGATAACTAAATATTCAATGCATACATAACTTAGAATTATTTATTTGAATCTCTGATGGAAAAGACAACAGCACAGATAAATAGTTCCTTATATCATTTTTACACTGCCTTTTAAGAAACTTGTGTCAGTGTTTTTATGGCTAGGGGAATACTTTTTAATTTTAATAGAATGTCAGCTGCATTATTCTTTTTGGCTATCACCCTAATTATAAAGTAATGACATGTGACACATCATTGGTACTGACATACCTTAGAAAATTTTTCTGCTAGTAGCCTGAGGCAAACATGAAAAATGTAAAACCTCTGCTTTTACTTCCTTGCCAACAGAGTGCATTCCAGTCAACAATTAAAAGAGATAAGACACTAGAATCCATAGTATTTTAACATCACAAGTTGCTCATACAAAAAGCTCAGATTTCAGCAACACTGACTTAGTGCTGCAAACTACGTCTTAAAGAAGAAACTTGAGATGTAATATAAGGCCCATATTGTGCAGCTTTCCTAAGTTTCCAAGCCTGACCTGCCATTTTTTTTAAATCTCATGTGTGGCACAAATAATTAAAAGAATAAGAGGTGTCTTTGAGAAACTTCCTTTTTAGACCCACTGTTGGTCCTGCTAAACCTTTGCTTATCTGTCTGGTCTGTACTTTGCTTACTTTTTTAGTCAAATGTATGCCGCAAGGATTAGGAGTGCTAATTTGTAAGTTTAATGGTTGTTGTATTGCTGTCTGAACTAGCTTCGTTTGAGAGGCGATAGCTTTATTTTGTAGCAATAAGATTAGCCTTGTCTGAATAGTAATAGTCTTGTGACTGAGACTTTGATTGTCTACCTTCCCCACTGCCTCGAGTGTTAAAATAGCTTTTGCCAAAGCTGATTAGAATTACTAACAGTTGGGCCTTTCAGTGCTGTAATGAAGATAATGAGGTGTTTGTTCTGTTCTTGTGACAATTGTTGAAGGTCATATATGCCAGTACTCATGTATAGCAAGGGCTGAATTTGTAATCTCAAGCTACTTCTTAGTTTACCATGATCATAGAATCATAGAATGCTTTGGGTTGGAAGAGACCTTAAAGATCACCTAGTTCCAAGCCCCCTGCCATGGGCAGGGACACTTTTCACTATACCAGGTTGCTCAAAGCCCTGTCCAGCCTGGCCTTGAACACTTCCAGGGATGGGGCATCCACAGCCTCTCTAGGCAACCTGTGCCAGTGCCTCACCACCCTCACAGTAAAGAATGTCTTGCTTACACATAATCTAAATCTACCCTCTTTCAGTTTAAAACCATTACCCCTTGTCCTATCACTACACTCTCTGTTAAAGAGTCCCTCCCTATCTTTCCTGTAGGTCCCCTTTAAGTACTGGAAGGCCGCTGTAAGGTCTTCCCGGAGCCTTCTCTTCTCCAGGCTGAACAACCCCAACTCTTTCAGCCTTTCCTCATAGAGGAGGTGCTCCAGCCCCCTGATGATCGTCTTTGTGGCCCTCCTCTAGACCCACTTGAGCAGGTCCATGTTTTTCTTACACTGAGGGCCCCAGAGCTGAGCACAGTACTCCAGCTGGGCTCTCAGGAGAACAGAGTAGAGGGGGGAGAATCACCTCCCTTGATCTGCTGGTCATGCTGCTTTTGATGCAGCCCAGGATACGGTTGGCTTTCTGGGCTGTGAGTGCACATTGCTGGCTCATATTCAGTTTTTCATCCACTAATACCCCCAAGTCCTTCTCCGCAGGGCTGCTCTCAATCCACTCATTGCCCAGCCTGTATTTGTACTAGGGGTTGTCCTGACCATGTGCAGGACCTTGCACTTGGCCTTATTGAACTTCATGAGGTTTGCACGGGCCCACCTCAAGCCTGTCAAGGTCCCTCTGGGTGACATCCCTTCCCTCCAGCGTGTTGACCGCACCACACAGCTTGGTGTCCTTGGCACACTTGCTGAGGGTGCACTCAGTCCCACTGGCCATGTCGCCAACAAAGATATTAGACAGCGCCCGTCCCAATACCAACCCCTGAGGAATGCCATTCATCACTGGTCTCCACTTGGACGTCGAGCTGTTGACTGCAACTCTTTGAGTGACACCATCCAGCTAATTCCTTATCCACAGAGTGGGCCATCCATAAAATCCATGTTTCTCCAATTTAGAGACAAAGATGTCATGTGGGACACTGTCAAATGCTTTGCACAAGTCCAAGTAGATGAAGTCTGTTGCTCTTCCCTTATCCACCAATGCTGTAACCCCGTCATAGAAGGCCATCATGATCTGATATTCTTCATAGAATCTATATCTCCAAAGCATGATACTTAGCAACTCTTGTTGTAAAGGAGCAATAGCCATGCAGCGACAACATTGAGGAAATAGTGACCACCATCTTCTAATAACCATTCTCCTCTCCTCTGCTTGTACCAGACATGAATTCCAGGGTAGTGTGCAGGCAATACTGTGTTCTCATGTGGATTTTATCAACTGTTCCTTAAAAAAGATTGTTGGAAGAAAATGGTATCACAGATAACTGTATTCCTTAGAGCCTGTGAGACTAAGAAAGGACATAGTAGTTGGGATTTTTCTAAGTGCTGTCACCCACTTTGATAAGGGAAGAATTAGTCTGATACTATGCATTTCTGAATATACCATCACAATATATGGAGGCATCTTGCTCCCAGTGTAAACTACTGAGTTTGTTATTACATTACAAATGCCAAGGTATTAGCGGTAAGTGTGGGTGTTTTTGTTGGGGGGAGGTTGGTGTTTTTTTTTTTTTTAATTAAATTATAGTATACCTCTATATTATGCTGTTTCTTCTTCCAAGAAGAAGAGTGGTACTGTTGCTAGTCTTGGATGCTGGTTTTGTATTTATTACAACACTCATCATTACAGACTTGACGGAGAAAGGTCCACTTTTGTGGACCTCTGAAATTCCAGCTGTAGGAAGAACAGAATTTACCTCCCTATCAAGCATAAGTGTTATGAGGATGTTGTCAAAGTTCTGGAGTAGTTGGTTGATAGTGAATTAAGCTATTGCATAGGTAATACTTAGAGGGCAGGAACTTAATACTGAAGGACAGAATAGTTGTAGGTGCTGTGGAGTGCCTTTCGTGTGGTGAGACTGCATGTTTCCCTGCATGATCTCACCCTCATGTTTTTCATCCATCCCAGTGTGCAGTGATTCACTTCGATGGTGTGTCCTCTCCCAGAATGGTTATTGTTAGTACTAGATTTAGCATGTATGTGTTGGCATCGTTTGTGATAAGAGCAGTATAAAGGATATGATTGTCTTCACAACTATACAGAACCACTGAAAATGCCAAGGAAATGTGATTAAAAATATGTCTGTCTGAGTTTGCAGCTGGCTAGATCTGTGAGAGGGGCACCTGCCCTGTGTATTTGCTTTGGTGATTCCTGCTGGTATTTTCCATCCTTTCTGTTCTCCTCTTTCTTCCACTAGGTGTAGAAATGTATCAAGTGATATTGCAGTGAGAGGTTTACTGCTGCACGCTGTTCTTGAGCTTGATGTGCTCGGATCACTGGCATTACTGTCAAATGCAAAAACCCCACAGAATTCCGTGCCACCATGTTATTTCCTTTCTCCATCCCACATGTGCTGTCTGAAAACTCTATGTACCTATTTTGATTGTGCATTGTCATTTTCAGTTTCTCTGCTTCTTTCCTTTGAAGCAGTCTACATTTGTAGCTATGGAAACAATGATGCTATTGATAGTGACGTGCAATACGGAGTCAGAAATTGTTTGTTTTGGAGTTTTGAGTTTTGTTTTCTTATATTTCAGACTTACAACGTTCTTTGTGGACTGAGGGAATTTTTATAGTAACCTCTATCATATGACAACATTTGACAGATTGCCACCAAAGCTGATATGAACTTTAATGAGGCTACGTTAAAATACTTGCATGTAAATACAACTTGCACTACACCAGCTTCTTCAAATTAGTCTATAAAAGCTGCTAAAAGAGAAGAAATTTGGCTTATGAAGTCTGTTTACAAATCTAAATCCCAGGTCAAGCCTAGAAAGAACAGAATAAAATCACCAGCAGAATATGTTTAATTGTTTTTTCCATGCTATAAAACTTTTCAGACAGAGTGTTGGGGAAAAGTAAAGACTGCAGATATATAACAGAGAGTGTGAACAATAGCTGGTTTCCAACCATATCTCTAAGAACCCAAAGCTTTTACAGAAGAGATGCATATAATTATTCTCTGTGTTATAGGTGGGTAAACTGAGGCATGACAGTGACATGTCAGTGTCAGGGCAGTGGAAAAGCTAAAATTCCTTTTTCTGGTAAACCAGAGCAAACTGTTTTCTACAGAAGAGGGAGCCATTAGCGCTGAGCTTGAAAAATACTACCCCAAATGGCTTCCTTTTTTTTTTTCTTTTTTTTTTTTTTTTATGGAAGCAGATTGCAGTGGTAGGGGGAAGAAGTTGGAAATGTAGGAGGATACCTGTTGTTGGCTTTGTTCAAGGCAAGGTAGTGGTAATATGAACTTTACAAAAGTGAATAAGGGAAGAAAACTTTGAGGGTGGCATTAGGAGTAGTAGGAGATTGACCACTTTAGAAAAACATCTTCAAATGAAGCTTTGAGATTATGATACCGTGAAGAAAAAGTATGTGTACAATTTCCTGTGGTGAAGGGATCAGCCCAGAATTTTGATTTTTGGTCTTGATTGCCCTCAGCTATAAAAAAGGTTGGAGATAAAAGGGTTGAGCTAGTTATTAAAGTACGTGTTGGTTATAAGAGTAACTGGAATGTTAGTGGGAATGAGGTTGGCTGGGAAGCCACAGGGAACATTAGTCCTTGGAGCGGAACTGTCTGAGAAACAGAGTTGGGAACTGTAGCTTCATCTGGGGAGTGACAACTGCCTGGGGTTAGTGCAGGAGAGCAGGCTGGCTAAGAAAGGGAGCTGTAGGAACAGGTATAGGAGTATCTCATAAAGCTATTGTAACTGTCAGTGAAGCTTTTACTAGATAACTTACTGGCAGGGATGGGAGCTTGGTATTTGGACTATTTAGCCTCCTAAATTTTGGGGCCTGTTTTGTGCTCACATGTGGATATCTATGTTTGCAAGCTTCCTTTGTCAGATGCTGCTACGGATCTCTCTGAGTTTGTTTGTAATGCTCTGTGTATCTCTAAGAAGACAGCTTTATAGGCTGAGTTTCGGAGAAGGTGCTTTGTGAAGGTGATCAGGGCATCAAATGCCAGAGAGATCACTCTTGCCTTTTCTCACTGTTGTTACCTGCTCTTCCTCCAAATATACTTCTGGCTAAAAGTTTGTTGCTGATGAACGGGAACTGGAGAGGTGACACTCTAATGTATGCTGTATCCATATTTTTTCAATGAAGATGCCTGTTTTTCAGGATTTTTATAATTGTGCTATTTCTACTCATTTGACATCTTTAATAACCATTAAATGAAATTTGAAGTGTATTAGATCCACAGTGTTACTCAAATGAGAAATCCTTTTGGGGAAGTCTTTTAAGAATTTATCATGTTGTATTCATATCAAAGATGTGCTGGTTTAGTTCTGAAAAAACTTAAGTAACAGCCAGATAGACCCCAAGGACAATCCAGACAGAAATTTATCCTTCACAGTGAAATCATCCTTCTCCTGGCGTTCTTGTACTGTTTTTACTGAAACGGGGTAGAATGGGAATTTTGAAGCTGTATTAACTCTTCTGCATCACTTCTGCTGGAGTTGTGCATTTGCTTTCCTCTTCCTTTGACCTGTGCTGAATCCTGTTTGACTAACGGTGTGAAGTTCTAGGGAGGAAGGATTGTGCCACAGAGGACGAGACAGAAAACAGGGAGAATCGCTTCACAATGCAGTGCAGATGTACAAGGATTATCTATCTGAAAGTGAAAATCGTTCCCTATAACACAAAGGAATTATTTTTTCTTTCTGTTCCAGTTATTCTTGATGACGTAGATGGTTGTATAATGTGAGTGTACATGTATGCACATGCATGTGCACTTACAGTATTTCAGTAATCTAGTCTAACAAATGGATTGGCAGTTATAAATACCCCCTCAGCAGTGTCCTGCTGCTGTGGGACAAATGGGGTGGGTCTGCTTTTGTGATAGAGTCTGTGGGGTCAGGACTCTTACTGGCATGTTGATTTTTCGGCCATTACGCTTTTGTGACCATTTTTCATTGTTGATTAAATAGCAATTCACAGTGAAAAAATAAAATATACATACAGCCCCCATGGAATTTATTTGGAAGGAATATTATGCCAGCCGGGCCCACTTTTATGGTAATCTGATTATTGACTCATAATTGAATAAACATGAACAAAAGGTTGTATTAGAGGACAGTTAAATATATAGTAGTTTTTGACAACATCTCATGTATGTGATGTAACACTATTGTACTTTGTCATCCCCATTGTAAAAATGAATTGCACTGAAGTATTTTGAATAGCTGTTATTTAAAAGTGCCCTAAATTCTGGTGGAAAACCACAGTTTTTCTGATCTACTTTTACCTCAGGATGAATAAGCAGTTTACTGAATGCTTTTTGAAAGGAAGACATATTAGTGGTTCTTAACACCTACACTTCTCTGAACCACAGACTGTAAGAGGTATTAATCTTCAGTGAGCTAGATTCTGCCCTCACATGCAGATTCACAGCTTTTCTTGATATCAGCAGGTGCCATACAATTGCATTTGTTGTGGAATCAATATCGACAAGAAGAAAGACAAAACAATAATAAACCTTCAAAATTACATGAAGTTGAGGCAGGTGTTTTATGATAAGAATTCTCTTTATGTTGTACATGTTTGTCTGTATAGAGGAGAAAATACAGAACATTTCGTGGCTGTACCACAAAACCCCTGATGTTGGCATGTTTAGTGCTGCAGGCATATAAGTGTGATCTGAAGGATAAGTTCAAAATCATAAAACAGGATGGCTTCTTAGTAGAAAATGGAAGACTTGGTGTATGAATAAAGCTATCATACAGGGCTATACTAAGATTTCTGTATGACTTGAGTAGTGTATTTTAGCTGTCTTCTGTAAAACAGGTGGTCTGTAGTGTAATTAAACTCATCTTAGTGAAATTCTGTGAAGGTCGACTGTTTACTTTGTACACAGTACCTTAAATTTATCAAAATACTACAATAGATGGTAAAGTACTATGGTCACAGGAATGCAGTTTTAGACAATTAGACTACTATAAACAACAAGAGTTCTACCCAGCTGCTCACAGTATTCCTAGCTTTCAAATGTCTCAGTTTAAGAGTTACTAAGCAACAACAAATCTCATTCAAGTCACTAGGAGCTAAAGGGTTTTAGTACCTTTACATAAATCATGTCTATTACTCCGTGGAATCATCGCACTACCTGAATGAAATACATAGATTCTGGCTCCTGTGGTCTGTTGGGAACACCAGCGTCCATCAGAGTAGAAGTGCCGTATTAATGCCCAGTAAAGTTAATGCACTGGTTTGGTTTCTAAGAGAGAGGAGAAATACCTTTCTTTAAAACAGCGATAAACGACACAGTGCTTTATCTGTGCTCATTTCTCAAAAGTGTGTAGTACAAGAATAGTATCTCTGCTGTAGGAAAATATTTTCAGAGTTTAAGCAACTGTTCTGTTCTACAGACAGTTGTGACCTGAAGCACTTGGGTTCATTTATAGTGGAAAAAAAAGTTCTGATCTTGCTTTCTCTTTACCATCAACTCCACTTCTATAACATTACTTTTGGATGTTGAAGTTCATGTTCAGCTGTTTACTAAACACACTGTCCTGTTCTTATATTGAGGAAGTGTTCGTATCTCGTTTTGTACACGAGTACATTCAGTAGAAAAGTGTGTGGTTTTGTTCTATTTATATACTTGTGTTTGTATTTACCTGTGTTGATGCATCTGTAGCTGTCATGCCATTAACATTTTAACAGAAACTGGTACATAGTTGGTCATGCAGGCCGTAGTCAATGCTATTGTCTCGGATTCTTTTGGTTTATGTTTTTTTTTCTGTCCAGAAACTCTGATTCCAGGACACTGGACTTGACAGTCCTTTCTAGTTCTGTATTCCAATGTTTAGGAGCTCTCACTGTAAACTATGGAAAATCAGACATGTTGTATGGGTATAAATGTGTAACTGTGGACTGTCCCTGAAGGTTCTACCTTTCCTTCCAACTCTGATGTCTGTTATCTAAATGAAGACAAACACAGATGCTGAGATGTCAGTTTATGTAGTCTGGACAGGTGTTAGCACAGGACTTTGACTTACCATCTTTTGTTTGTTTGTTTGTTTTTTCTTTTTACATGTTTTGAAGAACTATACTTGCTCCCCCTTCAAACAGGAATTCTACCCTTTGTGTCCTGTGAAGTAGTTTCTTTAAGTAGATCATTTCATGGGGCTTATTCTTGGTCGCTCTCGGCAATATTGAAGGACATGGAGTAGGTTCAAGGACAAAACACTGCATGTGAGGCACTGAAAGAAAAAGATTTAGCATCGCATCATTCTGTCACTTGCAATATGTTTGTCTTCATGTGAGCCGTAGCACCAACTGCTCTGTCTGGCGAGTATGGCAAGATAAGCAGGGTTGAATGAGACCACAAGGTTTGTGCAGGTGCTTCTGGAAACAGCGCTGGAGATTGACTAAGTGGTCAGTCTTCCCTCTGGGCAATGACCAAGCAACCCACAGGGATGCTGAGAGGGTTTCTCTTGAGGAAGGAATGAATGCTGGTCTCATAAACAGTGTATTCTATGCTAGGTGTTGAGTCGGTGTCCTGGTCAAATTGTTGATCAAGTCTTTTGATGGTGGTTTTAATTCACTGATGCTCATTCTGCAGTTTCCAGGGAGGGAAGCCTCCACTGTTCTGTGTTCATCAGCCAGCCTAAAAGCTGCTGTTTGCTGCCTGCACTTGTGTCATGCAAAGGAGGCTGCTAGGCTTAGCGTTCTGTTGGCAAACAGAAAAGATAATTTCTGTGCATAAAATTTACAATCTACATATAAAACAAGAGGTGGGGGAGACTAGTCAGAAGAGGCTGAGTCTAGGTAATTTCCATTTTTTCCCTCAATGCATGGAATAGTCTTTGCATCACCATCAGAACAGTATTTGAGGATCACAAAAATGGAAGTGAAGCTTGCTACAGATTCACAGCTGTTCACCTGATTTAGTCCAAATGTCAGTGGTTTTGTTCTTTGTTATCTTGACAGGCCTTAGCAAGAGGAAATATGTTCCTGTATGTTCTCACTTTTCTCCTTTATCCCACCTTTTTGACCTTTTCATATAATCCATATAAACATGGTAAATAGATTTTAACTGAGTAGTCCACAGTTGACATGAATATATTAGCATCAATTTAAGTTTTAGCCACATTGTTAGTTACATTTAAATATTTTTGTCCTGTTGTTTTTGCAAGCTATCTTGAATAATACTTACAAGACAGACTACTTAACGTGCTTATGTATTAGCCAGTTAGACTTCAGAGGGTTACTGGGAACGTTCAGTGTGTTGAGTTATTGTGGTGGTAGCTATCCTTGGGAGGGGTACTTTCTTGAACATTTGAAGCACGTAGTAGATGCAGTTGAGGGGGAAAATTCCCCTGTCCTTTTTTTTTTTTTTTAGCTAAGTTCTTTCCCATTTATCTTGTAGAAGTAGAGATGAAATTTTACTTTATTTTTGTGGCCCTAAGTGCAGAGTAACTGCCATTCTCACTTGGGTTATTAAGGTTAATTCCTTGAAAAGTATTGGTTTATTAGGTTAATTCCTTGAAAAGTACATGGTTCCTGCGTGACTGAAATGCTACAGAAGTTCTTACATGGTGGTGTCCTGGTGGTAGCATGCTAGAGGTATGACTTCCAGCTTTTTTCCACTGAAGTAGGCTATATTGTAGAATGAATTAGATGACACATTATGCTTTGTTTGTATTTTCCATTTTCCCTTCAAGTAAATGTAATGATGACTTTTGAATGAATTGCCCTACTACAAGCTAAATAAGTTTTCATAATTGACATAGCAATTGTAACATTAACTATTAGTGCAGTGGATGACTTCTGACAAGTGAGAATAAATGAGCTAATAGTCATTAGCCAGCTTAACACTTTCCCTGAAGAAAGAGGTGGATGGTATCTTGAGGAGGATACAGTAGAAAAGCAGTGGCAGATAGCATGTTATACTGAAATGCAACAGTAGCTGTACTTTTTGCTAATGCTAGGATGATTTGTGGTGAGTGGTCTATTGCATCACTCTTTTAATTTGTCAGATCTCGGCTAATTTCTTCCCTTTAAGACCAAAGGTGATCATGCAGAGGGAGACTCTGAGCGTGAGAGAAGGAAGGTTAAGTCTAGGTTGTGCTGCTGAACGGTTTTGAATGAATGACTCCATATCAAGCAAGCTGAAAGGCATACAGGAACTTTGTGCTTAACTCCTTAGGATGCCAATAAGTAAGAGGTAGGTATTATTTTAAATAATACATGAAACAGCACTTATCTTAAAAGTAAACAACCCCTCCCCACTTCTTTAAATAGGAAGATTGGAACTACAGAAACTCTTCATTTGTGCAGTGCTGTAAAAACAGTAAATTCCTTATGGCTGGAGAATTCTTGTAATAGTACCAGAATGCAGTTTGCTTAAGAGCATGGAGGGAATCTAAAATCAAGTATTGCATTTAGAAAATTGGGCAGTGGGAACATGGGTATGAATCATAGTTCTGCTGTCCTGTTTGACAAGATGGTAGTAATTTTGTGCCTCTGTTTCCCATTTGAAATTTGGAGATAATTCAGATGGATTATGAAAAGACATTGAGGACAAGATTAATTATATTTTTGGACAGTGTATAGTGTAGTGACAGCAGTATTGCAATAATGAGTATTGCCATATTTTTGTGATACACCTTTTTTTTTTTCAGTTGTCTTTCACAATTCCACTGTGACTCATTACAGATCTAACCTTTGACTTTCTGACTAACAGATTTTGTATCCCTTTTGAGTGAGATTTCATCAGCCTGGAGAACTTTGTCTGACTCTCAGTGGAGTGTTAAGTGGAGGTGCAGTGGCTAAATCTCCAAGTGGTGTGCGTGCTGATAGTATACTTTCTAGAGTCATTGCTTCTGTTTCTTTACCTGCTTTGAATCTTCAGTGAGTGGTGACAGAGGGAAAGGACATGTACATGACCTACAGTACAGGCCCATCTGTGAAGACCAGATGGCATCTGTAACAATTTTTCCAATGATTTGGTTATTTTCCCTTCCATTTCCTGTAAATTGTCTAGGGGAAATTCATGTGCTGAAACAAGCAAGAATAATGGAAGTGCTGACCTTTATTGACGCAATGGCATTTTGTGCTCTCTAACCACTGCAGCCTAATCTTACTTCTGTAATGCCTATAAATGCTGTGTTTGAAATAACATGTAATTCTATGTAATCCAAACTGGGGGAGGGGGGTTCATGCCGCTAAAAGAACAGAGGGTATTTGTAACTAAGTGGTGTGTGGGAGCCATATTTGTGAGATTCTGCTTTCCAACAATTTAAAACTAGTCAGAGCACTGAATAAGTATTGTGTCAAATGTAACTAAAGGGACATTAATTCACACTATGTTTTGCCCAAGCTTTAATTTTTATAACAGATACTGTAATTGTATCTCTCAGCAATATATCCTAATATTGACTCTGCTGAAGCAGAAAGTCCCGCCTTTCAGTCTTCATTCATATGGATAGTGTGAGTTTAATATGGATAGTAGTTATTTGAATGAACCTATGCAACTTCATACACAGTATTCCTGTGAAACATCAGTAGACCTGCAAAACAACTGTCTTATTTGTTTCTTTTGCTTGGTATTCATGTGGTTTGTTGGGTTTTTGTTCTGTTTTGTTTTGGTTTTTTTTTCCACTAAGGCTGATATTATTGGCATCTGTGCCATCACCAGCAGGATGTAATTCCCCAAACTGCATGTGTGCATGTGTACCCATGTTTGCAGATGGTATTCTAGCTATGACTAAGTTTTCCCACCCAGCTTAAATAGTTCCTTGCTTTATCAGTGTGGTCCTCTCTCTTATTATTACTTCTTACATCCATACATAGAAGTGTTTCACCTTTGAGCAAAGGCAGAGATCATGTAGAGGAAAGACTATGTTACTAAAAGTTCATGTTCTCTGTAGAACTGCATCAGCAGGTTTGGGTATTTAATAACCATTGGTACTTAGCTAGGTCACTTCTTCATGTCATATTTTTTGTTGAAGAGATTCAAACATATTTAAATTTCTGACAAGAATTACTTCTGAACTAGCAACTCCCATGTGTCCCCTCTTAAAACTGTACAGCATTTCTTTTTGGAAGCCTGTCTTCATTTATCTCTTCCACTAACAGAACTGTGTGCTGTGAAATGATTAGCTTTGCTAATGATATAAAAGATTTTCCAGTTTCTTCTCCCCTTTTCATAAACTTTTATCAAGTAACATTAGAAGCACCTTATTATGTCAGTTCCAAAATCCATGATACTAAACCAATTTATTTGTCAAAAACATCTTTTCCTCTCAGAAGCTGTGAGGTTTTTTGGTTATAAATGGCAACTCTGGAGTCATAACACTAGAATCAATATCACTTTAAATTGTTTTGTTAGAATGTTGCTGTCTGCTAATGAGGTTGAGTCATGGTCCTAGACAGTGCATGATTTTAAGTCTGATGCTATGTTGGGTTTTGTGCTCTTTCTGGCTGTGTCCAAGAGAGGCATCTGATAAATTACAATTTGAGACTGACCAAGCTTTTCCTTCTGCAGTTACAAAAACTTTTTATGAGCCATCATACATTTATTTTTGCATCTTTAGTTCAATTTTCACTACTTCAGTTCAGTATGGTGATCTAATAAAACCCTTTTATTAGCATAATTTTATTGCATTGAAATTTAGCCAAGTTCCCTGAGCAAGGAACCAAACTAAACACCCCATGCAGTTTATGTAGACTGAAGAAATGTACCTTATATGCAGAGCCAAGATTTTTTTTTCTTTGCCTAATTAAAGTATTAGTAATCTAATAGGAATTGTTATTTATCCAGTTAGAATACTCCACACAGATAGCTACTCACATCTTTATCCCTAATTATCCAGTTATTGCTAATCCCAAATATTAGTATAGTTAAAACTGATAGACACAAGCTGTTTAGTATCTATTTCTTTCTCTGGTGTTAGGCTCAATTTTTTTAGGCTCCTTAGGGTCCTAGGGTCAATAATGCAAAGTTATCTTCTAGAAGCATGGTGAAGGATTACATCTGCATCCTGATAGATGGAGTATGATGTTGATACTGAGTATTTCTTCCTTGTTGCTCTTGGAGCTGCTTGTATTTATTGTTTTGTGTTTGCTAACACAGTTGTCTTGCTTGATCTTTCTTTGTTGCTCCCCAAGTTCCATTTTATATCCAAGTTTTACTATATATGGTATGTTTTACCCAGCTCCTGAGGTTGCATTCCTTCACTAGGAATCTGACAAGATACTATTTGTATTTTTAGCCCTGGAGCCCAGGTATCATCCTGTGCCAGTACTGTCAAAAGTCTCTACTATCATCTGCTGCTTGAACTTTTAGGGACTTCTGTTACAGCCCCCTATCTTTCTTCAACAGCCTTCAAGCTTCTTTGACATAAGTAATATTTTATTAGCACATCCTTCTCAACCCCTTGTATTAGGGTTATTGAATTTTTCACTGTATGAAACCCATGATCTGTTAGAAAATCTGTGTAGCTACAGATACATATAGATACAATGTTTTGGTAATTACTTGCTGGTAATTTTGCTGGTATGTTACCAAAATTACCTTATAACAGTTTTCACTGTAAAAGACAAATTAGTCTGGTTGTAGATATGAAGGACTTTATTTAAAGCTTCTGATTTTTGCCTTTTCTAAAGTAATGAGAGAGCCACAAGATTTGTCTTATAAATCTTATATAGTCTACAATCTGTGGACCACAACATACCAGTAAAATGGAGGTAAATATAACAGGTCAAATCTGCTGAAGAAGAAATTCTGCCCGTGGCCATTATCCAAAAATAGTCACTTGTACAGACTGAGACTGTTAGCGAGTGTAATCTAAGAGGCCCCATTAAAAACCATGACCTTTAGCAAACAAGTGATTATTACCCCTGTCTTCCACTCAAATCTTGTAACTGATGCCTGACTTTGCAGCAGTTTGAACTTTGCAGTCATCTTAAATGAATGCAGGTGAAAGACCTTATTAAATAAAAAGCAGAAGCAGAATGATTTTGGACCTAATTTGAACATCATCTTGCATTAATGACATTTACAGTATTAATCAGAGACCCTGAAAATCACAGTTGTTGATGCTCAGAATAATTGAAGCATCTCAGCTGACAGTGTTGATGCTCTTGAATTGTGATTTGTATGTAAGGCACTTTATTTGCACATAACTTTTCTTGTGTTTCCAAGTGCGGTCTGTCATCACTGACTATTTTTAAAAAAAGCTAAGAATTCCAATTCCATTGTGAGACTGCAAAAATATACATTTTAAAAATATTAATCAAGCAATATTGCTGTGAAAGCTACAACTCAGTAAATGAGCCAACAATTCCAAGTGATATTTATAGAAGCTCTGTTGCAACCAAGTATCTTCATAACCACTGCAACCAATGACTTCTGTTTGTTACTTTTAGGCAATAGAAATGGAAATTCTAAACAACAAAAACTCTCTCAGCTTATTTTAATAATAATCTACAAGGGCCTTTTTCAGTTTTGGCTATCCATGTTTTTTCATATCATGAAGTGCTCACCAGACTTTGTAGTTCACATGAACACAGTCTTTGATTGTCTGTGCTTCGCTAAGAAGGCAAGAGAAAATGCTTTTTATCTCACAGCCTGAAAAATTGATTTTTTTCTACAGAGTACTGTTGGATCTTACAGCTTAAAAGTCGTGTGGTAATGTCCCAGATCTATTTCCATTCACTGTTCCTCAAACAGAATTTCAGGTTCCGAATTTTGTCTTTTTTTTTTGAGTCTTCTTGAAAGGAAGGAGACTTTTTTTAATACACAGAAAGGTAAGAAGAATGTTTGATATAATGTTTCATTACTAACTTTAACAATACTTCCTCAAAGGAGGTGTGTTTATTTTCTTTCACTTTTGAAGTACTTTGAATTCCAGCTTAAAAATTGAGTTACAGTATCACATGAAGTTTTGAAATGGTTTCTCTTACTTTAGTACATTATGTTTTTATTTTAGAGGAGCTATGTGAGTGATTGGAAACTCGGTTGTGCATCCTTGATTTTACTTTGAAATACATGCTCAAAAGTGGTTCTCATCAGTGCAGGTGTCCTCAAAAAATGAAGTGATTTTTGCAAGCACTGTTCTGGTGAGTGAATTGATGGATTTCCACGTGCAGGCTAGATCATGTCAAAAAACTTTATTTGGCAATATTATCATGTTATTTTTTATCATGTGAAATTGTCTTGCTGGAGAAGAACCTGTTTAGGGAAATAAATTACCAAAAGAGCTTTGGCTTTTGTTATGCAGATTTGAGGGATTAAATGTATGAACTGGTTGCTATTCTTATTGCAGTTGCCATAAAGATCTTGACTGTCATTCTGTTTGGGAGGCTCTTAAGTTTCAAAATTATATTATTTCTCATGTGACTCAGTATAACCATTTGCAATCACCATTTAAATTCTTGGTCATCATAAGCCTTGAAATGTTGTAAATACTACCTGTAGGTAGTTATCAGAACAAGCATTCCTGTAGTTCTCTAAGTGACTGATCACTGTAAATACACAGGCCAGTGTATGCTTGAAAGAGATTTACTGTTCCAGAGTATTCCAGTTGCAGAATAAAATAAAAAACTTTATATGTAAATAATGGCAGCTCAGAAGCACAAGATCTTGATACAGTGGTCAAGTCTTAAAACTGCTAGAAAATATTTTGGCACTATATGTATAGGGAGTATTTTGAATTCCAGTTATTAGAAAATAATTAAACGTTTTTCTGACTGCAAAGGCATGACTATCTGAAATTTGACAAATATGAATAACACTGTATATGTCAGAGTAAGTTAGATGATCCTTAAAGGTCCTTTCCAACCTAAACTATTCTAGTAGTCTATGGAGTCATCGGAAGGTGTGGTTGGGTTTGTTTTGTTTGCTTGTTTTGTGTGTGTGTGTTTTGTTTTGTTTCTTTTTTCAACAAGGCTGGTTCTCTAAGTCTTAGCAGTGTTGCAGAGCATTTATGATGCCAAAATGGTAAGGCAGATCTGTTAATTAGTAGGACTACATGGCTACATATTTTTAGAACCTTCCTGTAGTTCAATGAAGGCAAACTGTATGTAATTTGTCTTTGGTACAACAGCTAGCAGATGCAATTTACTGTGCTGCTGAGTTGACTTTTAGCATGATCTGGTTTTATACCTCTTCTCGCACTACAGAATATTAGGCATAGGAGCAAAACACACAGGGCAAGGTTTCTAGTTGAAGAATGCGGGCCTTAAGCTGGTGGGTAGAACAGCTGAGAGTGTGGATTTGGAGATTCATCAGTTCCCTTCTGAAATAATTTCAGCACTCAAGGAGGAGGGGAAATTGAGTGCACCAGAGGCAGATTTTTTTATTTTGGTCCAAGAAAATACAAATCTGTTCATGACTTCTAGTTTTGGGGTTTTTTTTTGGGAGAGGGGGAGTTTGTTTACTTGTTTCCCCCTTAAGGGACCATCATGCAACTGTCTAACTATAATAAAATCTTTTCCTATTTTTTTTCCAGCTATTAATTTTCTGTGTTTTGTAAGCTAGATGATATAAACTTTACTCTGAATCAGTATTTTCAAATTGACTTTTTAAAGGAATTTTAATAAAATTATGCTTTTTTTATTGGATATAAACCCAATTTTGCTGATAGTGATTTTCATTAATGCAGCTTTGCATATGGCAGAATTTGTCTTTTGATGTCTTTCTTGCAGGTGTACTCATTGATGTTAAATTAGTGGTTGATACCATTCTGATGTGTCAGTATACTTATCTTAGGCTGCACTGTATTTATATTTAACTACCTGCTTTACCACTGATAAGTATCTATTCGCTTGCCAGCTTACCTGCACATTACTCTATTGATCTCTCTTCTTATCTTGCTTCTTGTACTCTTATATTTGAGTCAATTTATTCTAAGAACACAGAGTACTTTTCAAGTCATTTAAACACACAGCAGGAAGATGATCCAGATGATAGTTTTATCATTGATTTTTATAAAAGTCTGTGAGGTACATGATTAAAATCTAGCTGCAGATAAAGAGATGCATTTGAAGAGATGAGCTTTATATTTAGAGGGACAACAAACAGGTTTTTATCCTCTGTTTCTGAAAACATAGCTGGGTAGGTTTTGGGGGGTTGTTTTTGTTTATTTTGGTGGTTTTTTTGTTTTTTTTTTTAAGCAGCACATGATTCTGAGTATTCTTTTGGGGTACTCTTTTGGGGATATGGGAGAATGGCTAAGTTTTCTAGGTTTGTGGGCTCGTACTATGTAGTATGTTGTGACATGTCAAAAAGAGGTCAAACCCCAGGCCCTTCTGAAACTAGAAGTTTCTCTTTACGGTGCTTTACCTTTACATTCAAATCTCAGAGGGCTTCTGTGAAAGCTACCCTCAGCCTTTGATTTACTGTATAGTAGTTCTCATGTACTTTCAGCATTGCACAGCTCCATCTGTAGCATTCTTTCACTCATAATACCTTTTCTTCAAAAGTTTGTTTTTCTGTGTCATGGTAACTTGTCAAACTGATTTACACTTTGTTGGTCATCCAGCCATTATTCAATATGGCAAAGCGGAATGGTTTCCTCAAAAGCAACTGAAAATTAATAGAAATGGAGAGCTTTTGATATCTGTGTGAGGTATGGGGTACATTGCTGGAAGACTGATGGTATCATTTTGCAAACTTGAAAACAATTCTTCAGCAAACCTGTCTGCATTGCACCAGGAGGCAAGAGGAGGATAAAATGCTTTTTAATAAGATTATTTAATTTGCAGGCCCAGAGATAACTTACAACTTCAATTTTTGTGATGCTACTGGAAAAGTTTTGTTAATAAAAGCTAAAGAAGTTTCTGGGAACTGACTAAATTTTTGTCTTCTCATCGCCTTCCTGTGAACTGACTAAATTTTTGTCTTCTCATCACCTTCCTGTGAAATGTAAGGCCTGTAAGACCTCTGGTGTCTGGGGGTGTTTTATCATCCAAAGCACAATACTTTTGTTGTTGCCTTATCCTTCTTCCCTGTTCTTCATTGTCCTGCTTTTTTTCATCTTGCTCTGTCTTGCCATATTTCAAATAGGTAAGCTCTGTTCAGTAAAGAAGCCTTATGTCTGAATTTCCCAGTATGTGAGTGAGGTTCTTCTAAATAAACTGGTAAATAATGATGTACTCTAAAACTCTTTAAAGAGTTTTCATCAGGAGTGTATGCTCTCCTTGGATGCATATGCAGAACTGGGAAACAGATCACCTTCTTAAAATGTGAAGGTGGCTGTAGCCACAAAGTCACTTGAGAGGAATGCTGTGAGATTGCAACTGTATCAGTTGAAATGTGCCATTTGCCATCAATACACTAATACAGGGGTGGAAGATGTTAAAAGTCTTCACAGTCCTCTCTACCTGTTGCCTTTTGTTGTTGAAATCTGTTTGGAGGCATATTTTGAAGAGGAGAAACAGAAGGAGATGCACTAGAAATAAAGAAAATATTACACTGGAAAGGTCTTGAGATGATAGCCCAGATTTACATTTAAAATACAAAAATTACTGTTTGTGTAGAAAAAGCCAATGTGACTTTTTCAGTACAGCTTTATGAAATAGAAGACTACCCTTTCTGGATAAAGGAAAGGGCTGTGGCTTGCAGTAGTGTTCATGTTGGTGCTCTATGATATCATCTTTCCAGTAGGTTGAGAATTACTCTTAATGATGTTCACTGGGATGTTCAGTGACATGATTCTGAACAACCAGATAAACAAGCAAAGCTTCACTGAATATCTGTCTTGCTTAATGGGTCTTTAGAGTCCCCAAACATTTTATCACAAGATTGATGTTTGCTCTTTTCTACAATTGACTGACTTTGCATTTCAGGACTTCTGCTTGTGATCATAGGATCATGAAAATATTGTTTGAAAAAAATACCCTGGAGAACATCTAGTCCAGTCTGCAGCTCAAAATGACTGCTGACACTAAATCAGGCCAGCTGCATTTGCCACCAGTTCTGTGTTTGTGAGCAGCAGGGGAGAATCACGGAGGAGTTAAGAACTGTAGAAACAGAAAAGCAAGAGAAGTGGTCTGAACAGATTTGTATGAGATTTCTTTGTAGAAATGTTTGGATTGATAACATTGACTTTTGTTTAAAATCTGAGATCTTTTTAATATGAGGAGTTTTAGAATTGCTTTTCTTCACAACATTTCAACTTTTAGATGCTTCAGCAGATGACATTTGTTTATTCAATCAGTGTGTTGGAATTCTATTTGGAGGCAAATGCAATATGTTAACCTGCAACGAATGAAATGAAATCAAATTTATCAATTTAATTCAGATAGAAAAATCTGTGTTAATACTGATTTTATAAAACATGTTTTACTTCTGGCAAGGTTCTCTAAGCCATTGTAGTGTAGAAAGGTGTATTTGTAGCCCAAACTATGAGATATTTAAGGATAACCGCTTATTCTGTAGGGTCTTTCTATTTAAGCTTGGGGAAGTCTTAAGTCTGTGTCTTAGATCCCTACCAGCAAAGTGGAAGAAACATGTGATGTTTACCATTCTACTGTCCTATTACACTCTAAAATTTTTAGAAACTACTGTGTGGGAATAGCTAAATACATAAAAATGATAATATTTCCATTTAGAATATATGTATGATGTAAAACTGAAGAAAAAGCAGCTACCAATTTTGGAATACTAGGATGATTAATTTGAAAGACGGGTATGGATCCCCTTGTGTTGTACGCCCACTGATACTATATTCCTCTTCAAATTATGTCTGTAAATTCAAATCTAAATCTAACGTGAAAAGCCTAATTTTAGTTATTACTGAAGAGTTTATGTGTGTACGTGTGTCTCCACAGAACTGTGAATTATAATGTTACTTGAAAATATGGACTGCTATTAGTACAGCTTTAATGACTCTTTCTTTCCCTGCTTAACTTTGCTTAAAGTAATTGGTAACCGGTTCTGTTTAACAGCTTCCTTTTTCTGGTTATTCATGAGAGTGGATGAATTGACTGGTTAAGCATCTGTGCCTTGCAAATCTGCTGTTCTAACAAATAGGTGTAATGGTCTTGTCTGCTTAGTGAAGTGAGAAGCTCCAGCCAGTCTAAGTTCACTTTGAGCCAACAGAGTTATGTGTGCATGAACTAGTGGAAGATTAATAGCAGCAGCTTTTACTAACTCTTTCCTCACCAGTTCCTGGGTGACACAAGAAAAAGTCTTTCAGACCTCTGCAATAATTGGTTGTCCACTGTCATAACAAAAGACTGCTAGTATAGAACTTCCTTTTTTTGTAAAAAAAATTAAGCTGTTGTCAAGAAAGTCGAAGTAGCAGACCTCCCACACTCTCTCTCCAAATATACATTATGTCCCAAACATGCTAAGATGATAGGAAAAACTGTGGCCAGTTACTGTCTTGTAAAATGAACTTATTCTGTAGATAACTCTTCTGAAACTCAATCTATCTTCTCATAGGGAAGGCAAACATTAATTTGCTGTCTATTTGATTAGTTAATATTCTCTTGCAGAATGTCTCATGATTGTGTTTGGCTTGTGGAGTCTGTTTACATCTGCTCCAGCTGATGGAACTGTTCTTGGTACACATCCTGTGCAATACACTTTAAAGAGCGCTGCAGCACTGCATGCAGATTATCCATGTCATTTATCTTTTGGCACATTCTCTACTTTGCACTAAAATGCTGACAAATCTTGCTTGGCTTATTCCCCTGGTGTTTTATATCTGTGAAAGGATCTTTGGCAAAATTAATGCCAACTATTTCATAGGCTGAGAAACTTTCTGCTATATTGCCTGTTTTGTACAAAGCAGTATGAGGCTGCTGTGCTCCCACAGTGCTTCTGATGAGTGTCCTGGTTTCAGCTGGGATAGAGTTAATTTTCTTCTTAGTAGCTGCTACAGTGCTGTGTTTTGGATTTAGTGTGAGAATAATGTTGATAACACACTGATGTTTTAGTTGTGGCTAAGCAGGGCTTATCCTAAGTTAAGGATTTTTAAGTTCCGCATGCTCTGCCAGTGAGGAGGTGCACAAGAAGTTAGGAGGGAGCATGGCCAGGACAGCTGACCCAAACTAGTTGCAGGGATACTCCGTACCATAGGACGTCATGCCCAGTATATAAACTTGGGGGGAACTGGCTGGGAAGGGGTGGATTGCTGCTCAGTCACCAGTCAGGGGGTGGTGAGCAACTGCATTGTGCATCGCTTGTCTTTTCTTGGTGGTGTTTTTTGGTTTGTTTATTTGGGTTTTTTTTTGTTATATTCCTTTTCATTACTATTATTATTACTTTTTATTATTATTACTAGTATATTTTATTTTACTTTAGTTATTAAATTGCTCTTATCTCAACCCATGAGTTTTGCTTTTTTTTTTATTCTCTCCCCCATCCCACTGGGA
>JANZLQ010000052.1:6549622-6564174 GCA_026212715.1 Elanus axillaris
TCATACTGAACTCAAAACACAGCACTGTACCAGCTACTAGGAAGACACTTAACTTTATCCCAGCTGAAACCAGGACAGAAACTTACCAACTTGTCAGTTAAGTCATAGACCGTATATCTCTTCTTCCACTTCCCATCCTCCTGTCAACTCTGCTTTCTTTCATGAGAGACTGAATATGATGTGGTACTCACTTTAAATTATTTCCTAAATAACTCTGTTGCTATGGCAGCAGCTGCTGCTGCTGCTGGAATTTACATGCAAAGCACTCCAGTAAGGAGATCTACAGAAAAGTCATTGAAAATGGTCAAATTTGTCAGCATTTTTATAGCCCACCCACAAAGCAGTTCATTATGCATCTTTTTGCTAGAAACCAGAAGACCTGTTATGACTGGCAAAGCTAGCAATGTAATAGAGGAGAAAGAAAGGCCTAAGCTAGCTAGTATAGGATCTTGGCTAGTTTGTTTAACCCTTGCAGAGTCTAAGTTGCTATAGGAACAAGACCTCAGTTTGGTGTTTCTCACCATCAAATGAAGAAGCGCAATGTCATTTTGTGATTTTGCTTAGAAAATAAAGCTGAGCTCTTTGGGATAACAGCTTTTTTTAAAAAAATATGAAGACTGTACTAATATACTAATTTAAAAAATATTCCAACATTGCTTTTGAAAGTACTGTAGGAGTTCTAACCTTGTACCTTGAGAACTGCTAGCTAAGGAGAAGCCCAAGCATTGCCACATTCACTTGACTTCCAGGAGTGGTTTTGTATATATTCTGAAGGGAATATGACTAGCTGAAAGGGTTAGGTACATTTTCCTCTTCCTTCTGAAACTTTGTGGTGAGATTACAATTTTTTCCTGAGTAGTAGTAGTGAATGTTGTAATTTTGACTCTAGGAGAACTTATACAACAGCTATTGAAAGTTCATGATGAAATTAAATGATGGATTTGAAGAACTACCACACAAGTTAAAAGGTTTGTGTGGTCTCTAGCAGTTAATGTTTATTTGCCTTTTCGTTGACATTCTTCACTTCGCTTTCTGAGGTCTCCAATCAGTAATCAATTTGATCGTGTAGTGTATCTGTGAAGTGGGCATCTTTGTACTGTGGATGTGAAGCAATATGTATGCCATATGGTACATATGATAGGTACATATATTGAAACATTTTTTGATATCTACACCAGAACAGGGAAGAAAGCTTAGCTATTTTAGTCCATTCCCTGTAACCAGAAGCTTTTCCCATTCTCCCCTCATACCGAGGCAGCATTGTTCATTCTGATTGTGTTACTCACATGGGACAGATTGCTGATCAGTGAGCAATTCTCTGTTCCTATAGTTCCTATAGAAACTCCATCTATAAGGAGCAAGGAGCTTCAAAGCCTGTGTTGCCCTGGCCAAGGTGAGTGTTAGTGTTCTTCATAGCACTAAAACATGAGCTAACACCAGATACTTAATTTTCCCTGGTTGAAGTGGTTTATTGGCCCTTTTTCTATGGATGTACCACATAAAAATAAAGGTCATATTCTTCAGGGAGGAAGTAAACATCCCTTTATTCCTTACTGTGATATAAGACTAGAGCAAATAAATGTAAATCACATCTATCCATTTTGTTTCTCCCTTAATCAGTCCTTTCTTTAAACAAAGGAAAATTTTAGCTATTCCACAAGCTTTGGAATAAAAATCAATGTTAAAAGCCAACTGACTTTCTCTTGAATTTTAATTACAGGTATTACATTGGGATGATTCGAAATTCAATTTTGACTTGAAACTGAAACCCAAAGTACAGATGACAATTATCTCCTGGTTTTGTTGGATTCTGAAAAAAGAATATAAAATAACATAAACCAAATAGCTTTGGGAAATTACATGGCATATAGTCAAGTTCCTGAGATGGTTCAGGCATTCTTAGTTCCTGTGCTTGTCCACAAAGATTTGAGATTTTTCTTTCTTTTTCCTTGTTGCCTGACGATCTTCTTTCCCCATTCAGTTGCCATACCTTAAATAGTCACATATTCAAGAAAAGGAAAAAGTAATTTCAGGTATCCACAGTGTACAGTGTGCTTCTGAATTTATTTAAAATCTGGCTCTGACTGGCAGTGTGGTTAACTTTGCAGAGGAGTAACACATACCATACATTGAAGAATGGGATTAAGTTGTTACTGTGTTTTATATGCTCCTGGAAATAAATGTGACTGATGGCAACGCTGGATATCAAGATAACTAGTTATGAATGTTTTTTCTAACAAAAGAATTTCTTTGACCTTGGCATATACAAATTCAAGCATTACACAACTTTATGCTGGCAGAAAAACAATTAAAAAAATTACAGCTAATTGTATTCTTAAGTCTGTGTTATAGTATGTAAGACACAGAACTATTAAAATACAAATGGAGTACCAACAGCTTTAATTGGAGACTTTGAAGCAGGATTTGAATCTTAAAAATGCATTTGCCTGTGAAAACATTTGCAACAGTAGTGTGTCCACGGGGCTAGATGGAAAGTGCAAGCCTAAAAACATGGTGTAATATTTAGGGTCACTGTTCAGCCTTCCTGCCCTCAAAGTACCACTGTTAAAGGTACTATCTAACCCTTTTATTTTTCTTTCAGTTCAGCCAATTATAAAGTTTGAGTCCCATATGCAGTAATAATTACAAATGCTGCACTTTTCATAGATTTTTGGTTTTGCTTCTAGGATGTTTTTTATGTACTGTTGACAAAGATTTCAAGGCCTGTTCCAGTTGCTGCGCAGATTAAAAGATTTTTTAGCCATGCTGAAATGGGCTCTAAAATAGAAATTCTACTATAGGAAATAGATGTGCTACTGGTGAAATAATCTCCTATTTTCAGATGTTATGTGTGGCAGGCATTTGGAAAAATTGATAATGGTATAGGAGATGGGTTTTTTACTGTTCCTGCAGGGAACCAAAGAGATGCAGGCTTAACTTTGGTGCCTTGAATGTGGGAAGCTCTATGAAACTAGGAGGTGGCCATTGCCCCATAAAAACTTTTCATTTTTACATGTCCAGCTTGGAAATGCAGAGGTGAGCCTCTGAATCTAGGCTGTCAATCCAGACTGACTTTAGAGAAGACTATGCTTTTCCCCACTGCTGATGGAAGGAAAGGACATAAGAGAGAGATGTTACAATTCTTAGTAAATTAAAAAACAAAGTGGCTACAAAATAGACTTTAAAACTAACTAGAGAATTTTTACTAGGTGCATAGATTTAGCATTTTAAATACCTTTCCATGGTAAGACCTGCTTTTATGAAGAAGTATTTTAATATATATGCATTCTCTAATGATTTATAAAACTGATTTAAAAAGAAAATAAGCCTATAAGAGTCATGCATACTTTACAATAATTACGTAAGTTGGTAAATAACACCATTGCAGAGTTTTAGACTGCAGAAAGTCCAGTACTGCTGGTATATAGTTACAATTAAAAAAATGTTTCTTGGAAGGATAGATTCCTATGGGCAGGGCACAGCTAGCATCCTTTTCTTGTAATCAAATCATGTTGCAAATTTCAGTGAACTCTAAATATCCCTGCTATACCTTACTGAAAATACAACCAAGATGACGATAATAATTGTTAGAGAAATTTGTTGGTGATAGCTTACTAAGCAGAATTTTTTCATTTGTAGCCTACACAGTTCAAGCCGTATGTACTGCAATCATATATATAGTTCAGTTCAAATCACTGAATGCTAATGAAGTATGTTCTTTATTGAAATAAGCTTGCATTTTGTGTGTTAAAAATTAGAAGACTTCATACAATCAAAATGGCAACTTGCATCAGCATTCTCATAAAACCTTTTTAGCTGAATCTGGCTGACTTCAAGGGCAGCCATTTCTGTCAGTCTTTGAGATTTACGTATCCTTGAATGCTGTAAGGCAGAGCAGCTTTATGAGATAGAAGACTGGCACGAAGCCACAGCACACCAGAGCAAATAAGCTAAATACTAAATATTTTGCTGAATAATCTCAGTGCTGTTCAGCTTTCTTGTCTTGAGTCAAGTATTTCTTCTCTCTCTGTAATCCATTAAGTTAATGGACATAGATGGCTTCTGTTTCTTTAGGGGTTTGGACACATCATGTCCTTCTCATCTGGAATTGGTTTAGAGTAAGCTTGCAGTGTACAAACCTTGGAGTGGCTAAAAATTCTGCGTTACTCTTCGGCAGTCATTGTAAGTCTGAGTAACAATGTAAGGCTAACTTGTCCTGAGGTTACATACAACAGCTGACATAGGAAGTAACTGATTAAAAAAAAAGTTTGGCCTTGTCCAGAGCATGCAACATTATGAAACTCCATATCAAGCCAGAATTTTTTTAACAGCTCTCAATGTCCATGAAGCTTTTTTACACACTAAAAACAGTCACTAGAAAAATAGCTGACTTGCAATTTCAATAACATTTCACAAAATGCCCAAACCCCACATTTTCTTGGAAGAGATGGAAAAAGGAAAGGAAAAGGATGAGACTTTCTTAAATAGTACCATGGAAGAAGAAATTAGTTTCTTTTCTGAAATATGAATTTCCATGCTAATGTGTAATGGTATTATGAGGGCAAGAAAAATGGCAAACTGTTCAGAATATGATGATGATACCAGAAAAAGCTAAAGATAAAAAGTGATCCATTCCAGAAAATCCCACTTTTTTATCCTAAAAGCAGAGAGAAGCTGTTATTAAACTCTTGCCTAAGCTATAGATGACCCAGTTAAAGCTTTGTTCATAACAGAAACTGTAACATTAATCAAGCCTGACTATAAAATCTAATTATGTTTCAATGTGTATTTAAGATTGAGAATGTGTTTGTGCTTAGCTGGGGGCAACAAGTTGCAACTTTCTATATACAATTGTGTTTGTGCTTGAGAATGAACGCAATCACGTAGTTCTGTTTGCTTTATATTTTAATTGATTAAAAAATTCTTATGTAAGTCTTCAAGTATTTAATCTTGTCATAAACACTTTTTACATCTTCCTGTATGCACACAACTGATTTTTCTGAAGATATGCAACCTGTAGTTTCCTGTAGCTTGTTTTGCCTTTGCACACAAGGATTTCTTATTACAGGAAAATAAATAGGAGCAGAAGAAACTTCAGAACTAAATAATTTACCCATAAGTAATTTTATTATCCTTGTTTCAGTGGAGAATGGCACAGAGGAATAGTAGTGGTTATTAGAAAGTAATATATTTCACGACTTTGAAAGAATTGATCTTTGCTGCTTATAAAACCATATTAAAAAAATGAACTTTCAGAGTAAAGTGCATGAACATTGCCTTGGAGTAAAATTAGTAATGGAATGGAAATTACTATCACCCTGAAAAAAAGAAAACTATATCACTTAGGTCATTAGACTCCTAGGCCATGGTGTTGGTCATTCCTCACTGACATTGTTAGCTTCATGGAGCAGTCTCACATAGTCCTTGTATTTGCCTTCCATGGAAAGAAATATTATGACTCAGAAGTAATGGGTATAACAACCATCTACTTACTGGAGGTAAATGTATGAAATGGTTAAATTTCTGAATCAACCAGAAAGCTAAATCAAGTGCAGCCTCAAAACGATACATAGAAAACACCACCCCTCCTTCCTTTCTCCTGCTTCTTGTCACAGGGGTGTATTTTATTTAGAGAAAATTTTGTGTATCAGTGAAAGAGTAAAAGATTATAGAAGATGAGACAGCTGGAGATAGAGGAGTTGATGCAGAAGAATAATAGAGTGTTACACCTGAACAAGTGAGTGAAGAAACAAACTTGTGTGTGTGTGTGTCTTCCTGCATTCGGAAGAGTTGAATTCTTTAATTCATTTTAAGCAGGACTCTAACTGTGATTTGTAGGTCTAATAATTTTCCTACCTCAAGCAATTTTTTGTTGTTCTGTAATAAGCTTGAAGACTCTTGACTTGAACTAGCTACTTAGATGAGATGTGAGAAATAGCACACTTGTTTTTGCAAGTAAGTGCTAATTCTGGTGTAAACATATTTCCCTCAATTTCTTTGTGTAAAAGCTAGGTTGTTTGGCTGGTTGTTTTGGTGAGGGAGAAACTTGCTATAAATGACACTACGCTTTTTGCATGTTCTCCAAATGATGGATATGGCTGGAAAAGAAATGGGTGATCTGAGTTCTCTGTGTGTGATGGCTACTGCAAATGTTTCAGTTGTGTTTTGTGATTGGCAAAATGAAAAGGATCCTTAAATCTGTCCTGAATCATAGAAGGGTTTAAATTGTCCTGTAATACATTTACTGATTTGGGGAGAATAATAGGTCGCTGACATCCACTGTTTTTCTCATCTGTAGCAATCTGAACCAAGAATCTGACCTAAATTATGCAACTATTATCACATGGTTCAGACTTGCTTTGTTGCAGAGTGGAGAAGAGAGTGGTACTAATCATGGGGACATTCTTTAAATTAGTTGCTACATTTATAGAAGTACTTACTTTCATCTGTGATCATGGGTAAAAAATTGAAATATTTAAAAAGCAGTAAAGAAAAAACTAAAATTGACTTAATATCTGTGGCCCTTGTGACCTTCTAGTCTAAAGTGGATGTGCTCTTATATTCTGACATTCTTTCTTCTAATTGAATAATGTTAAAATTATATGAAATGCAACATCTGAAAAATCTGGAGGTTTTGTTGTGAAGTTGTGTTAGGTTTTCAAGGATTTTTATTTGCTTGTTATAGCTTATTGTCAGAAACAAGACTTCCACTCTTTAGGTAAGTACCTTTGGTTAGATAAGCACAATTAGGCAATTGTTAACACCCCCAGCAGCAGCTACCTTCCATAACTGGCAGAAATAGCAGAATTACATTTATGCAAGAATATTTGCTGGGGGCAACTCACTCAAGTAACAACTCAGAGCCGTCCACCAACTAGTAAAGATCAAACAATCTGGAAGATGCTCTCCACCTCCTAAAACTTATCCACCTCACCCCAAAGGAGGAGCAGCATAACTCTGCCGTGGGAACATCGGAGCATGAAGGACCTCCAGGGACACCTGGGACCAAGCTTGCTCAGTTAGATCCGACATGTTTCATACCCTACTCCTCCTGACTGCTGCTCCTGTCCGCAAGGAAAGGGGAAGTAGAGTGAGCCACACTTCTACAATTTTATATTGCTTTTTATATTAGTAATAATTCAGAGGCAATAAACTTGCAAACTCCTTCACAAAGATTCATTATTGCGTAGTAGTTAGGGCATAGGCTTCATTGATCCCAACATGAACCTCGACATACAGCCTGTATTCTGTGTTCTCCCTCTTCTCCTCCCTCCTTGTTTCTCTTGTCCTAATATATAATATTCAAATATATAATCAATAGTTTAACATTCTCATCTCTGGCTTCCACAACTGTAGTAGGTAGTAATTATTGCAATATGGCAGACATAGTAGAACTCCAACGACCCTTGCTCCAACAGCTAGAAAATTACAAGGTGTCAGTGTGACGCTGTCTGGATAATTACATTGATATTGTAACTTAATTTTCATACTTTGAGTGAGTTTGCAGTTTGGGTTTTCCAAGGATGCCTAAAAGTCAAGCATCAGGGTTAAGGTACTGAGATTTGCTGCTGTTATTACAACACTTAACATTGTGTATTGTAGCATTTCAAAATGCTTTGTAAACCTTTACTTTTTTTTTTCTTCCAAAGGAAATAAAAAATTATGTGTTAAACAACAGGTGCTTGCTGAATAAGCATTCATTACTTCTGTACTTATTTCTTGTTCATATGAATATAGAGATACAGACAGGAGTGAGGTTTAAGAATTCATGTCCTTATTCAAATACAGAATTTTCTAGTGTCTGTGCAGTTTCAAGATTTGATGGTCCCAGAAGAGATGTATGACAGAAACAGGTCTAATATGCAGAGTGTAAATGTGAACAGAACTGTTGTCCAGCTCACAGGTAGATATTCTGGTTTGAATTCCTGAGGATTCAGCTGCAGTTGTGAACAGGAGTGCCCAGTAAAGCCAGCTGAATTTCAGGGTAAAATGGCCGGTGTAACTGGTCAATGTTTCAGACTTCTACTCTAAAATGTTATAGGAATTGCTTTAATATAGATAGAATATTTTTTTCCTTTACTTTTGAGTCTGGAATTCTTGGTTTGTCTGAAATATTTTTAAAACAATGATCTTTAGCACATGCCAGGCATTTGGTCCTTTTAGTCCGTTGTTTTATTTTGTATTGTTTTATGAACAACTAGAAAAAGCTTCTTATTATGGGAAATATTTGTCAGTCTTAATAAGTAGTGCTCTCACCTCATCCTTTGTTAGGTAGGTTTTATTGTTGAACACTGTCCACTGCTGGAAAGACTGGACACATTATCTTTCCATTTCATTAAATACAGTTCCATCTCTTGTGAACCATCAAAGCTGTGGAAGTCCCCTTTGTCGCCACTGTGATACTGCCACAAATTAATTTTTTTATAACCTTGGCAGACTTGATAAGCAGTGCTGTCAGCCTACTGCTCTGTTAGGCAAGTTTTACTGTAGGACACAGGCAGATATCAACTTACAAGAATAGAATTTGTGCCCTGAGGTGATATTTTTTGGTATCTTAATTCATTTTTTTTCTAATTTACTGGTAAGTGGATGGTGCTTTACAAATGTGCAGTTGTTCTGTGTATCTTCAGAGCTGTGTTGTCTCTTCCTCAACACAGCTCTGGGGACAAACACTCTATGTATACCATGATACTCTGATTGCTTCCTCCAGTCCTTCTCTCTTCCCCATCACCTGTTTGCAGACAGTCAACGTTATTCTTCCTTACATGGCAGAATCCTTTAAATTCCCAATATAAATAGGATAATGCCTTAGTAACAAGGATGCAAATCACTGGCAATCCACCATGGCTTTCAATTTTGTTGTTAATTAGGTGGAAGTTTTAGAACACCTGGACCTGCTTCAGGCTTCTTCTAGTACCATTTCTGGACTTTCAGCATACTGGCATCTGAAGTCAGATTGTTATTTTTGGTTATCAACATATTCTGCTAATAGTTAACCTTCTTTATTTGGTTACCCTGTGGTAACCAAATCTTTGAAAATGCTGCTAACCCAAATCTCACCATCACTCCACCCCAAAATTTTGTACTTTGCTTTGACACACCTTCTATGATCAAACCTTGCCATCTCTTAGAAGCAGTGTTTCTGTCATAGTATGTAATGAATGGTGTAGCCCTGAAGTTGCTCTCTGTTTCTCAAGGGAAAGTAACAGCAAATTGATTTTGTCATAAAAAACCAAGAACTCAGGTTTGTGTCCAAAAAGTCAAAGCCTAGAGCCCCTTAGATGTTCACCTTAGTTCATTAGATGCTGTAGAATCTTACTCTGCAGAGTATAAAATTAGATAACTCTGGTCTTCCAGAAAAATCAGTAGAACTAGTTCAGGGATTAATCTGGCTGTAAGCTTCCATGATCCATAATGTGAACTTCGTATGTGTCTAGCCGATTTGTAACTTCAGTCTGGATTTTCTGATATCTACAGGTTGTCTACTTCGAGCAACTGTTAACAAAATCCTTTTCAAAGGAAGGGATTGTGACTATATAGTTGAAGACACCTCTAGTCTTTATAATTGTTGAAGGCATTAGGAACTCTACTTAACTAAATCCTATGGTCTTTGTCTTAATTATTTTTTCCATTGGAACTTTCCTTCCGTTTTGAGAGTATGCAAAATTTTTCCCTAAATCCCTAGAATGCTTAGGAGAACACAAACTGCCCACTCTCTCTGCCCACAGTTCTTCTTGTTGGCATGAGATCCAGAATCAGATTTTTTTGCTTTAGATTTATCTTCTATACCAAGAGCCAAGTAAATAGAGAGGTATGAATGTTCCTGTTAATGTAGAGCTGAATTTAAAGCATGTGTTCTGCTTTCTGGATTTTTTTTTTTTAAAATTCCTTTTAGGAACTACTTTGCTTTTTGGCATCACTAAGGCATTTGAGCAAACATGGTGTGCATCTACCTTGAGAGCCTTGGAGAATAATGGCCAGATCACTTGAAACTGTAACTCAAGATTAGGCTTATGTTTGAGGATTAAATTCAAAGTGATTTGCTATGAGTACAAACGTCCAGTTGTTGCCAATTTTGCCCTCGTTCTCCAATCATTTTTAACACCAGCTCCAATATGATTTAGAGTCAAAGTTATATTTGTTCTTCAATCGTACTAAGATTGCAGTGGGTATGTAAGGCTCCTCTGAATTTGGCCCAGACTGCTAAGTGGCTGCTGGCACCAGTTTGTCAGGGATTATGGCATGTTTTTTATAGTTGTTGTGAAAATTTTGAATTTTAGTTGGGAAACAAGAAGCTTTTTTAAAATGATACATATCTGAAAAAATAGACATGAGAACATGCTATGTTGAATACTGAGAAAGAACTAAGTCGTATGTATTCGCTGGAAGACAGTAAGTTCTGCAGCTGGAGTTTTTTTCATTGCTTTCAGACTAAGATGTGAAATTGAGTTCTGTACTGGAAGTTTTGAATATGAAAATGAATAGTGTGATGTCACGTCCTTCTTGGTGGTAAGCTTTTTCAAGGCAAATCTTCATAATGGCTTAAAGTTAGAAATAACTGAGGCTTATTCTATGCAAGAAGATGTAGGAGACCAATTAGTTTGTCTGAAAAGCATATTTGACTAACCATGAGATAGTTAATGGTGATGCTGAATGAAACTGCAGAATTCATAATTCAGTGCTCTTATGCCAGGCTTTCTGCAAATTCAGGCAAACATGACTTCAACAGCTTAATTGCAGTTTATGTTTTTAGGGTTTTATTTCCTACCAAAAAGCTACACTAGAATCGTATTTTTTTTATGCTACAGAATCTTGATTTTCCACAGATATTGTGTGGCAAACTTCGCAGCTGCAGAATTTAAAAACATTCAGGCTTTAGTATGGTTTGTTATTCAATTCTGATAGTTTACTAATTACACCTATACTGTTTTATAAAAAGTTTGGAATACATTCTTCAGGAAAGCATGCATATTTCTTTCAGTGTGTTTTGGTAGATAACAAACCGTCTTTTTTTTTTTTCCTCTGTAATTTTTATACAAAATTTTTCAGCTGTCCTGTCCCTGCCTACAGGTATAACCATGGAAGTCTAGTTGCACAGGATGAATTCTATCACTTTTATACCCTGCCTCTCATAATGTTCGTAACTGTATTTCATTAAGTCAGATAAGTAAAGGCTGCGTACAGCATGACAGATAATCAGGAGTCTTAACACAATTTTAGTATAACTTTACCTGTATCAAACTGTTCTTTTGCCTTTTAATTATGTGACATGGCATATCTTCAATAACAGATGAATGCCTGTAATCAGGGAGGAATCTTTGAAATGGGTGAGTCTAATGATCAGAATGGCTTGTTCTATGATTTGTTTCCAAGCACCCTGAGCAGAAAACAGCGTATTCTTTCCACTAGGACTTGAAATGAGTGCTGGGTATGTAGGTGCTGGTGAGTCAGAGTAAACAGAAACATGAATTCAAGTTTGATAATGGAACTGGCCTTGAAGACCTGTGAAGTATGCTCAGTTTTAACTGAGATATAGTAGAGACTGCCAGCTTCTGCTCCCAAATATCAATGCCAGGTGTGGCTGTCTGTAAAGAGACAGCTAGAATTGAGTTGTAAGAATAGGGATTTAAAAAAAATTTTTTTTAAAATTTTATCTTTAACAACACTGTGAACTCAAAACTAGAAGAATTATTGGTTGAAATTGTCCCTGAAATAGTGATAGAATCAGGCATTTTACTTCAGGCTTAGTGCACTCCATGCAACATTATGCTGACTAACAGCATAAAACTAATGCGTTTCCTGGAAAATGTTACTTGGCCTAGGTGCTCATGTTACACATTATTTAGAGATAGGAGGATTTGCTATGTCACTTCAAGGTTTTAGCTGAGCAGGGACGTTTGCCTCACTGTGAGTATTTGGCTTTGGTTTGAACCCATTTTTAATTTTTACTGATGACGGGGTTAGACATGATCATCCGAGTCATCAGTGGGCCCTCTCCCACTTCTCAGAAGGTAACTACAGGGTAGGTATTTAGCTCAGATGAGCTCTCCCTGCACCACTAAACACATTCCAACACTTCATAATAAACTGCATATGCTGCCAGATGGTAAAAATGCAAAGCTTCTTCAAATGTATAGTTTAAAATGTATGCTGTCTCCTTTCTCCCTTATTTTTCTCCTCCCTTCAGGTTCTTGCTCACTTCTTTCCCACACCTTCCCCCATACTTTCGTGACTTCTCTCTCCAGCACCGATACTTCTTTTCCCACCCCTTTACCCAGCTGCTTCCATTGCTCCCTCCTCCAGCTCTTTAATTCAGTTCTCTGCTTCTTTCTTTTTCTCTGGCTTTTTGCCACTCTCCTAATTTTAAAGCTTTAAATTCTTTCCTAAGTTTTTCATCTGACATTGAAACCCTTCTTCCAATTTGTCTTTATAAGCTTCTTCATGAATTCTTAGTTTAGAGAGAAACTAGAGGGGTGCAGTTAACACTTGGCAACTTCCTCAGTTCTATGTGTGTCCAGTGACACTTAAATCATAACATAAATTCATCAGGTTTTGCTTTCTGCTTATGTAAGTTGATGTAACCTATTAATTGCTAAAATCAAAGCAGTTCTGTATCTTAATATGGATAGCAGATGCAGTTTCCAGAAAGAGATTTGAAAGGCTAAAAGACCACTCCTTAAATGTACCATTCCCAGATTATTTGCTCTGCCTTAGTATTTTTATAGCTCTTTACCAACTAAAAGCCATTCTAATGCTGGGTGGTAGGGTTGCTTCCAAATTTCAAGAGACCTGAAATGCATTTGCTTTGTTTTAAATGAACTTCTTAAGCTTTGGATTTATCTGATTATATTTTTGCAAAACAAAGCACCTTGCTCAGATCTTCAGTTTTCTCATCTCCCCATCATAAATCTTCTTTCTTCCTTTGATGCAGTGTGTGAAAACTTTTGCCAGTCTAATGTACCCATCTCAGTGTCAGAGTTGCAGATCTCCAGGCATTCTGGGGAATGTGAGTTATCCTTTAGGAGAGGAGTATTTGGAAACACAGTGGGGAAACCATTCAATTCAATAGGGAACATATCAGACCCTTTTCCTTTTTTAAGGTATGATTGGGGTGCAGTGAGGAATAAAATGCCTTGAAGATAAATCTGTCTTCATGTTCTAGTGTTCTGTTATGCAGCCACTGTCTCTTGTGAATATTTGTTTTCAATTTCATATTAATTGGCACATATGCTTTTGTTCAGTGATCTTTTACTAGTTTAGAACATAACTTTCTTCCTCTTATCTCTACACTGCCATCTTCTCAGATTCACAAATGAAGACCTAAGTGTAGCTCAAATAGCAGAGGCTCACTCTCATGGAGGAAAGCACATGACGAGGGGTGGGAGCAGCTATCCTGTATCTTCTGATCTCAGGATGATGGTGAATTTGGGCCTCTGCCATACAAAGGAGTAGATACTGTAACTGAAATCTAGTAGCTTTAAATGCATCACTGGCCTTTGGAGTTGGATGGATGTGTTCTGAAATTCATTTTTCTATGGAAATTTGTAATCATCAGACATAAATTATGACAGGAAACATTGTTTCATTTCAGCTCATTCAAATAGTTCAAAATTGTTGAATAACCCAGCACAACACCTAACAGTCTAGTTTGAAGTGATTTAATTTGGCTTTGAACTTTAACAATGACCTGGGTAAACCCAAAATATTTTAGACTTTTTCCAAATTGCTTTTAGATTTCTGCATAACAGAAACATGAAGTATTTTTCCTCCCATTTTAGGACTGAAAATATATTTGAAATCTTGTCTCTTTCTTCATGAGACAGGAAAAGTCTTGATCTGGCTGTAGCAGCAACTGTCTCGGTTTCTGTTTAATCTTACTGCATGTGTAAGAGTTGGGATTTGTATGTAAACTTGAATAGGAGCTGGAGTCTTTCAGTGTGAATGAAAAGGACTAGGTACGCGATTCTCCTTGTTTCTATCTTTATGTCTAGTGGCCCATGTCCCTTGGCCAAATGAAGACCATGTGAAGCCCTGATTCAAACAAGATTTTCTTTTGAGCACGCTGTATGTTCCAGAACTATACATTTAGGACTACTGTGTTGTTGCCTGAGGAAACCTAGACAGACATGCAGATGGATCTGTTGTAGAGTCCACATGTAAAAACAGTTTATTGCGGATCCACCCACTGTATATACTCAGTGAATCCAGCATCTGGACTGCACTCAGTGGACAGAATTTTCCCAGATTTGCTAGTATGCTATAGACCAGGGCTTGGGACTCTTCCCAAATTGCTGTAGACATGCAGTTGATCTAGTCCCCTCAGATTCTCTTTACAGTCAGTGAGGATAAACAGATTCTTTGTGGGATTTGATTTTTTTGCAGCCAAAAGTAGATGTTCTCTTTAGAATAGGGAAATCGCACCCTAGAGAAAGAAGACTGTTGGGCTAAAAAGAGAGCTCAGAAGGATTAGCTCACAGGCAGATGTCTACATTGCCTGATGAAGTCTATTCAGATGTTAGGAAATCCCAGATAAGTGCATTTCTTCAAGCAGC
>JANZLQ010000052.1:6570246-6582455 GCA_026212715.1 Elanus axillaris
ACTAACCAAACAGATATTCCATACCATATGACGTCAGCTCAGGTATAAAAGCTAAGTAAAGGGAGACGGAAGGGGGGCATTTTCTATCTTCCAGAGCAGCCACTACGCGTGCTGGAGCCCTGCTTCCTGGGAAGTGGCCAGACATCTCCTGCTGATGGGAAGTAGAGAAGAACATCATTTGTTTTCTTTTTGCTTTTGCGCGCGACTGTTGCTTTCATTTATTAAACTGTCCTTATCTTGACCCATGAGCCTGTTGTTATATTTTCTCCCCCCTGTCCAGCTGAGGCAGGGGAGTGATAGAGCGGCTTTGGTGGGCACCTGGCATCCAGCCAGGGTCAACCCATCACAACATGTTAACTTCTTCCAGGTATTAATCTACCTTCATAGAAAGTCTCTCTCAGATGTCTAAAAATGCTTCCACTACTTAGAACTGGTTTGTGCTGTTTTAAACCACGCTGAGGTGATTAGGATATAAAAGGTTTTCCCACTGGCAGCTAGACTAGGCAGTAAGAAAACGGTGTTTACTTGCCATTCTTTCTGGCAGGATAATGCATTTTTTCCTGAAAGATATGGAATTTCAGAATGAGGGAGGGCTCAAGCAAGGCTGCCAAAACCACTTCAGAGCTCTGTCTTCATTACAAAACCAGCATGACTTATTTTAGGAAAGTTTGGAAGCAACTTTTAGGTGATGTTTAAAAGATATATTCAGTATGTGTTCTTTTCCCTGAACACACACTCATCTTAATGCGCAACTGTTCAATTGATTGTAACTATTTTAGATATTGTGGCTGCGTTTTGGGGGAAAATGGAAAGACAGTGGGTCCTTTTGCTTCTTTCTTCCAATATGTGAATAATTATCTGATCTAATGAAATGTTAGAAAACATAGGACAAGATCTTTTCAGAATTAAGTCTTCCTGCAAGTATAAGGTAAACCTGATAGGGTTTCTGAGTTTCTGCCTTGAAATGAAGGGAGGCTGATAGAAAGGACTGTCAAACCAGCAGTGAATGCAGAGAGTGGGCATCTAAAAGGATAATGCTGCGAATGTTTGAAATCTGTCTTTGAAACATGAAGCCGAGTAGGTGTTTTCTAAAACTATTGTTCTGTAAATACTGTTACTGACTTTGTTGCTGTTCCCACCTTCCACCATTTGTAGTCCAAACTGCTTAGAATGGTACCTGAAACCTAGACTTGAGTTGTATCATTTGCAGGAGAGTTTCTACTACTCAGCAAGAGTAGTTTGAAGAGTTTAGGTTACTCGGTGCACCGAATCTGCACCTGACCAGGTCATCAGCTTCTGATAGTGGAATGATTTATTTTGATGCCTGTGTGAAAATGGAGGTCTCTTATTCCTGAATATGTGCTGAGTACAGATGTCAAAATTATAGGGGTTTTAATCCATAAGAGATTCTGTGTTTTTCAGGGGGTTTTGGTGGGCTTTGGTCTGAAATAGCTAATATTACTTTTTAATTACTTTCTAGGCAGAGATTCTTCTTTTCTCTTTCCTAGAAACACTGAAATGTAATGTTTCTAAATTTTATCATTCCCCCTGGGTGTTACAGTTGCTCAGTGACATTATCAAGGCAGCAGCCAAAGGTTCCTGAGGTTTTGAGTCACAGCTCAGCAATAGGGTGCCAAAATCCTTACTAGACTTCCCTAGCATGCCTGATTGCAAGCTGAGGCTCCTAGGGCTTCCAGGCTGCCAGCTCTGTGACAGAAATTCTGGCATAACTTTCTCTGCAGTATCTGGCAAACCTAGGGTGCTGGTGTCCTCCGTCAGACACACCTGGCGCTTTTCCACAACCCACAAATTCCAGTTTTGAATATCCCATGGCATGAACAGTCTGCTTGGCATATATGCCCTACATCTGCAGGCTTCTTTATTTCACCTGGAACCTTTTGTGTTTGATGAGAATTTTGCAGAGCCCAGAATGTGTTGGAGGAGGTCTTCTGGTGGGAGGAGACTCACTTCTATGTCCTTATTCTGCAGGAGACAGTAGGTTTTAGAAAGTACTCTTTTAAACTAATGTGGTTTTCAGGATACCAGATACCTTTCGAATTTCATAGTTAAAGCATAAAACACTATTCCTGGAATTGGACAAGATCTTTTTCATAAAAATATCCTAAAAAACTGGAACTGAGATGTGGATTTTCAGAAACAAAACCAGAATAAAGTACTCGTGAATCTCAATTTCATGCCTGACTACCTTTTGTCCTTTGAAAAACTCCTTCTAATACAACACTAGTATCTGATTAATATATGTGTTATTAAAATATCAATTGCTAGGAAGCAAATTCATACACCTGAAGAAATTCAGAAATCTGAATAAAAAAGTTTTAGTAGAAGTAAATGGGTAACTCTAGGAAAAAAAATGTTAAGAGTTTCTATTTCTGAGTCACTTAGGCTGACAATACTAGTTATTACATATTTAATATGATTATTATATCTTACAAAACAGCTATAGTTTTCGTGATGTGCCAACAAGTTTTCTGAAAGCACTCACTATTACCTTAAGACTGATAATAAATGTTTTAGCATAACAAACATGGACCTTGAAGCAATAGCATCGTGTGTTATGGCAGTTCCACTAGCAGGAAAGTAAAAAACTGGCTTTTATAACAATGAATCGATAGGATGTGGTAGTTCAGGTAATGGAGGTATTTGGATTTCATTTTTCAGTCAAGCTTATATTATTATGGATTAGAATGGCTTGGATCTAGCATCTGTCCTAGAAAATTTTCTACCCGTGCACACTAGCAGTCAAAAGGTGTATGCTCGTCTGTGTATATTTGTGGGTGGAGAAAAGCTAGCAAAAAAAGTCTTCAAAGCAATGTCTGCATTTTCTGTTTTGCTGCTGTTATATAAAAGGCCAAAATAATATTATGAGATCATATGAGAATGTTAAATACGCAAATATGGGTTACTGTTAGCTGCTTGTTGTTTATTTTCCTGTGCTCACTTGTTGGGCTCAGGAGGATTCTGTTTTTTAGAATATCTAAGAAACCCAATTCCTAGGTGTTTGCTATAAGCAGCATATTTAGATTCTGTGTGTTTCTAATGAAATAATGCAAGTGTCAGTTGTTCATTTCTGTAGCTCAGTGGACCTCATTACTGTTATTTTTACTTGATTAAATAAAACTGAGTTCTCCATAAATTCTGCTTTACCCAGTGTTTCAGTGGAGTTTCTGGCATCACAAGGCAGTGAGGTAATTTATGCTGGTGTCAAAAGCCAGACAATAATAATAACATACAGCAGGTGAATTTGATTCGTGCAGTTTATGAATTGCTAATTTGAAATGTTTAATTGTATCTGACTGCTATACTGGATCAAAATATGGAATAGGAGGAGTCTTTCAGTATGTCTGGAGAGCACCTACTGCCTTGATAACAAACTGCTTGGAACAGATGGTGTTCACCCAGGAGTGCTACAGGAACTCAAGGGGGAAATAGCTGTATTACTATTGGTGGTGTGTAACTTTTCATTTAAAATTGTCTTGGTGCCTAGGATTAGAGGATGGCAAATATGACCAGTTTTTAGAAAGGACTTGATGTGAAATCTAACAAACTACAAGCCTGTAAGTCTTTGTTCTGTATAAAGTAGTAGAAATTACTTCAGATTAGACTTTGTGAACAAGTGGATAAATACGATATAGATATGGTAGATATACTTGGGAATTGTCAGCATGAGTTTGTGTAAGGAAGTCTTGCATAATGGTCCTTTTGGAGTTCTCTGAAGGTCTCGGCACACCTTGTTAATGAGGGTGACCTGAATAATGTGCTGTGCTTGGACATCCCAACGTCTATGGACAAAATCTCTCACCAGAGGCTTTTATGAAAACAAGGCAGCCAAGACCTAAGAGGGAACACCTTTCCTTTGATAAATAATTAGTGGAAAGACAAAACCTGAGGATAGTAGTAAATTATTTGGTTTTGTGATGGAGGGAGGGAGAGAAGCCTTACAGGGGTTTGGTCTGGATTCTGCACTATTCAGTATACTTTTAAAGGACCTGGAAAAGGGGATAGTGTAATGACATAGAAAGTTTACTGATAACTGAAGGTTATTATGGGGAAACAGGGCTATGGCTGACTGTGAAGAATGGCAGAGGTACCTTAAGACACGGTCTGAATGGGCAACAAAATTTTGGGTGAAATTCTAGTAGATAAATATTAGGATTTGTTTCTTCCTTCATATATTAAATGATGCCTTCTGAGTTGGTCCTTGCCACACAATAAAGAGTTACTGTGTAACAAGGATAAATACCAGTCTGTTATTATAGACATAGTCATGAAAACATCAACTTAAATAGCAGTCAAAAAAGGAAATAAAATGCTAAGAGTCATTAGGAAGAGAATGGAGAACAAAGTAGATAATCAGTGCAGTGTTGCAGAAATCTATGGTTTGTCACCATTCTGAACACTGTGCATGTTTCTGCCCTTCTCAAAAACAAATGAAGAAGTGGAGAAGACTCAAAAAGAGTAATGATAGCAACAGAACAACTTTCTTATCAGGAAGGTGTTGCTTATGTGTTCCATAAGATGAAACCACAATATTTCACCCAGTGTTTACTCTCTTACAGATAGGAATTTAAACTACTACTTCCAAAGTATGCCTAATTTGATAGAAATTCAAATATGAATCAATTTAATATTAAATTTTTTTCCAAGCAGTTTTTCAAGATGCAGCTGAATCAGAGCTTAATGACATCAGTTGGACAGGTTCCCGTGAACTGCAGTGGACTGGGAATCAGGCATCCCAGAGCCAATGAAGAGCCTGCTGTTAGAATTTGGTGAGCACAATTGCATTGGAGCAGGACTGGAGCTGTATTTTATCTACCTTTTTCCATATATATATAAGTTCTAATAACTCTTATCACTCTTAAGGCTGCTCTTATTATTGCCAATGCTCAGATGACATACTGTACATAAGAGAATGCAGTGGTGAAATATATAATAGAGTGTAAGACTGAGAAGATTTCTGCTAGTACTTTAAGAAAACATGAAGCATCTAGAAATGCAGAAAAGATATATATTAAACAACATTATATTGCATTAAACCAGTGTTAGCTGCAATAAATGCTTCTGTAAATCTCACCGACTGCAGGTTGTCATTTGCAAATAGGCTAGTTTCTCCATTTTTCTATTATTTGCAATTAAAACTTGTATTTCAATCACTGGTAGGAGAGGTTATTTTTAATAACTATAAGCAGATGCCTTCTCTTGCTTTTGGCAACTTTAATGTGTGGAAAAAAAAGATGATTTACTAATTAATGTTTTTGCCTGCTGAGGCTCCTTACCTTAAGTAAGCCCTGTTTGTCACAGTTGCATGGCAAGCTTTTTGTCCTGAGGACTAATTGGCAGGCTAGATGGACTGTGACATTCAAAAAATATGGAATAGAATTCAAGACAGTAGAATGCAGCCAGAATTTTAGATGCTTCTGTGCATTTAATATGTGGTACTCTCCATGGTTTTTCCTACTGTTTACAGCTTCTTCTGAATATTTTATATTACAACAAATTCTGCAGATTTTTTTTTCTTTCTTTTCTTTGTTCCCACCGCCCTTAGAGTAAGCATCTGATTTAAAACCAAAACATTTCTTTTGGAAATTACTCCAGATTTTTTGAGATGGTGGTGTAATGATGGAAGATCAGTTGTGGCTTCAATATACTTGTCCTTGAAGACTGTAGTCTATTTGGGGTATTTTTCCCCCTCCTCCTTTAGTTTACTAAGATGTTTTATCATTAACTGATATAGGACTATATCTGTTTAAGAAGTGCCCAGTATTTTAAATGGTTTTCAGAGGAACTTTTTGAGGAAACTTTACTGGGATAGTTAGATTCCACAGATCATCATGTGTTCCTGTCTAGTTTAGAGACTGTGATTTGAAACTAACTTTATGCTTAGTTCATGTAACTGAAGGTCAGATATTACTGGTATTATAAATAGTTGGAGCCCACTGAACCCACTGTGACTACTGATGCCATTCGAAAGAATAGAACCCAATTTACTATTTACTTGAAGTTGTGCATTCCCTTTGCTTTAGCCAGACTTGTCCTGGCACTCTCTTCCTTCCTCCTTCTTCATAGGTTTTATGTGTTTACTTGTCTCCTATGTACACTGTTTAGAATTAAAACTCATGGTTGCTTGGATTGTGACAGTACCTGTAAACCTCAGTCAGGATCTGCACAATGGTGCTGTGCATGGCATAAGAACATGCATTTTTTACCCTTTGGGAATCCTCTGAAGGTTGCATTGTGGAGGTTGGTTACACCAGCAACTGTAGGTTGGACAAACATTTGACAATTTTTCCTATATGCTGTAATCCTGTTATCTTTTGTGGTAGCACTTTAGTGACCAAGGAAATGTGAGCCCAGAATACTTTGGTTTGGTTTTAATGGTGATCTTGAGATCAAATTTAATTCTTGGTACAATAAATTTGACTTTGGAGAAGAATTAATTTGGTGGTTTTTGTCCTTTTTAAAAAAAAAAAACCAGAGAAATCTGTTGTGCTAGCCATCGGCAAGCCATGAATGAAGAAGTGGTAGTTTGCTCAACTGGGGAATGGACATTTAATCACTTATTCTGTCTCTGACTTTGGACCTGCTCTATTCAGAATACTTCTAGTGAATGCAGTGAAACAAATCTTCGTTCACAGTATGATTGCAAGTTGGTGCAGCGATCGGCATAAAACTTGCTAGCAGAAGTATAACCATGCTTCCTGTTTGCTTTTTCATAGTCTATTGGCACATTTTGTTAAATTATAATCAATCCTTTTTTATACACAGATGCTAGCACATTCAGTATTTATAGTAATTAGAGAGCAAGTCTTTAAATTTACCCCATCAGTGTCAAATAAAATGGAGTACCTATTGATCTTTTAACGTGATATCTGTAAAACCTGCAATTGACATTTTTTAGCAAATATATGGGTTTTACTGTGTTTCTAAAAATTTGGTAATTTGATCCTTGTTTACAGTCAGTTATGAATAGTTATCCTGAATGACAAATTAAAATAATATAAATCATGAATAGACCTGCCTCACTTGAATCTGTATTTTTTCGCTTTTATTTTTTTTTAAATAAAATATTTTCATAACATTTAAAACACAGGTGAGATGTTGACAAGAAGGGCAAAATTTGGTGCTTACTAAAGTGATGGGGTTTTAGGTTTATTAATAAATGTCATGCTGGTATAGTTCATGTGTGCAAAATTTTATTTGTCAAGCTGTTATTTAACTGGCGATTATGCCTTGTTGCTTTGAAAGCTAGCATCATTAACACAAATTGTACCAGCATACTTACTAAGACTGCCTTATTTAGCAGGGATAAGTCATATCTTAATCTGTATCTATGATTTCTTGAAAGAACAGGTGCATGACAGGAAGTAGCTCATATTAAACAGAAGTACATTAGAAGTGGGCCAAATTTGAGAAGCTTCCTTAAACTTATATCTCATCAAAATAGCATTTAAAAACATTATATGGGATCCTGGCATACCTCAAATGCCTGTGTGCTTCAGCATCTGAAATACTGGTGATTCGACAAAGCTTTTGATCACTGTCTTCATCTTTATGCCCTATACTATGCATACCTGTCTACAAGTTGTGCTTGTAGCTTTGTTTCTTAACTTCTTTTGGGCTTTACACTACAGCATTGTCTGTAATAGAGAATACAACTGAGACTGCTACAGATTTGTGGACACAGTTTTTTTTAAATTTTCATGGCTATTTAAGGTGGGTTGTTTTCCAGGATTTTGCCATCCTTTATCATATTTTAATTTTCACATTTTTTCTTCAGCCAACTTTCAGTCTTCTTGCAGCACTGCAAGAGATATATTGAGATCTATTTTGTGAAATAATGTCACTGACTTTCAGGTTGACTTGGCTGACAGATTAGTGTGTATTAACGGTAAATGAATATATTGCATATGTAATGTTTGAATTCTCCACATATTCATGGAGGTTTTTTTGGCCTTCCTACTTACATTAATTGGGAAATACAAAGGTGTATTTATCCAAGGTCCCAAGTTCTCCTCAGAGAATATTAAATTCAAAGTGTGTACATTAAAACAAAATCAACTTCATTTACTTTCTCATCTGTGGTCTTTGAATTGTACACATTTTAACATGTAATGGAACTTAGTACAATCCACCGCGATTCGTGCAAACACCTGTTGGCAGCATAAGTGGCTTTTTCATCATCAGGCCTCTTGAATACTGTTTGTGAGGTATGTGAATTCAAATGTGAGAAACAGAAGTCATACATCTGGCCTATGAGTGTGATGCACTTTGCTTTATTATCCTGAATGTCCATAGAAAGCATGGACTCCAAAAAACTGAATAGCCATGACCTTTGAGACTTGATGTAATTGTGTATTTAAACAGTTTAAGCTAGTTGAAGACAATGGGGCTATTGGTAGGTGTAAGAATGATGATGTATGTGTTAAAATTTATACACTTTACTGGATTAATGCCCAAAAGCTTTGGCTTAGGGAAAAAAAGTAATCTCTGTGTTATGCGTTCTTTAGAAAATACTAAAATGAGAAAGACTTGGATTATGGAATATATTTTATCCATATATTTAAGTACAATTTTTAATATATTAGTTTATCTGTATTTGTGTTCTTCATAGGAAAGATTTGACACTGATTCATTCCTTCTGTTTTATCCCCTTCCCCTTTAACCCACAGTGTGTTCCCTTGTGATACGAAAGAAATGTCTTTTATTAATTCCTTCATTAAGTTCTGAAGTTTAACAGGGCTGTCTAGGGTGAACTGAAGTTCATTTCCCTCAGACACATCCATTTTGGGGGGAAGTTATGAAACTGTGAAAGGCCTGTACTGATCCACAACAGGGTAGGGATGAAGAAAATCCTCTGTGCAATTTTATGGAAAGACTCTTTATAGAAGAATGAGAAGATTATATGTCTTAAAAAATTATTCAAAAGCTTGATATAGCAAACTCTTATATTCCCTCAAAGATTATTCTGTGCAGTTTCAGTATGTTCTAACTGGAAGTTATATTTAGTTCTTTAGCATTTTCAGTGTCATTTAGAACATTAATAAATTTGGAAACTGTACCAGTTGCTTCCCAGAAATTGAAAAATTAGTCTTCCAGTTGAGGATTACAAGTATGTAGTGTTCCAAGACTAAATGTCAGTATTTACTGATAATAAACCTGATAAGAGGCAACTTCAGTGGGCAAATAAAAGGAATAATGACATGATGGTGCTAGAGCTAAATGACTCCATGAAAATAATTTTTCAAGACCACCTTGGTGCAATTTGAAAATTTGGTTTCATTCAAATAAAATAGTTAAGTTACCAGTCAGAGATGGTATCAGACTTCTTTTTCTTCTAGATTTTTTTGCCGCAGGCAGATGACATCTGATGACTATGGTGGCAAGAGTGACTGCTTTTTTGTTTGAGACAGTTTCTTCAGAAAAGATGCAGGATTTTTTTTAGATTGTTTGTTTCACCTGAAATGACATAAATGGTTTATTGGAATGACTTTTTGGTTTTAAACCTTTTTCTTCCGTATTGTGTGTTTACATGTTTTGAGGGTGTTTTTCTCTTTGAAAAGTGTAGCACTATGCTTTTGTCATCATTGGATTCAGTGTGATTGATTATAGATTATTTTTTTTTTTGTATACTGGAGTTTTAATTCTGTTCTTTGAAGGGCTTGCTCTGAGTTTCAAATCATCCACAAACGCTATGTATCTAGTTTTTCTCCATCATCCTTTGAATACTGAAAATAACATTAGCTAATATAGTAGAGTCCTCTGCAGAAAGATGCTAGGCAGACTTCCAGCCTGGCAAGGAATAACACTTCCTTGAATGGTTAGCATAGTTACATATCTTACATTCAGTAATTTTATCCTGATTTCCCTACTTGTTTATGAGATACCATGATGTCATAGAAATGGAAAGCAACAGGGACTTTAGGAGATCTAGTCTCTCCCAAAAGTGTGGAAGATCAAATATAATCCTAGGACAACCATGATAGATTTTGTTGCTAAAACCTTCCTCTCAGAGAGGCTTTGTGGACTCTCTTCACACTTGTGTTCCAATGCTTAACTGTTCTTTCCTAGCCCTTCTTCTTATTTTTATACCTATTTCATTCCTAAACTGTTACTCTGAAAATCAAAACACATTTGCATGGGCAGCATCAAAAACTTTCTTAAGCCTGGTATCTATTATATCCCCCTTCTTTGTTAAGAGTCACCTCATACAAAAGGAAATGAGGAAACATGATTAGTTGAATTATTGGGGAGGAGGGAGGGTGTTCTCACATACCCCGTACTGAGCATCATGTTATCTTGTATGTACCTCTACAGTTGTTTAACATTGCCCATATTTTCTTGAGTGCCAAAATCTGACTGTCTAGCCTGTAAGTCTATCTATAGGTTGCTCTCTCTGACTCTAAAGGAAAGTATTATGTTTGCATTTCACAAATCCTTTGGGATTTCATCAGTCTTCCTTGCTTTAGCTGACTTTTAAAATACTTTAGATGAATTAATCAGTCCTGCTGACTGAAATATATTTAACCTCTCTAAATATATTTAGCTTCCTCATTCTGACCTGTGTTTCTGCAGACAACAGTTCTTATGTTGTTCATCATGGGGAAGTCAGTACATGGAGTTACACAAAAGTCAGGTGCAGACTCAGAGCAGCGAAGCGGCCTGCAGCACACGGGTGACTGGTTCAGCTGATGTTCTTCATCCAAACTAGAGATTTGTGAAATGTAGCAGAATGGCTCAAAACCTTGTACTTATACATTATGGATTTAGATTCAGTAATTTGTTTTGACTGTCTCAGGAATTGTTGAACTCCCTGTGCAATATAGCATTTAAGTTTCACTGAAGTAAGAAGAAATATATAGGGCAAATTTTAATCCCAATTGATTGTGATGTTATTTCTGACTTCTATGTAGCCCTACACAATTATGAGGCCATAGTACCAATACTCTAAAGCTCAAAATAAATAAGTAGTTAGCCTGCCTACTCAATTTTTGTCCTGAATGTTGCTGCTGCTTCAGTCCCAGCATCAGATGTTTTTTCTGAAGCACTGGCAGTGAAATAGTTAATAATTAATTGTTATTTGTTTCTCTAAGTACATTGTGACACCCAGAAGTTCAGGGAGAAAGCATTTCGCACTCCTCAGGATGTGGAGCTGTATTTAGAGACAAAGCCTAAACCATTTTAGAGTCATGCATATAAGTTTAAACATGTAATTCTTGAGTTTACAATTACTTTCTGGATGTTCATTTTGTGACTAGACGGTTAGCGACATCTGTTCATGTTTTTGATAACATAGATTCTGTAGTCATTGAGACATCTAACCCTGAAACACATCCTAAAACTGAGACTAGCAGGTCAGTTACTGACATTCTTCCTGTTCAAATGTTATCTGTTATATGGTCTAAATCATTATACCCTGAGATAAACCCATGGTTAATCTAAAGCATGAATATCCTCTGCAGTTTTGTTCCCTTATCTCAGGAAGGTTATATTCAGAGCTAAAAAAGGTTCAAAGACAGATGGAAAGTATGCTTAAAGGTATGGAATTAATTACTTGCTATCAGCCCATTGTTATATTCTGCCAAAGCTGTTTTCCACTTCTTCTTTGTCATGATGAGAATTTGTGCTTGTGAATTACAAAACAGTAGAGCTTATTGGTTGTAGCAGCTACAGATCAAATGCTAGCATTTTGTTTCCATTGTTCAGACTGTGCTGTCAAAGTGTATGATATTAGAAGCAGTAATCTTTCCTCTGGGATAAATCTGGACTTTCTCTTGGCCCCAGGTTAAGAAATAGTAGCTTTTTCATTTCCTTGAGCTGTTTAGCGTGGAAAAAAACTTCACTATAAAGATAGCGTTAAAAATCTAATTTCTACAATTCTGGTGTTAAAAGAAAAATCTGCTGTACCTATCTGCCTAGAATGCATTTCTTGCTTATTTTAGAATGAGAAAGAAATTCAGAATAAGCTCTCATCTACTCCAGTACCTTCTGCTGGAAACTCACTTGACTTTCATTTACTGATTGGAATAATATGACCTTGTCCTGGTTTCAGCTGGGACAGAGTTAAGTGTCTTCCTAGTAGCTGGTACGGTGCTATGTTTTGGGTTCAGTATGAGGAGAATGTTGATAACACTCTGATGTTTTCAGTTGCTGCTGGGTGGTGTTTATACCAAGTCAAGGATTTTTCAGCTTCT
>JANZLQ010000052.1:6584346-6599387 GCA_026212715.1 Elanus axillaris
GAAGGTGTTGTTAGATCTGGTTTTATTTCTCATTACCCTATTCTGTTTTGATTTGTAATAATTTGAGTTAATTTCCCCAAGCCCAGTCTGTTTTGCCCGTGACGGTGATTAGTGAATGATCTCTCCTGTCCTTATCTTGACCCACAAGCCCTTTGTCATGTTTTTTTTTCTCTCCCCTGTCCAGCGAAGAGGGGGGGAGTGATAGAACGGCTTTGGTGGGCACTTGGCGTCCAGCCATGGTCAACCCACAACACATTCATTCTCACTGCAACTAAATATAAGTGCACATAGGATGACCAGGAAAACCAAGAATTTTGCATCCTCCTTAACTTGCTGAAAAGCCTACTAATCATCTGTCTTTATATTACCAGTAGGCTCTAAGGCCTAAAGCATGTAACAGGAAATAAAAAATAAAATGTATTTTAAGTGATTTGTTAAAAAAGTTGGAAACCAGTTGTTTCCTGTGATTGCAGAGGTTGGATATGATAACTGTGGAAATGTTTTCCTCACTTCTTAGTGGAAGCAGTGTTGTTCTGCTGGACTTAGTATGACTGCCTGTGCTAATTGTTAATATTTGTCAATATTGAGGAAGTGCTTGCTGTGTAGATGAGTCTAATGTGCTGGAGGCTGTGTGCTGTGACTGTAGATTCAGAATAGTTAAAAATGGAAGCAAGGTGATGAGAAGTGCATGTCAGGTCCCTGAGGATATGGCTTGCATATCTTACATCCCTACCTAAGATTTATGAAGGATTAGTAAAAGCTGGAAATAAAGTTTTGTTGGGTCACAAATCATGTGGCAGGGAGACGAATGCTCAAAATATGTAGCAAATTCTAGGCTGGAATTCATTTTCAAACTGGTGTTTGTACAATAAGCAAGTAAATACTTTATGGCAATTCATCAATAGAAAAGAGAATTAAATTATATAATGCAGTGGACTTTATAATTATCTCCATCTTCCTGATGTTATGAGGAAAACAAAAATAAACTCTTCAGGATAGATTTAGAAAACGCGTGAGCTACTCTGGTAGAGTTTGTATTAATAGAGCTACATATGTTTTCTGATAAGTAAAACTGCTTTTGAAGTAAGTGCTGTAGAAGTATTGGCCATTGACAAATTGAACTGACTTGTTTTTTAGGCAATTTAATATCTCCCACGTCGAATATACAGAATTTATCTAATAACATAATCTTAAAAGATTACGTTTGAAAGGAAATATGATTTGCACACAAATACTCAACTTTCCTAACAGACATTTAGTGGAGGAAAAAGATGCTAGCTATGTGACAGAATAATTTGTACAATACTAATTGGAGGCTTGATTTTGCCAAACAGACAAAAAGATAAGAATATGTGGAGAAAGTTGGATCTGAGGGACAGCTGTGCTCCCATGTTGGAAGAATCTTCGCAGATGTGGATTTATGAAACCCAGTTTTATGGCAGCAAACCAAAGACGCTATGACTCACATAAATTGAAATCTGCTTTACTTATTCATCGCTTTAACAGTTTTTTTTGACATGTGCATTAGTTAACAAAGACATGGACTATATCTGGTTATAGTGAGTTACTGCAGCTTTTCCTGAAAAAGTGCTGCCTATTTTGCCATAGAAATGCAATATTAGTGTGGGTTACTTAAATAAATTTTTAAAATATGTAGAATATGAGAAAGGTCTTTATGAGTAGTTACTTTTCATAATGTGTTACAAATATTTTTTCAATATCAAGGACCAGTTTGGAAAACACAATACTAGTATACACTCACACTTTCCATCTGAATATTCAGATTATCCATGATTATATAGCTGGTGCATGCTACAGTTTGACTTGTTAAAAAATTTCTCATAAATTTCATTATGGTTTATATATGTGTTTATTCATGCTTGCAATTACATAGAAGAGTACTTGAAAATCATAGAATCATAGAATCTTGGAAAATATCCTTAAGATCATCAACCAACCATTAACCTAGCACTGCCAAGTCTACCACTAAACCATGTCCTTAAGTGCCATGTCTTCACATCTTTTAAATACTTCCAGGGATGGTGACTCTACCACTTCCCTGGGCAGCCTGTTAATATATGTATATGTCCATAAACAAAATACTATATAGAAGTAAGAGTTCCATTTACCTGAGATGTTTTAGAGTCTAAGCTTCCACTTAAATTTGAAGGTGTTTTAGTCTTAGCTTCTTTTTCTGTTCATTTGGGAAGTCAATTGTTTGGGAGAGCTAGACATTCTATTGTCATTAGGAGTCAACAGTAATACTTAAAGTTTTGGTAGGAAAACAGCTAGGCACAGAAAGCACACATACCCCCACGTTTGAATGGCATGCCATGTTGAATCAAGTATTGATATCCAAAGAGACTTTGTGATATTGAATGAGCCTTTTTTACTTATCTTATAAAGCGTATTATCTCAACAAAACTGAACTGTTTTAATTGGGCACTGGTTGAGTTCCAATATGGATTTTGGTTGCTTTTCTAGGTCTTGACTTTTCAAAAAGTAACTTTTTTATGCTTTGACTATATTGTGGTTTTCAGATTTATTTGTGTACAATGTGTGTACATACGTATATAAATTACTGCCACATCTCAATCCTATTTTATTCAGGACGCTTGTAAGGATTACATTAAGGTTTCATCTCTCAGAATAAGAGCTATAATTCACATGTATATTCTCAATGATGTCAGTGGTTAAGATACTCAGGAAGAGAAGTAAGCCAAAAATGTAAATCTTTCTTTTCAAGTCCTCAAATAATTCTTTAGTAGACCCTAAAATTACATAGTCTATATTTAAATGATGAGCAAGAAATAGATAGTAAGTTGGAGTCTTGTTTATTGTGACAGATTAAGGTTAGGATGAGTTGTTAGGAAATGCTTTTCATCAAATGTGTGTTTAGTTGAGCTCATGTTCTTAGGACAGATATACGCATATAAAATATGAGATGATAATACCATCAGAGCCATTCAGAAACAATACATGGTTTCCAAACAGTTTGGAATAGATTATTTTTTTTCCCCAGCTTTGAAGTTCCTTTTGCTTGCTTCCTTTAAAACCAGTTTTGAAAGTCTGAGTCATAGTCTAAGCAAATGATGGAATTCTCTGAAAAATGGAATTTGAGTTTCTTTATAACTCCACACTAGATTCCTTCTATTTCAGCTTCTGGCAGGTTCACAGAGGCACAGAAATTTTTTGAATGTGCAAGCAAAGTCCTTCACTAGGACTAGGAAAAATGAATGGCATCTCAGCCATTGCTTCTGGACTTAAAACTTAGAGATATAAACGAAATAGGTACCATTTCACTTTCCAAGAGCAGTTTAGTATGAGAGCATAGATTCATTCACTTTAATGCCAGGAATACTCTCAGGTTATAACCTCTTCTGGACCTCACCACGTGCAGCCAGTAGTTGTCCCCATGAGAGTTCACCTTTTGTACCCATTCACATGGCTTCCTCATAGGCCCCTGCTGTGCAGCCGTCTGCCTGATTTGTTGCTGTTCCTCTTGTCAGCAGCAAACTGCTTGCCAGCCTTCTTTCTCCAGCCAGCTCTCATTCTGCTGCCTTTACTGCCTGCTCACTCCTTAATATGGCTTCTGACTTCATGCTAATCGGTTTCTTTTAATGGGCAGGGGTGGACCTTGGCTGCCTTGTTGCAGAGGATTGATGCAGCGCTCTGTAATAAGTGTCACTAAAAAAACCCCCCAAATTTGTATCAGTATATTGCTGCATACACACATTTATTAGAGGCCTGTACCAGATATTTTAAATATAGCTGAGCTTCACGGTTTGGTTGTGCATCTAGTCCCTTAGTCTTGGAATATCCCATTAAAGTCCGCAGTCCAAATATCTTCAAGCTCTAATATAGTTAGGGCTTACATTTGATTGAGGTACCACTAAATTCTGAAAAAACGGCTCCTATCTCATTTCCATGTACTTGTATTTTAGGTAGAAGCTAAACATTATCAATTGCTTCAATTTTTAAAATTATTATGGTATTCAAGATTTAATAAATTACCATCCTGGCATTTTTACTAAAAGAAACATTCTTTAAGAATAGTATTTATTTTATTGGTTTCTCTTTGTAGAGTTTTTTTCTACTAATTTTGAAATTCAGGCTTCCCTCACCTTCCCATTGCCCATGCAAAAGGAGCAATTCTGTTTAGTTTATTCTTATCAGCTATAAGGGACTGAACTTGTGTGATTTCCCAGCAGTACATATGTTTATTAACACATTCTGTTCAAACTTGGGAGCTAGAAAAAAAACACTTGTAGGAACTGCCATCCGCCAGCTTTATACAACAGTGTCATCACCATATATTAAAATAAATTTTTCTCATCAATAAGATTAATGTCTGGAGCTTCATGAGTACTGAGTGGCCAGCTCAGGGAATGAATAATTAGCTAAACTATGCCTTTTTATCTTCCTTTAGCCACTGGTTCTCTTAAAGTTTGCAGGAATTTAATGTTTAGGAACTTTACCATTAGGTAACATGGGCTGAAACTGGCCCCAGGATCTAGAAACTACTAAGGCTGGATGAAAGGGCACAAAGCTGTCAAATAGATGATATCAACTTCATAAACCTGATGTCTTTTGGAAACCAGCTACAACCTCTCTCCCTTGCTGTCAAAGTTAATAGACAGTAGCAGTCTAGAACAGTTTCTCCACTCTTTTCCTTGGACTCTGACTTCAGACTTCCATTCTCTGTTACCGGTAGAGTCTCTAATGGTTTCCTACTGGCCAAAATGCAGAACTGGGACATGCCTTGGGTTCTAAAGCTAGCATTCACTTCAAAAATTAAGCTGTGTTCTTTGTAAAAATTGCTGTTATTTAGCTCCCATGACTCATCCTTCTTCCTTTATATGATCTTCATTACTCTGTCTGTGGAGCTATAGGCTGCCATTCTTGATCCTCTTCTTCAGTGATAAAGTCACAGAATAATTTTATTTGTGGTATGACTTTAGCTACAATTACTATGCCAAATTGATAATCTGTCTTTCTGTTTCAAACTAAATCATCTTCTGTCCAAACTAAATCTGTTTGTCTAACCTACATATTCAGCTGCAAGCTTAACTAGCAAACAGATTTGTCTGCTAACTCCCCCCTCCCCCCTCCTTTTTTTTTTTTTTTTTTAATTTTCTTGGCTGTTGGAGACCTCAGGCTGACAAATACGAACATCCTCAGTTCAGAACATGAGTGAATCTGGCCATGTCTTCTTGCACAATAATTCTTTTGTTACTTTTCCTCTTCAGACACGCAGCATTAATCCAGACTTTGCCAAAATATTTTAGTTACTGAAATAATTCCCCTCTGTTTTGGGAAAGTGCAAGCTAGTCCCACTCATACCTTTCAAATACTTTCATAATTATGCCTGTTGCTTTCACTATGGCTATTTATTTACCTCTCACAGTTTAAGTTCCTCAAATGCTTCACATTCACAAACCCTTTTGTCTCCAAGTTTCAAAACAGTTTATGTTGTGGTCCTTCATTCACACCAAGGTGTCACTTCGTTCCTCTAGCTGGTTAATGGTGATAGATCTTGTTCCCCATTTAATAAATTTCAGAAGGACTGCTTGTTTGGAAGAACTTGTTTAATGCTCAGTTAGCATTTGGATACTCAGATCCCCAACATCATCTTTAGCTTTTTATGCTCTGTTTTGCCTGTGCTTATCCACTCTTCATTTAACATCTGTAACACCTCTTCCTTCAGTGCTGTATCATTCTGGGTCTTTCTCTTGGGTACTATCTCAAAACTGCCATGGTTCTGTAATTCTGTCTTGCCTAGGCAGTTCAGTTTGAAGTATGCACTGAGTTTTTCTAGACAAAACGTGTTCATCATTTCATAGTCTTTATTCCAAATATATTTTGAAAACTGGATTATCTAATGATTAATATTTCTACAAGAAGAAATGCTAATTGAGAAAGAATGTCATATCACAGGCTTTCTTGAGTACTAGATTTAATCATTTAACTAGAAACAGTAAGCATCATTCTCAAAGTATTTGAAAAAGTATTAATCTCCATGTCATACAAGTTGGCATGGCTACATGTCTGATTATTTTCTTTTTGCTGCAATTCCTGCTGAAGCAGAAATGAAAAGCTTGGACAAGAACAGGAAGAGGTGCATATCCACAATGGTGGATACTGTGTTCTCAAAAACGCTAAATACAGCAGATTTGCAGCTGTTGACAAGCAAGAAGCGTATTTTCAAAGTCAATAGCTGTCATTAGACATAGAGATAACATTAAAAGGTCAGGTAACTGTAATGAAAACATAAAGGTAATTGAGTGCAACTGTTCTTTGTTCCCCACACTGTCACAATCTCATTCCTGACTATGGCCCTTTGTAGACAGGTTCCACCCCTGAATTTTTATTTAATTGAAGTAACGTGAAACATAGCATTCTAGAAAAAACACTGAACTGCAGGGGAAACAAAAAGAAAGACAAGAAAGCTTATTTCTTGACAAGAAACTGAAGGGTTCTGTAAGCACTGCAGTTCTTAGTCCTCTTACTGACAGAGAAAAAGAGAACGGCTGTGTTTGTATTTAAAGCACAGTGCTACAGTACTGTAGCACAGAGTTCTGTCTTTTCATTAATCATATTTTTTTAAAAATCAGCAAGCAGAATATTGGCAAAACTTCACATCAAGATCTGGACTACAAAGTTCGTAAGGATGTTTGAACATCAGCTCAGTTAAGCCTAAAGCAATTGACTGGCTTACTGTCTCCTTTTCTTAGGAAGAAACTAGATGTGAACAGACAACTTTGCTGTGTTTATATAAACCCAGATTTTGTTCTTGTGCAATACTTTCATACTCTTGGTAGCATATAAACCTCCTGGAGTTCTAGTGTAGAAGTTTCTCCATAGATGGCATTGACTTTGCAGGGAACTTTTCTTGCGAATGACAATAAGTGATAGAAAATGATTGCTGGCACAAATGAAAACTTGGTGCAGAGATACAGAGGGTACAGTGCACAACTCCAGACTAAGAGCTTCTGATTTGTTGACAGAGTGTGTAGATTACACAGCAATACACAAATACTTTGCATGCATGTTGACAGACTGCAAGCATTGGAGTTTAAGTTTGCTGAAATGTGGTTCAAAGATCTGCATCATAGCAGTTACTAGTTACTGCTGGTTTTGCTTTTGGGATATATTCTGCAAATTTATATAAGCTCTATGTCTCATAGGAAGTGAAGTTTAAGGTCTTAAAATTTTTCTGAGGATATAACATCAGTGTGCTTTTCATAGTCAGTCAATGCTTTTTTTTCCTTAGGCTTCAAGGGATTGAAAAGAAAATTTGTGTCATCACCAAAGCAACAGTTGCAGAGTGTCAAATTGCAAGAAAGGAGACCAGGAGTCTTTATTAAATATTAAACAAGGAAAAAAAAGATAACTTAGAAGCACTTTGTATGCACTAATTTTTCTTAATCAACTGGATTTCTTTTATGTGAAGTATTTGCAGAACTGGGAGGTAAATGAATGAATGCATCTTTTTTTTTCTCCTCCCTGTACTTTCTTGAAGTAAATTCTAGCTTGCCTGCCTCAAGGATTACTTCCCAACTGACATTTTACAAACTTTCTACCTGATATTAATTTTACTCTAGTTAAGTTCCTGTGTCTTCAGGTGGAAGAGCAGCAAGATCAAGCTGCTTTTGAGTTGGCTAAAGATCTTCAACATCAGGGAAATAGCATTATAGAAAAATGTTAGTGGCATGATTTGCATTACCTTTACTATATACAACCAGTGCATTGGTTCTGAACAGGTTCTGAGCATTGGATGTAGACAGAAAAAAAAATAAATACCAGCTATGTCAACACTTAATATCATTTTGAAGTTTGAAGTGAGTTTGAAAAAAATTTCTTCTTTTTATGGTAAACTGCTGTGCAACAAGTGAAAAATATTTGTCTAAGTAGAAGTGTGGGTTTTTTTTTTTCAGAGCTCCAGCTCCCACAGGAATGAAACCCAAACTATCTTCTGTTCATTAACATCTGTTTAATGTTTTGTTGCTTATTATTCATCAGTAAACATACTTTTCACTCTACTGTGTATTTTTAGAATGTTTGCCATTGTTTAATTAGGTTTTTCTTTCATCAGTGAAAAAGGTAAGAACTTAAATAATGTGTTGCACTTATGCCATAGCACATATTTCTCCCTCTAAGTAATAGCAACTGTTATTTAAACTAAGCAAAACTATTTTCTGGTTATAAAATATCTTAGTTTTTCTACAAAAATGTAACAGTTTTAACTGTAAGTTCATGATGCTCCAGTAGATAATGCAAACACTTGCAGGAATAACATATGCATTTAGGCTATTCGTTTTAGACAACACCACAGAATTTGTATTGATACTGCTTGCAAGTGCCCTAAAATTGTTGAGTAGACCACTGATTTTGTGTCATCATACAAGCAAGCAACAATGAAGTGAGGGTATTTGAAGGATGCTCTAGAAATTTACTGGAAGTTACGTAGGAGTTGACATAGGAAAAATCTGTTTCCACACTTTGCATATCTCTTTGGAGGAGCAGGAAATGGGATTTGCAGTGCCTTAACACCAATAAGGTGTACCATCCCTGAAGTGAATTCTTAGACTGTTCCCTTTTTATTATTGAAATTATTATTAAAAAATGGGTTTCTGCCACTTTAAAAAATACCCCACCCAACCAACTGACAAAAAATGAAGTGGACATGAGCTGGATACTGAGCCACCTTTAAGTCAAAAGCTCTGTGACTGACGTGTTGCTACATTACAGGATCTGAGGTAATACAAGCTGGTTGCACAGATTTGCTTCTGTCTGCTAAAACAAAGTCCTGAAATGACAAAAAGTTCCATAAAATGGCAGATTTTGTTTTCCTGCCCTTAATATCATGCCTATGGCATATACCTCAGTAAGTGTAACAGCAGTAACATTGTTTTATTTGGGAACCTTCTTTCCATTAAGCCCAACCTTGTGTTTCATAGTCACCACACTGTATCTAACCTGATTCAGACTGACAACTCATGGAGCAGAAATCATACGTCTGAAAAGTGTTGCTTATGTAAGTAAAAATCTTACTAAAGTTAATAAGTGCTTTCTGTGAATTAGGTGCAGAGTATTACATTAATCACAGATCTTACTTAAGACTTTCTCTTTAAATTGGTAGTTTGCTTTACTACCTATAAGTTATTTCACAAAATTCTTGATTAATCAAAGGTCTTTGGGAAACTAGTATTATGCAAGTGTTGCAGGTTTTTAGAAATACTTTCTAGTGAAAGTTTAAAAATTAAAGAATGGCAGTCTTTGCAATTTAAAGTATATAGGAAAATCTTATGAATCTATATTTGGCAAGAAATAGCACATAGTTACTTTCTCCAAGGGAAGCAGAAAAAAGATATGTCTGGTGTCAAGAGGATGGACTGTAGTTGCCTGCTCCTATGTGATTAGAATATTGCGGATGAGTTTATTTAGAATATAATCTTTCACTTTCTTTGCTGATGTGTTAAATTTGTGCAGCACTTTGTTGTTTTGTGCATTTTTTTTTCTTTAAAAACCATCTAACTTCAGTCCTTAGAGTTACCCAGCATATGCTTTTGACCACAGTTAATTAACTAGTACTTTCAAAAGAGGAGTATATTGTATATTGCCTTTGCTTTTAAAACTGTTCATCTAACTGTAATTCCCGTTACTTATACTGTACTATAATTTCTCTTATCATGACCGAGGCTACTAGCATCTGAAAACTTCATTGCATTCTTTTGTGTTGTGACAAAAGGAAAAAAAAAAAAAGCCACAAGGAGTTGGTGAGGGAATAGTATTTCATTTCTTTGTAAATAAAATGATCAGATGCAATGAGAGATCTATGTAAGGGTTGGGTTGTTTGGTTTTTTTTCTGATTTAAACATACTGTTTTGTTTATGTTACTAACTGCTACTGAAGAAAAAAAAAGGCAGGTAATTCAGAGAATTTATTTTCAGGCCATTAAGATTTTCTTGCATTAGTATTTTTTAAGCCACCTCTCTCATGCCCACCCTGTCCTTTGTTGTTGCTTTTTCCTTCATTGCATTGTTGCCTCGAACAGCTCATAAGGCCAAAATGTAGCAGAGAGAACTTTTTAATGAGACTGAACGATGGATGTGTTACCTGAATCTTCTGTCATTTCTATCCTATTGTAATTATTTTTTTAATTTGCATCAGTTCCATTAGGAGACTGCAGCTGTTAAAATTCACGAGCCACTCGGTAATGTACAGCAAATTTATGAGGTGTTCTATGTTGCACATTTGAAACGCCTTTTTCAAGGTACCTTGTTCTTCGTTATCCTGTGCTATTTATTCTTATGCTTCATATCCCCTCTTAAGACATACCTGATACTTCTCCTGTTTCAAAATGTTCTTGAATGTAAAGTTTTCCTGGCTTATTTTCAAGTTTTTCATTTGTTTGTTTAATAGAGGGGAAGATTCTGCTGTGATCTTTATCTGGATATTGCTACGTAATCAGCCAGCTCCAGCTGCCTAGCTGCAATGTGCTACGTAGGGCAGGTGTTTGCAGCAAGCTTTGGCAATCCATTGTCTTCATCACATAAAGGTGATCTGCAAAGAGGAGTGTAGGGAACATGGCTTGTTTTTTATGAAGAAGAGCAAGAGCAGGTTCTGTCAGGTGTGTGTGGGGGGAAACAAAATGCTACTTCAATTATTGCAGTAGGGTGATAGTCCTGCAGTAAAAATGGTGAACTCTTATGTGTCCTTGAGAAAGGTGATAAACAGATTCATGAGGACAGTGATTAATGTGAGCTGGGTGAGTAGACCACCCTCTTAGAAGTACTGCTCTAGGCTACCTGCAGATTCATGTTGTTATCACTGTGTTGTTTATACTTATGGTACTGTTGTGGTATGTCAGCTTTCTGAAGAAAACTTTCCAGCAGAACTAGGGGACATGCACTTGGTTTTTATGCAGGGATTCCTCCTATTTGGAATGAGGAGCATGGGCAAAAATGTAACAAGGTGGTGGCACCTCTTGACCTCTGGTATTGACTACAGCTGCTTGTAGTGCTTTTGCTACTTGGCTAGCGGTGGTTATTCTTATTGCTCACAAGGAAGAGTATGATGAAAGAAATAGCTTGTGAACTTCTCTGTCAGTGGGCTGTGGAGTCAACAACAGCTTGGACTGCTCTGAGGCGGTGCTTTTGCAGTGCTTATCTCACCAAATCCTCTTCACATGGGAGTTGTTTTTCCTTAGTGGAACAGAGAATCTCGAGTCCCAAGCCTCTTTTTCTTCCTTCCAAAGCAGCCATACAATTTATCCCCAGTTTATATAGGAGATTAACTTAGATCCAAATGTCAATTCCTGTCTGCAACTCTCACTTTGTTGATAAGGGCTAATGATACATAATTTCATTAAAAGAGCCCCAAACCATAGTATGAGTCTCTGCCAAAGGGAAAGATATTGCACGAGAATGTAGGGGCCTCTTGTTTATATGTCACGAGCACATTTCTAAGCCTTGTTTATTCCTCTTGCATCATTCTTGTGTGTGAATAGAAGGAATCCATATTTCATTCTCCCTGGAGAAACAAAAGGGAGGGGAAAAGGAAAAGGTCAGCGGGAACAGAACTTATTTTCCTGGTAATGGTAAGTGAATAAAACATACTCAAATTATCTATGTTCTGATGATCTTAGTGAATTTTAAAATGCATTTTCATGTTTTTCAGTAACTCCAGAAGAATACTGTCTCAAAATATAAAACATTTTGTCCACTTACAACAGCTGCTTTTTTTAGCTATAAGCAGTTCTACATAATTATGTGAAGAAAGTTTCAGCCTTTGTATCCTGATTTCTTGATACCTGTGCACTAACAAAAATTATCATTTTGATAGGCAGAATGTATTAGCAGTTTGTTGTTTCATGCAGCACACCCTGTTGTGGTAGCTATCATGGATTTCAGCTAAAAAACAATACCCAAAATTCTGAATCAAACATGCTGATGTCTCAAAGTACAAATAGTAAGCTGCACATGTTTATATATGACATGCCATATCAAGCTAATTTCATTGTACTGTTTAAACATTACATTTGCATTACTACTATAGAATCACAGCAGTCTCCAAGCCTGACCTCACAAGTGTCTTAAAGGTTTTTGTGATGAAACAACTGTACCCCGTGAATGTCTTTGTATGACACTGAACTATAATACACTGTAATTACCCACTCTATACATGTTACAAGTTTTTATGGCTTTATAGCCCCATCAGACCATTTTGTATGTCAAAGGTAAGTCATTACATGTGCCATCATACTTTTATTGCTTTAGTACCAATTAATAAAACACTTAATTAGATAGGTCTCCAAGGAGTCCGCTTTATTTCTGTTTTTATGTTTAAAATGGCAGACAACTATCCTCAGTCTTTAATGAAGGCAGCACTCATTAGCACCTGCCTGTGCATCTCCCATGTCATACCATTTCCGCTTTGGCAAAAGCGTGCAGGTAAGTGTTAGCTTAATGCTTTGGATGCATTTCTAGCTGTGGCAGCCCAAGTTACCTGTTTCTCCACAGGCAGAATATCAAAAATCTCTTACACACAGAGCTCTTACCGTGTTTCTGTACTTTGAACAGATCTGCTTTAAGCAGGTCAGCTAGAAAGTTTCTTATTGCCTCCTCCCTTTCTGTGCAGTGGAGGAAGAGGGAGTTTGTCTTCTACTCCACCAATTCCACTCCCTAATCTGAAGTGACTGTTACACTAAATAATGATCGGTAGCCAGTGGAAGCTGGCAGTGTGGCTTTGCTGATGTCTGTAAGAGAGCAACCTTACTGACAGCAGTTGTTTGTTCGTTGATGATGGGAGATGCCAAATACATGCACAGTTTTGTGTAATTTTTGTTGAGCTTTCATTTGGGTTTTCTCTGAGGAAATGGCCACAAATAAAATTGTCTAGTAAATGACTGAGGGCTAGATAGCCTGATATGTGTGAGCACTTCAACTGAAATTGTAAAGGTAATGAAATCAAGCTGATTTTTTTCCCCCTAGTGCATCTTTTATTTCATAATACATAGTAGATATGAAAAAATAGGCTATTAGCTTCATATCCAAAAGCTTCAACAAACTTTTTGCAGGTGTTGGAACTTGCTAGATTTGTATACAAGATTGGATAATTTAATTACTTTTTCTGCAGCCCAGAATTTTGTCTTCTCTAGAACTCACAGAAGACTGTATAACCACATCTAAGGGTATCACAGATTTTGTTTAACAAGAACAGCAAAAAAAGAAGCAGCAGAAATGTATTCATACTTAGGTTTATGTATATGAACTATAATACGTAAAAGTAGAGCCGCACCATAGCTTTTCCCATCAAAAATCTATTTCATTCTAATAACACACTAATGTTATTTCATTTTGATTTATGAAATCTCTCCATTCATGATTGTGCTGTCCAAACTTCTGAAAAGTTGAAGATGCCTTTTGATTTAAAAGGCTATTTTGACACTGTTTTGAAAAGCTCTCTGAAATTCATCGTTGAAAAATGGTGTTTACACCAGACTCCTAAATGTCCAAAGAGTGTTGGACAAAAACAGTACTGCCAAAAGCAGGAGAGCAGTAGGCTGCAAAAAACCTATGGAGTTTTCAGCTGTGCCTCACTGTTTTCAGTTAGTCTTTCATCTTTTGAGGCAAGGCAAAAATAGTACAATGTCATGTTAGTATCTGAAAAGGAGAGCATGAAGGCATCTAGGCAGTGCTGTGCTGGCAACCCTAATTTTGGCTTTTGCTGTTTTTTTTAGTGATTGAATGACAATTCACATTATTATTGTTTACCAGTTTTTAATATATATGCATTTATAATATATACAACTGTATGATATAATAATAATCACAAGTAGATGAAAACCAAATAATAATAATAAATGACTTGTTTGTCAAAGAAATCATAGCCCTATTATAATTTTGCACTATTCAATTTATCCTTATACTTAGCATAGCCTAAGAGGTCTTTAGATGTTCATCATTTGTACTGTAGATGTTCTTTCATCTTTTTGAGGTGAACATAGTGTTTCTGAATCCTCAAACTGACATTAGAATTCTTCCAAAGTAATTAAAAAACAAATTGGAAAATTTTAATCTTATATGTAAATATCGGTGTCTTTTGAATGGCAATATAATGTGGAAGAAATTAGATGTCATTTATTTGTTTGAAATGTGGTTTGGTAAGTGACATTTAATAGTTAATAATTAATTCACAAAGAGAATTTTTGTTGAAGAAGGATTTTTTTTGCATAATAGGGATGAATATTGGAATATTGAGATCCAAAAATCAAGTTCTCAGTAGAATTTAAAAAGGAACTTCCAACATGGCCCTTTCAGTTTCTATCACTTCTGTATCTTAAAATAAAGTCTGCAGTGTTTCATGCATAGTTTCTTATTCATGGGCCGTGTATAGAGTACATGTGTTAAGCTTAAGGTATACCTATGCATGAGATAATAAAAAAAACACAGTATCTGCTACTCTGTAGTGCTGAAAACCAGTAACATAACTATGGCAGGAAAGCATTGCTTATTGCTGGTGTTATCAGTCATGCATTCTGAGATTTTTAAAAGGAGTATCTGTGCTTATTTTGGGTGACAAGCATAAACTATTTACAGGTTTAACTTTTTTTATGATACCACCACCATTCCAAACTTTGGCAGAACACCCTGCTTAAGAACTGCGTCATGTGCTTGCACAGTTGTGGTTTAACCCCAGCCAGCAATTAAGCACCGTGCAGCTGCTCGCTCACTCCCTGTGCTCCCCCCTACCCCCCTGCAGTGGGATGGGGAATCAGGAAAAATAAGTAAAACTTGTGGGTCGAGATAAAGACAGTTTAATAGGACAGAAAAGGAAGGGAAAAGAATAAGAATATACAAAACAAGCGATGGACAATACAATTGCTCACCACCTGCTGACTGATGCCCAGCCAATTCCCAAGCCGTGGTGCCCCTGGCCAGCTCCCCCCAGTTTATAGATTGGGCATGACATAATATGATATGGAATACCCCTTTGGCCAGTTTGGGTCAGCTGTCCTGGCTGTGTCCCCTCCCAGT
>JANZLQ010000052.1:6613977-6682765 GCA_026212715.1 Elanus axillaris
TCTCATTACCCTACTCCATTTTGATTTGTAATAAATTGAGTTAATTTTCCCCAAGCTGAGTCTGTTTTGCCCATGACGGTGATTGGTGAATGATATCTCCTGTCCTTAAATCAACCCACAAACCCTTTGTAATATTTTTCTCTCCCCTCCCCAGCTGAGGAGGGGGGATGATAGAATGGCTTTGGCCGGCACTTGGCATCCAGCCAGGGTCAACCCACCAGAGTTCATCCTCATGTTTTTCTTGAGACACTATGTAGTGCAACAAGATGTGATAAGGATGGAAAAAAGAGGCATACAGCAAACAAGTATGTCTCTAAATATGGTCCTTCAGAATAATGAACTTCTTGGTCACATTTAATATATTAAATGCATTCAAGACATTTAAAATCGAAGATGTTAAGTTAGTTGTCAGGTAGGACCATACAAAAGTGATTCAATGTTGTGGATTTGTAGATGGCATGCAACCTTTTAAATTTAATTTCTGGCACTTTATAAATAGTTCAGCTTTTGATAGGAAAAGAGAAGATATGCTGTACCAGTCATGAATTGGTTAATATTTAGAAGCCCAGTGCCTAGAGATACTAGGATTTATTCCAAAAATATAAAAGGAAATGCCTTCATGGACTACAGTAGGCTCTGATACATGCCTCTGAGAAGAGATAAGATGGAAGAAAAAGTCATGACTGCAGCTTTCTGGATCTGAAAGGAACTCCAGTCTGTTGAAAATCTGATTGCTTAAATTTTATCCAGAGTTACAGTGCTTCAACACATGAAAAGTATTTAGAATATCATTTAGTTAATGGTGGCTTCCTTAACTGTGTCTTGGATTTCTCAGCCACAGGAGGTTACAGTGACTTGCCAAAGATCACTTGGTGGCAAAATGGAGAAGAAAACTAAGGATTCCCAAGTCTTAGTTAAGTCATTCATCTGCTAAATGCAACTTGCTCTGTTTTTTTCCAAATGTCTGAGGAAACTTATCCCTGTTCATATGCTTAGGTATTTTATGTTTCTCCCACCTTGTTTAAAACAATTAATCAGAATTATGGTTTACTGTATTTGTACATGTCATTGGCAGCCCCTTAATTTTGCCTGGGTAAAGACTAGTTGTGTAATGTATTTACTCTTTTCAGCCAAAAGTGGGATTTTGTGTTTTTTGCTTGGAAGGAGTAGGTGCTTGCAGACTATGTCTATTGATCATATTTTAGTTTATTAGTGTACATATCTGTTGCAGGGTAATCCCTCTGTATAGGACATATGGGTTTTTTTTCCAGTAAGTATCCCATTTTTTCTAGCAATTATTAATTCTAACATATTTAGAGTGTGAAATGAGTACTTCTAAATGCTCTGTAGCACAGATACAGGACCATCTGAAGTAGTGCTTTGGTTGTTAAATCCTGTCACTTTCCATCCTTTAAACTGGTAAAACAGATAAACTGGTGATGGAAAAAAAGCTCTTCAAAAAGGGTTGGGGTTCTTCAAGTGAGAAATGCCTTTATTACAACCAAGCTTCTCTGTTCTGAGAGTAACTTTCTATGAAACTTGTGATCCAAGGTTTCCAAGACCAACATTCAAGCTACCAGTTAGATACAGCTGGATCTAGTACAGAGATTTTGACTCCTCCAACTCTTCAAAATAATCAAGTACACATCAGCTGACTGACTTGAGATTTGAGATTGAGTTGAGATGTCTTGTCCAACCCTATGGCTGATAGAAAGGTTTGTATGGCATACAGACTTCCATTGTGCATTCTGTCATAAATTCTGCTCACCAGAACTAATACCTAGAATGAGTCTGTCCGACTGGCAAAATAAAATTTGGCTGAAAAATACCATTTCTCACTTAAGTTTTTCAGGCAGTGTTTTGCCTAATTTTTTTCCAGATTAAAAAATTATTGCACAAATGAATTGGTGGGCTTTAATGGATTTTTTTTTTTTAAATTTTTAATTCACTCAAATTGATTTTCAGTTTTTGGTTCTAAATTACAGTGTTTGATTTTAATATTATTCTCATCTCATTGTATACATATAATAGTATGTGACTACTGAAACTGGTTTATAACAAAAGAGCATCTCCTTCCCTAATTGTCTATCAGATAGACTAAACAAATGGTTTTATAGCCATTGCTCAGTTTTCAGTGCTCACATATTTCAAATCTGTTAATGACTACTGCTCTACTTTCTTTGGTGGCACAAACATGATTTGACAATAAAGACACAGAATATTTCTAATCAAAAGGAATATGACTGCAAAGGAAAATAAAATGTAGATACAGTAAATGTCAAACTATGACTAACTTGGACAAGTACAGAACATTCAGACCTGATTTGCTTTGAAGAGTCTAAATCATCAGAATTCAAAAGCTAGTGTTTTGAAGGCAAAATAGCCTTTTTAAAATGAAATTACTTTCTTTATCCCCAAGGAAATTAAAGTATAGTTGGATTTTCTGTAAAAATATAACATGACTTCATAAGAAAAATTCATGTTTTTAAAAACAGAGAAAAATTATATAAGACAGAGCAAGATAGTCAGTTTTTAATTTCCTTAATTCCTTTGGAACAAGTGCGGTGGAGTGCTAGAGTTGATGTAATTGTTACATACAACTGAAAGGAAGTCTCACAAAATGTGTTCTACTTTTGCTAATTATACTGCAACCAGCCAAAATATAAACTAGGAAATGTCACATTGGAATGGGCTCCTATTTCACAAAGCACTGGACTGTACACACTCTTCACTGCATCACTGTCTTTTGATATGTCAGTCCACTGGTTTTTAATGTGAGTCAGGTATTTAGTTACTTTCATTTTCTTAGAAAATTTCAAGCTTGAAGTTTACTAACTGTTTAAGTACTTTGATGAATAAGGCTTTATTGACATTGCTCCTGTACCAACACATCAACAGAAGATCCTTGTGAAAATACAGCAATGTAAGCGGGAGTGAGGAAAAACTAGGTCTTTTTACAATAGATGGAGGAGGGCAGGGCTTCCGGCAATCAGGTAACTTTAATTTTAAGAGATGAAGCCAAGAAGTGGGTCTGTGTGTGTGTATAAGGTGACTACATATGATGGAATTAGATGCTCTAACGGAGTTTGACAGACTGGTGCTACTGCATTTTATCAGAGATTCCTTTTAAGAAAGCTCCTGTGGAAGCCTGCTTTGGTAAAAGAGTACGGGTAACTTAGCTTTCATTTTTAAACAAGGAACTTTCATTTCTGTTTTGCCTATTAATTGTGTAGAATCGAAAACCCTTATCAAAATTCTGACTAACTTCTTCCAAATAACTGCTAAAGGAAACAATGGGCTACATTCTGTTAATGAAGTTACTTTTGCTATGGTTTTAGTAATTTTTAGGAGAATGCCAGGATTTTGTGAATACCATAAAAACATTTACTCTGTCTTAGGAAAATAGGATTTTAAATTCGTCTTAGAATCAGGCTGATATAGCTAGAATCCTATACTGGAATAATCCTAGAAATGTTGAGAAATTATAAATCAAATGGTGGCAATTTTGACATTCTTTGGAAGATACCTTTCATTGTTTACATTTCTCTTTTATTTAATTATACTCTTCAGTAAGAGATGACAGAAATACGTTTTTTTAAAGTGAAGACATTTGTTTGACCTGTAATATTTGTTTTCATAATTTTATTTCATGGCAAATACTCACTTTTCAGGGTTTTTTTTCCCCATTTAAATTAAATGACATCTCAAAACTGTAAAACCCATAGCAAAAAAAAAAGAGCTTTTACTTTCCACATAGGTTCCTCCCATTGTTTTTGAAAAAATGCATGTAGAACTTCTTTTTTATTACTCCTTGCTGAATAAGAACACCTATGACCTGTTTTTCTTAAATTTTGTCATATTCTGATGAGACTTTTGACTAATTTACACAGTTAATGAGAGATGAAAAAATGTCGCTTGACCTGGAGAAATACCTGATTCTGTCACTGAAGGGCAGGCTAATATTTGTATGCTTTGCTTGTCTTACATAAACCTACAGTTTGTACTACAATTCCCAAATTGCTACTGCAAGAGCTATATTAGGTAGGTTTCCTTTTTAGCATGAAAAATACTAGTGTGTGTGTGTAGTGTCCTCAAAGGTAGTAAAAAGATGAACGGGCCTGGAACTTCTACTGGCTCAAAGGAGATGGTGATAAGATTTTTAATGAGGAGAAAGCGTACTGGTGTTAATGAAATGCCGGTAGCTAAATTTTTATGGAATATGGTTTAAATGCTCTGTTTCATTCATTTCAGTACTCTTCTTGGGGTTTTTTTTTGCATATAGAATGTATGATGATTGTATTTTCTGTAGGGTTTATCCATTCTTTTTCTGTGTTGTTCACTTGGTGGATCAGTACTTCAGTAATTCGTCTTCCTTTCTTTTACATTGTTCTTAAAGTGAAAATGGGGAATTAAGACAAGCTTTAAGAACCAACACAGCCAGAATATCCATGGATGCCTAGTTTCTGTCTATACAGATTAGGTAAAATAAAATATTTGTTTTCAAATAAGTTGTGTAACAGAGGGTGAACAGACTACTGTGAAACCAATCCATCTGTCATGTAATGTTACATTACCGTATTACATCAGTAGCTCATTTTTTTAAAATGCCAAATATAATTGATACTGAAAGCTTACCATACTGTAATACGATTAAGAACAACTTTTTCACAAGAGCATAATTTAAAAGTTACTGGTAAAAATCTGTTTTGATGGTAGCAGTTTTATTTAATGGAGTTTAATGCCTCAGAGCAACTTAAAGGACTAAGAGAACTAGAAATTTCAGTTTTATGCAGTATCTCAGTTCTCTAGATGCTGAAATATTAGCAGAAGACCAGCTTGCCTCCTTCAGTCTTCCCCTGCCACAGGGCAGAAAGCAATGCAGGAATCGGCAAACTACTTAGGCTTTATATTCTCCATATATTGGTGAAACGCTGGCACAGGTTGCCCAGAGAGGTGGTAGATGCCCCATCCCTGGAAACATTCAAGGTCAGGTTGGACAGGGCTCTGAGCAACCTGATCTACTTGAAGATGTCCCTGTTCATTGCAGGGGGGTTGGACTAGATGACCTTTCGAGGTCCCTTACAACACAAACCGTTCTATGATTCTATGATAAATTATTCTTCCTTGCAGTTTCATTGTGAATGGAGAAGCAATCCTGTGCTTTAATCAGCTTCCTTATCAGCTATTGTCCAGAGCAGGTTAGAGAACGTCAAAATATATGCAGGCTCGTTTTCTAAATTCGTATTCCATTTTTATATCATTGTTTACCCTGAAAAGTTATTTCTGTCAATGTAATTTTAAACATTGCTTGTAATTATTTCTCCCCTCTTCAGCAGTTGAAAGATAATGATACTGCATTTTTTTTAAAAGGTCTCCTCTTTGCTCAGCAAGAGCTGCTTCTAAAATGATCTCCTGCTCTGATGTGGCTTTGTAATGTTTGGGATCATCTGACAAGTGAGGAAAAGAGATTCCAACCAGACAAACTTAGATTTAATACCATTAGTAACAGATGATGTAAGAAAGCTGTACCAATTTAGAAAACACCTGGTTTTGTGGAGTTCAGAATTAAATGATATATTTTGTAGTAAATATAAGTATTCTCCCGAGTAATGTCACTTTTTTTAGGTAGATGAAGATATCGTGACTTTGCTGTATCCTGTAGCTAATATTTTCATGAGTATTTTTTTGTGAAGGCAAAATGTGCCATTAGCTACCTTTCACTTTTGTATCTGAGTTAGCTATGTATAAGCTAACGTAGTCTTTGTTTTACATCTCCTACAAAAATGTATGCTGGTGTTTTCTTCTTTAAAATCTTAGCCTGTATACTGACAAGGGTATGAGAATCTGTTCTAGTTTTTTCTGTTGAATTTTGACATTGTGCTTTTGTTCCTCCTTGGAAAAAAACTCCAAAACTTTGGAAAATTTTTGTAATATTATTTTGAAAATTCATTTGGAATCTGAGAGGTCAGGTTTCCCATTCAGCTTGTCTGTATCTGAAATATACAGAAGACCCCATCTTTAATGTCAGGACCATCATATCACAAACAATCTGTACAACTCGGGAAACATCTTGGCTTTGAAAGACCATATTTTAAAAATATGTATTTTGCCGAGGAAACATTATTTATATCTCTGGTAGCTCAGTTCAGAAGCTCAAGCCATGGCCTGACAAATTAATATTGTTTATTGGTTTAGCCTCTTTAAAAAATTTATATTTTATTCTGAATGAAGTATTCTTACAGAAATCCCTCCATTAATATAAATACTCTTTCACCATGACCTCCTGCATCAAGCTATGTTTCCTTCTCAATTACCCATAGTGATGCTTCCTTTTCCTCTGTCATTCTAACCAATGTTTCACACCTGTGAGGGAAATAATGATTTTACTGAAAGCAGAGATACAGTTTCCAAAATTATCATTGACTTCAGTGGTTTTGAAATTTCACCATCTGGGTGTGTTTTTTAACTCCATTGGATAAGCTTTCACTGGTTTGGTTGTGCAACACTAGCATTCAGTGTTTGAGAAAGTCATATTTCTAATTAATTCTAATTAATAATTTCTAAGTTCCAGGAAAAACAGATGAGTAAACTGAAATGCTTTTCTTTATCTGTCTAGAATTTAAATATGAAAACCATTCATTTAAAATGGTAACTTTTGCATAATTGCATAGATTTTTATATTTTCCATGTCTGATTGTGACATTTCCTAAATATAGAAAATGCTTCTTGGCTTGGAAAGGCCAGAGTAAAAATAAATTCTGAAGTTTTAATAGTATGAAACAATTTTAAAGAATATTTTAATTATTTTTCAAGTGGTTAATTTGAAAAATACAGCCATTGTCCTTACTTAATAAGTTTTTTTGTTGTTTGAAATTGCATTTTCATGAAGGCCAGGGAGCGGGAATGGCCACCTACCCAATTTTTCACATAGTTAGCATAGCATTTTCTATAACGTTTTCTTGATTCCAAAGCTGAATATATTCCCCCAAAGTTATATGGTTTTACTGTAATACCAGCTGAGTAGCTTTTAGAAACTATTTCAGTCTGCTGTTCACTGTCCAGCCACATAGCATTAATATACTTGCAATGAACTGGATATATGTCCTATACAATTAGATGTAGAACTCTTAGATGAGACAAAAATTAATCTAATTGAAAAAAATGGAAGTAATAGCCCATGATGTGTATGGGTTTGTTGACGTAGTTCTGACATGCTGAATTCTTAAAAAAATATACTCCCAGAGGAAAACTTGCATTATTTTTGTGAATTAGAAAAAAGAAGCATTTTTTTTGGTGAAATGTAGTATTAATTAAATGTTTTTAGTTCAACTTATGCAAAAAAGGCACAGTAAGAAATAAATTGGGTGAAACCATAAAGTGGTGGTGGAAATGGAAGGTTACTGGGAGATCTCCAGTTTATGCAGTGTATGAGGCAGAGAAAAAAGTCATAGTGTGTGACATGTTGGTGCATCAAACCACTAGCTCAGCATTAGCAGTCCCTAGGAGAAAAAAGAATGGCTTATTGGCTTAAATCACTATCTACAGAATGCACTATATGGTGTCTTCAAGATTTTCCATTCAATACTGTACAGGTTTATGTGGTGGGGATTAACCTTTAGCCATTCTTTATCTAGGGATCACTGATAGCTGTAGCTTCCAAACAGGCCACATGATTACAGGTTAATCATAGGAGTTCAATTTATGGTTTTAAGTTATCCTTCTTCCAAAAAGTATTAAAAAGAGATCAATAACATTCTGTTTCAGCAGACCGGTGATTTTAATTTTTTTCAGCTTTTTTTTAATTGTGAAGCTGTATTTCTTCCTCAGATACTCTCTCTTCCAAATAAAAAGTTGTAAGGTAACTTTGTAGAAAATTCTTTGCTATGCAGTAGTTATCAATATTTGAGCTGCCAATAACTTAACTGATTTTGCGTATTCTATGTGATTCCAGTAAACTTTACATGAAGATTGTGCTTTTTTCGCTTTGAGAGAACATATCTAAGAAGGGATTTATTTTCATCAACTTTATAATTAGATAATTCAGCACTATTGGAACGTGGATACTGCTTTTTTTATAGTAGCCTAGCTGTGTCTCTGTAAGTGCAGGTTCATTCATTGTCCCTAGGACTCCACTTCTCTGCCTCTGATATCCAGAATTTGGTATAACTGGTCAAAATGGTCAAGGCATAGGAATGAAAAGCAAAAGAACTACTTGTATGATTTGTAATAAACTACAAGCACTTTTAAAATGAAATGCTGGTTTTCTTGCTTAAGCATTTTAGGTGCATAAGTAAGACAAGAGCATGCTTAAAATTATCATTCCAAAAGCGCAGTTATAAATCAGCAAAGTGTGCAGAGTCTATTGTATTGATGCAAGTTCAGTTGTGAACATACAGTGTTGATGGCAGGGACAAGCCCAGTGGGACTGTTCATCTAATTAGGAAAAACTCAGGTCTCAAAAATAATGGTACAGAACTGGCATGGATTTTCAAATTAATTAAAATTAACCTAAATTATTTTTAGCAAATGACAAAAGCTTGCCCTGCACTCATTTAACATAAACACAAGCAGCTAGTCTATTGTGTTGATTTGTCATTTGATTTTGTGGCGTCAAATAATTACTTCAGCAAAGAGAAAAGGATGAGACCAGTCATTCTCGTATTCTTTTCATTGAGTAAGTTATTCTCTAATTTAATGTTCATCAGAGAGTACTTGGGGAATTTCCCTGTATTGGTAGAGCAAAGAAGCAATATTGCTGACTTAGAGGAACTCCTGACTGCTTTTTTTCCGCAAGCTCAGATAGTTCTTGCCTGACTGTCATTAACAGTTTGGTTAATCTTGCATGTTTTAAGCCATGTTTCAGCATTGTACTTTAATCAGAAATCTCAATGTACTTTTCTGGATTTGTGAATGTTTTAAACTTTGGTTTCATCCCAAGTAGGAATGAAGAGTTGAAATAATGCAATACCGCATTAGATGGAAAATGCTAAAATCTTTGATAGAGAGATGTCAAACCATCTCATTTCTACACACTCAATTTAGAAAAAAAGTTGTCAGCACTCCTGACCTGAGATGATTTGCTTTGGTTTGGTGAGCAACACTGAAATATTTTATCTGGCAATCAGTTTGCCTGTATCTGTGCTTGTCAGTGCAGCCTCCCGGGACTTGTAGTGCCTGTAGTTTGTGCTCTTTTCTTCTCTGTGATGCAGCTTGACTAGCTGAGCAAAGCCCCCTGGTTCATGGAGTTGGGCAGCTCTCAGGTGGCACTGTGATGATTCAATTAAAGAAGGATATTGCAGTTATTGTTGGCATATGTAGTCCAGGCAAAAGAGCAGCTCACATGGGAAGACAGAGAGTCTGAGGCTCCTAAAGTGCAGGTCTGGTGGGGAAGTTTAGCCATTCATGTAAATATACAGACTTTTTGCCTCAGTGAACCACAGCAAAATAATTTCTTACAAATTTTCTGCATCCTGCAATTGCAGGCTTTTTAGCTGATGGAGGTCTCAACAGAAAATTTATAGTATAATTGGCAGTGTGTGAGACAGAGCACATGTAGTACAATGGAGTTTCAAGAGAGGAGCACTGTTGAAAGCAAAAGCAGTTACAGGTAATTCATTATCAGTATAATACTAACAAGAGGAGAATATATCTATCTATTCTGCATAGTTAGCACGTGTTGGAAAACAAATAAAATGGCCATTACCACGTAAGGAACCTTGCAGCTTTCTCCTACCCTGCTGGTTTTGTTCAGCCCATGTTGCTTCATGGACATCTCTGCGGGGGGGACTGGCTAAGGAAAGCCTCCCGCAACCTGCAGGCCAGCTGCACTAATAACCTCAGACTTGAACGCGTTTAAGTAGGGAGGGGAAAAATGTCTAGGGAAGCTTGTTGAGTAGTATAAGAAATTACTACGTATTGTAACTTGTACTTTGTTAACAAGTTTGGATGAGGTTTGTAGTTAGTTCTACTGGGTTATTCCACCCCTGCATTTGGGTAAAATGACGAAGAAAGATCTTAGCAAAATTAACAAAGCTGCAGTGTGAGTGGACCCCAGGACACTCAACATAAGAGGAATCCCCTGTTCTGAAGTACGGTGACTGAGTACAAAATTATGCTTAGTTTCATTCTAGTATTCCTGGGTATACTTTTAATTCCCTGGCACTGAAATTTGTTTTAGTAACAGAAATCTGTAAATGTTTAAGTAGGTCAAGGCTTCAAGCTTTTACCATGTGTCTCTTGAACTTTAGTTAGTTCCAGACCATTGCTTTCTTTCTCTAATCTTGGAATCCTTCTATCTAGTGACCATCTTTATGTGGAGTGGATTTAGTCTTGCTTTTAAGGGAAAAAAAGGCTCTTCTGCATTGACAGACTTCTTGAGCTTTTGACTTTTGTTGTCTTTGAATTAATTAAAAAAACCCACTTGAGAAGCAGGGTTGCTGAATTATGGTGCAAGGGCATAATTTTTGCAAGATGTGTGCATAATTAGCAATGAAATTCCTATTTAGATTTAGAAATTTAAAGATGAGGGTCTTCCCAAACCACATGGCACTGAAATCTAGTGAACCATAAAAATTCTGGTCCTAGGAGTTTTATTAATTTCATCTAGCTGTAAATAGCTAAAGCATACTAGTCTTAGTTTGTTCTCAAGACATCCACTGTCAATAATGGAGGAAGACAGATACCTTTGGGTAATGACTGATGATTAAAGATAGAAGAGTTGAATCCTACCCCATATGGTAGAAACCTCTTATGATCTTATCAAAGGAAGGAAACTTAGTAAGTATAGACCTTCAGTGGACTTTCAGCAATATACACGACTGAGAACCATCACCTTCACTTCCCATTTGATAACTTTTGCTCTCTCTTCCCTGTGGCCAGACACTACTGACCCTGTGGGCTTATTAGTTCTGTATGGGTTCTGCCCCTGAGGTAAGTCATGCATATCTCCATGCCTAGCTCCCAGTGTGTTTGGAGCCGAATCAGTGCTTGTTATTAGGCAATGGCTCCTGTGTCCTGTAGCCTTTCTGTTGCAGGATATCGCTATCTTCTTTCTTTTTGGTTCATATAAGATGCACTGTCACTGTTGTCATAGATTTACCCTTTGAAATAGATTTCGCAGAGTCCTTACATGTCAAGATGAAGATTGCAAATTATCTCCATAAGGGCATGAGTGAAGTTTTAAATATTAATGTTGTAAGTTTGGTCTGCGTTGCCTGTGCATCTGAATGTTAGTGGGTTTTTGTCAGGGTCAGAATTGCCTCACTGGTAAACAAATGGAAGAGTTTTTTAAGTACTCATTCATTTAGAAATGCTCCTGTAGAATCCTTGCTGCACTGTGAACTTCATTCTAGCTACACTTTCCCTGTTAATTGTGTATAATGATGACTGAAAACCTAAAAGATATGCTTATACAACTTCCTTTTCTCAAGCACACTGAGCTTCATTTGCAGAGTGATCAGGAGGCAGCTGTTGTTTGTGGATTTGTTTTCTCTGAGTTTTGAAAAAGATCCCGTTGCATGATCAAGGCCAGTCAGGTTTAACCAGATAAGCACATAAGAAAAGAACTGATAAAGCTTAATTCTGAGGTGAAGTGAAAGAGCTTATATTTCACATTTGAGCATTGGGTCACATGACTCAGAAGCGAAAAATGATACATCAGGAAGGAAATTTATTATATCAGGCAGCAGTTTGTGTTTCCCAGATTAGACTTCTTGAGAAAAATTAGATGAAATATTCTTTCATCATTCTAATTAAACTATTCTGCCCTTTTCATTGTCTTAGGTCATTGTTGATGAATGACAGAGAAGTGCCTTGAGTGCTGCTTCCCAAATATAATTAAATTAGGTGTTTTTCAGTGGAAGACATTATACATTTCCTGAATTTAAAGCAGCTAAAACAGAAATAGGGAGTACATATATTGAAAGTCAAACTGTGCACCTGCATATGTTGGACAACATGGTTTTGAATCTTACACTGAAGCTTTTTTAAAAAAAAATTGCCCTTCGTTTTCTTGACTTCTCATGTCATGTGATTTAAGATCACCACAAAACACATGTCCTTTTTAGATTTCTGCACAAAAAGGGACAAGGCAAATAAGAATTTTGTAGTCTAACAGATAATGTACAGAATCCCAGGTCAACTGTAACTAATTAGGAGTCTGCTGTTGTGTTGTATCTTGGTTTAGAACATTCCCACTCACTTTTGCAGTAATCTTTGTTTGCTGAATTAACCAGGCAGCTCACAATGATGCTGTCTGGAATATGAGCTGCCTTTTGCACAAAGGTTGTTGACTCCTGACACAGAGCAATAATCTGAGCTAGATGTGCAGGGGAAGGTGTAATTTTGCACTGCAGCCATCCTAGAGCTCACTTTGCTAATCAAAACCAAAGAATTCCCCCAGAGCTACAGTCCCTATCAGAGTTGGGTTTTATACAGTTTAGATTAAATCTTGTCCATGAAGCAAGTTTAGGAAATCATAGACTGATTACTGACAGCAGTAGGAATGCTAGGCATTAAAAGTTTGCACTCTTGTGTGTTCCTGAGAAAGAGGTAACTGCTTATCACTCCCTGTAATATTATGTTCCAGGATTGTGTCCTACATTTGTAGTAATCCTTATTATAATGGAAATATACCTTTATCATGTTGTCTTATGTGTGAATTTTCTTCTAATCTTTGTGCCAGTATAACATACATTATTATTCACTCTGCAGTTCTAGCAATATTCTTATAAGTTTAGGCTGCATGTATGGAATTTATCATCAAATTCACTTCTGTTCCTTTCCATAGAAGACCATGCACCTATGGTTATAACTTACTTTATTGTTTAAAGCAAAGATATTCACTTGAATTTGAGCAACTTCTTATTCATTTAAGGGCTCAGTAAGACAGTTTACCAATTGAATTTAGAAGGGGTTGAAACAAGCCTTCACTTACTATATGGATAATAAATGTAGGGACAGATTCCATTTCATAGACAACAGTTTGCCTGCTTGACAATTTCTTCAGAATATTATTAATGGCTTTTTCTAGTTAAATAATTAAATTCCACATCAGATGAAAGTCATTACAGTGAACATTGGTTCTTTTCTTCTGTTACATTTGTACATTCTTTAATTCTGAACAATAGACTCGGTCTTCTACATCTTACTAGTAATATCTACTTCTGTGTACTTTCTGGTTTGGACTATGCCACTGGATTTGTGTTCCTTGTGTTGTTAATGTATGATCCATAAGTACATGGAGCATGTGAACCTCCAGACACCCTCTGCATAAACAGGTTTTTCATGAGCAGTTGAACTAATTTACTTTGCTTTCATTTTTTGGTATGGATTTTTGTTCTTTTTCCCTATGTATACCACTGGTGACCCCAGCTCTATACAGCTCCCCCATTCGGCCAATTAATGCACAGCTGCAACTAATGCTGATTTGCTGTTTGCTGATTTGGGTCATCTTGACTTCTGTGGAAAAAAAGTGTAGAGCAGAATTTTGTCAGTTAGTCTCTTTTCTCAACACAGCCCAGCCACAAACATTTAATGAATTCTTTGGGAACCTGTTGGGGGGAAAGAAGTAAGATAGTTTTTTTCTTTAAGATTTGACTAATAAAATAATATAAAATTTTTTGTCTCATGGAGTTTTTCATATAGAGTATGTTGGTGATTTAAGGAAAAAGGAAGCATAGTTGTAATTCATTTTATCACAATATCATTGCATATTTTGAAAAGTTAGATATTCAAAGAAAGTAAAATGGAAGTTATCTAATGTGTAAACTTCAATTAGGAAATCTGCAAGAATAAAACCTGGCATTGTCAGCCAATGACTCTAAACATTCTTTGTGTTTTCCAGTAAAAGGGCTTGCTGTTCATAGTTCACATGAAAGTGAACCTTCAGGTTGAGCATAATTTATAAAATGTACAGGCCAAATTAGCCTAAAAAAAATGAGTTGGAAAAAATAAGCTCATGGAAAAATATTTAAAAAAAAAGTGCACCAAAGTGATTTTAAACATTTTTATACCCACTCCATTACTTACAAATAATCTTATTTTTCTGGCTCTGCTCTCTCCAGGTATGCAAAATTGCATCATGTATTTTTTTTCCTCTTCTCAAAAGAAAGGGAGGAATTTTTGCTTTGAACGTAAAAGGTCTATTTTTGTTTTGAATACCCTTTTAGAGAACTGTATCAGTCCCCTAGAAGGCTGTATGAGTCTATTTTGCTTTTATGTGGTACAATACCAGTAATACAATCAAAACTTGAAGTTCTATATCCAGCAGTGGTTTTTAACTACTTCTTTTAACTACTTTTAACAACTTTAACTAAATCTCTTTGTTCTGTGTTGGTATTTCTTTCTCAAGAGATTTTCAGCACATACATTTTTTTACTGTTGTCCATGAATAAATTACTTGCAGGTTTTTTTAGCCTTTTCAATAAAAACATAGAATATAAATTATAAGTTAAAAAAGAAATAGCAGTAGTGGACCTGTCATTCTGAGAGATTGATCTAGGACTTCTTGGACAATTTATGTTAGGAAATAATTCTGGATTTCTTTATTCTTTCTTTTTTTTTTCTTTTTTCTCTGTGTTCAGATGGAAGACGTCATAGCCCGCATGCAAGATGAGAAAAATGGGATTCCTATTCGTACAGTCAAAAGTTTTCTTTCCAAGATCCCCAGTGTCTTTTCTGGTAAGAGTCAAAGTGAATTTCATACTATTTAAAGTTTCCACTCTAGCTTAGATAAGGGGATGCTCAAATGGAAAACACTTTTAACTAGTGCTATGGGGATTTCACAATCATCTGGCCTGGAGGAGACATTGACTATCCTTTGAATACTTTAATTACAGAAATTTTCGATGTTTCTCTCACATTCGAGTGGGCTTACACAGAGATGTTCTTGTCCTGTAAATTAAGTGAAGGGAATATGTAATTTACTACAAAAAGTCAGTTACCTGAGGATGGCAATGTTTTTATTGCAGAGCTTCTACATTTCAGATCTGGTTTTTATCCTGTTTTCATGGCAAGTTTGAGTTTCGTGTACAGGCCAGTACATGAAGATAAGAACTGCCATAGCAGCAGCACGAAAGGAAAATCATCACTGCACTCTGCAACTGATACTGAATTGTGGCTGTAGACATTTGTTACAATGTTTATCATCTGCTTTTGTAGCTGGCTGCCGATGCCCAAGAAGCTAAGACTGAGATGTCTGTGGTGATTTGCAAGACAGCTGTAAACTTTGTAGCTAATCCAAATCAGTATTGTCATACGCAGAAAAATCTGTTAATTTCTTAATTAACTAGTATAATATATTTTTTCATTTATTTGCATACTTTTGTATTGATTTATGGTTTTATATATGTGGATATGTATCTTTTTTGTGCTACCAATGCATATGGAGTTCTTTTGAAATAGATGCCATTTTTGAACCTACTTTTTCCATACTCTGGTAACAGTTGCAATTTTTGTAAAGGCAAAGGTAATCCTTACATAGAAAATATTTACAGAAGTTTTTACTGTCCAGAACAGCAAGAAGAATTCTATACTTTAATTTTCAGACCTTGATGTTTTTGCTAGTGAACAATTCTGGCACAAAGAAGGAAAGAGTCTTAAGAGTGAACAAAATATCTTTGTGATTTTAGAAACTGCTTGTACAAAAACTAGCCTCTGAAGAATGGACCTTTATTTCCCATAAGTTAGTAGAGCATGGCATCGTATTAAATGATCTGTATTAATTGTTATTCTCTGCCTTACCTTGTGTGCTATGGATTTCAGATTAGACAAACTACAGTTATTTGTAAAGCAGGAGACATTATTTACCAAAACTTTTTTTTTTTTACTGGAATAGACATCATACTTTTTAAGGTTGTGTTAGAATATATACACAGTAGTATACACATAGAATATATACACAATATATACACTGCTATATATACACAGCAGTCACTGTACAACTTTTATATTGAGGCATTAACTTTATCAGCTGCAGGGGGAAAGAAAAAGGATAGGAGAGTTCATTTTTGACTTTTGCAGATTTTTCTCCCTCAAATAAGAGGGCAGTAATTTTTGCTACACATGACTAAAAAAACCTACCAGAACAGCATATCTGTCAGTTCAATAAATCTATTTTCTTGTCAGTTCTCTGTGCTGGATGGAATCTGAACTATTCAAACCTTTGTGTTGAGTAGCAGGTTTCCTTTAATGTGCTGGGAGTTTTTGTTTATGTAGCAAATAACTCTCAACTTGAAATCAAAACTGTTGATTGCTAGGAAATATGGGAATATTGTTGTCTAAGGATCATGATGATAATCATGAAAATATATATAATAACAGCTTAGAGTACTGTTATTGCCCACAAAAGCATCCATATGAAAATGTTCAAATCAAGAGCAGATGCTCTCCAGTTACAAAATACATATATATGTCTATATCCTCATATATATATATATATATCTGTGTGGCTGTGCATAAAAGCATGTATTATACAGAGCCACCTGTCCAGGATTAAGTCCCATAAAAACTGGAACTTTGCAATTGTTTGTTTGTGGGGAGAAGCAAAAGGGGTAGGTCTACCACTGTTAATTCAAGTTCCCGCAAGCCCTTAGAAAAGCCCTGTAAGAGTCCTTTAAACAATTTGTAAAAATTAAGGATGTCTGTAGGAATAGGGTCTTCTGGGCTAGCATTTTAATTATGTTTTTATAAAAGCAAGAGAGGTATTTTTATTTCTGTTTACTTTTATTTCATAGTATTGCTTCTAAAAACAGCAAGTTAAAAACTAGTTGAAAGAGCAGTCACTTTTTCATAGATTCATAGAATGTCTCGAGTTGGAAGGGACTCAGAAGGATCAATGAGCCCAACTCCCTGCTCCTTGCAGGACTACCTAAAACCAAACCATATGACAAAGAGCATCATCCAGACGCTCCTTGAACTCTGACAGGCTTGGTGCTGTGACAACTTCCCTGGGGACCCTGTTCCAGTGACCAACCACCCTCTCAGTGAAGAACATTTTCCTAATGTCCAATCTGACCTTCCCCTGATGCAGCTTCATTCCATTTTTTAATGTAGAATTACTGATCATATCTATTGAAGGATGACTGCATTCGCAAAATCAGCCTGGGGAATGCTATCTGAATTTAACCTTTTAACAGAATGTTGTGATTATAATAAAAAAGATTATGTCATTATACTATTGTTTACTGAGTCATTCCTGAAACATTTTTACAAGTAAAATATCCAAAGAAACATTTCAAATACAGATAATTCTCTAGACTGTATACATTGTTGTGCTTCAGAAAAATACAAAGAAAAATAATGCCAAGTTAAAGATTATTTCACCTTGTGAAATTTTGAAAAAATTATGAATTATATTGCTTTATATTTCATATATTCATAGAGAGCAAATAAGTTGCTTGATGTTGATATTTGTAAAGTCTTTTTTGTGAGCAAGCTGCTTGAATGCAAACATGCCATTTTTATTCAATTTCTTTCTTGAAATCTTTCAAAAGTGAATCATTTAGTTGTCTTTACCTGATTAAAATATGCTGTAAAATGACTTCACAAGGTATTTGATGAAAAAGAATACAAACCCATGGATGTGTGCTAATTATTATTCGTATTCGTGTCCACATTTAAGAGTGTATCAGATTAACTTTATGCAGCAGATTTATCTATGTTGTAAATTTGCTAGAGATGGTGAATTGCAGACTAATTTGGATAATAGTATTGCAGTCACCTACAAGCAGGAGGTGAAATGGATTGTGAAAAAAACTCAATCCTTGACTGAGCTCCAAAATATTGTATATGCCAAGATAAAAAATCCTTAGTGCTGAGAGATTTTTCCTAGCTGTTTAGCATTAATGATGTTAATGATACTCATTTGAGTTATTTTGATAAAGAACTCTATTAAAATTATACCTCTTTTTATGCAGATAACTATGGTGAACAACTTAGTATATTACAAAGTCTTTAACAGAAATGGTGGGGCTTATTATACATAGAAATAAACAATTATTGGAGAGGGAAAATACATCCTTGTCTAATTCCAAATGGGATTCGGCATAAAAGAATCAGTGGAATTACAACATTGGGAGCACACTACTCTGAATTTTACTTGTGCTGCTTGCAGACCTGCAACCTGTTGTGCTCATCAGTGAACATCTGTGGTGTATTTTGCTATGTCATGTCAAGCAAGGATAAATATCAAACACCTCAGAATTACTGTGTACTGTAGCTTGTTGGGTCTGATGAGCTAATGGTTTCATGCACTCAAACCTTATTTTACATCAAGATCTACATCATTCACTGTTGCAGAACAGATATTTACAGTCTTCATGCCCAGGTTTTTTGTTGGTTTGTTTTTTGGTTTGGTTTGGTTTGGTTTTCTACTGTTGTTTTTTTGGGTGGGCTTTCCTTTTTTTTTTTTTTTTTTTTGAGTCAAATAACTGCTACACATTCTATATTGAAATATTGAATCATCCTGACACTAGCTCACTGCCTTCTGGGACCATTGTAGCAGTATACTATATGCTTATTATGATTTGAGCCAAAAATGTTTTTTGTAAAAGACCCTAGCGTTTACAGAGTCTCGCTGAATTAACTCATCCAGCTAGTGCTTGTGAGGGTAAGTACAATTAGGTCTTTGAACAGAGAGAATGTACAATGTACTGTAGCAGATGGTCTTTGTAGCAATGGTTCACCTCAAGCTGACTCATCCACAATCTTACTTGCACGTAGGCTCAGATTGAATGCAACAAATAGATGAATTTGCATAGATAGCTTTGCAGAAAACTAACATGCTAATGGCTGAAACCGGATTTGCTAGATTATATTTTATATCCTACACTGGTCACTGTTAATGAATGTTCTGCTGGAAATTGTAGTATTGCTTTAGTCTTGACTGCTTAAGCATGTAAGAAATGCTTTAGTGTAAACCCTTGTTGTTTGAGTAATAGTTTCCTGTGTTTGAGAACGGAATAATCTATTTTTATTATGAACAATATACTCTGCTTATGCCCATTCACATTATTATTATTTCTTGAGTGTGAAAATCACACCAGAGGTTGTATTTTAAAAATTGCATTTGTTCTAGAAGTGTATCATCTAGCAGAGCCTGAACTATATCTGAACTGAACTGATTACATGTCAGGTGAACTGGAAGTTTCTTGAAGGAGGGATTGAGTCAGTTTTCTCAGTAGCTTTAAGTGTAATTACATGTTTGGGCATCTAAAGCTGGGCTTGAAGATGTTGCTGAAGTAGTTTCCTATGTGGTTCTTGGGAAATTTGACTGTTTAATGCCAAAATTGTAGTTCTCCTTGTCTATGGGTCTAAGTTGCTTTCTATGATTAATGCTGATGACCACAGTCATGGGCACTCAGTTTTCAGAAGGCACATGTTTAAAACAGTGGGTTGATGTCTGACTAGACTGCAGTAATGCAGACCCCCCTGTATGCCTGCAGCATAGTCATAATAATGTTAGCAATCGGATATATATTGTGGTTTGATTTGAAATTTTAAAGGTGCCAAGGCAAAAGACAGGCAGGAGAGTTTGCTCTTTCTATGTGATTATGCATTTTGATGAACAAGAGGAGGGCTTGCTGTTGTGTCCATGGTGTTAAAATGTTTTGGAGGACCGAAGACAACAGTTTATATAGACATCTTGCCAGTCAACAATAATAATTGCATCAAGATTGTCATGTGCCTTCTTTACTAACACTGATTAGAGTATTAGGAATAAAAAGAAGGCAATTTGCCTGTTCACCATTAGGCCTGGAAATGGATAAAAAAACTTGTTTGAAATGATGAATGTAGGGAGTCTGACATATGAATCATAGGGATTAGAAGGAGCTCTAAAATATCATTTTTATTTTTACAAAGGAGAGACAGCAAGCAAATGCCAAAGTTTTGCTGTTCACTTTCAAGCAGAAAGAAGCATTCAGAATTTACAGATAAAGCACTGCAGTAGTCCAGGGTTTGTTTTGGGGGTCTGAGGGGTGGGTGGGAGGGCAGGCTGGTTGGCCAGTATTAGTACTGAAATCTTCATAAGCTAATCATAACATGGATATTTTGGTAAGACAGATATAGTGATATAGTGATGTCTTATGGTCATTATGGAGTATCAGTGTGATGCTTCACAGGACTTTAAAGTGTATAATACTTGGATATGCTTGGTGATTAATAAAATCTATGGAGAATGTGGCAACTGAGCGGTGTGTAAGCATGAATGAGGGACACTGTTGAGCATTTTTATTGAAGGAGCCAGGAGAACCATGAGAAATCTAAGTTCAGTTAAAGAATACATGCAGAGACAGAATAAAAAGTATTCAAGGAAAGCATGTTCATACTAGTTGTTACTGGCTGTTTCTGATGCATGGCTCAATGATTTTGGAAAGTAATCACAGCTTGAACCAATAAAAATAGAAGGAGATCAGTAGAAAGGTGTTTTTTTAATATCTCTTTCTGAGTTAAAGAGAAAGTGAAAAGATTTATTGACCTTTCCCAGGAAAATATAATCCAAGTGGAGCCTTTATTTTTTCTCATTCCTAGAAGTGAAGCTGATATGGTGCCTTTTCCATATAGACATGACATTTTCCTATTTTTTAGAAAGATTATTGCTATCATATGCCATTTTTATTCATCGCTTTTCCTGTTCTCAGAAAATGCTTATTTCTCTTCTACCTGGGAAATTCTTAAGATAATGAGAGGTTGTACTTTGACTAGCAAATGTATTAATAAAATCATTAATTACTAGTCTTGATTTAAGCACTAGTAGTAGTATGTGTGGTAAAAATGAATTTATGTGTTTAAACATGAAGAAATCCTGCTGAAAAGCAGACTGGCAGTCTCAGTAGTCTGGTCAGAGGTAGTGTGAGGCCCCAGAGGAAAGCAGTGTCATAGTAACTCATCTCACCCACAAATCACAGATGGGTAAGCCCAAAGAATGAGTCACAGGAGCTACCTGCAATAACAGTATTGCTTGTTGTATAGAGGCAGGCACCAAAATATAAAGAATGGTATAGTGGGAATTGGATGACTCAGGGGACTAATAACAAGAAAGAGAGTGTTTCATCTGTCATTAGTTTTGATCTTTCCCAGCTGACTAATGAGTTGTTAGCATCTGATGACTTTTCAGTGCTGCATGTGAAGTGAGTTTATAGGTTTGTCCACTTCAGTAGTAGAGAATACTTACCTGAAATACAAGATAAAAGAGAAAGCTCTAGTACTTGGATTGACAGAAGGAAACCCTACAAAAGCATAACACCTCAATCATCTGGTACCTTTGAAACAAAGTAATGTTGCATTATAGGTACATACAAGGGTTTTGGAACTTCCATTTTTGATACATTTTCCAGAATAAATTAACCATGTGGGAGAAGCTGAGATTCCCATCTCCCAAGCCTCTAATTTTATGGACTATTTTTTTTTCCCCTTCAGTGTCTCCAGTGTTGGGCTGATGGCAAGTTCCTACTTTCTTGTTCTCTCCATTCCTTCATCTCCCTTTTCTCGCATTCTCCTACAGGTATAATTTAATAGAAGAATCATTGCTGGTTTCTTTATACCTAATCAGCCCCTTATTATTTGCAAACAGAGCCTTCAGTGTTAAAACTGCAAGCTCACTTACTTGATGAGGTTCCAGTCTTAGGAAAATGCTTTGATGAAAAGATGTCTGTCAGTACATGAAGGACAGAAGCTGGTTTATTCTCTCTCCTGTGCCCATTCAGAAGGGCAAATATGAGCAGGAACTCACCATCTTTACAGTTTCACTTTTCATAGCAGAACTTTTGAGAATTTGTCCTGGTTTCAGCTAGGGTAGAGTTAATTTTCTCAGGAAAAAAAGTAAAACTTGTGGGTTAAGATAAGAACAATCTAATAATTGAAATAAAATGTAATAATAAGAATAATAGTAGCAGTAGTAGTAGTAGTAGCGGTAATGAAAAGGGAGATAACAAAGAGAGAGAGAGAGAGAGAGAGAGAGAGATAAACCCCAAGAAGGACAAGTGATGCACAGTGCAATTGCTCACCACTCACTGACAGATGCCCAGCCAGTTCCCCAAACAGCGATCACCCCTCCTGGACAGCTCCCCCCAGTTTAGATGCTGAACATGACATTCTATTGTATGGAATATCCCTGTAGCCAGTTCAGGTCAGCTGCCATGGCTGTGCTCCTTCCCAGCTTCTTGTGCACCTCCTCGCTGGCAGAACATGGGGAACTGAAAAATCCTTAGGATAAGCATTACTTAGCAGCAACTAAATATCAGTGTGTTATCAACATTGTTCCCATCCTAAATCCAAAACACAGCACTGTACCAGCTACTAGGAAGAAAATTAACTCTATCCCAGCCAAAACTGGGACAGAATACAAAGTTAATAATCCTCTACCACCAAATGAATAATTGTTTTGAACACTAATCTCTCTTCTGTGTTGTTTCCATTCATCACTTTGTCAGAGAGACTGATTTGCATTCAAATGTTCGTGGTCTTTTGGGAGTGGGTATTTTTAAGGAGAAGGCTGGTTCTTTTATTTATTGATATCATGTTCATGATTTTTAGAGTCACGAACAGAAGAGATTGACTAACTGGTGCCATAACATTGTTCCTACAGTCATTTCAAAGTATTGAGATATTTAACTGGTCGAGTGGTGCTTTGTATGTTTTACCATTTCAGAAAACCAAAGTGGTTATTTGAGTGCTGTTTCCATATCTTCGCCTCCTGTTCCTGTTTGTTTGCCTGTCTGTTTTGGCTGCATCACTGGGATTGTAATGATGGCCAGAGAAGGGTGCTCTTAAGCTGCTTAAAACTTGACAGAACTTTTGTATTGTGTGGAAAATCAGCTTGGTGACAGTGTTGCAGTTTTAAAGCTCAGAATGGCCATGTGACAAGCTGTGGTAGGCTGGGATCAAATAAGACCTCTATGCTCTTATTCACTTGAAATGAAAAATGAATGAACAACATTAAGAACTGTTTCCAATAACTTTAGTGCTCCAAGATGATTATGCTCTCCATTTTCATTTTAAGGCATGTGTTAATATCAGCTCTTTAATAAATCACTGTCAGAATTAAAAGCTTTTCAAAATGTGAACCTATTTTCACTGGTTATTTTAAACAGAACAACAGCTTCTCAAAGTTATTGCTTCCTTCTAACCAAACAGTAACAAAAAATTGTATTCATATGTTTACCTTTCAATTCAGTGGTGATTGCCATGGGAAGCATTAGTAAAAAGAAGAAAATACAGTGAAGAAAGTCTGAGGCAGTTTTGCAAAATTGTTCTAGGACACTGAAATATACTGAAAACCCATTGAAAAGTCTTTTAAAGTAATCTGTGTGCAAAAAAGTCATCATAAATGTCAGTTACTTTAAAACCAGTAGATATGAAAAGCTTATTTTCACAGACACTTGCAAAAGAAATAGGTCTAGAAGTCATGCATTGATGGGCAAAAAATCTTAGTACTTGTTCTTCTATTGTGAGAGGGGAGATTGCTGGGAACATTCATCTTGTTGTTTGTCCACATAAAGTGCACAGTTTGAATTAGGTGATCCCCTGTTTCCCAAAGTCTGTGTAAGGCCTTACAGCTCAGCATGTTTTCAGAGAAATAGCTCTGGGGCTTGTTGATGATAGATCCAATTTTGTCCATAACATGTCCTATGATGTTGTTTTGTCATGAAAGTACTTCCTTCCCTTTCCTACACCTTCTTCCTCCTAGCCTCCTAGTGTGTAAGATTTTGCTAGTATTTTCAGTGGAACGGGCTTTCACCTTTGAAGTACGAGTACTTTTAAGAGCAGTATGGGAAAACCCACTGCCTTCACTATGGCCAAAAATTTACCTAGTTTTCCACTCTTGACACCCAATCTCTGGACACTGGACATGTAACATTCATGAAAAATGTAGGTTGAAAAAGGAGCTCTGAATCAGTCTCACATCAACCTGAAATTAGCAGGAATTCTGCAATCTATCACAGCTTCACTTTAGGTAGTTTGCCAGTATTTCCTGGCATAACACCAGTTAATAATTATGTTTTGTTATGCTGGTTTTATATCAGCAACAAGAGTAGTACTTACAGAAAAGAGAAAAAATAACCCCCTCCAACACATACACACAAGCATAAATAGCATGCATATTTATGCCATATATATTTGCCCATGGAGACAGTGCATAATATATCAGCTTAAAAAAAAAAAACACATCTAAGCTCATATAAGCAGCATCTGTAGTAGTGATTAATAACATAGGTTCACTGAAATCTGTTATGTGCATAATCAAAGCCTTGTAGGAAGACAACATTAGAATACGTCTAAGGAAGAACAGCTGTACAGAAATATATTCAGGGATTCTATGAAAATGGTTTTCCTTCCTGGCTATCTCATGGAAATCTCTGAGAAAGAAGTACTGCTGATGTTGCATAGCAATGATTAGATCTAGTGAAATAAAGATAGGTGAGCACTTTCCAGGCACCTGTATTTTAAGTAATTGTTTTAATTAGGAAGCAGAGCAAAGTATACTACTTGACTCCAACAGTTCCTGAGGTACTTCTATGAGAACAAAGCTGTTTGTTTAAATCACATTAGAATTTTTTCACAGACCAATTCGAGGTGCACAGAAGAAAAGTGTTTTCTGAGAGGAAGAGTTGTTACTGTGTTTACTGTCACTAATTTCTGAGACAGGAGAGAAATTTGCTGCTCATGTTAAGAAGGAGAAGTGTACAGCTGAAGACAAATTAAGTCACAACCTGAAGTCCTTGCTGAGTGTTAGTAGTGGTCTTACCACAATGTGAAATCTGTTTCATGATACCCTTGATAAATCATCTCTGGAAATTATCCCAGAAATTAACATCCACTTAAAGATAAAAAGAAAAGAAACCCAATCTGGCTCCTCTAAGGTCAGAACCCTTGAGTCCAAAAAGTATCCATTGTCTTGCCAAAGATCAAAACGTTGCAGTCGTACCTAGGATTTGTAAGTGTGATTTTGTATGAACGTAATACAATCCTAAACCTGGGAATATATGTTAGTAGGTTTGGGTCTTGAATATATGGTCTATTAGAATGGAACAGAACAATTACAGAGAACATCTGTGTACAAGGCTGTAGGTAGGCAGGTAACATAATTGTTTTATAGAGACAATAGATATTAATACAGTTACATTGTGGAGTATGCATTTTAAAATATCCAATTTTTTAATTTATGTAGCATTGTATGCTGTTGTCTGGTGGCATGTTTTTGGTTGAGTGGTGTCTATATATTATATGCATATAGGAAGCAATGTAGACGTGATAAGTATTTTTGATACAGATACAAGTTATTATTTAGAGGTATCTTGCTAGGTGTAATGCAGTATAGACATATACATTTGCTTTTCTTTTTAAGATGGTACAAATGTATCTGGGATTGTAGTCCCCTATTCCTTTTAAATGACATCTGACATTGACTCATTTTGTGACTTTTCAAGCAACGTAATTTCTTTTTGCTTCAGCTTTACCATTTTAGTACATGAAATTGTATCTTACTGTCTTTATATCTACCATTTTCAAGTGATTTGCAATATTTAAATGAACTGCATACAAAGAAAAAGTGGTGCTGTATTTGCAGATTTCAATCTGCCATTTTTACAGCCAGATAAATATAGTTGGCCAGCAGTTAAAATAATCAAACTAATTAAAATCATTGACTGGAGAATATGCCCCTTAAGCAAGAAATCAAGTTAGCAGGGTTTAAAAGATGACTTGTGATTTAGCTCCTAATTCTGTTGGTTCCAGTAATGAGGAAAAAGACTGTCACTGCAGTTGTACCAGAAGACTGCAGACTCGTCTTTGCAAAAGTACAGTAAGGAGTAAATTCTAATAATTTTAATTGCTTGTATTTCTGTTGCTGCTGAAGTTATCCACAGACTAGTTTTGCATGGTGCTATTATCAAACAGTATATAAACATTTTATAATAACAAATGTCACCATAACATGAGGATTTTCCATGTTAGTGGAATGTCGTTTGATGATCCCAAGTAAGCTGCACTCAGTCTAACTTTGCTTTACTAGGAGCTAGTGTGCATCTGGATTGTCCAGAACTTTTTCCCTGAGCATTTGCCAGGTATGGGCCTATCTGAGTATTTGTTTCAGGTTGGACATGTTTATTGAAGTGATTCATCATGACACAGACTCAATAGTCCATTTTATCTGTGTAGTGTATCTGCATGCATGAAATCTCTGTTTGTCAAGGATGATGGGTATTTGTGATGATAAGAGAAGCAGAATAGCAAGATCTGAGTTTTCATTTCTTGATTACTGTATGTTGGGAGCTAGCTACCTGAAAAAAACCCAACAAAATCGTTATTAAGGATTCTTGCTTTTTTCTAGAGCTGGCAAGACATCCCATGCCACAAGAATTTGAAATACGAAACCCATTTTTTTCCTGACTTGGGACAAGAAGCTAAATTCTCAGCTTTCTATGAACCAAAACTGTCAGGTTTTAATTAAAAAAAAATACTCCAGAGCAAAATGAAAAATGTAAAGTTTCTTTTTGGAATACATTTAAAATGGGACAGTTAAGGTTTTTAAAAAACTTTGGCTGCGACAAACAAGTTTTCCATAAAACCCACTCTTTGACATTGAAAAAGTCCCAAAGAAGTTCTAACATTATTTCCTTCCTGTGTGCCTGACAAAAAATAAGGTACATTAAATTAGAAAGTCACCTACACAGGAAATAAAGGTAGTTCTGTGCAGCTTACTGTGATTTGCAATCTATCACTGTTCATATAAATGGTCCGTAGATATTAATACATCTTCACAAATAATCAAAATAATTTTAAATGGAATAATAGGATGAAGAACAATTTGTTAACAGGAAATAAGAGCTTTTAAATGTGTGAAGAGTGTTACACCACTGCATACATTTGGCAGTCTATTATAGGATGCTCTCGAGCTTCACAACAAAGGTAGGAAGTTAAGTTTATTGTTTAAAAATCTGCTTTCTAGTCTTTGCAGTTGGAGACTGAGCCTTGATGTTACAAAAGAAGCATGTAAGCCAGGAGAACTTACTCAGTTTTCCATGATCCCAGCCCGACAGACTCAGCCATCCCCAAGGCCAGGTGATATTGGCAGCTTTGAAGGCACAAAGCCCAGCATTCCTGCCGTGCACCTTGCCATTTTGCTTCTCACACAGCATTTATCTCCTTTTGCCATAGGGATGGAAGATCTTGCTGGGGATGCTCTGTTTACTTGTTTCCCCTGTTAGGGAAGATCACTGGAGGACATGCTGCTTCCCTGCACTGCTCCATGGAGTAAGGGTGTAGACCACAGTAGGAAATGGGCAGAGCTGTTGCAGCAGGTACTGGGCTGTCAGAAAGTGCAAGCTAGTGAGTTCAGTGGCTGAGGAACAGAGCAGAGACCCAGGACTCTTCAGGAATACAGGTAGATGGCACACAGAAATTACTTACGAGGTCCTCCCTTGTTGGCAGGAAGGAGAACACAGACATTGCCAAGACTTGGGTAGTGGAGTCAAACTAACTGAAAACCATTGAGAATATTAAAAAAAAGAGAGGAAAAATAAATTAGTATTAACCTCTCCTCCCCATACACACATTTTGTAGGGTAATATTTTTTATTATAAAGCCTGGTAGTGCTTGAGTGTAGGAGCAGGCAAGTGGGACTGATGGGTATTTGATGAGTGTTTCACTATTAGAATAATGTAATGTCTATGAAGGGTTTGAGTTGTTGCTGAGAATTTGGTTCCATTGTATCACATGCAAAACAGCAGACATGGGGTATTTGCAGCAGACAATTCAATCACCTCAGCCCTTCCTGCAATATTTACCTTTTGAAGGATTTTGACAGAGTGCTTTGAAAATAAAAAAAAGGTATTCTTAAAATAGTATATTTTTTTTTCAGACCTACAGAAGTGTCTGTAACCTTTTGTACTACAACAGCTATATATGTAGTTTTGATACATGAATACCAGCAAGGTATATGCATTTCAGGTATTTCAATATACATGTTTGGATCTCAATTTAGCCATTAATGCCTGTAAATATTCCTTTTATGCATTAATTGTCATAAATTGCATGGGAGTTTGCCATTTAACACTGCTGTATGGCTTTCTAACTTGGGTTCTGAATATGTAACTGGCTTCTGGAAAATATTGAGAAGGTGGTCAATGATTATGTTGTATTTTTCTTTCTCTTCAGAGCCAAATACCAGATTAGTATGTGCATGTGGGGGTCTTGTGGATATGAGCACCCCGTGTGCTTGTCTGATGCCAGAATTTTTGCCCTTTAAGCTTTTATAATCAATGCTGAGATAGTTAAAATGTGGAAATACTTTATAGACCTATAGACCTCTGTAGACTCTTCACCTTTTTGTCAAGACTATTTTCTTGTAAGTTTTGGACTTACTTATTATGGAAGAAAAGGCTTGCAGATCTTAAACAATTTATGTATATAGTAAAATGCCCTGTGGTTGCCTGAACTACTTTATTTCTGTAACAGGGAGTATTTTATCAATAGAGAAAAGGCACTGGGCCAAACCTGCCCATTAATGGTTTGTTTGCATAAATTCCACCTTCTGCTTTTCTTCCCACCCCTTTATCCTCTCATGATTTTTCTAGTTGCTTTAATCAGCATTAATTTTAAGTTGAATTCTCCTTGCTTCCACACTCTTCAGAGAAAAAATCTTCTTTGGTCTATTCACTTGTTTTCTGAGTAGTAGTATTTTTGTGTTCCTACTATCTGAATTCTAGAAGTGGGTGATTTTAAACAATTTTATCAAGTCCTTTCATACTTATAAAGGCATCTATTCAGTAGAACAAATCAGTATTCTGTCTTAATGAAAGGTGGAGTTGGAGTGACTCATCGCTTCTGATTTTGTGCCTGGTGTCAAATACAGTTTTACTGAAATACTTAGGCCTTGCAAGTTACCTACATCTTTTCAGACTATTGATATATTATCTAAAAAAAATTATGAGTTCTAAAATGGCAAGCCACAAAGACATAGTTACAATGGTCAGTATTTGCAGTGGGCCCCAGCTGCTCTGCTTGTGCTATGGGTTGGTTGCTCTGGACTGGAAGTAAATCAACAATATGGTTGTGTTGCAAAGAACATCACGTTGTTCAAGCAGCGTCTAGGAGGCTAATCTGGATTTTGTGTCATGCTTTACATGGAATCTCCTGGCAGGCATGATGTCCCAAAACTCTGGACCATTTAAAGGCCAGTAACTGAGTCTATCGTTCCAGAAAATGTCTGGAAAATTGGTCACAGTAGCAATCACTTTTCTAGGACAGTTGCTGAAATTAAATAGGAGGATGCAGCTAGACTCACTTTTTTAATCTAGGTCTTAAAAATACATTTCTTCATGTTTAAAAGGAAAAAAAAACCCACAACAAGACAAGTCCATCTTTCTCCATGTTTTGGTCATAGCTCTTTTCTCCATTGGGCAGCCATGCAAGGGGCAGGGAATGCAGCTTCAGCAAGCAGTGGTATGCTGTTGAACTCCTGTGCGGGTACCATTCAGCAGTCATTGTCCTGACCTCTGTTAGACCAGCATGAAGGTAACGTATGCATGAATTGCATGGTGTAATATATTGTTTAATGTCATGTGATGTAGCTGAGATTTAGGACACTACTTATAAATTACCTCTGCAATGGGTTAACTGAGTTCTGTAAATTAGTCTCAATTAGTAGAACTCTCCTTTTATTCTGAGAGATGATGTGTCATGTTTAATCCAACCAGTCATCTAAATGGTTTTGGACTTAGGCTGATACAACTACACTTTTTTGATGATGCTTAAGCCTGTTTTTTCTATTCGTTAATGATGGCATATAAAGTAGAAGTAAAATTTAAAAAAGCATCTGAAGAACTTTATACAGAGACAGCTATATTCAAATGGTGTTTTATGTTAGGCAGAAGAAAACCTTATAGGATGGCTGATGAGCTATGAAACATGATATTGTAGCAGGCTAGAGGTATACCATTTTTAGAGAAACACTAAAACTGAGAATAAAGTGAACATCAAATACCTTTTGCAAATGGATTTTTGGAGAGATGAGATAAATTGATGGAGTAATAAATTTAAGCTAGCATGATAACTGGAAAGTTCCAACTGAGAAACAGAGGACCACCTACATTTTAGGAAAAGGAAAGAGACTTGTGAGCTCTCAGTTACAGGGAAGAATTGCAACAGTCTCCTGAACAGGAAGTGTGTTGGGAAGGCAGAAAGCACAATTAAAGCTTTTTAATGAGAGAAGGAAAAGCATTACCAGGCACTACTGGCTTAAAGGCTCCAAACTGCCTGAAAATATACACTTTTTGCTCAAAGGAATTGCATGTTTTTGGAAACAGTATCTGTTTGGATTATTTGGGAACAGTAATTATTCATTTAAGGATCAGAATACAGGAAAAGCTATCCTCAAAGAACACAAATTATTTAATGTGGAATGAGTGGTGACTTGAGGAAGAAGCAGAATTTTGTAGGGAAAGTGTGTCTTATCTTCTCAGTGATGTGACTTTTGAAAGGCCTCGGTGTTCGAAGTTAGGCTATTTGAATTACGGCTATCCAGGATGAGGTGTGTGTCTAGACATGGTCTTCATTCTCTGTGGTGATTTTACTAGATTGTAAGAATGACCTATCTCCTTAAATAGCTTTAGAAAAGAATACAACACATGCATGCTGCTATCCATTTACACTCATACTTGTGTTTTAAAATGTAATATTTGAAATTATTTCAGCTGAAAAGTCACCACTTGACAGCTGAAAAGTTTGAAAATGGAAATTTCCTTCCAAATTTATTTTTTTAAAGCAGAACAGAAAGCCAAATAAATACTGAGGTGAGAGAGTGAAATAGCAATTTAGTCTTTTTTATAATATATCTATTTTAAGTCAAATCATAATTGTTCTCCTGAGAAGTGCCCCAGGTTTAAGGGTTTTATATCAAATATTCTTGGATCCTTTTTCATAAAAGATGAGATAAAATCTAAAATTCAGTGTTTGTGGAAAGTTGTTCTGGCACTCCTCTAGAGCCTGGCTATTCAGTCCACACCATCAAACGTAGACATCAATATTTGCTGAGTCTCTATGCTCAGTTTATTACTAGTCAAGCCAAGATAGAAACTGTCTGTACTACCTGTACTCATAAATGGACTTCTGATGTGCAGGGAGATGTAGTGAGAGGTGTAGAAATCTAGGAATAAGAAGAGTAAATAAAATGAAATATCATTTAATGACTGCTAATTTACAATCTTCTGTACAAGTTGCCAGGTACAGATACAGTTAATGATTATTTTTAAAAATTGAAATGTCATTTGCAGTTTAGCAAGGGAATCACTGAATTTAAATGTTGTTTTTTATAATGAGCTATCCAAACAGGGCATTTAATTTACAGAAAAATAGCAAACAGAAAAAAACCGGGAGATTGCACAGATCACTACAGAAAGCTTATAAACAGGCAGAGCATGTAGCAAAAAGAAAAATGGAATATATTAGTCATAATATTTGCAGTAGATGTCCTCAGTCAGCTGAAACTCTTCTCAAATCAACCTAATTGTCAAACAAAAAGGAGATTATAGCCATGCGTCTCAAATCCCGTAAAGATTTGGATCAGTATTGGAAACCTCGCTGGAACTATCTTTTCTACTATTTGGGGAAGGAAAACGTTCTTCTTGCTGACATAATTTAAAAAATAAAATATGCTTTTCATCTGTGATTAGTATTGAACTGGAAAGAAAGAAGCAGAAACACAGAAATCCTAAGTGACAAATTCTGCCTTAAATCAAAAGTGCTTTTTTTCCCCCTGGGCATTACTATTTCCAATATTCGATTTTTCTCCTGTGAAATGAACGTGGCAGTTATAGTAGTAATAGAAGGAATAGATTCATTTGAAAGATTTGGGTACACAAAAAAATACTTAAATACCTTTTACAGGAAGAAAAACTTTAGTAAAATCCATACGGATTTAACTAGATCTTTCTTTACTCAGAATCTAACTAAACTGCTGCACTAAATATATAACTCAGCACTCATATATGAAGAATGTGTCTCAGCAGCTATTAAAACCAAATCTATTTTTTATGATTATGGGTAAGCAGCCTCAAACTATTAATTGACTACAAATGAGACAACACCCAGCAAGGTCAGAGAAAACCAAGGAAAAAGCCACCCACCCCTGTCATTGGGTCAGGCCCTGTGCTGCTGCTGTGCTGGAGGAGATGGGAGTCCTGTGCTTTCTCCTGCCGCTGCCAGGAGCTGGGGGCCCGCAACTGGGTACTTAGTGGAGCTGCCACCGACTGAAATGCAGAGCTTTGGATTCCCAGACTACTCTCATCCAGCGCTGCATGGTGTGCCCTTGTGTTAAAGACAGACTCGCTCTTGGCTGTCTTAGAGGCAATTTTTTTTGTTAATTTTGTCTGGAATCTAGCAAAATGTGGGTCTACCTACTAGGATCCGGAGTTTCACCTTGGGTTTCCAAAGGTATTTTCTCTTTATCTGCAAGGTTCTTCTTTGTATGAACAGTGTCAAGCCTAGCGTCAAAGGGCAGAAATTATCCTTTAATGACCATATGTAACTGCAAAATAAACCTTTTTTTGCAAACGAGTTTCTGTATAATGCAGCAGACTGAGTGTATTTAGCACTTTGAAAAATGGAAAAGGTATGATAGGAATTAAAGTACAAGGAAAGACCGATCAGTATTATATACATGCTGTATTTTACCCATGACCTTTGTGCCTGGCAGATACTTAGGGTAACATAGCTATACCACAACAGAAAAAGGGAGAAAGCCTGAGGTTAAGCTCTTTTCATTGCTCAAGTGTTCAGTTTATTTTCCCCCTCACCTGCTAAGTAACAGCACAAAAAGAAAAACCCAGCAAAATCGTACGATGACAGTAACTTTTGGAGGAAGTGGAATTGAAATTATGGATTAGGACAGTATTTGACATCAGCATATTTAAATATGAGTACAGAAAATGAGGACTAGTAGGTGCAAACTAGTCAGTTCTATTTCATCAACACAGGATCTGTTTTGAATCAAAGCAAGTCAAACATCCCTACTCAAAATGCTACCTTAAGAAAACAAACCGAGAAATGTACATTTTAAAAAGAGTGATACAATTAAGCAGTAAGACACAAGAAAACATGTGTTAGTGTGAGATAATATATAGCTCAAGGGCATTGTTACCTAGGAAGCATGCTATCTTGTAATACCAAAACCTTTGGAAAGTCTTATTGTGGTTACTAAAATGGCAACCTGTATAGAGAAAAGAATAAAGAATTAGCTACATGAGACAGCTACAAGCAGGCCGTAGCTGAAGCATTTAAGACAGTACCTATTAACAACAAAGTACTAAGTTTATAACAAGACAATGAGTTGTGGGAGAGCAGAACTTTAAATGAATGCTAAGCCATATGAATATATATTCATTTGCAACACATTAACTCTAGAAGGGTAGGTAAACAATATTTAAGAAAAATGTCTTTTCAGCTGCTCTAGCAGATAATAGCAGTCAGCAAAAAAAGATATCATATATATATAGGCTGTAATGACAAATACCATTGCTTCATGCTTTGTAGCACAAATGAGCAAATTTACTTGTAAATGCTTTCAAGCTACTGTTTAAAAGGAAGACAGCCTAACAAGCATCTTAAAATCTCTTTCCTTTAAGGAAGACATAGGATAAAATGCAATGGATTAAAACCAAACAGAATGCTAAGATTAATAAAAAAGCACAAAACCCAAACCCCATTTATCTTATGCCCAGCCACCAATGAAAATGATATGAAGAGTTTTCATATGAAATAAAATCAAGAACAAGCCTATGCCTAGAAGCCCTGCCTGAATTCAGCATGTTAAACACTGACCTTTACCTGTGTGCTTCCTGTATCTTGCATGGATTTTATAAATAAATAGACTGAAGCTGATTCATTATTAAAGAAGTACTTGTGATAGGTAGTTCAGCACTCTAAAAATCAATGTTACTAAGACTAAATCTTGCCTATTTGAAGTGACATGAAAATTTGCCTATCATTCTTTAATTACATTTCTTTAATATTTTGAATATAGTACTCCTCCTGTAAGTGCAACTCCCTCCTCCCCAAAAAACAAAGAAAGAAAAAGAAAAGCACCTTCAGTCTTTCTAGTGCTGTCTAAGGCATATTAGCATAACCTAGGGCTTATAAGTGGGGCTTGGAATTAAATCTCTTGGATATTCATTATTGAAGAATAATAAATATTCTCTCTTTGTGGCAGCAGGATATCTGTTTGGCCTCTCCGGTCACCACTCCCATAGCTATAAAGTGAACCATGACTTCATCAGGGTAGTACTAGGGGAGTTAATGTTGCAAAAGTTCTTTCACATACTGTTGTGTAAATTGTAAATCAAATAAATTATTTTATGTTATTCTTTGCTGGGCACTTCGTAATTTTTATATCTTTAGAAGATACACTCACTTTAACTGGTGTGTCTTCTGGGACCAGATGAGTTTCATTGCCTGTTTCTCTTGCTGAAAACCTTTTTTGATGAGCGATCATTCTTCTGACAAATCATACCCATTATGCCAAATATAGGTAGCCAGGCTTGGAGCAGGTGACTGCATCAGTCAAAACCAAGACAACAGCAGGTCCTTCAAATTGCATGTCCTTCAATAGTCTGTTGTCCTACTTGTTTGGACATACCCACTTTTCTTTCTCTTTTCTTTGTTTTCAATACAGTCATCTAACCGCATCTAAGATGCTCACTGTCTGATGCCCCAGAGACCCGTTCCCCCTCGGCTTCCATGTGCACAGGGAGGAGGGAGCACAGCTGATAGATAGTTCTCCTGGTTTTTACCTACATGACTTCAGTTACAAACATTCATCTAGGTTTCCTTGTGAAGGCATCGATGGTACCTCAAACAAAGGAGGTCTTTTTGACGAATAGAGGGAATAACAGCGCATTTCTAATGCCTCCAGCAAAGAAAATTTGTTTCATGTCAAAGTAGCATGAATACTGCTTCTTTATAGACAGTGAGAGTTGTGATGATGTCCATTTTAGAGCATGGCTGCTTCAGTTCGCATAGCACAGGAAGCTGCTTGAGAGACATTCAGGACAACTTCCTGAACAACATGAATATTTGGAAACTTGTTTTTGTATATCCATTTCACCCATCAGGGGTAGCAAGGGTGCAGTCAAGGATAAAAATGTACAGTACTGTATCATGAAGTTCTTTTAATGTTTGAAGTAAAATATCTCTAGATGGTTATGGATTCAGTACAATTTTGCATGCATACTGATCTTAGTGAGAATAAAGAAATAGACTTTAAGTTTCTTAAGCAACTTTGCATTGCAGTTTGTTTGCTCTAAGTCTCAGCATATGCCATAGTTGAGAAGAATTTGAGACATATTTCAGTATTTTGGTAAATGACTTCCTGAAACTATGTCGATTTGAAACATTTGAAACATTTTTAGTGACCATAGTGGAGTTACTTTGGATTTTCCCATTGCAACTAAGACAGACAATGATTTTATAATATTCCGTTTGATGTCACAGTCAATACATATAAATTACTTTTAAGCATAGCACCAGAATGAAAAATATACCTGAAATTAAAGCTTAAGAGGACATGGTCAAAAATACCAATATACTAAGTTCAATCTTACTCTTTATTTTCAAAGCGAACACCTTTTAGAAACTAAATTCTAGAGAATTCCCAAATGTTTTAACCTCCAATGTATATAACTCACTGCCTGGAAACTGATATAGTAGTTACAGGAGTTGTGATTTTACAAATACATTTTCCAAATCATATTTGCTCTATAAAATTTCAAAAAGTGTTAGTTTTTCAAGGCTCATCCATTTTCTTTACTACATGGTAGGAGGAGAGATGACTCATTGTCAGTAGAGAAGCATGATATGAGCTAAGCAGAGCTAACACTGCTATGGTTGTAATGTTTATATTGCACAATATGAATATCTTTGAATTTAGGTTAAAGTGGAAGCAGCATGTTATTAAAGATATACAGTGGAATAAAAATTTTTACTTATTCTGATAGAGTTAATTATTGACAAGGTAACAACTTAAGAGAAGAAGGCAGATGAGATTGTCTGTTATTCTCTTTTTATTTTGTCTCTTGTGTCTAAAACTACCAACGGACTTTCCCTGAGTGCTTCGTGTAGCAGATCCTACGGCACTGTCCTCTGGTGTTGTCAAAGAGTTGAGACTGGCAGAGCATAATGAAGAATAATCCATCTTAGTTCTGTTCAAGCCTTGCACATCTGTTTAATTCAGAAGAATTATCCATTAGTAGCCTTTCTGATGCTTTATGTGGCAGATCAGTTTTCTGCTGGGAGATGTTTTCACATCCACACTGTTTCATAAGAATTTTTTTGATGTTGTTATCTGGAAGTACTGAAATACTACATTTTGGGTTTATTGTTTTATTATTATACTTCTGTTAGAAGCTGTCTTATGAGTCAGAAAGATGAAAATGAAACATTCAGTTTGTTTTATACTAAAAAAAGGCTTTGCCCCTGTTGAATTAAGCATTCTGATAACATTAAAGGAAAATATTTTGGAATTTTTCAGTTTGTGCAAAGGTTTGTTGTTTGGTGTTGGGCTTCCACTTCATAACAAAATGAAGTTTGAAAGCCTCAGAATTTGACGCAGGGTAGAAATTCTGGTGTCTCATGAGTTCTTTTGTGGGTCATGAAGCATCCTTTTGAGGATGTGCTTTTGACTGGGGAAGCTCAGAGAATAACAGAGAAGTCAGGGGCTATATTGAGCAACCACAGAATATGATCATCACAGAATCTTCATTATCCAGTTAAATTGTCACATCAGAAATTCTGATTGTAGGGTCCTTAGCAGAGGTACTTACTGTTTGAATGTGTTTGAATAGCAATTAGTATAAGATGCTTCTATACTAAAATTACTGAATGATCTCTGCAACACCAAACTGTGGAGTAGCTTCTGCATCCACTAGATCTTCTGCTTGCTCTGATATACATGGCTTGGTGATCATCATCTTTACTAAGAGTAGTGTACAGCAAGTTTAGGCAGCACTAAAGGATTAAATGTATGTATTTGCTTTATATGTAGCAAGAGTTATTTGTGGGTGCTTTATCTTAACCTGTGCTCAGAGCTGTAATTTTCCTCTATTTTCTCAGTGCACACCTGTTCTTGTTTGATAAAGAAGTTGTCTATCTTTGTTAGCTCACTTGCTAAAAAGAAGAAAAAACCAAATAGCAAGTACGTTTCTCATCAGGGAAGCTAAATGGTAATTTCAAGGATGTGATAAGGAAAAATTACTGAAATTTAAAAGTGTATTGACAATGGTGGAATCTTGTTGCTTTCTTTCTTTGAGTGACAGTCATTTCTAGAAGCATTAATTTGGAGGGGAGCCTCATTACCATTATTAAGAAATATCGAAATCAAAGTTTTAATTTTTTAATATACATACCTAAATTAATAAACAATCACTTTCTATAAAAAAACCCCAACCATCAGTAGCATATATTCCAACAGCAATTACTTAAAACCATGGAATGTCTGTGTTCCAGAAATAGCAATGGTCAAAGACATACTCTTTGCAAAGTCAATAAAAGATGAACAAGATGAATTTGAGATGAACAAAGTCTTCTGACTCTTCCTGGCTGGTTTGAATTGCTGCATGGCAAATTGACTGGTCATCTCTTATTTAAGCAGCATGTTTTACTAGCCGTTAATGTGGCTAGCCAAAAAGATCCTGCTCCCCTGAGATACTGCTCTCCTGTGAGTGTATGGAAGAAACACTGGACCTTAAACTACCATATTTCCCAGTGCCATACAGTGAGGGAAGCCACACCGTGCATGCAGGGTCAGGCAGGGTAAGGGTGGACCTGCTGCTAGAGGCTGGCGAGCTCTCAAGAGACATAGAGCAGATGAGTGGAATCATTTGCTAGTCCAAAAACTTTACAAAGGAGGATTCATACCATTGCCAATTGTTGCTGTGAATGCCATGTCATCCACAGCAGTGTGCTCTGCTGAGCCTCTGGCAGGGACCAACAGTGCCAGTTTGGCAGCGGTAGAGGCAGAAACACGGTAGGTATGAGGAAACAAAGGAGGCTATGTGTAAGCAGAAGCCTATATTCCTGTCCCTTGGACATAGTTGAAAACAGTGCTATGGCAGGCATTTATTTGTCTATTGGTATTTGACAGGAGCTCATTTCTATGCAGGGTCAAGTAAAATTAGCATAACAGAAAGGAGGACTAAACCAGCCTAGTTTCTAAGTATAAACCTGCCTCATGCAAAGTGAAACAGAAATTCTCCTAGGTGACCTATATCCATCCTCTTTTGCATCAAGAACAATGCTTACCAGTCATATTACCACCATTCCCTTTCTCCTGTGTTTTGGAGAAGAAAGTGGCTCCATTCCCAGGCTATCCAGCCATGGGAAGTGGTCTGCTTACTGCCATTGTTAGGCTATTTGCTAGTCCAGGCACAAGTACCCTCTGCTGCTCTCCATCAATTTCTTATCTGTCACGTCAATAGGGTACCAGGACAATCATATTAACAACTGTTGCCAGATTGAACAGGGTATAAATATTTCATGTAAAAATACCTAAAATTTTTACATTTGGGGATTTTGTTGTCTTTTATTTCCTGTTGCAGTGGAGGGTTGCTAGCTTTATTTTTTTAATCTATTGATTAGTTAATTTTAGCTCTTTTCAGGATGTAAGAAGATTCAGCAGGAACATGTTTTTCCCACACCTCTGCTTGCCCCCTCCCTCCCAACCTTGGGACCATATTGCATTTAGACAGCACAACTCATTAGCTGACTGACAAATCTTTATTCTCTCCAGGGCCTCAACATACAAGTTGCATCTGCTTTCACCTTCCACTAGTAAACAGCAGTTCTGGTACTGGATACCTGTTTGCTTTATATTTCTTTACTGATCCTGCCTTTATTTTCCCAAGCGAGGGTATACCATCTGTTCCTGAGTCTACAATTGATGGTTAAGGAAGAAATGGTGGCCGTCAACAATTTTATGTAAAATACATACAGGTCTTAAAATATTACATGGAGAGGCCAAAATACAAATAAATTGATGTGTACAGAGGCTGGGAAGAAGAGGGGAAGAACTGGTTTGGATAGGTACATGAATGGTTGAGTATATGTGTTTCCTTACCGAGGTGTTTTTTTACATATACTACTATTTATTCTTATGCTGACAATGTAAACAGCAAAGACGCAACAGGTGCTAAAAGTAGTATTCACATCACTGCACACTCCTAGGCAACAGTATGAACTTAATTTTTCTCTGCATCATGTGAAAAGGGAGAAAAAATATGAGCTACAGCCTCTTCCTCACAAAGCTTCTGTACTCACTCGTCTAAGTTATAAAAGACCCATCCTGTGTTCACAGTAAGACTCCATCCATTCTCAGCTGTTTCATCCAAATGAAATAAAACATTGAAAAGTACAGTAAAATAGCATGAAGAATAGAATCCAGACTCCAGGACATGCAGTATTATTTATTACACTAATACCTACAGGTTGATCTTTTACAAACGCTTCTCTGTTCTCTGGTCCCCCAAATCCACAGCACAGTATGGGGAACTATTATCTTTAGTGTAGAGATAAATACAAGCCCTGTGACCTACCAAAGGTCACATCATGGTCTAGTGGTCCAGCGTTGTCCAGAATAATGTCTTTTTTGTTATTCTTCTACCTTATAATGGATGGCTGAAAATTACTTTCTCCGCTTTCTCACGTAAACTTCCAAGTGCTTCCCATGAGCCAGCAGATTAGTGTATCAAACACTAACTCTCGGCATAATGAATGTGAGGGTAGGGATGGGAGAAGACAGGAGGTTTTTTACAGAGATCATTAATTTGTCCAGGCTCCAAGAGACATTCCTACAATGGAGACATTAGTGATAGCTCTATGACGATTGCCAGAAGCTGATACTGGTGGAAAACAAAATACTTTACTTCTAAGATGCATTTGATTAATATGGTACCAAGTTACTTGTAAAAGCAGAAAGGCTGCTTTTGAATTCCTATTAAAAAGTCACAGACAAAAAGCCAATACCAACTACAGGGCTGCAATTGATATCTCAGAAATGCTCATGTGAATGTCCCTGGGAAAACAGCAGCAAAAGAATGAACTTGGTAAACTAAAATCTAGAGGGATTTATTTTCTCTAAATTTTACTTCTCAGTTTGCTAAGTTTGCTGTGATTGGTGGGAGCATAATTTATACTACGGCTGGCATATATACTCACATAGATGGGCATATACAGTATTTCAGTTTTCAATTTTAGACAGAAATACAGTACTTATTATGGATGGTATGATTAAGTTTATTTTAAACACAGGAGCTGTTCATTGCATATTGAAATGGTAGTTAATGTCTATTTAAATTTTTGATAAATCTCCATTGATGGATAAATCACGTTCAAGAATTTCAATTGTCAATACAACTTACATTTCAATGAATCTTTGGGAATTATCCTCAGAGCTAGTAGATTTTGCCTTTACTGTGACAAAGGGCTTGAGGTGCATATGCAAAGAACTACCATGAGCAGAACCATCATTTTTTTTATTTCTTTGAGAACAGACCCAGTCATATCTGCTTCAGCCAGTCATGCAGCACAATTATTGACAATTAGAATAAATTAGTTCATAATCTCTGAATAGCGATGACAGACTGCAAATGAACAATACGGTGAATTTGGTTGGAAGTATTGAGTTGGAGCAAAGATCACTTTTATTTCTAACACAGTTCATTCCATTCTGCATGATGTAAGTGATTTTTATTACGCCAAGCAACAGAGCATAATAAAGTCTTGAAACAATCCCATGTTTTGGTAAAAACTGAATGGGATTAGATTTTCAGTCAGGCTAATGCTCCAGAGTATAGGTACTTACAATTTGGATAACTTTTTTTCCTTTTTGAAAATGTAGCCCTACAGCAGATCTTTGAAGTGTAAACTCTGAGACATAGCAGTGTTAAAATAATCATGGATCTGGAGGAAATAGCACAAAAACATCCAGCACAGCTTAATCATAAATAGAAATTAATTTGAACTTTCTGTGGTCTATTGAATATTAAAACATTTCATATTTCAAATAGAAAAAAAGAAGCCTTAAACAAATTTCTGATCACAGTCAGTGACATTTCTGGTGTAACACTTGAATATTAGGATTAAGGGTGAAGGTTTCTACTCAGCTTCAGCAACTTTCTTCTATCTTATATTTTTATTTATTGCTATTAGCTGAAAAATAGCTAGACTGTGCTGGAGGCCATGGAACAGTGGGACCTATGTGTTAAAAAATAAAAGTACTAAAACCCCCAAATGATTACTTTGGCCAAACAGAGTATTTTTATTCTGCAATGACTTGGCATTTTGTCATGAAATCTGTGTTTTGGGGCTTTCTGTTATAGCCTGTGCCCCCACACGGGGTGGTATCTCTGAAGGCAAGTATTCTATGCAACTGCCGTTTTGTAGAATTTCTTTTACTGAGATGAAGTTTCCCATTGGAGAAGTTTCTGTAGCTGTGAGAATGTCTGGCTAATGAGCAAATTCTTGGGGAACTTCTGGGTTTCTGCAGATCATCATATTATGCTGTTGTACTTAGCATGACTAAATCTTTCTGAAGGATGTATTTTAGTCAAAATAACTAAATTAAATAGCTTGGGTTATTGAGGAAATCTGTGATGATCAAAAGGGTTTTTTTGGACATCAAATTTCAGAGTCTTAAGTGTAGAGAACAGTAAGCGCGTGAGTCACTGAAAGAGTGTTTTGAAATAGCAACGGTGGAAAAACCCATTTTCAAACCAGCTGTATAAATTAACTATTATTGTGTAGGAAAGCCTTGTGAGGAAGGAAGCACATTGACACTGTTGCTGGGCAAATGTCAAAACTGGAAGTCAGAGCGTGTCCTAACTTTCTTCCTGGAGTCAAAATCACAAGTCAAATCATATATAATTTATATATTTATTCTCGTTACCCCTGAATTAGGACTTCAGGATTTTCCCCTGTGAAAATCCCCTGTGAATGTGAAGTGCCTAGCAAAAATTACATTGCTGCCTCACTTCCTTCCATTGCCATCTGTGTGTAGGTGTCTTTGGGGTGCAGTATGGCAAGAATTAGAAGAACCATTTCAGAAGGAAAATATCATATTTCTTAGAGATATTGAAGTGGAAACGTGAAAAAATACAGAATTGCTTAAAGCAATAACATAGTGAAGACTTTCACAAAACCTTTTTGTTGAACTTGGAGGCTGTTTTTACACACTATTTTCAAACTGCTGATGTAAAAAAATAAGAAAGTAAAACTGTTTATTGTGGCAGAGATAATCTCAGGCAGCTTCTACTGTGCTGCAAAGATTATCAAAGTGCAACTTGCAGACACTTACTGATGTGTATGAGAAAAAGAACATATTGGACTAATAATAATATGCAATTTTGTAAAAACTAAGAGGGCAGAAGCTGCAGTATGCAATGACTGCTACAGAAAGTTAATAAGGTTGCTTTGGATAGTGCCACTGATACTGTGATGAATATTTTTTTCCAGCTTAGCTTTCTTTTCAAGACATTGTAATTGTGAAATCTGTAGGAGCACTGTAAGTAGTATCTCCAGCTAGATACAATGTGTATTTGTATGCATTCTTAAAAAATTCCAGAATTAAATAATCTGTTTTTATGTTTTAAGCAGCTATAAACTAAAGTAATTGAGATTTATGCAAATCATAAATTTAGATGACTTTACAATTTAGGCATGGACACCTACTATAGATAAGAAGGGGTATAAAATTATTTCCAGTGGTTGCTCCTATCTACAAACACTGCATGAAATAATGTTGTCTGTTCCCCTCCGGCTCCACCCTGACACTGTTTCTGCTTGGCAGCCCTTTAGCTCTGGGGTCTCACCTGTCCATGTTCGCCTGGGATACTTAGCGTATCTATACAAATACTTTTTACATAGAAGACGTTGTAAGATTTTGTTGTCAGGAGAATATACAAAATAGTCTTTTCTTTATCCCTGTCACTTGAACGTTGGTATTTTATTATAGTCGTACAAGATCACATGGCTTTACATCATTTAGAAGAAAAGCATAAAAATTCCTTTACAATAGAAAGGCTGTGCTGGATTTTCATACCACTTAGTTTTTCTAAACAGCATCACTTTTGTCTTGCAAATGTTTAGCATGAAGCAATGTTCTTCAGCAAGATGCTAAACTCTAGCGCTTATTATAACAGCCTTGGGATTAGAGGGGTCCCATCTGTGGTTACTGGTATATTGCCAATTATGCACAGCTAGTGTCATCTGTAAAACAGTCATTGTGGCTGTTGAAGAGATCTAAGTAGAGGATGTTTTTTGAGATGCCTTAGAGATAAATGTTGCAGCATGGAATGAAGCAGCAGTTCCTTTTACTGGAGAAGACAGGGGCCTGTGTGGAGTGGCACTTTCAGGATAAAGAGTGGGCACAGATACACAGCCATGAGTAATTACCCTTTTAGTCTTTATGAACTGCTGTTCTGAAGCTTGGTTATGAGATAGGGTGTGACTGCAGAATTTAGATTACTGGAATTTGTTGGTCAGCACCGTTGAGTGATTTCATGTAGGTATGGAAGTGGAAGAGATTTTTCACATCCTGTATTAGCTCTTTCACAACAGGAAAGTAGATGAATTTTCCTCTCTGAAGCAGAGATTCAGTAATTTAGCAATATCAAGCAACACGTTCTTCACAGGGTTATGCTAGCCAGAGGTACAGAACCTTTCTGCCCTTCTAGGCTTGAGTATTTCTGAGGATTGCTTACAGCATAGAATGTAAGGGTCCAACTCAAAAGCAGTAAAATGATTCATTTGAGGGTTTTATTTCTGCAAATTCCCATGTCCATCTTCACTTGAAAAAAAAAGTATATTGCAACTTATATTGTTTTAAAACCAAAAAACTGTAATTACTTCTGTGCTTGAGTAGTTTCATTAAAATATGTCATATTCTCTATACAGTTAGTATAATTCAGATGAGATTTTAAACTCTGCAACTGGGTACAAGCTTCCTTGGGGTGTAAAGGCACTCAAATAAATGTGTGGTCCACCTCCAATTACAGTAAGTCAAAAAAGTAAGTTTATGCATTTGTTTTTATCAATAATTTTAAAAAGCAGGTGGCAGAAATAAGTGTGTGAAAGTTGAGATGAAAATTTCCTTAAACAAACTGCATTTTGACCAATGATATCTTTCTTTTAAAAATCAACCCATTTAAGCAGTAAAGGTCAGTAGGTTAAATATGTAAAATGTAATCAAATTATCAGTTTCAGCTCTGTTGCCAGTCATAGTAAATAATTGTACCAGATTAGGTGTATAAATTTATCTTACATTAATCCAAAAGTATAGAGAAAAGAAAGAGAAAACTGTTAAATACAAATAGGAGGTGGAAAGCATTTAAGTTAATATGAAATAAATGCTAATTTACTTATGCAGCTTCTTTGTGTCATTTCCCTTATCTCCCATTTTTACCATCTAAACATTTGTTACCAGCTTATTTCTGAAACTAAGAACTACACTATCAAAGCACCTCTGAATACATTTTCTGTCAGACTGAAATTCAATTTAGTATTGACTAGAGCCATAATTTATGGGGAAATAGCTCCTTGTTCCTTTAAGCACTACTGCAATCCCAGCCTCAGAGAGGAGTCCCCATACTCTTTTATCTTTCACCTTTCTGTGCATAGCACTATTAAGTGATGCAAACCTTCTCTTTGCTCAGCTATAATAGCCATAGGGGAAAAATAAGCTGAATAATCCAGTATGGATCCAAATATATTTTCACATAAATATACCAAAAGATAATAGGGCCATTGTTTTTCTTTCCTCTGCCCTTCTGCTCTGAAATATGTGGTACTTGATTTCTTTCAGATGTATGTGTGCAGAACTCATACTCAAACTGTGCTTCTCAGAGAAAGAAAAGAAATTGTAACATATCCATGCTGATATAACAGAGTGACAACATATGCTATGGCTTGTGACTGTGAAACTTCAGGGAGAATGCAGATCATCTTGTCCCATTCGCCAGGGAAAGCCCCTTCTCGCAGAGTCCAACTCTCTGTTAGAGAGCAATTTTTGTGAGAAAACAGCTAATGCTGAGAACCTCATATGCTACCAGGCTTTACAAGCTCCCTGCTCATCTGATCCAGTCTCTGTGTTTTCAGTATCTGAAGCAGTGGGGAGAAACGAAATTGCACATTGTATTTTTTTCAGGTACTCATGACCAAGGGTTTTGAAGTGTGTATCAGCAACTAAACTTAATTTGCCAATGTATTGCCATGAAGTAGTGTGACAAAGTAATGGTGTGGAATTTGGAAGTCATAATGACAAAATTCCCTTCTCTCCAGTGAAAAAAAAAGAAACAACGGAGATGCAGCGCTCTTTCCTTACTGGTTTAGTAACAGTCTTGTTGTGTTGTCTTAAATTTAGAAACTGGTGCTTTCTAGAGTAATGTTTATTAGGTTTTTCCCTACTTGTGAGTGTCCTGCATAAAATTCTCCTGGTTCTTGAGACCAGGTGGTGGTGAAGCATTGAAGATGAACCAGCCAACTAAGCGGCTCCCTCGAGGGAGCTCCCAGATGATCTGCTGCTGCCTTTCAGCAAACAAGCACCCACCCAGCAGGCCCAGCTTCCCAGCTTTCACAGCACAGGACAAACATTGTGATGATTATGTTGCTCTTGAGAGTTCAGATAGCAGAAGTCTTGATGAAGATAGGGTGTTTGCTGGATAGCCAACAGCAAAATGCTCTCTCTTAGTATCAGTAATGGAGGGAAGCTTCCTGTGTCCCTGTCTCTCTTCATCATCTGTAAATACCCTGAGGTCTGCAAGTAAAAAACAGAATAGATTTTAGTTACTAAGCCAAGATATTAGCAATAAAAGAGTATTTTTTGCAAGGTTAAACATATGAAATAAGAAATCATTGAGTTAAGTTTCTCAGTGGTCTCATGGTTTGTGATTCCAATTAATAAAATAGACTTACTTGCAACTTGAATGTTCTTCAGCTAGATACATTTTTTTAAAAAGATAGAGCATTTTGAATTCTGATTTTCTTTTACAGAACTTTTACAGATTTTACAGAATCATATCTTTTTGTTGTCAGGTCAAGGCTTACATGGCTTATTGCATCTATGCATAGCAAAAAATGGATCTATAATTCTGTGAAATTTTGTATAGTTCAAAATCAACACATTTTTGAAATGCACACTGTAAAGGCTTGTTTAAAATAAGAGTTTTGTTCTTGAAAGCTAACCTTAGCATTGCCCTGGCCTTTATGACTTTGACTTGGAAATTAGCATTGCAGAGTTCAGAGAGCACACTTTCCATAAAAATGTTTTCTTAAGATGCTGTGACGGCTTCAGCAACTGCCATCTTTGTACCATTTCATTTAAAATTAATCACTTGTGGAGTTTTCAGCAAGTACATTTTACAAAGAACATGCTTGAGTCTTTTTTGTTTGTATATGAACGTAGACTTTTTTTGCCTCTTTCCTTAAAGTTGAAAGTCTCTTATATTTTGGACTTGAGTAAGATCTTGTGAATTTTATTGCCTTGATCTGAATAGGTGCTGGCATTTAAGGAATCTCGCTGTTGGCTCTCAGGCCCCGAGTCTAAAAAAACCTTCTTTCAAATGTTTTCTGCTTGTGCTAGCTTTAATGTATTATTACAAATGATGACTTTGCCTTGTCCAGTTTTACTTGCTATAAAAATTGGCATGACAATTGAGGGTTGTTCTGGGATTTCAAAATTCAGCTGGCAACTTAACTTCAGTCAGCAATTTAACTTCAGTCTTCTGCACCTTACAGATCTAATAGCCAGCTTGCCTTTTGGCTGCCTTCTGGAAGTGAGACAGGGAGACTTGGAGAACTTAGCTTGAGAAACTACTCTGAAGATATTATTGGGGCTTTGTTATCACACATTACCAGTGACTGGCACATTAAACAGTATACAAAAACTGAGTATCTTTCTGACATGGCAAACATTTTCTATTTGATATTGCGGAAGTTTTCCTTTTCAGGAAAGTCCAATATCAAGGTAAGTGGCTTCCATAAAATTTATATAGTCTGAGTAGCTTGTCTTTTTGATAGATTCATGGTGATAAGACAGATTCAGGTTTGAAGGTTAAAGATGTTTTATCCTGTAAGTATTAGTTCTTGTTTACAAATAAAGAAATCTGTAATCTTTTTCATCCTAATTCTTGGATTGTAATTCATGTAGATGTGAAGTGTGGTGTGTGAAAAAATGGCATGAATTTACTGGTCACCAGATTTTCAAAGCCAGGACTCAAAGGAAATAATGTTTTCCTGTAAAGCATTCACCTGTTTTGCTGCCTTATTCTTTTCCTGAGATAAGAAATTATAGTGATGGTTTTGCTTTTAGAAACACATTTGCATAAATAATAAACCTTAGAAAAGGGCACAGAGATGATTGAATGAAATCATTTTGTTGATTAGACATTAAAAGTAGCAGCTAAAAAAACACATGGCAACCTATACAAGATAATACCTTTATTATCTTTAGGACTAGAAATGGTCACAAGATCTCCCAAAGGAATATGAATGGATAAATTTCTCACTTTTGATATTACAAATTACTTGCAACTTTGTTTTACTTGAATAGCCTTCACACTAGAAGGAGAGCATTCGTGTTAATATTTATTCATCTGGGCTTTTGTCACTGAAGTCATGCAGCTGAAATCATCAGAATGTTCGAATGCGATATCTGGCTTAAACTGCTGTTCAGGCTTTAGGGTACCAGGGGAATGGCTTCAGTGTAAAATGTGAATAGAGCAGTAATGATCTTTCAGAATCAGATGATGCAATTGTCAAGAACTCCCATTTCCCGCTATTATTTATAATAAGCCAGAAGACAGTATAAAATATGGAAGTGAAATTTCTGATGTGTAGACCACGTATGCAAATGTGATGCCAGGAGCTGAGAACTGAGGAATATAGTGTGTCACTGCAGAAAATTTTCAAAAAAGGCAAAGACGAAAGAAATATTTCCAGATGAGATAAAAAAGAAGAGAAAATTTCTTCACATATGGTACCTGAGAGATTTGAAAGAAGCCAAAGTTAAGAATCAGTATTCAAAAATGTCCTGTTGTTTTTCTAATTACTCTTTGCCTCTGACCTTTGAGTATTTAGGAAAATATTTAGGGCTGACGAATGTCTCCAGTCAGGTGACATAAAAATATAACTAGGCTTGGAACTGTGTCACTGAAGTCTATGAAATTTAATCTTATACTAAGCTAAAATTCTTCCTTCAGTGTCAGCCTCATTAAGTTCATACATATAAATAAAGGGCAGAAATTGTATGTATAAAATGCATAAAAATAGAATATTTTGAGGTAGGAATATCTGTCTGAAACATTTTGTACACATCCAACAACATGCAAAGGTAAATTACCTCATTTTAAAAATAATTTTGTGTAAATGTTATGAGAAATGGTGCCACTGGAGTTTAATATCTATCAAAATTCAGACATGTAACATAGTAAAGAAAATCTCTGCTCTGGACATGGTTGTAAAATCTCCACAGTTTTCATTGCTATGTAATCAATTTAGTAATGCATACACAGACGAAAATTTATGATATAATCATTGTAAAATACATGATAAAGATATTTACTAGGTGTAATAAAATAAAAGCTACAGAATTATATTCCTTAAGAAAGTAAGGAGAAATAAATTCTCTTTTTTCTCTGAAATGCTTTTTTAAAAAGTCGTGTTCATTGCCTCAAGAAGACTAAAGGAAATTATGCACTATGGGAACTACAGGAAGAAATCTGAATCGAGGATGTGACGGGAAATATCCTCCACATTCTAATGTTATGTATTGTCCATTCATGAGATTTGTTTTATATTTGTGAAGATAGTGTAGATTTTTATTATCTTCCTAAATTTAAGGTTTATAAAAGAATTATGTTGTTATATCTGCTGAGAAATGGATGAACAACTTAAGCATTGGTTCTATAAGAAAGTATTATGTGACATATCTCTTTATTATGTTGCTTTTCGGAACTGGAAGTATGACGCAACCATCATGAAACATGGAAAACAGGCTCATAAACCCAGCTCAGTGTTTCAGTATATTTTCCCCTTAAGCCAATTGAGTTACTTAAAATTGCTTAAATCATGAATGTGTTTGTCTTTCTGTCTGCCAAACTGCTTCATAATTTATTTTGTAATTCATGTTCACTGTGGGTGAAGTCCAACTGTAGCTTTCAGTCTGAAAAACAAGACTGACTTCAGCTTGTGACTTGGCACATGGAGTGCAAAGTGTGATAGGAAGTGCATGGCCAAGAGGAGCAGAGGGGGTTAGGAATTAGGAGGTGGGATTGGAAGGATACTCAGTGTGAAAGACAGCAGGGAATCTTGTATCAAAGGTTTTAAGAGGGGAGGAATAACATGGGACCTTAAAATAAGGACGGGAAATTAAATAGAAAGAAACAGATAGGTAGTAAATGAAGGGATACAGAAGAAGAAGAGAGACTGGAGTGGTAAGGAGAGAGCTTTAACGCCAGGGAAAAAATGAATTCTGCCAAGAGCTTAGACATGAGGTGGAGTTTGAAACATTGGTAGCACACTCTTAGGTAACTGAATATGCTTTTACTGGTAGCCAGTAGAATGGGTTGAAAATCACTACAGCAGAAGTGATAGTTAAAGATAATAAAATCAGAAGGCAAAGTTGAGCACAATCTGCAGCTCCTAAGAGGAGGTCATAATGCCCTGTATTAGTCCCAAGGAAGTTTTTAGCCTCCAGCATGGCCTGCAGCATATACTCTATAATTTTCATAACCACAATGTGTGTTGCATTTACATTTTCTAGGCTTCATTTGTAAACTAATTCTGAAGGTGGGGAAAACTTAGTATTAACTTAATAAAGTGTTTGTTTTTCTGTGTAAATTTTGCAGTAATGTAATTTTTGCAATGCAAGCTGTTATCATACCCTTAATGCACTTCTATTACATATTGTGAGTCTTGGCCTAGAGAAAGAAGCGAGTGTTATGTTTCTTTGCGAAAAGAAAACTAAAAAAAAAAAGAAACTAAAAAAAAAATAGAATGATTTAATTTTTTCAAGACTGAGCAAAAAATGTAGATCTCTCTTACATAGTAGAACAATATTAATTGACCTAGGGAACTGAAGAATAGGAAGAGAAAATGTACTAATCTGAAAATGTCTATTGTTTTGCTCCTAGGTTCAGACATTGTTCAATGGTTAACGAAGAACTTATCTATAGAAGACCCAGGTAATTTATCTTTTTTTCATGAAAATACTGGTTTGTCTTTTTAAATGATTGGACCTGACTTTGTCTTCTGTTGCAGTGAGGGTGGCCAGGAAGCATTTGACCAGTGTAACTTCAATAGCAAAACAGACAGTATCAAACCTTAGAAATCTTTGCTAAGAATCTGAAGATATTAGTTATCCATTTTATTGGAGCAGGTACCAGGAAACAATATGATGGCCAAGAATGGAAATGATAGCTGATTTAATTAGTAGACAATCAGTTTAAGTTCTAATCCATGAGAAATTTACTCAGTGTCATGCTAAATAGTGTGTTAAAAATAAATAAATAATCAATAAAATACGCTCTTGTACTGTTACCAAGGGCTGCATTTGTATTCTTAAATTTGGACACTTTTTATAGCATCTTAAGCAGAAAGTGAACCTTAAATAAAAACAGTGCGGTAAGGAAGAACAGTTCATTGCTTGATCAACTGGGTTGGAATGTGAAAGTAAAGCTTTGGTTCCAAGTTCTGCCACAGGTTTCTTGTGCAGCCAGCAGCAAATGCAGTTTGGCATGTATCTGATATTTATTTCCCTGATTTACAGGAATCTTGTTACATGATCTGAATTTTTCCAGAAAGCAGTGATTTCTAGTAGAAAATGCTGAATGGCAGAAATAAAGCATTCTGTGGAAGTACCTATTATCTTTTGGTTGGGGAAAGATAATCTTCCTTCTTTAAAGCGTGATCAAAAATACTTATTTTTCCTCTCTATTTCAGACTTTTGGGAATGGAATTTATGTTGGGGGTTTTGGTTGTTGTTTTTTTTTTAATGTGTTTTTCTGTCATATTAGAAATGAAAGTATGAGCATTGTGGAATTCCAACAAAAAGCAAAATTGCTGTGTTGAAAATATGACTTGAATAATGAGGAACTATTATAAATACCTAGTTTGATATTTGGAAGTAGCCAGTTCACACAGCTTATCGACATGTTACATGAAAGAGATCACTAATTGCTTCCAGTTTGATGTAACTTTACACAGAGTGCCATATGATTGCTTCCTGAAGATAAAGTGGAGGTTGCAAGAGACCTATATGTGATACTGTATTTCTCAGTCATTGGCTGTGAAACACTCGCCTATCTATATTTATCAGAGTTTTCAAGATTGCCATTTTATGTTTATTTGATATAGAAGCTTAACCTTTGTTTGTTAAACCAGAACTGCAATACCGGGATGGGTTGTCATTCAGATTATCTGGTTGTTGCAAAATTTGGAGTACAAGAACCTCAAACTAAATGGAAAACATGGTTCCCTGTGTTGATATCCAATTAAAATTAAACAAACACACAAACTACTAACATATGTAACCAGAACACCACAGTAATTTAATTTAAGCTGTGTTTTATCCTCTCAGATTGCATGGGTGGAAAAAACTATCCACAATGACAAAAATGCATGTTGGTCCCAGTCCAAAGTCAGCTATCTGGAGCTGGCTGGATTCAAATCTTCAGAAAGCCAGTTGCCCTAGAGGCTGCCTTTGAGTAGTGCTCAGAATTGCCAGATAGCAGTGAACTTGACAGATGGTGAGCAAGAGCTATTCACATGACAAGACTTCTGAAAATGTTTGGTTTTGTAAAACCTTTTAAGTGTGTGGCTTTTTGTTCCAGTTCTAGACAAGACAATCTAGAATTTCCTGTGGAAAAGCCCCAAATTTCTGTGGACTATTGTCACCATAATTTGGGTTTCCAGTGTCTTCTGTCCACTTTTCACCAGTCTGTCAAGGTTCAACTATGGCTGTCTTTTAAAACTTCCCCATAGGGTCCTGTTACAAAGCTCTTGTGAAGCTGTGCAGTTTTGTGGTACAGAAATAAATAATGCCTTTGTTTGCACTGAAACTTACCATCTCTATCTAATTCTGATATCAACAACATAGCTGTAAGAGCAACATAAAGTAGACCTTGGTTCACATATTCTAAGAGTATATTTGACTCTGTCCAGAAGAATTCAAGGACTGTTTGCACTCCTCATCTACCAGTGCTGTAACCTACTCATGCGAGCAAGGCATGCAAATTGTGATTTAATGGGTAAGTAGGCAGTTAGATTTACAGAATTATAGAACTATAGAGGAGACCTCAAAAGATCATCTGGTACAACCTTTCATGGGAAAGGGAGCCTACATGAGATTATCTAGCACCCTGTCCAGTTGCATCTTGAATACCTCTAGTGATGGGGACTCCACCATGTCCTCAGGGAGATTGTTCTAGTGATTGATTGCTCCCACTGTCAAAAAATTTCTTTCTTATATCAAGATGAAACCTCTCCCTGTGCAACTTTTACCCATTGCCCCTTGTCCTCTCCTTGTGGCTCCTGGTGAAGAGAGCCTCCGTCCTCTTTGTAGTTGCCCTTTAAGTACTGGACAACTGTGATAAGGTCCCCTCCAAGCCTTCTGTTCTCCAGGGTGAAAACACCTAACTCCTTCAGTCAACTTGTTCTTGAATAAAACAAAGAACTAGTAAGAAGGAAGTGGCATTACAGTACGTTAAAAAAAGAAGTTACATTCTGTAATGCAATTTTTTTCCTTTGTTTTGCATAGGGAATACAACTTTAATACCATTTGAGTAGGAATGAAGGTTGCTTTATGGATAGTGGGAGAACAAAAAGCAGGAGAAGGTCTGGCAGCAACATTTGCTTACACTGTGTTAATAAGTGTAAAGCTATTATCTGGAAACAGCAATTTCAAGTAAAAAAATAGTTACAAGTATAAATTGCCAGTCAAAAAAAAAGCCTGCATATTTTTTATAAATAGAAAATAATTTTCTGTGGAAGATTTGAAAGATTTTGGCTTGCTGTGGTAAAAGTCCACCAAGAAAATAAACTGGAGATGATGGGTGGATTCTGCTAAATTATACCAGATTCGAAGATATTTCTGTGGAGCAGACTAGAGCTTTGCCCAGAATAGCTGTGTGCAATGTACAGTTGCTGTTATATTGTTTACTTTTCAATATGTACTTAAAAAATGTTTGTGTTTCAGCCTACAACTCATCTGTAAAATTTTAAGGAACAAAAATCATCTAAGTTATTTTTAATGTGGAAGTTTAATTAAGTTATAAAAATAAGGCTGATCTCAACCCAAAAAGAAGCAATTAGCTGAGTTTACAGAACTGTAAGGGCTTGTGGTTTGGCACTTAGACATGTGTTTGTTGAATTGACCATTACGGGGTAAGTGCTGACTCTTCACTGATGGTGCCAATTACTCTTAATGTGGAAAAATCTACTCTGTTTTTCTACAACGTGTTTTTCTTTTTGAAGTGATAATTAGTGCCATGAAATGTAGCAGACTGACCACACTAGACTGAAGCCCTTTTAATCCTTAGGGGGAAAAATAGAATAAAAGGGGTAGTTGAGCTGATTTAAAGGTGTCAGCTGATATTGCCAAGAGACTAATTCTATACTTGGTTCTTGCACTGATTTCTTTGATGTCCTTTGGGCAGACACCTGATTTTCCTATTCCCTAGCATCGCAACATGCTAATGTTAAATCATGCTGTGGTCTCTTTAAGGAGAACAACCATTGTCAGTTTTCAAGTATTTTCATAATGAAATATGTGTTATTCACAAACATGCTTTTCATCCTTAAGTCAGCCCATGAAGAATTTCTATCTAGGTGGCTCAGAAGGAGCCTTTAAAAGTTGATATGTTTAGCCATCATCCCCTTGTTCCTTTACAATACCTTTATTCTCTGGTGTTGCTTATTTAATTCACTCATCTCTGCAAAGCCAACTGAATTTGGCTTAAGGCATTTCATTATTGGGTGGTTACTCTAGAAGAGCCACAGTATGGCAGCCAGCTCCAGAACGCGCAGCCTTTGCATTCAGATTGCCCTGGTCCAGATGATTTTGGTAGTCTGTTGAAGGAGTTTGGTCTTGGACATCAAGAATTACACTGAAGTCAAATATATATGACCAAATCAAACTTTGTAAGTGATAAAACAAGACTGTACCTTGAAATAGACACCCTCCTGTGATTTTTCAACTTCAGTTCTTGCCGTTAATAGTCTTTCCACTTAACTGATGTAGCTAATTTGTATAACTAGATGCCCACCAGCAGCCATCTGAACTGCGGTCACTGATCCAGTGCAATAAAAAGGGATGACTCAGTACCACAACATCTGTTTGTTTTTCTTCCACCTTTCCCTCCTTTGCTTTGTAGTAAAACCTCTCTCCAGTAGCTGCTGTATTAATAATGACCTTGATAATACACAGTACTTGCTCTAACGAGTTAGAGGAAAAATATAAGGGTTTTATTTGAGCTTATGAAATTGTACTTGAAAAATTGTTCAGCTCTAACTTATTTCTGCCCCTTTCCCTGCGTATATGCAGTGAGGTAGCAGCAAAGAGTAGGAGCCAGACAAGATGTTCTACACGATTGCCATTTGGGAGGCAGCACCAGACAGCTGCAAGCAAAGGGGAGGTTCTTCCAGAGTCTGCTAACAGAGAAAAGAGCCTCCTATGAAAAGGAAGATAGAGGGAATAGAAAAGTCATGCTTAAGTTTGTAGTCTTTGCGTTAATCAAAACTTGTGGAAATACATCAGAAGTAGAATGCATCCCATTTATCAGCTTAACTAAAAAAAAAGTTGATAAAAGTAATTTACACTGCCTGCACATATACCATAACCCTCATACTAGGAACCCAGGAATGCCAAGACACTCACTCTTTTCATATGTCTAACAGAAACTTGGGCATGTTTTATTCAATGAGGCAAAACTCATGAACCTTTGTCAAGTCTAGTGTAAATACCTTTCTGATTTTTTTCTACTGGGTGAATTTGATCTGAGCTTGTCAGGTCCTGTAACATTTAAATGGAATAATTACTTCAATTTCAGATGAACAGAAAGAAGGTAAAACTCAAATCCTGCATGGGAATAGAAAACGTCAAAATTTGCAGACAGTGCTTTAGTACCGATAGTATTAATGTTGTGATACTCAAGCAAAATAAAAAGGTATGGGTCAGTTTTCCTCCACATAATTATGCATAGCATGGGTGGCACTTACCCGTGTGTGGCAATCAGTGGGCTTTTAGCCACTGCTGTGGTTTCAGGACTGCAATGGTAACTGTTCACATGCAGAGGTTATTCTATTTGCCCAAAGCCTTTAGACAGATTTTGGAAAGGGTGAACAGAGGTATATTGCCTGTAATTCAATTGTGACAGGATAAATCAGATTTAATGGATTTGATGTTTTTCCACTGAAGCTTTTTCCAGTTTTGTATAATCTGTTACCTTCTGTAGATGGCATGTGTTAGGAATGTCTCCCAAGAGCACAGAGAGCAGCAGGGCCAGCCTGGGGTAAGCTTTCATTCTACATGTGTTCAGGTACCATTTGAGCAGCCTCATTTCCACGTAGTCACTCTTGAAGGTGATTAACATGTTCCTAGGTTGGCCAGTTTGTATTCTTGCTTGCAGACAGGTAGTAGGCTACGTCAGTGCTCATTTCAAATTTCCTTTCAAGGAGCAGTCATTTCTTCTGGTGTGTTTAGTAGTGTGGCAGCTGGTTAAAAACAAACATTTTTTTATACTCCAGAAATGGAGTTTCTGACTGGTAGAAATGCAAAATTCATGGTATCAGTGACAAATCACTTCCTTTACATAGGCAGATAGGTCAAACTATCACAAACTGTTTCATCATACTAAGTGTGTCTAAATAAAATTCCTCTTCTGTGGTTGCCTTAATGTGGCATTATATTACATGATATTATATAAAATAGTTTATGTTTTTTCATCCTAGTAATTAATACACCGTGCTTGTAGGTAGCAGGATTTATGTATAATACAGCATTGTAAACTCTGAAAATCCCTTTAGAAACCACTTAATAAACAGTGAAAGATATTAAGTTGTTTATCACTATAACAGGTTATATTTGCCAGGTGCAAAATAGGACTAATTTAGATACCTAATCCTATTTATCATTAAATTAATTTTATAAATATTTGAATTACGTATAAAGTATTAATGAATTTTATCTGTTTAATTTATAAATGAATGTCCATATTGGAGTAATGGGTAAAGATCACAAGTATGGAATTTGCTGCCTTCTAGAATATTTTGCTGTATAACAGTAAGAATAAAATGGTATTACTGCTATTGGAATAACAAAATATATGTGTTCTGTAACATTGTTTCTTCGATCAACCTGTTGGCTATTGTCAATAGCATACTAATTCAAAACAGATCTCTCTTGGTTCTAATTAAGCTTTGTGCAACCTGATTTAGTGGGAGGTGTCCCTGCCCAAGGCAGGGGTGTTTGTTTGGAACTAGATGATCTTTAAAGTCCCTTCCAACCCAAACCATTCTGTGATTCTATGATTCAACTATAACTTGTGTGTCATACACATTTCTTATTAAAACCAGAATTCTGTTGATGTTTGTTTACTTTCAGTTAAAAACAAACCTTCAACTGAGCTTTTAAATTTCATTTTTCTGAACCCTAGCCCTGATTCCATGGTGATGCCTTCAAAACTTTTTATTTTTAATAAGAAATAATTCATGCCTTTAATATTAAACTCTCCAAATTCTACTCAAAATTATTTTCTGTAGTAATTGTAAAACTTTCATGTGACATCCAGTCCTTCTTCCTTTGTTTTAACTATTAAAGATAAAATTCCCATCCCACAGAAGGCTGGAGGTTTTCTCATTAACTCCAAAAGAAACAAGGTTTAACTAGATGCCTTTCAAATATGATTAGGTGTAACATGGTCTTTAAGCTATATCTCAGGCTAAACTACAAAAGCTTGTTTATAAAAGGTGTCTGATACCCAGTTATATTTTAAAGATTGAAACAAACCAGCAATCAGAATTTTCTTTGGAATTCACTAGGCAGTATGGGCTTTATTTCACTGAAGTCTTTGAGAGTCTTACCGAGTGAAGAGTAAGAAAGAAGTACTGAACAGAATACAAAGTTCTGATTAGAAGTCTGAAGAAGCCTACTCAGGTAAAACGTTAATGCTAAAACTATTGCCAGATCCAGATAATAGAAGCTGAAAAATCGGTAAGCATTAATTTGAAATAATTTCATTGGAAAGAACTTTAGAAGCTCTGTTGTATCAACTGAAGGACTGTATTTTATCCTTTCTGTCACAGAACAAATTAGGCTATAAGAAATCTATATTACATGATTGAAATCTTTACCCATGAATTTACCTTGAAGAACACAGCTTCATCATAAAGCTATATATAAAATGAGCTATCCCCAATGATTTATAAAGTATTGAAAGCTTTATAATCAATTTTTAAAATCAAATCTCAAATTGGGCAATTTTTGTTCCTTAATTTTCATTGAAAATTTTCCACATTGTTCTTCTAAGGAACTGGTGTTCCTAAACTGGGTATCTCTTTCCAGGTGTTGTACCAGTCTCTTTTCCTTGATGCCATTGCTCAGAATATGGAACCAATATTTCAGCATAAGGCAAATGTATATAAGGCCAGTATTAACTTCCTACTGATGCATCAGATTTTCAAAATAACTGGCTTTGGATAGCAAATCCTGCTGATTCAAAAATACTATCCATTCCTCATCTTGTCTGCTTCCATTGTAACTCTCCATGCTAGTAGCTGCCACTTTTTGATTATTTAGCATAGTCAGAGACTATTATGTTACTGTCTTTGTTAATAACAATAAAACATATATTTATTGACTTAACTGAGCTAAGGACAAAAGTACAACTGAAGAATAATAGAAAAGGTATGCTCTTTTAGGGAGAACTCTGATAACTTCTAGAAATAAAGATCATTAATTAATTAATTAATTACATAAATTAAATTATAATGATGTTCCTGACAGAATGTTTGACCTCATTTTTACTAAAGTTACTAGGAATTTCTGTGCTTTTCTTACTGTTTGACAACATCCTTCTGAACCTTTGGGATCGTACCAAGTTTTGGAGGTTTAAGAGGAAGAACATTTGCTAATTCCCAATTCATACTGGCATAATTAATTAAAAGCAGCTAAATAGTTGTCTAGAGACTTCATTAGCTTTCTGCTTCCTTGTTTCTCAGAGAACTGTGTTATACAGTAATGGAAAGCACCAGTAGGTGGAAGCAAGATTTTAAATCTGGGCAACTTAATTGAATAAAAGGAGTTGAAATCCTATTTCATCTTGCCAACAGCTTCTGCAACTATCTACAGTGAAGTAAACAAAAATGTTTTGATATTCACATGTTGTATGTAGTATTTGATGACTGGAAGTTTAATGTAAAGCCTTCTCTTGATTTTGCTACTAAGTGTGCTTAAGTGAGTTTTCAGTTTTCCCATAGCATGTGTAGAGAAATACTGCTGTCCACACAGGAGCATCATGACAGTTCAAGATTAATTGAACTGCTATGTTTACTATGCAAAGGACATTGCTTGACATTTCATCTTGGACCGATTAATATTTCTTAGGTGCACTTTCATTTTTCAGTAATCCCTTCCCTCTTTTTCTTCCTTTTTTCCTCTCCTCTCTGCTCACCTCCACTCCTCTCTTTTACCTTGATGGTTCATTCCCCAATTTTACTGCATAGAATGTCCTCTGGTTCTCATTTGCTTATGGCTGCTGGTTGGATCTAATTCACATGTTCTTTGCTATTCAGATGTTCTCTCTCTAACTCCTGTCTTCTAATTTCACTGGTTGCATTCAGTCACCTACTCAGTTTCACAAATTTTCATGCTTTTCACTGTTTCTGTGGCAGGGTGGGTGATAAGAGCCATGTTTACTGTGGTTTTGTAGCTGCAAGACCCCTTTTGGCTTTGGAATACTTGGATCCACAAAGTATAAATTATCTAGAGACAACAGAATCTAATTTTTATAGGTGCCAAAACCCTACTGTTCTTACTAAAGCTGAAGCTGAAATTAATTAATTAAAAAAATCCAAACCCTAAAAAGACTCTATTCACATCAGTTAGGCATACAGAAATTATAACAAGTAATTTACACCTGCTTTTGAAAGTTTGCTTCTTAATTACTCTCTGCTTTAAAGTAGTACCTTAGATAAACTGGATAACGTAACCTTTTAATAGCTTTTAAGCTTATTAGAAATGTTATGAAGATCTATAAATGTGGAATATTTGCATCTTGAAATTGTGGAATTATTTACATCTTCAAATATAATCAGTAGCATGAAATAAACAAAGCAAAAATATAAGCAACTACTATATCATAGTAACTGTGGGATAAAAAAAGTTTAAATGTTTTGGTTAAGGTCTTTCAGAGAAATAATAAATGGTTGATTTTTTCTTTGTAACATAAGTGAAAAATGTTATTTCTTGAGGTAGCTTCATATATTTGTCACCCAACTTGAGGATATTTTCAAGTAGGCTGGTTTGAGGAAGTTAAGGATGGGGATTTACAGTTTCACAGATAAACCTGACATGAATTTTAGTAATAGTGACTGCCACTACAACTGCATAATAAAATTAAATGTACAGACAACTATATAGAGAGTTTCAACTGTATATTACTAGGGGTTTAAAGTTCATGTTAATGAACTTCTGCAAATATATGGTCTGAACTATCTGAAGCAGATGAAAACATACCTACAAGAAATAGCAATTCAGTAATTCAACTATCCACAAGAACTTTTACCATAGCAATGATGTCTGACTGAGAACAAATTAGAAGTGAAAAGATGTATTTAATTTTCTGCACTGTACATTTAGAATATACTCTGACATGCCAAAACTATGTCCAGGAAGAGCAATTAACCAATAAATATATTGCAATTTCAAACTTAATATTAAAAGAGACTCTGCACACCGGGGGCATTCAAGCATAATAGTGGTTAGTTGTGGTTGTTTTTTTAATTAGCAAGCCAAAAATCCTCTGTACAGCAAGAAAAAACATAGGTAGCACTGCAAATTGGTTTATATCCAGTGCATGCCCTAGAATACTAGAAATTAAATGCATTTTGTACAACATCAGTAAGAACATAAGGCAGACAGAGCTGCAGTCACACCATTTGGACCATGAGCTGGTTCTGGCAGTGGTCAGTCACAAAAGCTTAGGAAGAGACTTGCACTGTTGGAGAAAGGGGGTGTAGCGTTCCCTTGCTTTGCCTGTCCAGCTCCAGACAATCTGAACCTTAGGGAATTCCCTGACCTGCAGGTGTTTCCAGTTTCTTGTTTAAGAGTTCCTGAATGACCTTTCTTCCATTGTTTTTTCAACATCCTTTGACAATATGTAACACAGGTTAATCAAGTATTATAGATGCATTTTTTTTTTGTTTTGAAGGGTCTGCCTGATAACCACATTGGTTAACTCCAAGTTCTTGGGTTCTGAAAAGCAGCAAATTCTTATTCCTTATTCATTCACTTTCTCTTGGCTAGTCATGAATTTATAGACTGCTGTAATGGCTGTCCTCCATGGTCTGCTTTCTGATTTGTGATATCTCTTGTTATATGGAAACCTTCATAGACCTCTTACAACCCTCATCCTCCTTCTTCCTATGTTTTTTTTTAATACAGTTTGGGATGAAATGACCAAAACTCTGCTCAGAATTCATTATGTGGATGTGCGATGGTGTATACTACCAATGTCTTCTGGTTTGTTTTCTATTTCTTTCCTGATCATTCATTGTATTTGAGATTTGAGCAGACATTTTCATAAAATCTTATATAGTGACTCTAGTTTTTCTTGCTAAGTTGCCCTTGTCTAGTGAATCAGTACCCTGAAGTCCTTCTACATCTCCTCGCAACTCACTTTTTCCTTACCTCAGTAATGATATACTTTCAGAAAATTTTGTCATCAGTCACACTCTTCTGTAGATAATTTAAGGTCCTGAGCAGTCAGGATCTACCAAACATAACAGAGGTTACCCCCCTTCAGTGTGATAACTGATCTACTTTGCCTGACCTTTATTCCCATCTTTCTACCTATTGTTTTTTCCATTAAAACATTTGGGGATATCATGCCAAGAGCCCCTGGGAAATCCAAGATAATACGTTAACCAGATTTTCATGACTTTTATATTCACTAATTCCACACAGGAACACTCATGGAATTGAGAGACATTGCATCCACCAAGAAAAGTAGTGCTAAGTCTTCCTTTTCTGTTACATTTATCTTTATTTTCATTAATTCTGCCCTTTATTATAGTTCCTATCATGTTGTCCATATGGGCATCTATTGTATTCATCTTTTTTTCCCAGATTTCCCCTGGATGTCTTTCTAAAACCTGAGGACACATTTTACAGCTTTTTTTTTTCCTTTAGTACTGAGGGTGATTAAAGTGATAAATTGTGCACTACGGCTAAGAGTTCAGCAATTTAATATTAGACTTACCTTAAAACACAGAGTGACCATTACGTTGGCCCAGCTAGATGCTTTTGTTCATTTTATCTATTTATTTTAAAGCCTTTGATAGTTTTTTCTGCAGTTGTCATCAGTGTTATCTCTTCCTTCTACATTTAGATACTGACACTAGAGAAGAAATAGGTAATTCATCGAGACATCTCTTTTTGTGGGGGAAAAAAAAGCTTGTATGAAAGGGTTTTCATTCAGCTATTTTTGCTAGTTAGTATCTGCCAGTATCTCTTTATTTTTAATAACAGAGTTTATCGAGCTCAACTGAGTTCTCTACAATTGTCTGTGTAAATGATCTGCAACGGGATTGGGGGGGTGGGCAGGCAGTTACGACAATAGGAACATATGAAGAGATAAAATGGAGTTTAGCAACATCTGGAAAGTTTACTCTCTCATCCTTCAATTTGATGTGGACAGTGAGATATATTTTACTTGCCAACGAAATGATTGTAATAATGGATGAAGAGAACTCTCTAAAAGTAATTCTGTTTGTAATAATTGCCTTGGGGGTTTTGTATATATGCATCTCAGATAACTGTATCTGATCACATGGGGAATTACATCCTATGTTATTCTCTGGGAAGCTACCTCCACACTCTGTTGTTACCTTGCCTAAGCTTTGATGGCATTTTTCCCTGATATGTGTCTCAATGATATCAATTTAATTGTAAAGCTTTTAACTCCTGCTGGACTTTAAAAGAACAGCATTCTTTCCATTGAAAGAAATATATTATTTTCAGCTTTTTATGCTCTTGGTTTGCTGGAGGTATGAAAATTGTTATGAAGAGGATTGTATTCTTCTTTACTGTGTTGACTGCAGTGAATGAGGCAGTTATTTTTCTCGCTGCTGCTGCTGCATGTTCTTTGTATTATCTGAACTGACTGGTCATAAGTGGGTGTTCTGTGATTATGATAGCAATGCGTGGCAATGATACAAAATTAATGGTTGATGTAGTGGCAATTGCTATCAAAACAGACTTGGAGACTAAAAAAGCGTCATGATTCATCTTAACCAGCAGTAATCATAGCAAGAGTTTAGTGCTACCTCTTGCTTGCCCTCACCCAACTTCAGAAACTCCACATTAGCTGGTGTCCCTCTAATTCAATGATATTATCTTCTGTAGTTCCTTCAGGAACAAATATTTTGTGCACTGAAAAAGCCTGTGCCCACTTTTGCTGTTTGCTGGCCACAAATCCAAGTGGTGGATCAACCAAGCCAGTTATTCACATGCCCTGGATCTGCCAAGCCTTAGACATGGTTTCCTTTGAAACCCCACCCCAGACATATACCTGACTATGGCAGTGCCTGTTGATCGTATGTTTGGAGTGTGCCATTGTAACTGCTCCTGTGCCTGTGGTGTCCAAACACAGCTGACTGAGAGGGGAGTTGGCAGGTGGCTAGCTGTGCCTTGCCTCGAGTGTGACAAAGGAAGAAGCAGAGATGCTGTGCTGTGGCCAGGGAAGCATGCCATCATACAGGGCACCGTGTCTGAGGGAACTGTGATGTAAAATACATTTCCTGGCTGACACTCGCTTGCACAAATTCTTGGGTGTCATGTGCCATGGAGAACGTATCACATAGTTCCCCACTGAACGTCTGCAGCCAAACAATTTGGTCACGTGTCTGCAGACTCGGCCACTGATGTGGTAGCAGCAACTGGGAAGCAGTATACAAGAAGATCTGAAATAATAGCATAATAATTCTACTACTAAGTAGTAGTCTATGTCCCATATTTTACGGCTTCTACAGATGCTTGAAATTGTGGAACACAATTTAATCTGGGAGAATTTTCAAAAGTATGGTATTTGCAGTAATGGGGTTTTTTGTAGATATTTTTTTATTTTGTCTTCAGCAGGTTTGCCCAAAAGGGTGCACATGTGACTTTATATATTAGCACAGAGTTTCATACTGGAGGCAAGAATGAGTGAAGTGCTAGGAAATAGCCTATGAAAACAAGTTCAGGCTGTCATTAGGGAAAACAAGACACATAGGTTTTGATTTTCTGTATTTTGCCCTGAAGAAGCATGGGAATCAAAGCTCAAACTAAAAAGTTGCAGTTTCAGAGGAAGTGCCAGTGGGAAAAACAGGAGACCCAGACTTCAAAGGAGTCTGGATTTCATCTTTCTATCATTTCTATTTAAAGAGGCAAGTGATATCAATAATAAAATAGCAAAAAGTTTGTATTTCTGCAAAATTGAAAATAGAAAAATTCAAGACAATAGTGAAATTAGAAGAAATGTTTTATAAATGTTGATGGGTTGGTGGGTACAGAGCTAAATTCCACCATTGGAAGGCCTGATTGCTGGTGTGATATTGGTAGGTACTTTGACAGGGAAACGAAAAGCAATTTTAAACACATTGAGGCTGCTTTTCGTCACCATGTGCTGAATGAACTGGTTATCTAGCGAACAAATTGTGCCATGTTCTGTTTTCCCTGGTAGTTAAGTCCACCCAGTGCTTGCAGCTTGGTTGGATTTCTTCCACCCTGTGTAGCTGCACGTTTCCACTATGCCAAACAAAGACACCAAACAAATATTTCAGAGATGAAGTGATAGCACTGCTTAATACCAGCACCTCACTCCTCATTTGTCTGCCTCATGAGACCTCAAGTTGCAACTCCTTTTTCTTTTTTTTTTGTTTTGTCCTCAACACAAAAGCTACAGTGCTCACCTCAAGTCCTTACATTTTGAGGTCTCAGGGGTCTGCCTCTCAAGATACAATTTTATTAAGAGAATAAAGCCAAGCTTTAGTAGGATGTAGCAACAGTTATTCTGTGAATCAGCTGAAATCCAGTGGGAAACGATCACATAAAAAAATTAACAGACAATACTTTAAAAGTTTTCAAGAGTAGGGTTTGTGTATTGCTAGCAGTGAGATGCAACTTCTCTTCCAAGGACTAACTTCTTTTTTTCTCCCATTTGATAACTCCTTTCTTACTTTTTTTCTTTTTTTTTTTTTTCTTCTCCTGTGAATGAAGAAAGGTCTTTTGCTTTGTTTTTTCTTTTCAAGAAACTGTAGGTCAGCTTCCTTTTTCATTCAGTCTTGCATGGTGGCATGACTTCTGTTGATCTTGTCTGGATAAAAATCTTTTAGGGTTATAGCAGATGTTTAGGTGGGTCCCAATTCACCCACACCCTGTGAGCACATAAAGTAAGACTGGTATTGTATCCCCAGTTTGCTGGATGTTTTTGTGAACAAAGTAGTTGATGTTTCAGGTATACATCATTGTCTCTAGTCTTGGAATATGTGTATAAGTGACACCCTGTGTTATAGATCAGCTCAGACTGTAAGGGTGGGTGTTACTGTTCCTTGGGCAGGTGAGGGTTCATGGCACATTTTCCCCCTTGCCTGCTGAGCGATGTTTCTACTGATGCCTCTGGCCTGCTGATGGCATCGGCAGCCACTGTCTAGCACATAGCACAAGTAAAATCCTACCTATTTAGGTAAGCTGCTGTGGTGACAGATAACTTGGTTTATGATAGGTATCTTGTCATCAAGCATGAATCTCATTTTAACTGTGTTTGGGTAAATAGTGCCTCTGCCTTCACCAACTCTTTTGCCCTCCCTGAAATGACTGTCACCGAGTGCTGCTCCCTTTGCAAATTTGATCCTTAAGACAGGACAAAAGAGAGAGGTTTATAGTGACATGGGTGTTCAAGAACTTTTCTAGCTGTTTTATTTTCCCCTCTTTAAATGCCACAGTCAGGCCCAGAGAGTGAAAGCTCCTACGCTTTGTGTGAGCGTGAAAAGCAGGTTGTATTTTATTACTTTAACTTGAAGTTAATCCTTTGCAGCTTCTGTTCACACTGGCAATGAAGTGACAGCAGGAGTGAGGTGAGAGTAAGTGATAATGTCTTGGCATCCGACACTTAAAATGAATGTGTGCTTGTGAAGTTCTGACTCATTAATTCTTTTTCCAGGCAGCCTCATGGCTTAGCAATGCACTTTAGTACTGTGATGGATTTTAGATTAGAAAAATAACCCAGAATAACAAACACTTATTGTTTGATGGAAAGGGAGGTTTTCATTTATTTGACATTTTTATATCAAAAAGAATATGAAAAACTTGAAAGTTTGGGGTTTTCACTGTCACTTATATCATATAGCAAACTTAAGGACACAAAATGCCCGAAGCCACGTTCCTTGTAGGAAATCTTTCTCCAGGACTGAGCTGCACAAAAGAACATAAAACAGACTCTGAAAAATGCTGGTTTAAAGTGGAGCAGAATTGGAAAACACCCTGTTTTCCTTTCCTCAGTCTCTCAGAGATTACTGCAAGCCACTTCAGATGTTGTGAGACTGTAACTATGGTATGGTATGATACTATAAAGTGTTTTATGGACATCAGAATAAACAAATATAGATACCACATCACCTGAAGCCCTGAGATGCATAAGGAAAAGTGGAATCCACACTAATCACTGAAAAAATATCCTTTAAGGGGTTTCAACACACAGAAACATGTTTATTCCAAAGAAAAACAAGGAACATTCATCCTTTTTAACCCCCTCCTGTGGATGTTTTTGTAATAAACAACTTGTTCCACTGATATTACCATACCCTCCAATTTAAGATTAACGAACTATCATCAATCCATGCAACAGTTATTACAGTAAGGAGAAAACTGCACTATGTTCAAAAAGAAAATAAAATGAAAACTCAACAAACAGGTTATATTTTTCATTCTTTAGATTTCATCAGGTTTGCATTGTACCAAAGCATTGAAAGCATCTGACTGTCCTATAAAACAAAATATATTAAAAGTGACTAGCATTTAATCCATCAAGATCACTCTCCTTGTAATGGAACAGCAGATGGCCTGGCAATACTACTTCTCACCAAAAAGATTGCTAATCAGTCTACGTACATGTGTTGTTCGCTTCACCCACTCAGCTAAATAAAGTTCACGAGCAGAGTGAACCTTGAAATTTTAAGCTTTTTCTGAGCTTTTAGCCCACCAACAGCATACACATCAAGAACCAAACCTACACCCAAAACACCAGCCAAAACAGCAACATTTTGAATTTATATAAAATATTTCATATCCTGTTGAAATGCAACAGGCTTATAAAGACTATTTCTGTCTTTCACCTTAGGTGTTGCTTTTCCATTAGCTATTATAACTTGCAACACTGTCCTCTTTTAGCTATGAAAAATTAAAACAGTGGTTTGGGTAAATTTGTTTCTCAAACATGCTATTCCACTTTTCAGCAGTGTCATTGCTAGGAAAGTATACCTGGAACCTCAGTTCAGATAAGTGATGTCTTCAAAACAAGCACCAAAGAACAGAAGAAGCTGAAGCCTGCCCCATTCTACCAGTTACACCTCCATGAGCTTTTTCACCCTCAGATTTTTTTGCATGATAGTGCTTGCTGTGGTTTTTATTCATTGTATAGCAGTTAACTGTGATTCAATTTATTTATTCTCAGTGAGGCTATCTGAGTGTAACTGAGAATGTAGTTTACTTTGCATATTCTTACACAAAGATTGTTTGTGATTGGCTGAATATTGAGAAATAGTAGTTGTGTAGATACCACATTTCTGTGTGTGTCTCTGTAGACTTCCTATCTAAAAGCCCAGTATTTTCTTGCTTTTAGTCTATGTTGCTCCAGTTTTTTGAATTTGTATTCTGAACTTGTGTAAGCCTTACTTTTTCTACCAGGGAACCTTTATATTTAAAAGTATTTTTTCAGGCTCTTTTTTTTTTTTAACTAATGCACTTCATAGAAGTTTTTGATGTTCCTAATCTCCATCTGCCATTCTTCCAGATGAAACATGCTTCTTTAAGTGAAAATCCCCTAACTTTACATGCAGGAAAAGCTGGGGGGATGCAGAAGCTGTCTGAATTGAACTTCTAGGCATTTAGGCATGTAGGACTAGTCTGCTGCTGGCTACATTTTCCTTTTCAAGTTCATGGTTTTGTTTTCTAAGTCCTACTGTTCTACTTCATTGGCTTCTTGCATATTTATTTTCAGTCTGATTTTAGCAAAGTGAGATGTATATCAAAGTGTTGCCTTTATTGTGTCTGTAATACACTTGGCAACTTTTTGCTTGGAGATTAGAAACCTCCTGAGAGCTGAGGTTTTTTTCTGTGCAGAAGTTCTACTGCTGCTGTGCAGAGACAAGCGGCATTAGTCCTCTACCAGCCTGGTGTGAGGTAGGGTTACAATTTTGTGGAAGTTGTTCACCTGTTTGAGCTGTATTTGATTTATAGGTTATTCAGTTTCTGGGCAAAGACTATTGATAATGCTTTGGTTGTGCAGTTGCCCCATTGTCAGATGATACCAATGGATAAGATTTTAGACTTTCAGGTGAATGTCTTTATTCTTATACCATGTGTGGGTTTTTTTATTTTGTTTTTCTTTTCATAAAGCAGGTACTGCTCACATTCCCAAGTGTGAGCTACAGTGGATCTTAGGTTGATATTAAAAAGGTGTATTTATGCATTTGTATTCATGCAATACTGGAATAAGTTGCTGGATTGATAGCCATAAAAATGAAAATTAATTGTCTATTATCTGAAGGAAAAAAAGAAGAGATGTGACAAGTTTATATGTCCCTATTAACCCTTAATGACTAAAGGGAAAGAGAGATACTCTAGCATTGAGTTAGTGTAGATTCATCCTAGCTGAATGAAATTGCCTGAGGTGAGAGTAAAACCACCTTACTCTCCATACATAACTGAAGAAGAGATATAGGCTCCTATTACGAATTATTCAGATCTTAAATAACCTTAATTGGCTTCTGGAGAAGGCCAGATCACTCATTCCATGTTTTGCATAGAGAACTAGTAGTGACTATATACTTGTGTCTATGGGTCAGTGGGCAGTGAGAGAAAGATAAGCTCTTACACCTACTGTAACCAACCTTGCCAGGATTACAGGCTGCTCTGGCAGGAGCTTTCACATAATTTCTTCTCCAATTATTTCCACCCCTATTTTCTTGCTCTTTGTTCCACTTCTGCTCGACTCATCTACAGTCAGAGTAGTAATTTAATTCAGGTTGAGAGGGACCTCAGGAGGACTCTAGTGCAACCCCTTGTTCAGAGCAGGCTGAACTGTAAGGTCAAACATGTTTCCCAGGACTTTATCCATTCAGTTCTTGAAACCTGCCAAGGATGCAACATTCACAGCCTCTCTAAGCAGCCTCTTCTGCTGCTTGGTGAAGTCAGAACCATCCCTGGTTTAGTTTATTAACATTGTCTCTCTCTCTTTTTTTTTTTTTTTTTTTTTTTACCCAATTCCCATGGAACTAT
>JANZLQ010000052.1:6682865-6715514 GCA_026212715.1 Elanus axillaris
TTTTTTTTTTTTTTTTTTTTTTTTTTTCCCCAATTGCCATGGAACTCTATAAAGATCTTGGCTCCCTCCTTTGGTAATCTCCTTTTAGGCATTAGAAGGGTGCTGCTAGGCACCCCCAAAACCTTCTCTTTTTCAGTCCAGGCAAGCCCAGCTCCCCCAGCCTCTCCTTACAGGGTGTGTTCTCCAGCCCCAACTATCTTGATGACCCTCCACCGGACTCACTCAAGTTTGCTGATGTCTTTCTTGTATTGGAGTGGACATATTATTCCCAACTGGACTGAGATGGTGGTCCAGATGTGGTCCAAAGATTGGTGGGTAAAGGGGAATAATGTGAGATCCTTGTGCTCTTGAAAAATATTACAATTCAGAATCCAGGAATACTATTAAACAAATCTGGAGCCTATTTAATTTCTACTAAATAAAAATAAAGTTTTTGGAATTGGCAATAAGTTACAGCATGAAGAACAAAGAAAATCTTAATAAAATTAAAAGGTAGATGAAGTGAACCAAAATGAAAAGAACCTCAGCAACAGACTCAATACAGAAAACTTTGACTCATAATTTCCGATCCAAGGGATAATAGAATTTAGTGGCTTGAAATAAATGAATAACAACAATATATGGACTTACATTAATTAGAATAAGATTCAGATGGGGATTTGCAGACATCTCAAGCACAAGGAGCAAAGCAACTACCTCCCTTCTGTTAGAGAGATTTCTTGTAGGCTTGTGACTGGGAGAAGGCCTGTTAACAGCATTGTGGCATTTTATGGCAGGCCAGAGAGCTTGCTGCCAGAGAGAGTGTGTTGGATTTTCTTAGCTAATGGCTCTGCTGGAGGGGCAGGAACCAATCTGCTAATCAGAGAGATCACAAGGATTATTGGGTATCTTATAAACCCTTGTAGGGTTATGTCCTCTCAGTTAAGTACTGTCCGGCTCCCCTTTCTTACTCCTTTCACATGCTTGCTGGCTTTGGGTTAGCTTAAAAATGTTCCACTCCACATCCTGTATCTCCTTTACCAATGAATGTCTCCAGATGAGCAAAAGGGTGAAAGAGGGATTTTTCTGGGATTCTGATGAAGTACTGGTAAATAAATAAGCCTGTGTTTCCTTCTCATTTCCAAAATAATAATGGTTGAAGCATAAGTGAATCCCTCTTTTTGTGTTTGTTAGCAAGAACACAGATATCATGACTTGCATTTCTTTCTGCATGATAATGCTGTGACTGCTGGTCAGATGCCACAGTGATGTTTTAAAGAGGCAGGGCAAGACAGATCCGTGCTGCAACATTTATGCTTGCCATTGCTGAAAGATGAATTACAGGCAATAAGAACAATGAGCTTTTTTTAGAGGATGTATATGAATCTCTGTATGTTATGGTGGTGTAACGTGTTTTCCATAGTGCAAATATTCATCCTTACTGATTCTGCATACTTTCTGGATTCATGCTGAATTCTTATTTTAGATCAAAGATACCTCACTTTTTTTAGCAAATCTTGCTGCTTCTGTCTGTCTTCTCTTTGTCTTTTTCTTCCTCCCCTTTCCCACCTTCCCCTTACTCCCTACGTGTCCAATATGGCCTTTTTATTGATCTTTTTCCTTTTCTTATCCCTGATGTTGTCCTGCAGCAGTGTTGTCCTCTCTAGCACCAGGTCCTGTAACTGGTGGCTTTGTCATATATCTCAGAAAGCCTTGTGGTCCTTTCCAGGGCTCATCTTTTAAAACTAGGATGCTTCAGTGGTTGTGGACTGATGTTAACAGGTTATGCTAGGAAATTTTTAATGTTACAGCAGAAATCGCTGTGCAGCTCTTTTAGGGATATGTACTGGATTTGTTACAAGGTTGGTAAAGAAATATAGTAAAGAGACAGTAGGACCTAACTACTGCAACAAAAGCATGACTCTAACAAATGCCATTCTCTTCCTACAACATTGTGTTCTTGTCAGCCAAATAATGACAATACTGATTAAGAGACTTCAGGTTCTGATACTGGACAGTGATTCACTGAAAATACAAAAGCACATATAAACCTGACTGTTACACATTATGGTTTTGTTCATTAAAGTGAATTGAATTCCTCCTGCGTGTGTCCAGTTCTGGACTCCTCACTACAAGAGATACATGCACAGACTGGAGAGAGTCCAACAGAGGGCCACGAAGATGATGAAGGGCCTGGAGCATCTCTCCTGTGAGAAAAGATGCTGTTCAGTCTGGAGAAGAGAAGGGTCAGGTGGAAGCTCATCTCTGTGTATAAATAGATGGTGGGAGGGTGTAAAGCATATGGAGCCAGGCTCTTCTCAGTGGTGCCCAGTGACAGGACCAGTGTCAATAGGCACAAACTGAAACACGGGAGGTTCCCTCTGAACATCAGGAAACACTTTTTTACTGCAGGGGTGACCATGCACTGGCACAGGTTGCCCAGAGAGGTGGTGGAGTCCTCCTCCTTGGAGATATTCAAAAGCCATCTGGACATGGACCTGGGCAGCCTGCTCTAGGTGCTCCTGCTTGAGCAGTGGGGTTGGACCAGATGACCTCCAGAGGTCCCTTCCAGTTTCAAACATTCTGTGATCCTTTGGTTTTTTCCTAGTAATGAGAAACTTTTAGGAAATCTCTTTCCTATACTGTATCCTTTTCGGATAAAGCTAGTGAGGAAGATACGCAGTTGGAATCAACTATTTCAACATTATGTAATCTGAAACTGCTCAGAAGAGGAAAAGCAGGCTGCAACATCAGGGTAAAAATGATACCTGTTTTCAGCTTCAAAACAAGTGACTGAACATTGCAGTAGCTACCTGCTAATGCTGATATAAGTAGTGAAAATGCACCTAGAAGTGGGACATCCAATAGCCATTTGGTAATGAGACTAAAGGGGTTTTTTGGTTGCATCATTGTATCACATAGAAAAAGATAGTGCTTTCATGATGGCAGGACTTTGACTGAGAGTCAAGTGGTTATCTGCAGGAGATAAGGTGAATCTGAACACAAAAACTAAACTTCTGAAAAGAAGTTATTTAATTTTTTGAATTTATCTTTCTTTTGTTCTTCAAACAGTGGAAGCTCTACACTTGGGAACACTGATGGCAGCTCATGGCTATTTCTTTCCAATCTCAGACCATGTTCTAACACTAAAGGATGATGGCACCTTTTATCGATTCCAGGTAAGTGTTTTCAATATGTTCTCGACCTGTGCAAATGGAGGCTCATATTAAAGGCCTTACACAAAGTATCATAGCAAATTTTAACCATACTTTCTCTCTTATGTAACCTAGTAAATGGTGGCAATTCCCCTTAAAGTAAAAAAAAGCTAGAAGGATTTCATTTAGAAATTAAGTCAGCAAAATGTTAAGATGATAGGGACTGTTTTGATCCCTGGAAAAAAAGTGATAATGCTAAATGTGGAAGTATCTCTCATGAAATAAATTAATCTAGTATTTTGGAAATATAATAAAGGAAACAAAATTATCTTATTGGCTCTTATTCCTAAGATAGTCTTAATTTGGAAAGGGGAAGGTATTTTACTCATTAAGCCCAGAAATCTGATAAATAATGGAGGGTAATATTTATATTCCTTCTTATATAAGGATTTCCTATTGGTGACAGAGTAGTATTGAAGCAATATGTATTCTTCAAACGAGTGCAGACACATTTCTATGTTGATCTGTCAGTCCCATTGCATACAACAAGCATGCAGATGCTTCAGAACAAGCTGGAAGGATGTATATGTATTCCTATACCTACATGTATATTATTCAAATACCTACATAGTTTAATTTTATTATATTAGATTTCAAACCAAGGGCTTGGGCAGCAAAAGTGTTGTTTTTCTAATAATGAATAGCAGGCTAGAAGTTTGCAGAGCAAAACCTCCTATGGCTTGAAACAAGTGTGATTGCACAGTATTGGATTATGCATTCTAGAGAAGGAATTAACTTTGCTTGCCATGTGCCACCTTTGACAATAGTGACTGTGTTCTGTATTGCTCATCCTATTAGGTGTTCTTCCTGGTATCAACCACTGCTCCAAGATCTTCCCTAGATATTTGTTGCTTTGAAGTGATATGATGATTATCACTATGAAATTGATGATATGAATACCATAGTTTGGTAATCCTGCTCAGTTAGTTCTGTGTTAAATACTTACAGAAAAATAATATCTGGTAGAACAAAACCTATTGTCTTCAAGATATTGAAGTCCAAGCTTTGTTTTAAACATTTTTTAAATAAGAAGCCATCAAGAATAAAATAAACTTGAGATTGTGGTCTTTAAAATGCAGAAGAAAACCATGATACTTTGGAGGCCAATCATAGTCTCAAACAATGTATTAGATTCATTGCTCTGCAATAATTTCATCAATATGTTGGCTTGAGTTCTATAGACTCGCATAAGGGAAGAGAAAGGTTCATAATATTTGGTCTAAAATAAAATCTTACAGTGTATATAATTAGATATGTACAGCACAATCTGGCAAGAAAGGGAATGATTACTGCATACATGCATACAATATTATCATATTTTCATATGTAGATCCTGTGGGTCATACAGTGCAAAAAACCTTTCACAATCCACACTTAGCTTTAATCCTGCAGAGAGGATTTGAAGGGAAAGGTTTCCTTCTCATGGTGCTTCATCCTCCTCAGTGTTCAGTATAAAGAAAAGGGATAGCACATGGGTGAAGGGGCTTACTGCTGAGGGAAAGGCACTGGTGTGGTTATAAGGCAAGTGAAAAGTTGAAAAAAAACATGGAGTGGTTGAGGCTTCAGTTCTTGGCTTGTCTCTGCAAAAGCAGCGGCCAGAAGGACAAAATATCTGAGGCCTTCATTTTGCATAGAATAGGACTTATTTATAGGAGCACTGGTCATTGAATTCTGCACAGCTGCTGGCCTGCTTCTATCTCAAACATGGGAAATGAGCACCTCTGCTAGCATGGTAATTTGACTAAAGGAAAATATAGATTAGAATTAGCTGCTCTGTGAACAACTGAGAGTACTGCAGCTACCCTGCCATGGGCTTTCCTCAGAGCGTTCTACAGCCTACGTGTTTGGACATGAAGCTTCAGTGAGGGTTAGATTATAAAATGATACCAGTTGATTTACATAAATTAAGGATTTGGCACCTATTTGACATAGGCATATGAAATAAGGTAAATTCCTCAAGTGTTGCTCAGTACATAGCTGCAGTATTTTGGTTGTTTTCTTCTCTGTGGTACCTTTTGCATTGCTATTCCTATGCTAACAAAGTTAAAACAATGCAATTTTAGTTGTAGTGTATAGCATGAGAAAAAAATCATAGTGGTGTCATACTGTTAATGAGTTGTAAAAGCATAAGTTATGTTATTGCAATTCCACGTTCCCCACCAAAATAAGGCTAATATAAACTCTCTTACTGAAGCTGTTAAGAAGGAAGATGAAGACAACATACTCAATGGGGAAGAAAGTTTGACTGCAAATGTGTGAATTTTGCACTAGAATAGTTGTTCAGGTGCTTTGGAAATAGGACCCCCTGAGTATTGGACAGGATTAATAAATTTCTGGGTATTTTAATAGAAAGAGAAAACTGTGCACCTGCCAGCACTGAAAAGTTCAGAAGCCATCCCTGCAGAGAAATCTGTCTGCAATACAAAGACCTGGCCTACAAAAAACAGGCTAGCTACAGTAATGTTCTCCATGCACTTCGGGTGACACATTCCCTCCTGACAGTAAAATTACTTCCAGTTTGTTTTAAGCAACCTTCTGTTGTATAGAAATAGCTAAAAGCAGTGAGGATTGTGCTTCATTGTGCAAATGACCTTTTACTGGTAAAATTATACTTTTTCAGTTATTAGTCTTGCCATCAGGGGGGCTGTAAAATCATAGTTACATGTGCTTTTTTAAAGAATATGGCCTTAGAAATAAATAATTAAAAAAAAAATTATTCCAGATCATTCTTTGACCTACTCAGGTGTAACTAGGTTAGTTTCTGTGATAACATTTTAATTCAAAGGGAATGGATCTGAATATTAATTGCCTTACTCAAAGAGGAAACTTCTTACTAGTCTCAACAAGGGAAAGCAGAAAATTCAGGGTGTCATGGTTTAACCCCAGCCAGTAGCTAAGCACCACTCAGCCACTCACCCACTCCCCCTGCCCACAGTGGGATGGGAGAGAAAATCAAGAAAAGAAGTAAAACTTGTGGGTTGAGATACGAATGGTTTCATAGAACAGAAAAGAAGAAACTAATAATGGTAATGATAACACTAATAAAATGACAACAGTAATAATCAAAGGATTGGAATGTACAAATGATGCAAAGTACAATTGCTCACCACCTGCCAATCGACACCCCGTTAGTCCCTGAGCGATGATCCCCACCCCCACCCCCACCTAGTTTATTTCCGATATGTGACGTCCCATGGTATGGGATACCCCTTTGGCCAGTTTGGGTCAGCTGCCCTGGCTGTGTCCTGTGCCAACTTCTTGTGCCCCACCAGCCTTCTTGCTGGCTGAGCATGAGAAGCTGAAAAATCCTTGACTTTAGTCTAACCATGACTTAGCACCAACTGAAAACATCAGAGTGTTATCAACATTCTTCTCATACTGAACTCAAAATATAGCACTGTACCAGCTAGTAGGAAGACAATGAACTCTATCTCAGCTGAAAGCAGGACACAGGGATAGTGATACTTTCTGAGCCATTCTGGACAGTTGCATTGCCTTTTCTAGTAATTTAAGTCTGGGACCAAAGAAGGAGCTGAATACTTGCTAACCAACCTCCTCTACCTGAGAGCAAATAGATATCAGGGTCCAAAATAAGAAAAGCAAGGCGCACCTGAGAAAGCAGATCTTCCTGGGGCCAGGGATTACTCACTGAGACTTTTCACCCATGTCCACGTAAGTGACTATATGTCCATCCTGGTGAGAAATGCCTGACACACCCTCTCAGCAGGTAAACTTCTACTATACTCTCCCAAGGAAAGCTATGTTGATTTATTCTACAAGCTGCACATGCATACTAAGTGTCTCAATGTTCATAGTGAAAAATAGTGTTTCCTAGTATTTTTTGCCTTTAAACAAACTCATAGGATATTTGAGGCTAGCAATAATCACACTCCCATTTTATGATGAGATTAATTTGTGATTTAACATAAATTAATGTTCAGAGATTAAGGTTAGGTTCTGCCATTGTTTTGTAACTTTTAAGATGAAAGTCATAAATAGCTGAGAAAAAGTGTAACAAGGGGAACAGTTTCTTGTGAAAGCATGAGTCTGGTGAAGATAGCAGCAAAACTCATGGTTTTAGGAAAGATGAAGATTTCACCTGTGATGTCTTCTCCTGTTCTGCCACTGGGAACACTTTCTTGACAAACATATTTAACCTCTCTGGCCTTGTTTTCCCATGCTTAAATTGGGGATAAAAATATATAGCAATCAATTGGATCTTGGGATATTTTGCTGCAAAATAGCGTAGAGCGTGAAGTGCTGTGGATCCATGTGTCTCGGATGGAATTACATTGCTTCCCGCATCTCCTTGAGTCAGCCCTGCTTCGCTAGCTACCTCTGGGCCAGCCCCTGGCTATTCTGAATGCTGAGGCTGTGGCTGAATATCACAGCTCTCCAGCCACTCTCCACAGCCATGCTGGATGATCTACCATGCCTCGAGGGAAGGATTTTACTGGGAGCCAGATTTTAGAAATAAAAAAGAAGCAGGTTATCTTATCCAGCATTTGGCAGATTTTCTTCGGCAATTGCAGGTACAATTGTCTCTTCAGCTCAGGCTCAGCATATACAGGTTCTGTTTAGGTTTCAAAGAGCGGAAAAAAATCCAAATCCATGTGTCTTTCTGGCTGCCCTATCAGGGCTCTTTTTTCTTTTTTAACTCCCTAATCAGACATACCCCCCCCCCCCCACTGCTTTCCATGCCCATCCCCTTTCCAGGTTAGAAAAGAGGAGTCACAGAGACAAAATCTTTATTGTTTCCAACTTTCTGAACCTCTTTATAAATAATTCTGAGCTAACTGTGGAGCACTACTTGCTGGCATCCTTCCTCTGTGGGCCTGACAGTGCTAGACCGGTGATATCACCCTTTTCCTTTATCAGGAGATCATTTGAGTCAACAGCAGTGAATGTAGAAGTGAATGCCCATGAATTCTGCCCTCCATCGTGCAAGGCATTTGAGATTGTTTATCACTGTTTTTTAGGAAAGTCTTGATTTCTGCTGTTTATAAAGACTCCCTAGTGCCTGTGGAAAGAATAGCAGCAATATGCAAAGGATATCCCAGTAATTAGATTTTAAAAGATTTCATGGAGTGGAGCAGCTTCAGAAACAACAATCCTTTTCTTATTACTATCACCAAGGGGTAACTGAAAAATGCTTAATGATTTCCCTCCTCAGTCATACAGTTTAATGCATAGAAATTAATCATGTTTTATAAAAGCTGATGGGCAATGCTGATTTTTACAAGTGGTTGTTTCATTAGCTCAGATATTATTATTGATTAATTTTATGGTAGGGCCAAAGCAGATCTATTTGTTTTATCACAGAATTGCTCATGATGCATAGCAGCCGCTGCTGCCAATTTGTTTAGTGTGGAATATGTGCTATATTACAGGATTTTGTTTCATATGACTTTATTAGCAGGAGGATTATGGATTTCTGTGGTTAGGCTTACCTAATGATATTAGTTTATAATGTGAGAGAACCAGTATGCGTTTCTGTGTGCAAAATCAGTTTTTCCATCAATGGCATTAAGAACCTTGTAACAGCCTGTTTTGTTCAGAATGCTTGAACAGCTCTATGATCGCATGTGCCATGCTAGGTAAGCCTTATTTCTCTAGCTGCTGACTTGTACTGGCTGCTTATTCAAATTACAGAAACAATTAAAGTGCCTTAAAAGTGTAGTGATAAAAACTAGCAGCATTATTTCTCCCTGAGCTGATAAACAGTATTTGACTTTCCCCAAACAGTTCTACCACCCACGTTCCTTCCGGCTATAAGTGGGATGTCATGGCAAAATGACAAATGTTCCCTGTTTAATACTTGTTCATGATGAACTGCTTCACGTTTCCTTCTTGAGGAAAAGTAAAATTCTTAAGTACGATAATTCCTTCAGATTTTCTACATTTCACAAAAAAACCTTGATATTTCATAATCTTCTCTTTCAAAATGGTAGTGTTGAGCTACAACATGTTATACCACGTCCATAACTCTCCTGGGGAAAATCTTCATGTACGTAGGGTTTCTAGATCATGAAACAAAACACATAGGTTGTATAATGTTTGTGCTATAGGAATATGTGATATTGCAAAGGATGTCATAATTCTTCTACAATGTACTTGGGACCTGTGAGTTGTAACAAATAGTCAGACCAAGCTTTGTTTGCATAGTCCAGGTATAGAGAAGGTAATTTACATGGGCAGAGCCTTCTTTGCATTGCTGTGGAGTTTTTTAACAGATCAGATGAGAGCAGGCAGCTTTCTCCTTTGCACACACCTCCTATTCTCATTCCTGACTACATTCCATGAGACCAGGGATCTTCTTATCGGACCCTTCTTACTTTGTAATTTTTTCTTGTTGAACAAGGCAAATCTTCTTCCCCCAGTCTTCATGGATAACCTCTCTAGCAAATTCTTCCAAGGGATTATTAAATATCCGGACTGTGAAATTATGTGGGGAGTTTTGAAACAGAAGTGGAGGGATGTAAACTCAGCACATACATTATAGTCACGTGTTACGTGATTAAACTATTTGAAGTCTATTAACATCTAAGCAACAAAGTAAATTTCAGACTCCATTTGTAGGAAAACCAGGTTTTTGGAGTCAAAGGTTGCATGGATTTCTGTCTGAGACCTTGTGCAAGCTCAGTGTTGTCTGACTGAAGAGATGGGGACAACAAATCTCTGCGCAGGTGGGGGCCCATGAGGCGCCGGGGCTGAGGAGGACTGCAGCCGGGGGCAATGGGAATGCACGGAGAGCATGTCCCTGAAGGACAGAGACAGGCAAGGGGCTGTCTGGGGCATGCAAGGGCCAGCCTCGACAGGGGACCTTGATACATGTTTCCCCAGAATCGTAACATATCATTCTAATAACTATCGTGGGAGCCTTCTGACAAAGTTTCTTCCTGGGTCTCTTCTCAGCCAAGAGTAATGTTGCTCAAGATTTACTTTTATTGGCACAATTTATCAAGGGGTATTCCAGTTTATCCAGCATGCATGACACATGGCAAGGTAGATTAAGACTAGAACTTTATGACTGTTAATACCAAACAATTAGGCAAGAAAATGTGGAATACACCTTTGGGAAAACATCAGTCACTTTAACTACACACAAGTTTACTGCTGATGGATTTTTTTTCCCCATACAATCACAGCATTGCAAAAATCTTTTAATCAGAGACTGATTTTTTTATCATTTTTCATTTCCAGTGTCTAGGGTTTTTTAAAGATTTTTCTTGATTTTTTTTTACTTTCTTTCTGTTTAAGTCTTAATCCTGTCCCTTACCACTGTTTTTTGTGCCTGGTTTTAGGATAATTTTCCTTGTCTCTGCACCCACCAATGCTGTTTCCTGCTTGGAAAGTAAATAATAGTTATGTACTCTTTGAATACAACTTTATCAGCAGCTGTAGCTGCTTTTGAGCATATATCTTATGGTGAAACTGTAATTCTTTACTTGCTGGTGAGAAAGTAAGGTAGAACTTTGCTTTGGTCAAAATACATAGTGTCTACTGTTTATTTATCATCTAGTAGGGGCTTTACAGTGTGAGTGACCTAATATGTTTCTGAAAAATCCAGATGTTAGTGACCTTTATGTTTTAAGGACTGGGAAATGGATAGTGTATTACAATTGTTCAGTCTACACACTAGAACTAGAAAGACTGAATACTGAAATGTCAGCTTTTTCCCTTTTCTGAAAAAGGCAGATCTTCCCCTTGCTGTAGTCTTCTGAGTCTCCTCTGCCTTATGTGATTTTTTTTCTTTAAATGACTGCCCATGTTTCAAAGGTTACTTGAATGAATATTTTTTCTGTATATAACTTGCCCTTCAGGTAACTTGCACCCCTTTAACCATCATGCAGATAATCCAATATTTTTGATAACTTTTGCCAGTTAGATACTAGATACTATGGAGAGTTAATGACAGAGGAGAAAGAGAAGTACCAGAGCAAAAATTTGATCATAACATATCATCATAATATAACTCACAGTGCTGAGGAACCACGAGTCTTGGTGAAGCTTTTTTGTTTTCTACAAATAAACACTGTTTACCCACATGAAAACACAGTAATTCCTTAAGCGTTCTGTGCTGAATTTCATCAGGCCTCTAACCTGAACTGCCTGACCTCATATAAATATTTCTCTTCCTGGTTTTTTTTTCTGTACTTTGCCCTGTAGTCTTATCTTCATGTCAAAATTAATTTTGGGCATGTTCGTGGAGCTGATTGCAGGCAGACTTGAACTTTGTTCCCACTGGGAGCCAGCTGGCTGGAGGCCAGCTCCGGCCACGTTGCAGTGCTTGAGCTGATGAGCTGCACTTCTCAGCAGGTCCCATTAAATGCATCCAAGCGCCACGCAGGCAAGGTCACGGCTTGCAGTTCAGAGGCAGCTTGTGCCTGCCCAGTTCAGAGCACCAGCAAGGAGAGCTCATGCCTGCGTGACATTCCCTGGGCAGAAGATCTTTATCTGACCACAGTCTCCCTCCTTCTGGAGACTCAAAAGAGGAAGACATTTAATAATCTTCTGTACTTATCTGTACTAACTGTTATTTGAACCCCTTTCTCATAATGGTTGCCTTTTGCTGGGATTTCTTTTTGGCTTACCTTATAACACATTATTGAAACCTTTTATTATGACTTATCATGTGCTTTGCTAATTAAAACTCATGTTCTGTTTTAACTTTTCTGCTTTTATCTCCCTGGCACAGGGAGGCTTAACTCATACTTAGTAGCACACCCATTAATTTGTGCTTTTTCCATGATCTCTTTTTCCTGTTTATTTGATTGGAGATTGCAAGTGTGGTTACACTGACCTGTCACTACACTTTCTCTCTAAAGGTACTTGGACATTTAGCACAGCCTCTTACAATAACTGCCACCCCCCTTCCATCTCTTTGTCCCTTGGTTTACTTTCCCAAGAGACTGGGAAAGTTCTCTGAGTGTGCTGGCCCTCAAGCTGCTGTGATCATCTTTGCAGAAAACCAGTCTCATCCTGCAGTTGCTTTCACTCCAAGCAATACACTCCCACAAAGTCTTGGTCAGGTATTCTCTAATGGTACAAAATCTATTTTATCGGTTCCCTCGAAAGTTTCGTTCAGCTTTGGAAAGGAAAAAGAGTCCTCGGTGCATTTTCACACTTCTCAGCATTGGTCTGAACTAAGTCCCTCTGCTAGAAGCAGGTCCTGCTGTTGGGACACAACTTTTTGTCCTTCAGAAAAGCCTTGGCCACCTCTGCCTCCTAGTGAGCTAAAGTGGCATTCCACAACATCGAAGATCCTGCCCCCTTTCCCATGTTCTGTGTAGTGCCCACACCCCCTCCACCACTGATATGCAAGTCCCAATAAAAGTTTATTGTGTTATTTTAACTAAATACTGAAAACAGGAATATCAGATTTATTCTTGATTGATATAATCTCTCTGAGAGCCTCTCAGAACTATTTCTTGCAGTATTCTTGCTCACCAGGGGTAGCTTTTCATTTATGTATGAAACAACAGAGTCCTTCTCTTATATCATAAACACATAGTTGCGAATATATAATATTTCCTCATAGCCTGATGTGAAATGAATGCCAAAAGCAATTTTGGGATTTGCTCAAAATCAGAAGACAGAATTTGTTTTTTAATCTCAGCTGGGATTGGAGGATATGTAATTTGTCAAGAGAAATCCTAAGCATGTATGAGGAGTTTTGATAGGGAATTTGCAATAAGTATACCCACAGTTGGAAGAAACTCTGCCTCTTTACTTGTGAAAGAGCTCTTCCCCTGCACCTTTCTCCAGCTATCCTCCACCATAACTGCTACTGCGCCCTAAATAAAATCTGAGCCCCAGCCAGTTTCAGCTCAGGAGCTGACTAAGCAGATATGGTTTCTATGTATTTAGTAACCCTCACTGCACCCTTTTTCCAGAAGCTCAGCTTGAGCTCGTAAACAGAGGTTAGAGTTATTGTTAGCAGGAAAATGATATAGTTAGTTGTACTTTTCTTCTTGAGCCTCTCTGAGATACACTTCATGCCTCTAAGGAAGGACTGTTCTCCCTCTCTGAGTTTGAAAACTGTATATTTAAATGATGGTAACTTTATGCTTTAGATGATTGACATTGTTAAATTATAGCTTCTTGCTTCTCCAGGATTCACTGAGTGCTGCCATTCATTGTTTAGGAGTTCCTCTTCTTTCCATTTGTGCTTATACTGGTCACTTTGATTTCAGTGGCTCTGTAAAGGAATAGTTGAGATGAGAATGACTGATTGCTGCTCCATTACAGAGCACAAAACAGCTTACAGAAACACATCTCAGCCTTTGAAGTCAGCTTGTGATAGTTACTTTTTGACCCTTTAACTCATTGCTGTTCCTTGATAAATAGCAAGTTCTAAATCTCTCCTATGACATTTGATGGGTCATTGTTACAATAGAGAGATTTTTCACTATATTTAATCTGACAGTAGGTGTGAATGTGTCACCCTTCAGCCCTGTTGGTTTCCACATTAACATTAAAACAATTTTGAGGGAAGTGGGCAGCAAGAGACGTTTCCATTTTTGCAGCTGGGAGTTCTTTGAGAACACCCAATAAGAAACAGAGAGTAAACCAGAATTTTTTCCTAAGGAAGCTCCTTTGTTTTGAAATACCGCTCAGGCCAGTCCACATATTAAATGAGACTAACTAAGCTGCTCAAATAATATATAATTCTCTGTATGTGTGTGTATGCATATATAGATTAATGTGTCATGTATAAAATACTATAATCCTTTACATTTTACCAAAAAGTTATGATTTTAAAAATTAAGTTATTTGTATGAAAAATGCCTATATGGTCTTATAATCCTCGCTTGGTAGAAGTGAATTATTTTAACAATACATTTAGCAGAGTTTTAATAAGCATAGCACTGAACTAGTTATTGATACTTTTATTGTCTTTCCATTTAAAAAAACCCCCACATTTTAAATCGCAATTGGTAAACAATTAGAAAAAAAATAGACTTCAACAGATGAAAAGAACTTTGATAACTTTGTGAAGACAGGTTGTGTTCAGTGGCATTTTTAAACAAATAACTACCAGGAAAGGGTATTGAATATTAATATATACTAATGAAAACTCTCCAAAATCAAGAAATGAATGTACTCCAAAGTATCTTCTGTCTTTTCACCTTCTAAAACTGATTCTTCAGGACATGTGAGAGGTATGTTGCTAGGGAAGATGCAAAAGACACCCGCACTACCTAACCTTGTGGGTTTTGTTCCCTTAACTTTAAGAATAGAAAGAACACTTTGTTCTTTTTCAATGCCATTCTGACACTAGTGCAATAAACAAGCGTACAAAAGTAATTTTCTGTTTTGATGCATATTTCAAAATTGTCAAGTTAACAATATAATAGATCTACCAAAAATGTAAATTGAGTCTGAAAACCAGTATCAATCCAAGGACTGTATAACCTTTGCATTGTCTAACTTGAGTTCCCTACTTTTTTGTTTTGTCTATAGACACCCTATTTTTGGCCATCAAATTGTTGGGAGCCGGAAAACACAGACTATGGTCAGTGTAGAAATCTTTCTTGTTTCTTTTGGGAATTATGTATTGTATGAATGAACACATCATTGCACTCCGTCTTGTTTAATCATCCCACTGTTAAAAACATAATTATGTCATGTAATTCCTGTCCAAGAATTGCTGATATTGAAATGAATGTGGTGTGACCTTTTTCAAAGTTTATTATAAGTTTATTAAAGTCATATTTGGAGTTGATCTGGGGGGGAAGCCTCAAAATTCATCAAAACCTACCTTGCTGTTTACATCTTCTGTTTGCTTCAGGAGATGTAATTATTTACAGTGACAAAGTCTCAGTGAGGCAGAAGACACTTTATTGATGGTTGTGTGCTAGCTATTCTCAGATTTGGAGCCAAAGATATGCCTAGTTTAGATTCTTATTTCTGATATACACCGTGTGGAAAATTATTTATTATGGAAACTAATATGGCTCTAATATGAACTATATTAGAAAATGCCTTGTTTATTTGCCTGTTTTGGGGGGGGGGTTATTCATAAATTACACATTGTAATTACTGATGTGTACTAAGACAGGAAAATCTGAAGATAATAGGTAGTAAAATATTAGAAGAAATGTCATTAAAAATTATAACTCAAATTAGGTGCCTCTGTACACCAAATAGTGACCTAATTTTTAAAGAAAATGGATTATCTATGAGTCTCCTGTTCATTCTAATCCACACTCTAAGTACTCAGGTCATGTGAAGACCAGGTCACTTATTTAGGTAACTAAGCATGTCATGATAGCTTACTTTTTCAAAATACTTAAAGTTTGAAAGTCTTTATTTACAGCTTTTTGGAAATTTAAATGCATGTTCCCTTGTAATACAGATTCAGTCTCAGCCCTCAGGAGCTGAAGACTGCAGGGATAGGTGGTTCCAATAGACACTTCCACCCTTTCTGCAGCGGACACAGCTTAATTTCAAATACATTGCTAAGTAAAACAACTTCAAGCTGATTCTCTCAGCAGAGCCAAGTGTCTCCAAGGTAGAGTTTGAAAATAGTAACGGTTTCCTCATCCTATAGAGGGAGAAAAACGTTCATCTTTCTTTAAAATACTGAGATTTGAAGATGTCCAACAAGTAGTTATTGAAAGCTACAAAGGAGGAATAATTCATACCGCACCTGAGTGATTAGCCACTCCATACGAGGAAATTTGTCACTGAAGGAGAAATGCTTGATTCACCTCTTATTACAAAGTTTTTTCCTTTCCTTGAAAGTGTTATTTGCTTTTCTCAGAGGGGCAATTCACTATAGTCTCCTAATAAGTGAAAGATCAGAAAGCAATTTACTACGGTTTTAAGAGACATCGAGCTGTTCAGCTGTAATGTGTATTACACTACCTGGGGGATTTTAATAAATAAATATATGCTTAACTTGAGATTAGGCTGAGAAGTTTCTATTAATATCCTTTAATCTAAATTAGGAGACACTAACTTTCTAGTCACAGCTGATCACTGGACTGGGCAATGAATTACATACCTTAGTCAGTAAACAGAAATCCTATATAATCTGTCCTAGTTTTGTATGCCAGAAATACAGAGTTAAACTTGGGATCAGTTTCTTCATCATGCAGGGAGGTGCCTTTGTTGAACACTAAACATACTCATTTGAGAGCTTTTGAAATTTAGATACAAGACCTGTAAAATATGTTCCAGTTGGTGAATTTAAGCTCTTCTGTTGCAGAGGGGTGAAGGAAGGGAAAGCCCCATCCTCGCCATCTCATTGCTCCTTCTGAGTCATGAGCCAAAGCTACAAGCCTGTAAGAAACCCACTCTCAGCTTCTCCATGCAACAGGGTCAGAGCATCACACTAGATCTACCTAAGGTGGCTGTGTGTCACCAGAATTGGCTAATGCTAGAGCATTCACAGGAAAATAAATTTTTAAGACAACTTTTCAATACTGTTCTTATTATGTTAACATCTTCAGTCCCAGAAATCAGCATTTGCCTTGTGGCATGAGGATTTTTTTCTGCTACCATTGCATTAATACAAAGAGAGGGCAGATAAGGGGAGAACTGAATACAGCTGCTTGCAAAAAGGATCACGTAACTGTTGTAAACAATCGTCATCTGAGGAATACAGAAAAATCATACAGATAATATTCATGAATCCAAAATACATCTAAAGTTGTGTCCTGGTTTCAGCCCAGCCAGTAACAAAGGACCACGCAGCCGCTCGCTCACTCCCCCTGCCCCCCTCCGGTGGGATGGGGAGGAGAATCAGAAAGAGAAAAGGAAAGAAACCCAGAACCTTGAGGGTTGAGATAAGGAAGATTTACTGGGGCAACACAAAAAGAGAAGTTAGAACAATAACGATACAAATAAGAGAATATACAAAACAAGTGATGCACAGTGCAACCGCTCACCGCCCGCAACCCAGCGCTCCGCCACTTGCCCCACCGAAAGCCGAGAGACCCCCCCCAGCCTGCTCCCTATATATATGCTGGGCATGGTGTCACATGGTATGGAATAGCTCCTTGGCTAGTTCAGGTCAGCTGTCCCAGCTATGCCCCTTCCCAGGTTCCTGTGAAAATTAACTCTATCCCAGCTGAACCCAGGACAAGTAGGATTTAAACAATTTGATGCTATTAAAGGATAGATTCCACCTCAAATACACTCCAAATAGGTTCTGCAGATTTTCACAGTAATTCTGTTGCTTTCTAGAAAATAGGAGTAGAATTTATGTTAGTACGGATATGCAAATGCATTTCATACTTGTAATATGGTGTTGTGCAGTGATTCGATTTTCATGGAATTGTCCTGAACCAGCTTGAAACTGCACCTTTTAAAACTACTGACTGGCAAACATTAGGAGTCTCTCAAGGCCAGCAAGAAGTAGGCTTTCTCTGTAGTCTTCCTTTATCAAAGTTATTAACAAAGCAAACCAATTTCTTTGGCATTGACCTAATTTTACAAGTCTTTGAAAACACACTACAATTTTATTTTAATTTAAAAATTACTCCCAGTCATTTACAATTACTCACCCATAGTTGGGCTACTGTCCAGAATGTAGCACACTGCCTAGAAAATAATTAATCTTAAACTAGAAATTAAATGAGGTTGAGATACTGCATGTCTTCGTTTATTACCAGAGCTAACTTAGAAAGAAATATCTTTACATCTTTGTATAACATGTAAATATCTTCTCTAAAACATAATTTCTTGTTCCATGTGAGCTTGTAACATCAAATATTTTCTTTTAAAAAGATTTATCTGAAGAAAATGTGAAGAAGAGAGACATGTAAACAGAATCTTCCAAAATGTCAAGAAACTGCAGACCCATTCTCATAATAAAGTCATGCACTGTAAAGGCAATCTTCTAGGACATTAGAGCACTTACAGGGGAAAAAAAGGCACCTTAACTAATTGCTCCCTTTAAAAGTGTAAGCTCCCTGTCTGGATAAGCACTGCCTGTAAACTTCCCTGGCAGTTCTATAGATATTCATGACTTTGCCAGTCTGAGTTACAGTAAGATAAGGAATTCATCTACTTTTGCTCTGTGGAAGTTGTTCTCTCCTAGCTGTTGTTCTCCAGCATTTTTATGAAAGCAAAACTCTGTCCTTGTTAAATTTTCTCGATATTCAGCTACAAGTCAGTCTGTACAAAACTTCCTTCCTAATGATACCTTCTTATTGCTTAAGAGTAAACTGACAGAGACCTCTCGGTGTTCAGCCTTTACTGCTCTGTTCTGAACATGAGCCATTGCACCTGGCTCATCTGCCTCTCCTCTGCCAAACTTGCAGTCATGCTACAGAGTACATAGTGCACAAAAAGTAATTGCAATCATGTATCATGTTTCACACATACTGAATATTTTCATCTAATTTTCTCTCTAGAGTTTGTTGCTTACTTATTTTATGTGCCTAGCTTCAAATCCCTCTATGAAAATTTGATTAGTTCAGGAATTGTCTCTCTCATTTGTCCTGCTGCACACTTTTCCATGGAGTAACTAGCTAGAAGGAGAATTGTACAGAGGACACATTATATACTTTCTTTGCTCAGATGATCAGGCAGGATTCCCTTGGCAACAGCTTATTAGTAAGTGATTTGTGTTTGAGAAATACTAAGCCCTATTGCTTACCTGAACTCTGCTGGAAAACTGCATGTGCTCAGCATCCCTGGAAATCAATCCATAAATATGAGTCAGTAGCTTGGGGCAAAACTGGTAGCAGGGTAGGGTTTTCTTCGATAAAAACTGTCAGATACGAAAAAAAATGTATTTGTTAAAATTTATGCTATAAGAATGAGGAGAAATTTACCAGTATAGTGTAAATAGTTTCTGGAGAGCTCTACAGTTCTATAAGCTTGAATCTTGATGTCCCAGTTCCCATTTTTTCAATAGCTAGCATCAGCCAGAGTGCATCAGCTATGACTCCTGCAAGCAATCCTCTTGGGCCCTTAATTGAGAGCCCTCCGTTAAGGATCTGTCTCAAAAATTTCTGGATTTCTGTGTGTAGCCAGAAACAGACTCAAGTAATGTACTAAATTGTTGCTAAGACTGTGTTGTGGCTCCTTAATTGAGGGATTTTGCTTTGAGAAACTACATGTAACAGAATACATTGACTAAGATCCTCATGGCAGGCCTAATTGAGAAGTACAGTCTATCAAGGAGAATAGTGCCTCAAGAAAATGTGCCTGGGCCCAGTGCTTGCTATGCATAAAATTTAATCTGTGCAGAACCGAATCAAATGAGCTTTAGGAAAGAGACTTGCATTAGCAGAAAGATGGAAGAGGTGACCTACAAGATTTTTTTCCACTCTGAATTTGTATGCCATTATGTTTCTCTGCAGAGCTACATAATTCACTCATTAGGAGCTATCTCTGTCATATGAATGATGAAAAGAAAGTCTCACTTCAACAAGCATGTCCTGATTTTTGTTCTGATCCTTGCTAATTCTGACACTGACAAACCACCGCAGCAAGGGTTCTGCAAGCAGTAGGCATTTCCTGAAAAGGCTTTCCAGTCGGCTTACTGCTTCAGAGTTTTGTATTTACTCAAATTATTCTTTTCATGAATCTGTAACTTATTTCCATTATATATAAAGCATGGAAAATGTGCATGTCCAATGCATTTATATGCATGGGTATGAAAAGGTAACTGACCCAAGTAGATGTTTTCTGCAGCATTATTTTAAAAGCATTACTTTAAAAGCATCGATAGTCTGCATCTAGGTCCCCTATAAAGAGAGATAAAATTCCTTATCAGAGTAAGTTCTGAGATTTATAAACATAACTCATAATTTTCAGAATTGCTACAAAATTATCATGAGGTTTGTCTGTTCCATTATAAATGTGGAAATTAGAGCTTTCAGGCCATGAAGGGAGCAGTGCCAACAAATGCTTTTTCCTGTAGTCGTGAGTCTTGCCACTGATGGTCCTTTGCCAGGTGGGCACTGAGTAATTGCCCACTTTGTCAAATAATGGCCACCTTCTGATGCCATCCCTGTAGCTGATTTTTGCAGTTTCAGAGCAAATACTCTCTATCTTCTGACATCCTCAGCCTTGTCTTGGATTGCACTTGCCCTAAGTGGCTTCTATGCAAAATCAGTGTATTTGGATTTGTTGCACCTCTTCTTAGAAGCTTTTTATCAAGTACATTTGAGTCCCCCCTTAAATCTGAGAGCCTTAAGAGGCAGTAGAAAGGTGTTTTTTTTTTTTTTTTTTTTTTTTTGTGCCAAAACAGAGCGTTAAATTCTTGAGTGCAAATTGAAAGCATAATAACATCAGGAAGTAGGAAACAATTCAATGGATGCAATTTTAAATTAAATTTGACAAAAGGATATTCTTTATCTGATCCCATACTTTATGTAGCTTGGGTGACCTCTCTTCTATACCTCTTTTTGTCGACCTGCAGAACTTTCTCAGGCCAATGTCATCTGGGGACTTTTGTGTTGAAGATGAATTTGCCTTTCTCTAATTCTTGAGCTTTCTGGTAGTTTGAAATTTGATTTCTTTCTTGCCCTTGGTTTATGTAAGAAAGTCCATCTAAATATATAATGAAATTGCATTCCTTAAATGTTATAGAAATAGTGTGGTCAAAGAGTCAAAAGTAGAGAAAGGGAGGAGTGTTTCAGAAGTTGTGTTTTTAACCATGTGGCAATTTAGTGCACATAAGCTATCATGATCTTCCTTCTAACTTCATGTTATTAACAGTTACTAAAGAGTTTAGCTCTTTTATAGATACATGAGGCTGATTGGTGACCCCTTTGTCCACCTAAAAGTTGTCACCTTTTTTTCCAAGACTAAGGGAAACTCAATAGCTGTTGCAAATAGCAAAAATTATATTTTTTTATTGAGTAAAAGCAGAGGTGACCTAAAGATGACATAAATAGCCCTAGAAATCCTGATGTTCAAATAAGATAGTTGATTTCATTTTCTCCATCCTGCAGTCATGTTCTGTGCTGATTGTCCCATAATTCTCCATCTGACGCAGGCACTCGCCTATGGAGGGAGCTCTTCTGTCTGCCCACAGGGCACTTTGAAACGCTTAGGCCTTCAGTACTTTCTATTTTCTGTGCTCTTTAAACACTGACTAGGCATGTACACATGGACTCCGAAACCAGAGTTTTGACTCACAGAGAGTATAAATTTAATCTGGCCTCACTAGAGATAATGATTGTTCACTGAAAATGATGCCCACAATCTGGGGCTGAATCAGGCTGTAAGACCACTGGCACTGGGACAATTGTGTAAGGACTTTAAGTTTGTGTACATGGTGGTGGATGTGTAGGTGGTGTTACTCATGGTCTTCAGAGGCCCAGTTGTACTTCCACTGAATTTAGCTGAGGCTTTTTCTCTGCTGTGGTGATAGGGAAGATTTAGCCCCTGATTAGCAACAAGCTTAAATTCCCCACTTAACTTTTTTGTAGAAACTCTGTTTTGTTCAGTAAGTGTATATAACATAATGTGTACTTAGTCCATTTTCTAGAATGAAATCTGTCATTATTACTATGATCTTATTTAAAGAAAAAAAAATCTATAGAGGTTTCCTAGGAGCTTTCAAGTACAAGAGAGTAGTCAAGAATAGGAAACAAAGGTAGCTAATCAAGAAAATGGGTTATTTTGGGTGTAATAGCTTAAAAAAATTGCAAGAGTGAAAACCCAGACACTCTCTTCATGCAACTCTCGCTAGAACACTTTGCAATCTCACTTTGCAATCTCACATTGCCCACATTTTGTGAATGCCTGAACACAATTGTCAAAAGTGAGCAGTCCATATTTACTGCACAGCTACCAAAGTGTGTTTTCATACTGGTTTGTGGTTCAAATGCCCATTTATACGTATCACTGACTATCTTTCATTATGAAATATTATGTTTTAATTTTGCCTTGAAAATTATTGGCAAATCTGTTTTCTCGTGATAATCAGTCACTTCTAAAGCTCAAGCTATAACACCTAATATATAATTCACTTTAGTGGAGGCAATTATGTTGATTGCAAAATCCATCAGAATACAGTGGCTCTAAAAATAAGAGTGTATGTGGCAGTCCATATTTAGCAAATTGAGTTTATTAATCAGACCCTCTACCTTGCATATAATTCATCTATATGTTAAGCATTTTTCAGCACCCTTGTCAGAGAGCAGCAAGAGTGGGCAGCTCTGCAAGGGAAGGTAAGCAAGAACTGAGGGTGGCAACAGTGGAGGCAGGAGCAATGTCCTTACCAACAAAGCCTCAAGTGACCAGGAAGGTCCAAGGTCCAGCCATGAAGCCAGGGCAGCATTGGCAAGTTACAGGGCTGGTTGGATGCATATCTACAACGCAGTTCAAGCCAGGGCCAGGGGAAGTAGCTGGGCTTAAGCACAGCTCCTGGGCACAAGGAGCCTCAGTGGAGACCCTAGATGGGCTGCTCAGGGCAATTACATCTCCTTGGTGTACTTGAGGGCCTGGACAAGGGACTTTGGAGGGTAGATAAATAGAGAAATAGAGAGAGAAATAGAGGAGCTTTTAGTTGGAGACCCTTACTGCAGATTGTACTTCTGTGTGAAGCTGTAAAAGCACCGACAGCTCATAGAAACCATGGGATAAGAAAAGTAGACACTGTCATTCTCTGAAACGCTGAGGGCTCATGACTCTGCTTTGACAGGGAAGCTGACTGACATCCTCCCGAGAGGCTCAGGGTCAGGCTATGGACACATGCAGTTAATTCACACATGTTTTGGTGCAGAAAAGGAGTGGTACCTGCAAAAGATGGGAGCATCCATTATTTCAGATCTCATCGCTCTAAAAGACAAAAGAACAAAACCTCATTTCTCTGTGTCTTCAAATGTTCTGGCTGAAAATGAGAGTGATTTTCACATTCTTCTTGCTTTCTAACATGCTAGCGAATTTTGTTCTGGGCAAGCCAAAGAATATGATATCAAGAGTGTGAACTGGTGAACTCACATTCCTGAGCTGCTGCCAGCTTCTCATGTGACCACAAGTAGCTCTTAAATAGATCCTCAAACATGCACATCTATTGTTGGGATGTAATTGTTATTGACGATATAGTTGGATATAATTGTTAGCACATAGCAATGGCAGGAAATTGAGTCAAAGAGTAGGAATGTTCTTCAGGACTATTTTCTTCTACACTAGTAGATATGTCGTATTTCCCAAATAACTAAATCTTTCTTGGGCATATTCTGCCTTATCCATACAGGCACATAGAAACATTTCTGACATAAAGTGTCTAAGCCCCAGATTTCATAACCTGTAGGCTCCTGAAGGGGAGGGGATCTGTATATTCCAGAGAAAAAAGGTCTGAGGGATGAACATGATTTTTTGAGTCTTGGCTAAGATATGCTTATAAAGAAAAACAAATGTTCTTATATGGACTCTTTGCTATGGAGTTGGAGCAAAAAGGGTAATTAAATCTGTAGACTGCAGTACAGACACAGTGAAGACAAGAGTTTTCTTAGACACAGTATTAGATTAATAGTATGGCAAGCTAATTTCTTTCTCCTGCTCCTGGTGACCTGGTGGTTGTTTTGCCAGTGCTGAGAAATCTGTAATCTGAAGATGCTTTTTTGTTAAAACTTATCCTGACAGAATGATGCACAGTCAGCCATCTTTGCAACAACAATTTTTGTTGAAGGTATTGGGAGATGCTAATCCCAAAACATATCTCAAATGGGACTCAAGGAAGCGTTAAGCTAACTGAAAGTTCCTATACAGGGACCATGAGAATGTGGTTTGCAAGGGTTTAATCAAGTAGAGGACAGAGTTTGTTTTGCTTCTGTTCAGATGGTATTAGACTGATTGGACTAGACAAAATTTGACCCCTGGAATTCTCAGAACTGTCTACACATTTCTATTAAATATGCATTTTATTGCTAATATTTTCAAGGGCTTTAGGAATATTTTTTTTTCTTGTTCAATTAAATAACCAATTTTGAAGGAAAAGAGAGGAAAATACTTCACTGTAAATGGAACTAAATGGCAAAGACCATCTCTCTCCTCAGTATTCCCTTACCACTGTACCAATTGTGGATGCAGCCTAAGTACAAAGGGTCCAGAATTCATCCCCTCGTCTTTTTGTGACATTTCAGCATGCATGCCAATGCATTACTCTAGGTGTATACTAATATTAAAATGCATGGAAACTGAGGCTATAGAAACTGTTTGTCTTCTCTACGTGGTGTGTGACATGCATTTATATCTGTATTTGTAGATTCTGTAGACACGGAAGTTGCTTTGGAACGACAGGGGATAGGGGGCTGCAGGGAGTAGTCTTATGGGATTGGAAAGTGAAAAAGTATGAAAGAATATAGACCAGATAACACATACAAAATGAAGGGGGAAAAAGACAAAAACTGCATTAAAATATAACTTCATTTTACATCAAGTAACAGCTGTAACTGCAGCTGGAGTTATTAGAAGTGTTTGTTATTAGTTCCAATGAAATAGCATCCACTGGAGTGAGTTTGCATGCATTTGCATGTGACTTGTCAGAAATAAATGTTTTTATGGAATTGTAAAATATAATAAATTTGACTACCTTAAAAATCAAAGCTATATGTAAGATGAGCACTTCCTTCTTTCTAGTGATTGCAAGATTTAGGCTCCTATGTGAAGTTATTCCTCTTTACTTGTAGTGGACAAGCTGGCAGTCAGGAAGCAGGAACATTCCTAACCACAACCTGTAAATATGGGCTCTTTTTGCTGATAGTAGAGGCCACAGATAAGTTAAGGTTTTCTTACCTGCACTGATCAAAAGACTCCTCTATCTCACACGTGAGAAGGTGCTCTGAAGTAATGAACTGAGTAAACATTGCACAACAAGGAATTGTGCTGCACTCATTGTCTTACTGGTGGGGGAAGCTGTACAATATTCAGAGTTGATGTAAAGTATTTGTTGCTAAATAAAGTCTATTGGAAATGTACTTCATTCAAGGGTAATGGAGCGCATAAAGAATTCAGGATCAAGCAAGGCGATGCAAACCACTGTGCTGTTTATGTAGTCTTAAGTTTCATTTTCATCCCTGCATCCTTTCAGTATTTAGCTGTCAGTATTCCGTTTTATTAGCTAAGATTCTGCTCTGTCTGTATGAGGTAGAGACAGAACAGCTTTGCTGAAGGATTTTGGATCCAGAAAATAAATGAAAGAATATTTTTCCCTCATTATATCTAACACATAATACATTTTTTTCATTGTTTTGTCTCATATTTTCTGTTTTAAAAATTGGTTATAGCAGACTAATTTGTATGAGACTTGAACTTTATCTAGAATTAATTTTTAGCTAAAATCTTCTTAGACTGAAGTTTTGTGATTTCTAAATATAAAGCAAAAATAAATAAAACGATGTATACATGTTTTTACAAACTTATTTGACTAATACAGTAGCAGTTCCTAATAAAATTCTTACGCAGTATGAGTTAGACACTCAGTTTAAAAAATGTTTTTGCCATTTTTTCTTTAATGTGCTAGTTCCCTGGCTATTGAACAACCTCACCCTGAGTATCTCATGCATTTTGTATATAATGTCCATTGCATAAAGTGGATTCTATAATTATTTAATGAATCTCTGTATCTGACCCATCATTTTAGTTACAATACTGGTAGCATTGATCCTGTACTTAAAGCTTTTTAGCAGAGAAGGAGAAATCAAAACCAAAAAAGCTAGCAGTAAAACAGAGATGAAGATTTCTGGTCTGCTGTGTTTGTGAGATGGTAGCACTTTGTGTTATTTTATTCTGTTCCAGCTGTTTACCTCTGCAAGCGGACAATGCAAAACAAAGCAAGGCTAGAGCTAGCAGACTATGAAGCTGTAAGTACCTGGGGAAAAGTAAATATCTCTGCTGGGCCTAATGAGCATGCGAAATAATGTTAAGCATGCAAACTATAAGCATTATGTGTGAAAATTTATTAGTTATCCACTTTTACCAGCATGTAGGACTGACAGCGCTCAGTAGTCATAAATGCTGTTTGAGAGACTGTTGCGAAGGCTAGCTGGGCAAAAATTGAGATTTTGGTCTACCTGTAATCTTACTCCACTCTGATCACCGTGCCAGGATTAGAAATAACTGGTCACAAATCCCAGATACACCACGAGTGTTTGAAAGCAATTGTACTCTACACCATGTAAGGTTTGAATGAAGGATCTCTGGCAGTATTTTCAAAAGCAGTTGGTAGCTGTAGGAATATAAATCTCATTCTTTAAAGTGATGCTGGTGCTTGAGCCCTTGTCCCGTGAGTTAAATGAGAGGCAAAGAGGGTCAGACTAGAGGCAATTCCCACTCCCTGAAAGTTGTGCTGTGCCCCAGGCAAGGTAGGATAATTGGGGCCAGGAAGAGCTGGAAAAAGAGGGCGTTTGATTAGCTGACGAGGATGGCACTCGCTAAGGAGAGAGATGTCTTGAATTCCATCTCTATCCCCCCAAAAGCTCCTGAATTTTTCATGAAAATGTCAACATAAAATTCATGAACAGCCTCGGCTCTGCGCTGAAAGCTGTCCAGCTGTGCTTTCTGTGACATGATAGCAGGATAGTCAGCCAGGCCTCTCAACATGCCAAATACTCCAGCCGCAGCACCATGCTGACACACTTTATTGCTTCTTCTGGCACAAGCTTGCTTTTCAGTGTACTGCACTGCGGGGTATGCATAATTTTATACTTACATGCCTTAGAAAATTCACCTCTAATATACAATCCACAAGAGCCTTTACTGATATTGACAAGATCTCTAGAAAGTCTCCTCTTCAATCTCTGCAGTCTTTATTTTCAATAAGTATATCACAGAGGTACATTTGCAATACATAGAAATACAGTTAAAGCAACACTTTTTGTTAGGGAGTTTACAGACAATTTTTCACTTAGTCTCAGTGCCTGGGGTAGCTGGGGTCTTTTTGGAGGAAGATAAGAACCTCAGCCTTCTCCATGTTAAGACTGCATACTGCTGCCATTTAAGCTGGTGGGGGAGAGATTGGAAAAGCTCTGTTACAGATAGTGAAGCTGTTCCAGCATCACTGGAGGAAAGTATTCTGCTAAGATTTTATAAATCTTCTTCCTGTTTTTGTTAGTAGGCTGTAGGATATATACATTACCTGTACAGTAGTGAAGAACTGTAGTCTGCATTTTTTTAAAATGGGGATAGATAGCTGTGGAGGTCTTGGAAGATTCCTATACTACCCAAATATTGATAGCTTCTTATTATGGTATTTCAAATATATTTATCTTTCAGTGTTAGGTACTTTCAAAGCAAGAATGTTTCTTTGTATTATTACAAAATTAATCAGCCAACACCCCATATACGAAAATGCCTCAGAAATCCTGTGTTCTGCTGAAGGTTGCACACACCCTTGTCATCAGAGTTTCAAAATCAAAATAGTCAGGCATTCAAAAGTAGATAGATCTAGTATTCCATCTTTTTTAGGTGTCAAGCAAAGACTTTATATCAGATAAGTAAGGTACATTTACACTGGCACAGTTATACTTGTATTGCACCTGGGGGGGGGGGGCAAGGGGAGGAAGGAAAGATACACTAAAAGCTATCAAAGAGTAAATAAGTTACAGTCTAATCCACTAAAATTGTGATGTGTTTTCAGGAGAGTTTGGCCAGGCTACAGCGAGCCTTTGCTCGGAAATGGGAGTTCATTTTTATGCAAGCTGAAGCACAAGCAAAGTAAGTTCCTTTGGAGGCGAGTTTTGGGTTTGCATGCTATTTGAAGGGAGAAGAGGAGGGAAAAGTGATGGGACACTTCTTAAGTATAAAATTGCTGCCATTAAGTCCATTTCTTTGAAATGTTCCATAACATTTACAGAGTTGACAAGAAGAGAGACAAGATAGAGAGGAAGATTCTTGACAGCCAGGAGCGAGCGTTCTGGGACGTGCACCGGCCGGTGGTGAGTGCCGGTGGGGCTGCTTTGCCTGTGAGCGGGGCCACTGACGAATGGCAGCCTCTGAGGAGCACTGGGGTAGCCTGGGAACAAGTAGAAGGGCTGTAGGGCCGGGGGTTGGGGCCTGCCTCCTTTTTTAGCACGATCTATAGTTTGTATCATTCTACTGTTGAAGACTGCAGATGTGTGTACGCTTAGTTTGGGGTTTTCTGTGAATAGATTTGTTGTGTCCGATTTCAGTCAGAAGATACCTGTCTTTGACTATTACCATCTCAAACGTTTCCCAAGGTATGAGTCACACCCCCAAAATTATCGGCATAGCTAAAAATACTTTTAAATAAATCTGACTTGTTTTTTTATCTGCTTTTTTATTCACTAAGCCTTTCAACTTCACTCTGATCATATTTCCAAGCTATTTTTAATGTACATAAGAGTTAGATATTGTTGGCTTTGCGCTGTGGGAGTCATACACTGTCTAAACAAGATTAGTCTGAGTTCCCTGTCAAAGTCCATCTGAAACAAAATTTTAAAAAAAGAAAGGGTCTTACATAACTGACTACCTTTAAGAGCTAAAATTTTGAGAAAGAATGTCAAATATCAGAAGACCTCCAATTAAACTGAGAGAACTCAGTAATCACACCTTTTTGCTTTGCTATAGAATTATATCTGTTTCCCTTACCTAGAGTAAAGCTTTCATTTTCTGCACACAGAGTTTGGTATCATTACCAATGAAACTAAATATGGTCTATATCTTCCACTGTGACACTGGCAAAAGATACTTAACTAAAACTAATTGTTCTGGGGAAGTAAAATTAGGTAATGATACCTGTAGAAGAGGTGAATACAGTGAGAAAGTTTGAAATAAAAAATAATAAATTTGGACATGGTCAGCTTGCATTTGTGACTGGAATTCAAAGAGCGGCAGAAGAAATGGACTTTTAGGTTGGATTTGGAAGGTCAGGTAGAGAAAATCATTTGAAGTGAAAGATTCAAACCACAGGCATTAGATGCAAGAAGACTGGGACATTATTGTCTAGTCACTGGCATAAAATAAGGAAGGAGGACAGAAAACAATCTGCCGTCTGATGTTGAGGGGAGCTACATATAGAACAGACATGGAAAGTTTCTATGGACCTGAGAACTTTGAAGGTGCAGACAGCTTTTATATTAGCTGCAGAAATTGATCTAAGGGTTTTGAATCTGGGAATGAGGTGCTATTTCCAGGTTTGGCAGAGAAGATGAATTGTTCAACTTTCAGGTTAAGATATAGGCAGACAATAAGGAGAGAATTAGAGGGACCAGAACAAGAGGAAATTGAATCTGATTAAGAGCTTTAGCTGAACTGTGGATAAATCTGCCTGGTCCAGCAGATGTTTTTAATCTGGCTGTAGACATAGCTAGGAAATATCAGAGGCAAAAGACTGGCTTACAGTCAGCAATGTAGGCTCCTGACTAGGAGATATAAATAGAAGAATGGAGAGGCTCATGCTTTGGCTAACCAGCTCCTCTCACTACTTAGTGAAACATTCATTTTGAAAATATTGTTATGAATTTACTGTCACAGTAAACCCCAGAAGGTCCTATTAAAAAGAATAAAAAATAAAAGAGGAACAGACTGAAAAGAGGAAGGTGATGCTAGAACTAATACAGTTTCTAATGGCTTTTCAAGCCCCCCCAAAACCACAAAAAACTCACAGAAATTTGCTGGAGACCTGTTTTTGGAAAATTAGGTAATGTTTGGATAAGAACCTGGGGTTAATGCTTATTTTTACTTACAGTTTTTCATCTTTTGATCAAAATTCAGAGGCTAGGGGCAGTGGCAATGTTCTTCAAAATCCACTCCAATTCTTTGCGTTTTTTACTGAAAATTAATTTTGAGAACCAAATATTTCTTTTTTTTCCTCTTTTTCTTTTTGTTTAGGTGAGTAAATAACTGTTCTGAGGGGGTTTTTTTGCAGGTGTCCTGGTCCTTATTTGGTTTATTTCTTACCTACCTGACTGCAGTCCTGGTACAGAATCTTTACATATAGAATATAATCTGTGAATACTACATGTCCATTTTATTTCAAATAAGAGATACTTTAAGGTGATGAATGGGATAGCAGAGGAAAGCAAGCTATCAGTCCAAATGGACAGTGCAGCAGTGTGCTGCTGGAACGGGAGACACGAACAAAGAACAGCTACATGACAGTGAAACCAGGGGAGTGTAGCTGCAGAAAAAGAGCATGATCTGGGTATCAGAAATGTCACTGTGACTGATCAGTTTAAAATAAAGGAAATGAATGAAGGTTTGATGTGTAAAGAGCATTTACCTCAAAAAGCACCTTTATTTCATAGGTCCCAAATCAAAGTCAATCCTGCAGCTGGTTACAGAAGCCCTAGAAGATTTATGCCATAGTCTGAGGGACAGACAGATCCTTGAAAGTCATCATGGCTATTACTCTTGATCAGCTGGCTGGCTAGTGCTCACAACTTTTTCCTAGGTTTTCAGAGATGATGCTTGGAGCTGAACTAAAGAAGGTGGATTTGGAGAGGATTTTTTTTCAAATAGCCACCTTATTCCATTTTTTTTGAGAGAGAGCGAAGAGAAAAGTTTTGATGTCTCATTGATCAGTTTCCCTTCCAATATTTATCTAATTGCAGTTTCACTATGTATTTAATTTTTTATTTTGGTGTGCATGTTAGTGTAATGTGGAGTGTAATCTCGGCCATTTCTGTAAATTCCAGTTGCTGCTTTATGTAGAAAGATCATAGCTTGCAGCTAGAGAGAGCATGACTGAGCTTCAACTCTAGGTACTGCAGCCTGCAGAGACTTTCCTGAACAACTTTTAATCTTACTAGTTCAGATACCAATCATAGTAAAACCATGGAAATGTGTGTCAGGTAGAGCTGCATAAAATCCCTTGAGATCCTGAGCAGCAGACCTAGGATAAAGTCCATGCTATTATTTCTAAGGTATAGCCAGTATCTAACATAGGTCTGAGATTAATATTATTCACATATAGTGACACATTTCTCTTTCTGATGGCAGAGTAAACATATCTTTAAAGCCTTCCTTTTCTTTCCACCTGCCTAGAAAGTATATAATTTTCATGATTTTGAAACTTCTATCAATAACAGACTATGGAACTGAGAGAAAAATTGGTTAGGAGGATTAGGGCGCTAGTCAAAAAGCAGTAACAAATCAAGCTAAATTGGGGAAGTCAGTTCCCTCCAGGCAAAAGAAATTAAGGAGCTGCTCTTGTTTGAAAAGAAATGCCATGCTCCTGATTAAAGTCTTCATTAAGAAATTCACAGCTTTCCTGAATTATTATCTCTGTTTTAAACCCATAATCTTACACTTGTTAAAAAGGGACAAACAGGTACTAAACCAGTAAATCCCCTGAAAGAGTCTCAAACCTGCATCAAATACAGTAGGAGCAAAGTAGCTGCAGCTTGCTGTAAAATTAACTCTTTTGGGTAGCAAGCAAGGACAGCTGATGTCTTGCTGCTACAAACAATTCACTTTTCTTCCTGAGTTACACATTAATGTAATTTAAAAGAAATGCATAATAAAGGCCTGTTGGATACTTGTTGAGATTCAGATTAATTCAGAAGATAATGGGGGAAGTATCTTTTTCTCCTGAAAGTCATCTGGATACTTCTTAACTATAATAAATTGAAAAAAACTTATTTTCTCCAATGCTTCTGACCTTTGTCATCAGTCAGATTATTGGTTGTATTGCAGTCTTATTTAGCGGGTCTGTGTGCAGTTATTTTTAAAAGGAAGATGGGAAATGCTCAACAATTTTCTAAGATGTGCTAGACGACTACACTGGTGTGTGTCCTTCTCCACAGTTTAAACTCTGTCTGTGGTTTAGTTTTACTGTGATTTAATAAAGCGTGAGCATGAGTCAAGGTGTGATCCAGTTCTTCCATTCTGCTATTTGTAGCTTGGCTAAACCTGATCCACAGGACTTCTGCTCCCATTGCTACCACTGGTTTGCTGAATGACGGTGATCATTTTGCTTCTCTGTGAAAAAACTGAACAGCAAATCTTGATAAGGGTTAGACTCAATGATCTTAAAGGTCTTTTCAAACCTAAATGATTCTATGATTCTATGAAAAGCAAACCCAATATTTGTGTGATTTATTACATTAAGACAAAGTATCCAGGGTGGGTATGACTGGTAAGGACAGCAGCAATATTGAGGGCAAGTGTGGGTTTAAGATAATTCACTGATGATGTAAATTTCAGAAATATGTATGATTTCTGGATTTGGGGATTTCGTGCCATTGTTTCCTAGTAGCAAACTAGGAAAACAGTAATCCTTAAATTTTTTAAACCTTGTCACACATCCAACACTATTTGCTTCGCTCTCTATTTAGTTGTTTTATGAGATTCTACCTCCATTACTCTCATTTTATTTTTATATTTTAAAATTGCATTTTCTGTGGTCTGAACATGACCTTCACCATCTGGGCCAATAGGTAATATTACCTAGGGTCTACGGTCATGCAGCAGATATCTGCAGTTATTTGTTCTAGGTTTTCTCTTCTCTTCTCTTCTCTTCTCTTCTCTTCTCTTCTCTTCTCTTCTCTTCTCTTCTCTTCTCTTCTGTTCTCTT
>JANZLQ010000052.1:6723370-6772013 GCA_026212715.1 Elanus axillaris
GTAACTGTTTTCATACAGTATATTAGTCCTGAAAGAAATAAACATTCTATTTACACATATAGAAGAGGTTTCAAGTCTTCCAGGAAATCTGTTTGAAAACTATTTACAGTATTAGTATGCAAATTATATACTACACACTAAATGGGAATCTTGTAGCAGAGCACTCTGACAGGCATCTCACTATTTGAACTATGGTAGTCCAGTTAAAGAAGCAACACAAAAAGAAAACACAGCTGGATGTAATTGTACCCAAACAGATAGTTATTATGTTAATGGGGGCATATGAATAAAATGAAATGTTGTCCAGCAAAGGTTTTCCCACAAAGACTCTGTGTTAATTCAGCAAGATGTTCAAATAAGGCAAGCTTTTGTGTTTGTTTTAATTGAAAAGATGTGTGATACTTATTCCTAAAAATTGACAGATTGAGTGTGGCAGCACCAGAGAAACGATAAATCCCATCCCATATCAAGTATCATTTTAATAAATATTCTTCAGTTGAGAAGAAAACATGAACTTTGACCCTGATTACATTAGGTACTTTCAGTGATGTAATTTAAATCAAATTATGAGAGCAGCAGTGTATAGCAGTAGTGATATCTGCCTTAAACTCCTATTGTTACCTCAGGTTGTCAGAGTAGTGATACACCCTTTTGCTGCTTTCCCTTTTGCACTGAAGCTTCCTGACGCTTCCCTGCCTGTACCTTCCTGCTGCTTCCCTTCCATCCTACATTTGTCCAGTTTCTGCCCTCACAGCCTCTCGTGAGTGCCCCTGCTGAGTACGCTGCAGCAGCTTTACGTCAGCGTGAGAGGTTTGAAACAGCCAGCTGTCAGTAAGAATGCACTAGATGCTGTAGAAGGTCAGTACAGGGCTGGCTCTCCTTCCGACCAGCAAAAAGCTTCACCCTTGTTTAATTTCTAAAAACCTCCCACAATTTCTTGTTGTGTCCCTCACATCAGTCTGCATGGCTCTGGCATGTAAGTTACCTGGGCAAGGTGCTAGATCTGTTCATACCAATTTGCTGCCGGTGGACTTGAAAGTAAGAGGCTTCAAATGAAGTTTATGCCCCACCCCAACCCCCTCCATTTTTAGGACATGCTTTTAACAAGCCAGAACTGAAAACTAAACAAATAACAGTTTCTCCCTTATGTAAGTGTGCCTGCTATTCAAATAGTTGCATTAAAGGGCTGTAGATATTGTTAAAAGCCCATGTCTTCTTCACTGCCAGCTGCTGCCATAGTCCTAAAGTAAACACACTGTTTTCTTTTTAACTTTATATCTCAGCATACTGCCCTGTGAAATGGCTTTCTGCCTTTAAAATGACCAACATGCAGAATTTTGTATTTTTCAACCTGTTGTTGTCTTTATGAATCTGAGTTAAAAAAACTACCATTTTTGTTCACAAGCACAGTGTACCTTCCCAAGTCTAGCTCAATACGTATGTCAGATGCAGTCTTGAGAATATTATCTAAATGCCTATTTTTATTCTTAGTGATGAGGAACTGTTTATACCGCAAATGTAATATGATCATACACACATTAATTTATTACTTTAAAATAAAAACTTATTTATTAATTTAGAAAGCATGCAGGATAAAAAAATCAGTGTTATTTAAAATATTTTCCAGAAGCAAAGTACCATTGGCCTATTTGATAAAATGTATTTGTTTCTTGGCTCTGCCTATATAAGAAATGTTTAAAATTTTTGTCTGTGAATATTTACAACCATATCAAGCATTTTACATTATGATCAGAAGACAAAGCTTATATTATCAGTGTGATAATAAGTGCAGCTTAGTTGTCTGGGGAGTAAATTCTGCATCTAGCTACTCCCATTAAAAAAAACCCAACAATTTACTTTAACCAAATATTTGCTCCCACTAGAGAGCAGATCTTGTACTTCCTACTCTCAGTGGCAAATGTGAGTCAATCAGTAGGTAAAACTCACCTCAGAGCTTAACACTTATTATTAGTTGTTTCCAGCAATGGGTAAAGAACAGATTTCTGCACAGAGTTCCTACTTAGAGGGAAGTGTCAAAGAAAGATGAATTAGAAGAAACTAGAGGACACATGTTCTTCCGGATGCTACAGAGTTATGAGAATGAATCTTTGAAGGCCAAATCCGATGTGTTGAGAGTCATTCAATTTGGACTGCCAGTCTTCTGGTTAGGTCCTGAAGCCTGGTTTTAGGCGGGTGGGGGGTGTCTGTTCTTTTCTGAAGAACCAAATTCAATTTTTTGGCACATTTTTTTCATCTTTTTTTTTAAAAATATCATCTTTAAAAAAGATGAGCCAAGTCCAGATGCTCTTGAGGCGAGCCTGGGGTTCACAGCTGAGGTGGGTATTGCACAATGCTATTTATTTTGTCTCATTAGGTCAACCATGGTTCTTAGAGCTAGAATGCACATTGTATGGCTTCCTTGGCAAAACCAAAGCAGAAATATGTGATTTGTTTGTGTTATTTTGAGAATTTATTTTATTTCAAATTCATGATGTCATGAGTTCGAAGCATGTGGTCTTCAGTGTCTGACTCTAAAATTCCCAAATACTGCTAATAGCAATTTAATTTGACTTAATACCTGTCTGTGCTGCAAGTGTGTCTTGTAATACGCATTTGGATATTTTCTGCTCCTCTGTATGATTTCAGCATAAAGATAGAGAGTAAAACTTTTCCTAAAAACCATCATAGAGTCCAGCAAACAAGGCTGAATAGCAAAAGATTCTCTCTTACAATAAGGCAGACAAAATAGTAATTGAGATGCTTCCTTAGAATATATCTTATTTAGGTTTAGGGACTGTTGCAGAAGGACATCAAGTTATTATATGCCTCTAGTTATTTATTTTCTTAGCCTTACAAACTGAAGAGGAGTATCTCAATAAAAATAGTATGGAGTTCCTTTGCAGTTTTTATCTATGCGCTTTCCTTTCTTCTTCTTTTAATAGCCTGGATGCGTAAACACTACTGAAGTGGATATAAAAAAATCTTCAAGAATGAGAAATCCACATAAAACAAGAAAGGTAAGTACCATTATATCAAAAGCAGAAGGTGGAGGTAATTTATGGCATGAAGTTCCATAATTTCTTAAAATAATTTTGTCTGACAGCAGCAAAGAACAAATACATGAATGTTTGTTATTATTTCATAAGCTCTTAAATGAATTAGTATTGACAAATTTGCTAATACTAAGCAAATGTTATCACATAAGAAAGGCTTTGGAGAAATACACAGAGAATGCAAAAATAATTTTTTTTTTGTTTGCAATATTCATGTTGTTTAGTAAACTGAATAAAGAATGTTAAAATGTTTCTGTCAGTAATCAAGGAAAAATAAATTTAAAATGCAACATAAACTATAACAGTAGTTCTTCTTGTGATGGTCTTAATGAAAAGGGTGTCTCTAGTTTTCAATTGTGCCCCAAATGGATGACCAGAAATTGTGGAGGAAATTAGCTTCATCTAAATTAGGTTCCAGACATAAACAGTGTAAGTTCCCTAGGGATGTATAGATGGTTTGGAACAACGCTTTCTTTCAAATCCTGTTGTCATAATAATGTAGATTGACTCCAACTTTAAAGTACTTCCTTTGAAGTATATTTTCATGTCAACCCATGGAAAAATATGTTTTAAAAAGGGAAGTGGATTTAGAGAGAGTTTTGCTTACCTTATTTATGGTAGTGAAAGGTCCAGATTAGTGTAATTTACCAAGCAGTAATTGCAAATTTGGGCGTCATCCAAATAATTAACTGCAATAGTCTACCTTTCGATATCCTGTTTCTTCTTTTCCTACTGGTCATCTCCACTTACTGTAATAGCTGCCTTTCAGTGTCACCCTCCATGTTTACTATGCTGTTAATATAGAGACGTAATAAAAGTAGATCCTGTGTTCCATGGCACTATGAAATTGTGGGGGTCTGGGAGTCTTTATTTTACACCTTGGTACAGAAGCACAACCTTATCTGAGTGCATACCTTGTTTGCAGTTTCTTTAGAAAAAGATGATCTTGGCTAACTTCTTGAGCACGCTGTACTTAAACATCACAGTTACTAAGAGTACATGTAGAAAGCATTGTCTGAAAGCAACTATCGTTGTTCCATATTTTTTGTGTAGTCTGTCTATGGCTTACAAAATGACATTCGAAGTCACAGCCCGACCCACACACCAGTACCAGAGACTAAGCCACCCACAGAAGACGAACTACATGAAGAGGTTTGAAAAATAACTACAAACATGTACTTTTAAATGAACCTTTTAGGAAAGTAGGTATTAAACCAAAACTTATCGGAACTGGGAAGTTGTTCAGAACAGATCTAGCAAACATTTAGTAAAGCTTTTTCTTGTTTTGGGATATATGGATTTAGGTATGTAACTTCTGTTAAAACTAATGAGACAAAACTTCACATTTTTTGTACCTTTCATTAAACAGTTAAAGGCAGTTAGCAGCAGGCCACTTAGTGGGTCCCTTGTATAGCTAAGTCCACTAGGCCCTTTAGCAGTAGACAGCTCGTTCTTCCTTTCAACGCTGATTCAAGGTTTGGGGCTATACTTACCTCCCTGTGTACACACTTATGGGTTCACATGTTTATCTACTGTTTGTTAATGCTTCGTTAATCTTTCCTGAGGTGTTAGAATTGGGAGAAGGTAAATGTCTGACAAATTAGTAGTTCTCTTTAAAAATCTAAAAAAAAGGCTAATAATTGGATTTCTGTTGATGAACCTTTAGGGAAAATGTTATATTGGGTCCTTCTTTTGTCTCGGTATGATCTTTTCTCTTTGATGGAAAATTCCATTTATTTTAGAACTACACTGATGAAATTTGGTTTGACTCAGATATATTTCTTTTCTGTGCTCTAGCATAAATTAAGGTTAAATTACAGCCCTAATAAAAAAGTTATGGAAACAGAGTCAAGCAATGAACTACTCATAAAACTCTGCCTTCCTTTCTTGCAGATTAAGCACTGGCAAATGCAATTAGACAGACATAGATTAAAAATGTCAAAAGTTGCAGAGAGGTAAGTATATTGTCACATCTTCTGTTTTTTCAATTAGACTGATAACTATTGGGAAAATGTTGGTATGAAATATCTTCAAAGAAAGACAAGGGAGCTCAGGTGTCACAGAAATAACTGAAGAAAGTTTACTTTAAGTGGGAGGTTTAAAGTTCTTTTATTGATAAAAGGTGGCCCAGATATTCCATGATACATTTCTGATAAACCCAAGAGTCACTGAAAGCGCCTCAGACCAATTGGTCACAAGTTTCCCTGTGCACTGGCAGGGAGGCTAAATGGAAATAGGTATGGGGTTACTGTTTTGATATTTCAAAAGGGCAATCACTGATAAAGCAAGGGAACTGATCCACAGAGCTGGGTGGGTGAGGAGCTCAGTGATTGAACAAAGTGAGTCTGAGCTTACTTCAGGTCAGAGGATGTAACACTAGTGGGAATCTTTCACCAAATAAGACCAAACTTTGTCAGGAAGGGGCTAGAAAGCAAATAAAACAAAAAGCCCCTTGGAAAGACAAACTACAGCTTAGGCAGAGAAGAGGTAGAGAAAATGAATGCTCTGTCTTGCACATCAAATACAGAGAGAGTGAAAATTGTAGAAAATTGAGCTGCATAAGACTTAATAAAGGAAATTAAGCCAAATACAAATGGTTCTTCATCCTCTCATAGACGTTTGTGTATGTGTGTCTGCTTAGACATGTGTAGGTGTGCATACACATACAAACACATACAAATACGTATTTATAAAGAGAATAGGTTAAGAATTTGTGTTTGCTGAACAGTAAAAATGGAATACAGATTAAATATAATATAAATAAGAATAAAAAGAAAAAATACTTTTTCTCACTTGTCAATAATCTTTCAATAATTGTGAGGCTAAAGGAAGTGGAAAGCAGGAATAAGAACATGGGAGATGTAAATTACCCAGAATACGAGCAGTTCTTAGTTTGTTCAACTGAGTCAGATGAATTCATGAATACCGAAGAATTTGGAAAAAAAATTGGGGGTTTTTGGAAAGCAATAAACTTGGGAGTAGTGTCATTTGATTAGGAAATAATAAAAATATTAACTGTATTTAAAAGAGGAATAAAGGAGTCATAGCAGCTGCAGGGCCAATAAATATGACCTGAATATCATGCAGTGTTATAAAACAGATTTTAAAGGAAGTGATAATTAAAACCTTAGGGGTAGAAAACATGTTCCTTTATGAAAGCAAATGTGCATGGAAGAGATTGCTTGACTTAATTTATTAGTGCCTAAAGGAGCACTAAAAGGAACTATGTGGAAGTATTAGGGAAGTTTGTAGTATATTCTGTTTCAGCTCTTGATAAGACTTGAGCCACCCCTCCTTCTTCAGGGGTCCACTCTTAAAAGGATTGAGCAAATATATTTTTGCCTGAGCTTGTAGCTGAATTGAGTGTGTACACACCCAGTTACCATGGTTCAGTTGATGCAAGTTGACTTGTTAACTGGGGTAACTTGGTCAGGTTTCCTTACCTCCTGACATGACAATGTTTGATACTTTTGTTTCCTAGTCTATTAGCTTATACAGAGCAGTATTTGGAATATGATCCTTTTCTTGTGCCCCCTGATCCCTCAAACCCTTGGATATCGGATGACACAACTTTCTGGGAACTGGAGGCAAGGTATATAATTTTGTTTCTTCTTTTGGTGTAAGGGTGTATAACAGTTTTTTCTTGAAATGTGAAGATCTCAGACAGAGGTATTGCAGGAAAATACTGAGGCAGAAGGGCAATGCAGTATCCTTTTGGTCTTTCCAGCTTTACAGTTTCGTAAGATGGGAAGAGCTATGGATCAATAAATCTGTGTAAAAAGTTACAGTAACCAGTTTCCAGGGTTCCAGTGTCAGGAAAAAAGATGCCTTTTAAAATCTGGTAACTTTTCCTAGTTGGAAGTCCTTATTATTCTGTGTAAATGCAGCATATTTCCTCCATCCTGTGTAAGTACTAACAGTCTGGTTGCTCATCTCTGAACATTGCACAGATATGAGCAATCTGGAATGTGAGAAATCTGTGGCTGAACTTTAGGACTTAGTCTAAACTATGGACACAGAGTATTAGAATACTGAAGTATTGCTGATTGTGGGTTCTGTTGGTTTTAATTCTGTAGCAAAGAACCAGGACAGCAGAGGGTGAAACGATGGGGGTTTGGCATGGATGAAGCTTTGAAAGACCCTGTGGGAAGAGAGCAGTTTCTGAAATTCCTGGAGTCAGAATTCAGTTCAGAAAATCTAAGGTAAGTGAGAGGGACTTTATTTTTTAAAAGCTTGTAAGATACATTGGGGGCTTTTTTTATCTGATACCTTTCTTTCCATTTTTTGACCCCTTCAAAAATTTCCCTATGTCTGACCTTTCAGAATCCATTCATGCAGATTTCTGCCTGCTCCCATATTCACACTGAGGGAAAGATTGATACAGTAAGCAGAGACTCACGTGAAGCATATTTTCCCATTCTTGTACAACTTTTGTTCAAACTACCCATGTAAGAGCTTTTCTCTCAGCTCATTTTATTAAAAGGTTTAAAACACTGACCCATTCAAAGGCTATTCAGTATCTTTTATGAAGTCCAGTATTATGAGAACAGTAAAATTTAAAAAAGAGATTTAAAATAAATAAATAAATAAAGGACTTAAAAGTAAAATTCACAGACTTTCACTGTTGGTCCGGTTTCTGGGCATGATTGATCTTTTGAAAATCTCCACCAGGATTCTAGTACTTGTGGACCTGACACAACAGAAGTACTGTGACAGCAAGCTCTCAAATTCCTCACTAATTACAAAATGGAAAGGTTCTGCTAGTGTATGAATCTTAAATATTTTTTTAAAAAGTATATACACAAAATTACTTTTAAGTGAGGGAAAGCAGTTATTTGATTTAAAAAAAATGATAGTCCATCCATTGGGTAATAGCTTGTTTTGTGTCCCTGTTCTAAGGAAGTCATGTTTCAGTAAGAATTATTTCAGAGGGATTAATAACAGCCTTTCTATAGGTAAGTCAAACTGTACATAGTACAAAAGCACATACAACTTATTTTTCTCTTTATTCCACCTTCTTCTCAGATGTCATCTATATCACCTCTCATTTACCAATAACATAAGGGTTATAAAATCGTATTTGTACACATTTTAGAACTCATAAAAATCCTAAACTACTTTTTTCTATGCCAATTCACATTCCAAAGTAGTGCATTCATACTAGAGTTACATTTATGTAGCATCTTATAAGAGGCATTTGGCATTTCCTGGTGTTGATTGATAAATACTGAGTAATTGCACAGTCCTCCTTGTTGTTAATTTAAATTTGTCAGCAGAAGAACTGGAGATGGACTTCCCTAAGTTGCTGACCATGTTCACATTCAAACATTGAATTTTGCATCACAAATGTATATTAGATACTCTAGACCTTATGATATTTTCCAACTGATTTGTTTGCTGTTACCCCCATGGAAATATGGCCTGACATGTATGTGTATGTTGATAACTTCATTAGTGACAGATACAGATTTATTTTTAATTAAAAAATCCATGTAGTAAAATGAAATATTTTAAATCAGAATAATACTAAGAAAAGGAAAGGTAATTATTTTATTTAAAGAGCATCCTGGTAATTCCTTATGCGGAGCAGCTGTTCAAACATGAACCTATCCAGCCCAGTGTGTGCTGCAGTTTCTATGCTTTTCTATGATTAATTTGTCTCTCTGCCAACTAGACTGTTACCTGCATAATCCCCAGCTCTTTCTTCTAATCCTATTTACAAAACTAACCACAGGCAAACTGCAAGTGATCGATCCAGAAATATTCCCTAGAGAAATTTGTTCAGAGCTGATTCCTTGACATGCCATCTACTCTTCTCTGTCTCTCTCTAGATTCTTATATTGGCATTATAAAATATAATATCTGAGCAATGGTGAATATGATCTTAAATGCTGTCCCTGGGAAGGATCGGGCAGGGGATCAAACTTGCACTGAAAACGTGCTTTTTGTGGTGATTAACTGAAAGAAAACTGTCTCACAAGCTCAGAATTAGGTTTATGAATTCTCAAACTGTAGAGAAACCAACCCACCATTAGGCTCACACAGTAAAGTCAGGTTAGAAAGCATGAATTTGTAAAGCTTTTTGTGTATGGCACCCAAATATTACAGATGTCAGTAAGAGAAATGAAAAGCTTGATGGTTTCAATTTTTACTGCTGATTAAAACTTAAATTTAAAAGACCACCAATTTCTTTGCTCACCTGTTAAGCCCACTGTGGCAATTTGGTTTTTGGGGGTGTTTTTTTCTGGATTTGACAGTCACCTTGAGAAAAAGATTTATTTCCATCCACATCTGCCCACTGCAACAAAGTGAACTCAAGTCAGTAGCTGGCTCTTGTCCTTTTACAGATCTAATCATGATAAAATTTACAGCAAGCACCATCAAACCTACAGTGGGGTAGACAGCTGGGACCCTGGATTCAAGCTACCAAGCGCTGTACATGGGATACAGCACAGGACTGCAGATACTACAGAGAGATTCAGTATAAATTGATTTGAAGTCTTATACCTTGCTTTGGTGAAAGAAATACAAAGAATGTCAAATGATAAGTCTACCAGATTCACTGTTTCTGTTCAAGTGTGATTATCTTATGTAGTTAAAAGTCCCAGTGTTACTGTTTCATTAACTTGGACTGAGAGTGTCTAAGCTGGCTGAGAATCTCCTTCTTAGTGGATATAGATCGTGTCTTACAAAATAGAACAGGGATGAAGAAACTTGAGCTGTGAGTTAAAATTAAGAACTGTGCAGTGATTAGGAATGCAACCAGGTTTCACCTTCTTACTCTGTATCTCTGCTTTTTTTGCTTTGCCTGTAAATGGAGATTAATAGTATTTCACTCTCTAAAGGGGTGTTGTAAATCATAGCAAAGGAATAAAACTCTAAGCAGTTCTGTCAGTGTGGTAGCTTCATTACAGTGTGATTGCAGTTTGCTAACACCCAGGTTGGATTCTGGATTCACCTCACGCACGCTATGACTTGTAATTTCTTATTACCATATAGATTTTTTGGAGGGCTCACTTTGCATGCTGCTCACTATGCAGAGCAAATAGCTGAAGTAACATATGATTTGGATAATAGATAAAGTTCCCACAGCCTATTACAAAAATGGTGACCATTGTTTAAAATTCAAAAGACTTAAGTTTGAGCATGATCCAGTACTACTGAGCTTACTCACAAGGCTGTCCAAGCACTGAAAAAGGACTTTTCAAAGAGAGTGAGACAGTGAAATGAATCTTACTGCAATGTGGCACCTAATTTCTTTCATCCCTGTAGAAAATCATCATTCCTTTCCATATCCTTTGTCTGCAGTGCTGCAGATTTCTTTGGAAAGTTAATACCCATATGCTGATTGAACATTTGCTCCCAAGTGGTTGTTTTGTAGGAACCACAGCCTATAAAGATCTAAATAGTTTCAGGCCTGCCAACCTGAAAGCCTGTCCAAGTCATTATGCAGTATTGCAGTAGGTGTGATCTCCAAGGAAATGCTAAAACTGCAAAAGCCTCCTAGGTTAGTGAAGGGAGAATGGTGACAGGACATCTGCCATGAGGCACAGAAGGAAAAGCTGCCGGACCCCTTGCCCCTTCCTTTGATCCTCATTATTCCCCTGTAGGGAAAAGGGGCTTTGAGTTCTGGTTGTCCAGAAAAAGAAGAGAGGGACTGAGGAATTCGCTAGATTTAGATGTTTTCTCTCAATAAATTTTCTCTGACCATGTCCCTGCAAGCTGAGATTTTGTCAGGTGTTTAGTTTGGACTCATCCATCTAAGTTGTCGTAGAAATGTTCTGTACTGGACATAGAGGCTTCAATTATATCCGGTAGAAAAAATAAATAAAACCCTACATAAGCACTACTAAAAATGTGCAGTTCTACCTACGAACTATTTCAGTCATAGTGCTTAATTTTATGTTTAACTTACTTCAGTGGTTCTAGTTATTCTTTTAATAATGCCATAGCAGTACTTTTACCAGAGTAGAGGGAGAATGGTGCAAGCGGTTAAGTTTTCTTTTTAATCCATCCTGTTTCACTTTATTGCTCTTTCTTACAATCACCACTCTTGATGATTTTAAATGCAAGACATTTCTGTTTTCACTGATGGTGGAGGAGAGAGTTCTGGATGTTTCAAAGTATGAAAATCGATTAACTGTCCTTGATGTCTGTCCTGCAATTCTGAACAGAAGTGCTGGTAATGACACTTTCCCACACAGTACGGGAACTGGTAATGTTTATCCTTCACATTGTTGACTGTGAGACCCTGTTTGGGGTGCTAATGACTAGATCAAAATTTAATCCTCAAGGCTGAAATTGCCCATGCTTTTTATTTCTCATTCAGACTGAAGCTTAAACTCCAAGTCCCAGCAATGTTACCATTTCTGCAGATTAGATGAGAACCACCCTAGTTGCAAGATTTAATGGTTTTCTCTGTCATGTTCTTGAAGACCTTCAACATTACTATGTCTTGAAGCTTGAAGTTGTACTTGGCAAGCAAGTGAAGTCTAAGTATCAGAGCGTAGTCTTTCCTGCCTCTAGAAAAATGTTAGCTGATATTCTCCATGGAGTTTGCTAAGGGTTTTTTTTTGCTTTTGCTGAATATGCTGAAAGGTCTGTCCTCTGACCTGTTGTGTCACACACACTGGGTGCAAAGCCCATGTTAATTCCCACTTCATTGTCTCCATACTCTGCCTAAACCTCACACATTTTGTGGAGAATCACTGCAGCCTTTCTCTCTGTATTCCCATGTCCTAAATGTAACTGATTAGCTTGATCTGGGATCTTCTGATGGCTGCATCTGACATTTAGGTCAGTTAATGGGACAGAAGTCGTGTTGCAGCTGTGCTATTTATCCGGCAAGGCCACCCTCACTTTGAAAGTAATCTGACTGAAGGACATAATCCCCAGATGTCTCGCAACATTTGTCTTACCATGTCATGTGGCTGGATGTACGACTGTCATATGCTTCACACTCTCATGCAGCTATATGTCTGGCGTGTGACCCAGCTGGGACAGAAGACAGCAATGAGGTTTACACCCAGCTACTCAGGTCTCCATTCAAATGGTACTGAGCATCTTGCAGAGAGGGTCTCCATGGCAAAAGCAAACCTCCACCAACAGGAGATACAGGGTTTCATGCACAGGCAGAGAAACTGAGCTCTAGTTTCTTCTACAAAGTAGCACTAAGGTGGTGTGTATCATTGTCCAGAAAATGCAGTTGGGTTCCCCCTCTCCCTGCTCCTGCCCTTGCCCATATTTACTGTTGCACACTGTGTGCTGTTTGCTGCAGGAGTCTTCCCTCACTTGGGTCACAGGTCATGAGGCAGAGAGCTGTGAAAGGGGACCCAGAGCTCTTCTGATTTGAGGTCCTGTGCTGAGATCTTGCAGACTCCATTTCAACTTCATCTGTGCTATTGGTTGCCATGGGATATTCAGAAAAGTTATTTTTGAAAATGCAAGAGGTAGCAGCCTTATTTTTGGCATTTCCTAACTTTGCATATTTGACTTTAACTCTCTGTAGGAGGAGGGCAGGAACTTTTTCTTGCAAGATGAGTAAGTAGATTAAAATGTTAAAATGTGTGTTGGCTGTGAAGTAAGGACCCTAGACATAACATACTGCAGAAATCAGCATTTTCTTCCCACGTTTACTGAGGTTTCTATTTTTAGAGCCTCACATTTTCAACAGGGTTTTTGAATGCTAATGTTGGATGGGTAAAATAAAATTAATCTATTAAAAAGCTGGTGTTTAACCTGTAAGGATGTGTCTATACAACCTGCCTATTCTATGCTGGAAGCTGAATGTTTCCTCAAAAAAGTTAAATTTATCTCCCATCTATTTCCCCTTAATTGAGTACAACCTACTATATGGAAACAGTTTACTTGCAAAAGAAAATAGCATCCTAAGGCATGTTTGTGGTGACTTCCAAAAGTATTGGCAGTGATATAATGGAACAAACAAGAGTGTGACAGCTTTGAGCTAGATCCTCAGGATGTCTGCAGGGTGATAGAAAATGTGTGTTTACAAAGAGCACCCCTCCCTTTCATTTTTCTATTCCCTACCTGACTTCAATACACATGAGTAATCAGTCAGTCCCAGAAGATGCATTTGAAGGGGCTAGCACTGCAGGATATACACTTTTAAATGCAAATATCAAAAGCAGCTTAAGGAAACCAAAGTAGGTTGCCCAAATTTGACAGAGTGAACTGAATTAGAGTTTGTGAGCTGTGCAGTTTTTAAACTTGAGTTATGAGGCCTCTATTCTTACTGCATTGCCATCAGATTCTCAGGATATGTCCTCAGGCTCTGTGCAGATCTATGTTCAATTCACATGCAGTTCATAGAGATAAGTAAGTGATGCTACCCAGAAATCTTGAAACTGAAGTTCTTCTGTTGGCACAGACTCCCTTTGTGACCTTGGAGAAACTACTGTACATTATTACATTACTAATATATCTGCCAAACTGGGACAATATTACTTCTCTGTCTCTTGGAGAAACCACTCTACATTATTACATTACTAATATATCTGCCAAACTGGGACAATATTACTTCTCTGTCTCTTGGAGAATCTTAAGGAATCAATAGATAGAAGAAAGATTGTGCTTAGATACTATGGAAATTGAAGGGTGTAGAAATACCTAAAATAGTTATCTCAGTAGAGTGAAGCTGATCATAATGGCTTGTGAGCGATGAGCCCAGGCTCCTTCCACCTGTGCTACAAAGGAGTTTCAAAACAAGACTATGAAGGACTTATTGCCTCCTGGAGGGTAAATCATCTCAAGTGAAGAATGTCTTATAGGAGGAGTACTGTAAGGTTTTCTATGCTATGCTTTACTACCCTCTCTTAAAAGTTATTGCAATGACTATATTGGAATATGGACTGAGGGTGGTATTGTTGTGCTTTCTTGGAGGATCTGAGTACAGTTCCACTGTTCCTCTCCCCTAGCCCATCCCTGTTTAACTAAGATAAGAGAGCTCAGTTTGATCTCACAGTGTAAACAGGGTGGAACCACATTTTAAAGGTGCACCCAAATTATTTGTCAGCCTTGTAAAATTCAACTTATTTCACAGTTAACTCAGTTCAAGGTTCAATTTATCTGTTTCATAGGATCAGCTGTGTCAAAACAATAATGAAATGTTGCGATGGTATATATTGCATATTTAAGTCAAACTGTAGCTGAGCTCTTGGGGGGGAGGTGGGGGGAGAACTAAGTGGTCTGCACCATGTCTAAGCATGGGGTCCTAGTTGAATTTAGAATTATTTCGTGCAGTGAGAGAGGCTAAACACCCAGAGAAGAAATAATGATAAAGCAATCATAACAGCAAATGAAAAGTGAATATCAAAGCTTATAGCTAGCTAGCTGTGATCACAACGTGCTCGACCTTTTTAGTGATCCTGCTCCAGACTGAGTGAGAAGGATACAATGAGCTGGCCTGCACTGCATGTGGCTGCCTGATACTGGTTTGCTCAGCAGCAGAAAGGAGAGAAAGGGTACTTCCATTCAGCACTTTAGTAAAAAATTGTCATGGAAATGCAATGCTGAAGAGTAAAATTAAATTACAGCAGGCAAAACAAATGTTTTTCCAGTTCATACATGATTTGTGGAGTAATAGTAACAAAATTACAGTTACACAGTTTATAGTTTAGCAGGACTCAGAGAGATTCATATAGATAGCAAGAACAGAAGTTCTTATTAGCTTTTGAAGGAATGTCAAAAAGCAATAGGTTTATACGCAATATAAGCCTTGTGGTTTAGGTGAAATGAAATCTCAGTGTAATTCCAGTTAAATGGAAACCTTCCCTTAAGCAAGTTACCCATACATAAGTAATGAAGGATTTCCCACCTGTCTCATGAAGAGGCTTCTAATAATTGCTTCTTAATGTGGATTGATTGCCTGAGACAGTATACCAGAATCCTGACCCCAAGATGAAATCACAAGTTTTTCTTATTTTAGCATGTTTTAGATTAAACCTTCAGTTATTTCATTTTTATTTTTTTTTTAAAAGCAAAGAGTGTGAGCACTTTGTTAATGATTATAATGAATTGGAGGCCAAAATGCTATATGTGCCATAGGTTCTGGTTAGCCGTAGAAGACCTGAAGAAGAGGCCTATCCGTGAAGTTCCTGCTCGCGTCCAAGAAATCTGGCAAGAATTTCTTGCTCCAGGTGCACCCAGCGCTATCAATCTAGATTCAAAAAGTTATGACAAAACTACGCAGAATGTAAAGGACCCTGGAAGATACACGTTTGAAGATGCTCAGGTCAGTTTGCAATCCTGTTTAGGGACATTTGAAAGAGAATATCAGCTAGTGAAATCTACTTACATAAAATAAGATATATTTGGGAATGAAAGTGCCATTTTGGCAATGCAAACGGGTAACATTCTTTCTTTCATGAGACTTATGAATTACTGAAGTTCTTCATGAGACTTCTGTGCCTGGTATAAATTCTTCAAGTGGGCTTTAAATAGAGCAAAGCATATAGTGCAATGAAAACGATATTTTCATGTTCCTGTTTTCTTAATTTTCTTACTCAGTTACATTAAGAGAAAAGTCCCCCCCACACACACACATTGATTTCTAGTTCTCAAGATCTGTCTCTGAAAGACTTCCCTTGATACAGGCTCAATGTCTGTTCTCTCAGTGCATGTCCTAAAGTGTCGTTATTGCTTATAGGAGTCATAGGTTCCCATCATGAAAAGAATATGACCCATGTGAGAAATAACATTTTGTAACAGCTTGCGCAGATATTTCATGGATGTTGTATATTCTATACCTTATCAAACTACTATCTACAGAACATTGGGCAAAGATCCTAAAGATCTGCTCTTCAATAATCAGTAATACAACAGCAAAGAACAGTCTGTAAAAGTCTTATTTGGCTTTTGGGGGTCTGATTTAATCACAGTTTGAATACCATCATCAAAAGATACTTTTGACCAGAGTTAGATTTGTGGAAATACCTATATTTTTGAGACTGGAAGTAAAAGTTAAAAAACCAAAATGGTAAAACACAAATCTCTGTTTTCCTCAGAAATAAAACCAAGTACTTCTGTATTAAATGCAACGTTTCATGTGACTTATAACTTAATATTTCATCTTTGCAGACTTCTGAGAAAAGCAATAGAAGAGAATTGGATTCACAGTAAAAGTAGTAGAATCAGTACCATCCTCCCTTTTCATCAGCAGCCCAGTGATGAAAATTTAATTATTAATGCAAAGTGAAATGGTGTCAAAAGGAGAGGTTGAGATCATATCCCTGCAGATTTTCCTACAGCTTGATTATTAGGTCATCATCTTGGGAGTCAGGAGATGCTGCTCCAAGTCCCACAAAGGAGAGAAGGGAATTGAATCAGGGCTTTCTACTTTTCAGGAGAGTGTCTCTGCCCTAAATAGGAGGGGGAATAATTCTACCACCTTTTAATTTTGCTATTATGAGAATAGTAACCTATGATGCAACATAAAATTTTCATTAGACACTGTATCATACTTACTGTTTTGAAGAAGTACTCTACATTAAGCCAAACACACAGTTTTTGCTTGCATCTGCTGACACCCTGGAGATTTAGCAATGCAGTGTACAGCAAAGGCATAAGTTACACAAATAAACAACCTAGCAAGATTAAAGGTTTAAAAAAAACTGCGTCTTTGCAGTTGAGTCAGTAAAGGACAATTAAATTCCTTGCCGGTATCTAATTTTTTTTTTAAATAGGTGTAAAATTTCAACACCATTTTACTTCCAGATCTCTCTACTCTTTTCTTTTTTTTTTTTTTGCCTTCATTTATGGAAGACGTGGCATATTCAATCTTTATGCAAGCAGGACTTTTTTTCCTGTCAGACCTCTGCTTATTTGATCCAATTCAGCGTACAGCTTTAACCTGGGGGCCTCCATTTCTCTGGGAAAAGAGGACAGACTGTACTGCCATGTTCTGACTTGAAGCTTTAGGACCTTTCAGTGTCCCGACAGAAGGGACAGAGTTTTGCAGGAGTAGGGCTCTGCCTCTGCAACAGGCTCTTTAAGGCCTGCCCCTTGGGAAAGGGACCACTTATAAGTCATGCTGGCAGTTGGCAGGTCATTTAATTGTGCTTAAAAATGTTTTGAAGGGCATTTCTGGACTTGAAAGATGGCACTGTGGAGCTCTATGCAAAATAAGAGTGATACATAAGTAAAAATAGATCAATTGTGTTAAATAACATACAGCCTCAACTCCTGACTAATGTGTACATTAACAATACTAACACACTCTAATTTATTCTTGCTTTTACAGGGTTGGGTTTTGCACAGAAATAACATTTTCATGCCCATCACCATTGCTATGTACAACAGGAGCACAGGCCTTTCTGCTCTCTGCTGGCTGCATTGGCTGCTTTCATAGAAACTAAGCAGAATAAAAACTCCCCAAATGAACCAGCCTAAGTTCTGAATATACACCAGAATTTCTCTGCTTAGTGCAAGAAATACAATGAAAGGCACTTAGAATCATTTCTAGAGTTTCTAATACAACATTAAAAGTCAGCTTTAATTTTACCTTGCCATAATTTTCAAGCAAGGTGGTTTGTTGGGTTTTTTCTGTTCACTAATTATATGCTATACCAAGCTGAGAAACAGTATTTACTTTACAGTTTATTTGCTGTTTCCTGATCGCTCTGCTTCAAATTTCCTATAGTGAAAGGTAGGGTTTGAGTAAAAAATAAAACAAAAATAGCTAATACAAATTAGTGCATTTAAAGAAAAAAAATTTAGAGTATTTCCTATTCTGATTACTTTTTCTACAAATCTCTTTCCTAACATTAGAACTAGAATTACAAAGAGTCATAGATTTTTAGTTTTTCATATTTTATAGAAATGAGAGTGCTTCAAAAAGAAAAGCTGTATAAACTGCCTGTATCATTTGTTTTCTGGATAAGGGTTTCCAAATTTTCATATGCCTCTGAAGAATAAATATCTCAGAAATTAGATTAGCCTGGAACTGTTTTTCAATTTGCATATATATTTTCCTTTTTATATTGTCAGCTGGATAGCAGGCTAAACATCTGTCAAAGAATGTTTTCAAGAGTAGCCAGGGGATATCCTCCCTAACTTAAGCACTTATTTGTGATGCTGAACTAGAAACCTCGCACCTTTTCCCAGCCTATGAATCCAGAAAAGCATCTCTAGAAGCTAATTGAGAAAATCTGATGAGGAAGGATCCATAGTTCCAAATTTAGTCCCTTAGCTAAACTGACAAATGTAAGGAAGGTTTGAAACTGGGCTTTAAGCTAGGACTTGGTTGTAAATTCTTAGAAAAATAATTCTGTAGTGGAAATAGGGACTATAAGTTAAAGAAAGGTGTGTTGTGTTCTTTAGACAAAAAATAGGTGGGTTTTCTGCTTTAAGAATAGGGAGCAATTCAGCCTTAGCTTCAGAACCACAACCTGCTACCCCATAAGACATCCTAGCCAAAATAATGCTAGCTTGTATACATTCCCTGACTAACACGTATATGATTCCCTCCCATTTTACCGTATGGCTTCTTTAATGGGAGTAACAGCTCCTTCTTTCCCTTTCAGGAGCACATTTACAAACTGATGAAAAGTGATTCTTATCCTCGTTTTATACGATCCAGTGCCTACCAGGAGCTGCTACAGGCCAAGAAAAAGGTATTGGTCCATCTTGCCTTTGTCTTGCCACTGTGCAAAGCGGTGGTTATGTTTGCAACAATACTCAGTCTTCTCTCCCCTGTGCCAGTGCAACTGGATATCTGGTAGGTGACCAGCTTGGCGTGTTTGGAGGGTCACATACACACAGGAGTTCAATATACATATATTTGTATATATCCTGCATGCGGGCATGTTTCGATAAGTTAATCTAGCAAAACTTATTTTTATTTTTACATCCCATATTGTACTGTTTTCTCTGTTATGAAGCACCTTAAATTGCAAAGTGCTTTACAAATACATTAAAAAAATAAAATAAAATCCCAGAAGAATAGTCTTTCATGTTTGCAAGTTTACTTATGTAATAATTGTTGTTCTCTTTATTCTACCTATAAAAGCTACAGAATGTGTTTAGAAACAGTCTTATTCATATGAATCACTTCTAATTTCAACTAGAAGTATAGGGGCTTCCTAATTCTGTTTCTTTTCGTATTATTACATGATTAGTTTTGAGTAGGCTAGGAATCTGACTTGAAAGACTGATCATGTCACACTTTGGCAAACAGAGGCTCATATCTTGGTATGTAATATTTGCTTAGAAAAGTCCAGATTATGGAATGAGTTCTGAATAGACACAGCCCAGAGTATGTGGAGCAGCTTGTGCAATGCAGAATTCTATGCTGATAAATAATTTTATTAGTGGGCTCTAAACAGTAATCTCCTAGAATCAGCTGGGAGCCCTATGCCTTGCAAAATCAGGGCCCCGATAGTGACCGGAACAAGGTAGTTATGAGCACCATAGCATTCTATTGTTTATAATGACAACCTAAAATTATATGAAAGTACTGTGTGATTTTGTTTTTTGTTCAAACATTGATTTCCGAAGATCCAATATAGAGAGAGATGTTGAAAATACCAGAAAGCCACAACTGTCCGTGTGAAGTCCTTAAGTTTGTGAATGTCAGTTCATTAACACAAGATGTGCACTTCATTATTTCTTTTTATTTTCAGTTTTTCTTTTAAATCAAACCAGTTTGATCCCCATGAAAAATTATTTTTGTTGAATACTATATCTGCTTTGCCCATCCCCTGTTTTGCAGAGTCCCATTACAGCTTCATACCTGTGTTTGCTTCCTGATTTATACAAACTTTGTTTTGCAGTCCATTGTTTCATCAATCCTTCTTTTCTACTCCGTTTTTTCTTGCTTTTCTTTTTCCCCTCCTTTTTGTTTCTTTTTTTTAATTTTAAATTTAAGTTGGAAAACACTCTGGATCGTCGAACATCTTTTGAGAAATTCACACGCAATGTGGTAAGTTTGTTGCCTCGGAAGACTAGTAAACCTGATGGGACATCCTTCTCCCCTCCCCCTCACTGATCCCTGCTTTCCCTTTTTGCTTCTCTAACCTGACAGTTAAAAGTGTATTCATAGCAGTTTGTGAATTTTCCTAGGAATGACAGCTTTATAATGTGCTTTCATTACAACCCCTCCTCCCTAGTCCCTTTCCCACTGACCTCAGTAGTCACACATGGAGGAATGGACCTTTGGGAGCCATGGGTTTTGCATTAGGAAGTATGAAATTATTCACACTTTTTTCTTTTTAAATTGTAGTAAAAAATCAGTGAAAACCTGCTTGATGTTGTTCCTTTTTCTGGTGCCTCCCAAAATACTACGTCTAACACAGTTTGAATATATTGGATTTCCTTCCTATCTCCTTTTTATTCAACCGAAAAAGAGTTTGTCCTTTTTTTTTTTTTTTTTTTTTGATTGGGCACAAGGAAAAATAAACAATAATAATTTCCCTGTCTTCCTTAATGTCTAGCACAGCTTCTTCAGGACCATAAAATTCATGCTGATGATGCACAAGGGTTTGATTTGGGTTTCATTTTGATACTGGACTACAAGAAGTGATTTTTTTAATACATAATTTTCGAAAGCTATTTCATGAAGGTAAAAAAATGAAAGCCGGTAAATTTGCTGTGGGCATTCTCTTGCCACCTGCCAAAACATCCACTGATTTCCTGATATGTGAGATTCTTTTTACTTATCCAGTTTCTTTGGATTTTTTTTTTTTAAACATTGTGAAAGTTCGAACTAAAGCATTCAACGCATTTATTTTTGTAGGGCAGAAACATCCCTATTTTCCCATGCCATAAAAACTGTACACCAACACTGAGGGCGAGCACTAACCTGTTATGAAAAGAGGTAGAAAGATCTTGGATTATACTCAAGTTTGTCTGCATTGTCTGTTGAATTGTGCAGGTGACGCTGCTGTGTGTGTGTGTGTGTGTGTCCGTGGCTTTTTCTGTGACCTGGTTAGTGGAGCTGTGTGTGTTGAAATGAAAAATATGAGAGCTTTCAGCAAAGACCATGGTTTTTGTTTTTTAGTTTCTAGGGAAGGAGAAGCAGTTCTTAGAAACTGTCTCCCATATAATGAGGATCAAGAGTATTTCCTCAAGTACTTAAAAAATATATATATACTTTCTAGTAATCAAAAAAAGAAACAAACACAGTGAAAGAACAAAGTTTTGTGAGGCTGTGGGAATATCTCACATGTTAAAACAAAACTGTAATTCTTTAACTACTTTCTTATAGGTAAAGGCTTCCTGTAATATGCTTTGAATCCACTGTAATCAGGAAGAAATTTGGATTCAATGGGACAAAGTAGTAAAGGACACTAAAAAGTAAATAAACAGCCACAAAGGAAACTACCCCAGTGTTTGAAACAAAAACCCCAATATTTTGCATGGTGGTGTTGCCATAGCATGTTGCAGTGTGATTTGTGTGTTGTCTAAGCAGGTTGATCTATAAAACAACATTGTACGTGGTAACATTATACATGATAATTACATGACAATTCCATAGGAAGTTCCATATGAATAAAAGAGCCTATGTTACTAAAGAAGAGTGTAGAGAGCAGGTAGTGCATCTGGGACCTCTGAGAGCCAGGCTTTTTCCCAGTCACAGTGCCTGGCAAGCTGCAGTAACTACGCTTATTCATGGGAGTTTAAACAGCCCACAGATCAGGAACTGGTTATGGTAAAGAGTATGTAAACTGGTGGCTATAAGGAGAGAAAGAGCAAACTGCAGACAGATGTGAGGAGAGTACAGCACAAAAAGGGAAAAATTGAAGACAGCCTGGGAGGCACTAAAATGACTCTCCAATGATCCCTCTCAGAGCAGCGGTACTGATAAACCAGCAGTTCTGTGCGCAAACACTGGAGCATTATGCCCTGCAGGCGTGCCCGATATTCATAGCACCAGAATAGCAGGATGCCAGAGATGCAAGGCAAGCCCAATAAACCAGCTGTGAGCTAGAAATGGGAACGAGGATTTCTGGATGTGAAGCATTAGTACTTCTTCAGTAGAAGAAAGCAATTCTTTTTTCACAGAGAAAGCTCTAAAATAACTGTGGTTTTGCTTTTCCTCAAACTACTACCTGTGAATCCGGGTGGAGTCTGTCAAGTCGGGACAGGTATGAGAGTAAAACATGTCACTGCTAGTTCTATATTCTCTATTAGATCAGCAGCTCTGAGGCTTGGAAATTAATCCAGAATGTCAGGATGCTCAAGTGCAAACCTTTTCTCCAAGATGACTGAATTCACATCACCCACTGCCCCAGGACCCCTTGCCACCAGGAATGCTTTTTCTTCTGTTCTTGTTCTCCATTATGATGAGTTTATAATATGTAGTTATCTACCTTGGTACAGTGGTTCCAACCAGCAGGGATGAGGGAAACATTTCTCAGAATATCCTATGGTGTACTGATTAACTTGTTCAACTGTGAAGTGAGGGACTGTGGTATAGATCTGTTCTTCTGATTAATACAGAAAATAGGTGAGAAACAGGTCTTCTACAACGTGGATAAATGCTGTCATCTCTGAATGATTCAGTAAGATGAAAATTACAGTTTCTTTTCTCCTCTGATGATTTAGAAAATTTAGACTAATTTTCACTATTGTTTTTCTCACATATCAAAGTGGGTTGGTATTGAACTAAATTAGACCTCAGATTTTTTCCATTTGAAGTGTTTAAAAAAAACCAGTAATCTTAATTGCGTCTAGGGACTGAACCTGAGAGGTTGACCTTGTAATTTATAACCTGATTTGTTAAGATGGAGACTGTAAGAGGCTCCTGATCAGTGTTGACTGAAAGTGGGTTATGCTTGCTACAGAAAGCATTTGTTAAACTAGAAAGCTTAGAAACTGTGTAAGGGCAATCCTTCTGTATTACTCCTTGAATTAAGTGGAAATAACCTAATATAATTAATTGTTATTCTAGTCTGATGGGGCAAAAATAAAAATGGAGCTATATACACAAAAAACCCACTAGGCTCAACTCTGTATTTCTTTGACACTGGAGAGTTTTCTTTCCAGAAAACTTTCAGTAAGTTGGCACACTTTATGAAAACGCTAAATTCTCAGTTTAAAAATACTGGCTATTTAGCTTGTTCTGTAGGTTTTGTAGCGCAAAATTGCTAATGCCTTTGGCAGTCCAGTACAGAAAATATGAATAGTGTTAGAAACAGGTCTGCATTCAAGTACAATATAGATAAAGTAATAGCAAACTGGCATTTGCTATATGGAATATTTAATACCAAACACTTTATAGTTTGCCTCTGAGTAGTAAGCACAGCTGTTCTTGGTTTGCCTCACCTATTCACACTCACGGGTATTGTGTGAAAATATAGAGTGCATATACTTCAGCACTACTGGAATGATGCCATTGGATAAGTGCATTGCCCTGGAGTAACACCAGCAACAGCTAGTGTGATAGCTCTGGCTCAGAGCCACGGGGAGCAGTGGCAGTGTGCTCCGTGCCCTGGCCAGCTCAGTCTCTCAGGTTTCTCTTCGGGAATAATTAAGGTCTAGTCCCCTGCAGCTCCCCAAGGAAGTGAGTAGGGACGCTAAAGGCGTAAGTCAGGGAGCAGGAGAATCTCATTGCTTGCTACAGTAGTAGAGAGAGGGAAATCAGCTGTTTCTGTGGCATTTAAAAACTGAAATTCTTTTGAGGAGTTTACATATAAAATCCATATTTTAAAAAATTAAAAAATCAGGAAAATTCCTCTACTTCAAGTGCTAGCATCTAAGTTACAGAGAAAAAAAACCAGGTCAATATGCACAAATAATGTTAATGGAAACAAATAGGTCTTTTAAGGAAAACTTTTTACTTTAATTTCTCATATACATGCAGGATTTGTGACAGTGGCAGACTAGTAGTCTGAGGAGCACACCTTTGTGAGCGCTAGCTGCTTAGCTGCAAACACCAGTCTGGAAGCCTTAAACAAAAGGATCTCATTTAGAGGGGAGTGGGCTAATTTCATTTCTACCCCATGCAAATTTTCTTGTCCCACCAGGAACCACATTAGCTGGGCAAGAAGGTGCAGTCTCCCTCCTCAGAGCTGCCTGGGAGGAGACACCCCATCATCGCATATTGGTGTCATGGCTTCAGACACCACCATCAGTGTTAGACTTTCATCCATTGCTGCTCGATTATAGAGAAGGCAAAAAATTGTGCTTGTTGCAAGTTTGTGATGTTTTATGGAAATACAGCCAGTACAAAGCAGACCAAACTTAGTTCCTATATTAAACTAGAGGGCCACCAGTTGATAACTATCTTCACTCATAATCTCATAAACAAGACCCTATTTAATAACTCTGAGGTTAAAACCATTATATCTGTATTTAAAACCCATACTCTGTCCAGCTGTCTTATCCCGCTTAGCTTGAAGAACTTGCTGACCTGTGTCCTTTGATATTTTCCCACTCCAACCCAGTAACATTAGGCCATTTCATGCCTGACATGTGAAATGTGAAGGCCATTGAACACAGCACATTTTCACAGAGGCTCAGTCCAACGTTACTTAACATGACCTAGCAAATTATGGTCTAGAGATGAAAATTAAAACTCATAAAAATAGCTTCCTCAGTTCTTATTGGTGGGGGATAGACTTTCCAGATGCTCAAACCAGTGTAATCTCTTGTCATGTTAAAATCTGTCCCTTTATTGAGAAACAAAGCAGCTAATATATTAATTTCATCTTTTAATCAAGAATTTTTTCTATATGAACACGTAAAATTTATGTGTACAAGGCCCTACTGTGCCAGACCATCTAGCTCTGAAATCCTGCCAAGGGCTATATTTTTCTCGAGCGTAGCATTGTGAATGAGCTTCAATGCAGTATCAGCTGTGAGATCTCATGTTCAATGTACAGTCATGGAAGAAATCCTAATTAGACTTTTGAATTTACTTGCAGGCTATTCCTAAAATTTAAACCAAAAAATAGATAGTGAGAAAGAAAAAAATCACAAAGCTTCTGATTTGACAAATACAGAACAATAATAAAGATAATCAGTATTTGTAGAAATGAAGGCTTTTTCCATTTCAGGGAAGAGATGGCTTATTGATGTCTGACTAAAAAGAACTGATGAAATAATTGAAATTTTTAGTTTGGACTAATAATTAGTCCAGATACCTAGTTTCAGGGGTTTTTTTTTTAGGAATGATGCCCATGCTAATGAGGAAGACCAAAAAGAGGATCTGTAGGGCATGCCAGTGAGGACTGGCCTCCTTGTCCTGTTCTGCAGAGACAGGAGCTAAGCTGCTGTGCTCTGTGCTGGAAAGGAGAGCTGAGCACTTGCACAGCCAGGTTCACGTAAGTAAGGAGCCAGCATGTACCGTTCAGGTATTAGGCCAGTGTCTGCCATTGCCCGGCTGACAAACATGTACCCGAGTCTTAAGCTATTTGCAGGAATGAGAACTGCAGAGAGGTATAGAAAACTGAGGGGTCAGGCCTAGGACAAACATACTAAAAATACTTGTCTAATGCATCGATGCCTTGGAAAATCTTATGTGTTACTCCACACTTCAGGTGGTTAATCAAGTCCAAACTACCCCATCTGGCAAGAGTGTGTAGGTTAATCACAAATGAGAACAGTAAATGTAAAGATTAGCACAAAAGGAGAAAGAAATCGTGTGTCACCCAATTTGGAATGAGCCAAAATAGGAATGTGGTCGCTTAGCCGCTGCCTCCCATTGATGGACCTCTCCAGAAAACAGTACAGCCCTAATGAGAAATGAAGAGAGGACTGCAAGTCCCTGCGATAGGCAGAAAGATTCTCCTGCACATGCAACCACTGAGCACTGCAGCTGTGCTGACAACTTGTGCCCCCAGTTCATTTTATTATGCTAACCTCCTCCCCTTCCTCACATGTCTGAAGGAGAAATACGACTGCACGGGTGGCTGAGAGCAGCATCCCGTGCTGCTACGGAAATCGCAGCAGAATCCTGACCCCCTCAGCAGTGCTAAAGCTATTCCCCTGTGCTGGAGGAGCAAGGGCTGCCTAATCTTGGAAAGAAACTTACTGTTTCTGCTCCTGTGCCTCTCCAGATGTGCTTCTCTCAGAGGCTGTTTGCATACCGGCTCTGTGTGTGGTGCACTGCAGTGTCACTTGGGAACTTTCCCTGCCGATGCTGGCCGAGCTGCTGGCGTGCTGCAGGTGTGTCACACATGAGCAGATGGGGAATGGTGAGAGCAAGGAAGGTCAATTCTCACTCTGCATCTCATTTTGCTCACAGCAGGGTTCGCACCACTTCTTACACCCAGTCAGATGCATGGAATTCTCATTTCTAGTCCTAGCTATATTGGTCCTGGGGGGGGTAGCATCTGTGCTGGCAATAACAAAACATGAAAAAGGAGCACTGAGTTGCTCAGCAGAAAAGAACAGAATTAATCTTCTAAAAGGAAAAGACTTGATCTTCCTCTAGCATACATTTCAGATCCAGCCCCTATATAAATTTCATACTGATATCTTTAGGCCACATATGTACCAAGGTTGTTGCTGACTTGTTTGCCAGATTACCTGAGGTGTTAGTGTCATGCTGCATAAATAGGTCATTCAGCACATTTGTATTTAGCAGCTCATATATCTGGACATGGTTTTGTAATTTTTCCCCTAAATTCTCTAGAAGTAAAGTTGGAAGGATAACTCTACATTAAACAGTTAATACACTAAAGTAGGGACTGAACACCGAGGCCGATTGATTCCATATTCTTAGATGTACATCTTCACTCCAACTGCTGTGCTGCCTGCTCATACTCTGACTCCCTTGTCAGTGTATGTGCATGGGGTTTCATTTTGGCTTGGGTATTATTAGTAAAATTGTTAAATATTTTCAATTCATATGCCCAAAGTGCACTGATACAGCCAAAAATCCTAATCCTATTTAGAATTTGGCCACATACTACTAAATAGTGATGGCAAGAATATATTGAAAATCTTAAGGATCTTTTCATTCTTCAGTCAAACATCTGCTACTTCTTCTGACTTTTTTTCCAACTGTTCTTTAATCTCATCAGCACAGGAAATATTTTCCAATGCGTGATGACTCATATGCTACACCTCTCAAAACTGGCCTGTTAGACGTAGTTTCCCAAATGAAAATTTGGCTTATGGAAATGCTATTAACATTGTATCTGAAAGATATAGCTAGGCTCAGCTCTTAAATTGTGACCTACAAGGGATGATCTTACATCAGTCTGTAAACTGAGTAAATCTGGAAATCTAGAAGTGATAATTAGGAAACCCCACCACACAGAGCTGAACTAAAACTATACTGTGGAACAGAGATTGAAAGAAATATTCTGTAAACTGGAAAATAACAAATCCCTGCAGATATGAATAGGAAGGTGGGATAATTCTGTATTTGGGACTGCTGTGGATTCTGTGTATTAAAAGCTTATTTCCCCAATCAAAGAACTAAATATGATTCAGAATACACACGGAGGAAGATCTCTTAAAGAGGGTGTATCTTCTAAGCTGTCACTTTTCCAACTATAAGATAAATTGGAACTACTAATACCTGGAAAAAGTGCATATGTTGTTGTTGTTCAGAGGGAGGCGTCGTATCTATAAGTGTAATATTCCCTGAGGCAGGGAGGGGAGGTGGAGGAGAGGACCATCCAAAAGGCAACCTGATCACTGTAAGGCTTAGGAGAAAAAGTATCCAAAGACCAGCAATTACAGGCCTGTAGACCTGTAAAATGAAGCACTAATAACTTAATGAAAGGCAAGACAAGAGTATGCTCAATATTTTCTGAGATTATGTCCAAGGCTGACCATCATGAATTGCCTAACAAAACACCTAATTTTGGACACACTGTTCTAAATTGTATTACAGTGCCACACAGCTGTTGAGACTTTTCTGACTATTTAAAAAGAACAGATGTCTTACTATAACAGCTTACCTGTTACATTAGAGGAAAACATAATTTAAGGCTTAACAAGTGTCAAGAAGCTGTGAATTAAATGTAGGTAGAAAGCGACAGAGTTAAAGCTAGACACAGGGAAGAGAGCTTGCCAGGAAGGACACTTTCCACCTTTCGAAGAAGCGAGTATTAAAACTGTCAGGTGGTACGGTGAACCTGATGGATGGGCATTCTAACCCAAGACTGCAGATCATGAGTTCCCTTCAAAATTACATTGTAGGGGAAATATTAATCCTAATTTGTTTAAACCTGTATTTCAGAGCACAAAGAATAAAATAGTTATTCTTCCTTTTGTGAAGACCCACTCCGATATATTGCACTTGACCAAATGCTCGAAACTAACTTGCAGATCCCTGTGAGCATAAATTTAATTGATAATGACAATAGCTATTACATTGTGTAATTCCACTGAGTTATAATACAGCAGATGACTTAACAACTCATTGATATGGCAGAATAAGTTCATTTACCATTTACTGCAGAAAATGTGCCATCTCTTCACAGTTACAGTATTTCTTACTGTAGTTTCCTTGAAAGCGAACTGATTTTTCTGAGTTGCACACTTAAAATGAACAATACAATAAATGTAAGTATTAAAAATCTAACTGGAGAGTTAGAGCCACTTTCTAGTTAATGTTTTATGACCTATTTGTGTTACATTGTCAGGGTATGCCCGTGGTACTTTGAGGAGTGTTGTAAGCTTGCTGTGCCAGCTCTGCCTCTGTTGGAGCAGAGGCATGGTAGGATGGCCCTAGGAGAGCTAACTCTTTTCATGTGGCCTTAGGAGAGCTAATTCCTGTTATGTGGTTTCATGGCTTTTGTCTCCCTCAGATAAAGCTCAAAGCTGCCTGAAATATATCATGGTGACATACCCTACCCCATCCTCTTCATGCTGTAACCTAACTCTTGTGGGACAGTCATTATACCTTAATAAAAGAACTTGCTAAAAACCTGAAACTGCATCCTTGCAACAGGAGGAGTGATGAGGAAAATAATGTGGAAATCCAGACACCTTCAAAGCAGTCTTATGCAGTCACATGTAATACACCTGACCAATGTTGCTTATAAATAGTAAATACGGTCTCAGCAAACCAATAGCTCCGTTCATGAAAAAGCTGCTTTCCTGCCTATATGCAATCTGCCTCTTACTTTCTTACCTTAACTTTAAGGTAGCATTTTGTCTTCTGTGACAGAGCTACCTCAGTTTGTACGTTCATCTTTGTAGCCCAAGGCACTCTCGCTTGTAGTAGCCTTCAAGTTCTGGGTATGACCGACAGCAAAAACCTCACCATTAGTTTCTCATCAGCCAAACCCAATCTCATTCAAAAATGGCCTTTAAATTTGCCGGCTTAAATTTGTGAAACAATCTGGCTGACTGGCAGTGCAGATGTTGAAGTGTAAGGGCTTCCTGTGGTTTAAGATTTGACAGACTCCAGTTGGTGCCCCTAGTTATTTGACAGTGATGTGGCAACACTAAGTGGTTGCTGATGAACAGGTTTGCAGTGATCATGCCTCTGTTTTCTGTTTTTTGTTTTTTGTTTTTATCTTTTCCTCAGGGGAAATCGCTCACATCAAAGAGGTTAACCAGTCTAGTGCAGTCCTACTAAAAGGATCACCTTGTAGCATGGAAGCAGACTCAAATCATTATACATACTTTGTAGCTCACTGATTGCCTGACTCAGAGGACAGTAGAACAAGATGTTGCATGAGCAAGGACCTGACTTGTTTTCTTTTGTGTATACTAAGGCATTACAGACTCCGAGGGACTCTCTAGCCTTTCGATGCCTCCATTTCGAAAACTGTCTGCTCACTTCCTCCTTCATATCAAGCTGGATCTGTGTCTTTTTATTTTCTGCAAGCTCAAGTACAGTGAAAAAAAAGCTTCTGCTAGGCACAGTTTATTAAAAAAATACGTCAATTAAAAACTGGAAGAAATGTAAAAAAATGCATATATTAATAAATATACATATGGCATCACATTTATTGCACAATAAATTAGCACAGAAGGTTTCATTTCACTGATGTATTCACATTGAGAAAGAAAGCCTGTGTCTTCGTCTGTTGTCTGTATATTCTCTGTTAATGTTTCTTGCATTTATTTTTATACCATATTTAAAAAAGAACACCTTTTACTCCAGATGTATTAAAGTTGATCCTTTCTCTGTAAATTTGTGTATGTTTATATTGTTGTTTTATCTTTCATTAAAAGATGCAGAATCTCTTTCCTTTGGGAAGTTTGAGATGTTAATACCGAATCTGAAGATTAGTCAAGAGCAAAATCATCCCCGAAAGTTACACACCTTGTGCTTTCTAAAAAGTGACATGAAATGGCATTTTCTTTCTCTCAGTGACACCTAATCAAACACACTTTATTGATAATCATTTACTTTTTATTTTCTTTTTATCAAGCTAGCCGCACAGAGACCTTTCCAGCTTGCTCATCATCACATAAGCAAACCTGTCTTTAAGCTAGACCCTTTCTGTAATAGTGCAGCCTGCACAGCGATTCAGTCACTACACAAGATCGGATTGACTGAACTGCATTTCCTTAGGAACGGACACGAACAAAGCTGGCTGAGAACACAAATGTGTACTTGCTAAATAGGAAGGACATCGTTTCTTTCTCCTTGCTGTTGCTTGTGATACAATGCAACATTTTAAGCTGAAAAGGTAGTGGTGTGGGAGTGCTATGTGTACTGTCTGTAGAGCAAACCTTGGGTAGGAAAGCAGGAGGCTGTCATTTTAATTCAAGGGCTCTATTCAGGTGTGCTGTTGTACGTCTGCTGCTGAGGCTACTCACACAGAGACCTACTGACAGGTTTATGAGAGCATGTAGACATTGCCCATGAGACAGCAGATATGGAGCTTCTGAAGATAAGCTGAGCTGGATCCAGAAATCTCTGCTTGGCCTGAGAAACGGCACTTTTGACTGATAGAGGTGACATAAGGATAGTCAGCAGAATCTCTGAGTAGAAAAGTGATGATGGGAACTAAGTCAAAAGACAAAATGCTGATACCTCCAGGGCATCGTAGGGTGCATAGGACAAACAAGCCTATTTAGCAATGCACAGGATAGTCTCAGGACAGCCAACTCTTGTACCATCTGTCATCCTGACTTTGGTTTGATATTGAGAAATAGGAATCTTGTTTCAAAGGAGCTACCACACCCAAAAATGCACCCCTCCCCCCCCACCCCAAAGTGGGACAGCCATAGACACAATCAGAGAATAAATTTGAATACATTAATACTAGAGTCATCTCATTTACCATCAGATACCTACCTGACTCATTGCCGCTAATGACAGGGCTCCTGCACAAAGCAGCTGTGGGCAGAAGGGAGCTAAGCTGCCTTCTGCAGGCAGCGCTCGCTTCCCCGCTCGCTCTCTCAGCCGTAGCCCCGACTGCAGCATCTCTGAAGAGGCAGTCTGAATGAACCCAGGACAAAATGCATTACAAATCACCATGAATGGCTGTTCCCCAGGTTTTGCTCAGTTAGGGTTTCTGGAGGTTGGGATTTCTCTTTGTTCTTTCTTTTCACATGCCACTGTGTTTCTGATTTCTAGCTAGGATGATAATCACTGCTTTAGTGCCTCAGTTTTTGATAGCGCAATTCTATTAAGCTTTTATCAGAAAACACTGGAAATGCCCCATGAGAGCTTGATTTTATCAAGAGCTCCATTTAGGTCACCTCAAAATATTCATAGTCTAGGGAGGCCAGATGAATTTTAATAAATAGCCACATTGAACCCCAGATCTTAAACTCTGAGAGTTAATTTTCCTTTACCACAGAAATGCGAGCTCTGAGGCATGAACTTGAGACCAGGCAATCCACAAAAAAATCTGAGCTCTGTTTCACTTCTCAGTGCCAAGCAGACATATTTATTTCCAAAATCCTGCTGCCACCAATTGCATCAGCTGGTATATTGCTGCTTTGCCTTAGGAGTTAACTAATTAGACACCAGTGTCTGCTTTGAAGACTCACTCCCTTCAAATAACTAATGTTTTAAATTTATGCATTAGGTATTTCATGCAACTTTACCCTAGGAAATATATTTTTTTTTTCCAAATCACTTTGCAACATCAACTGGCTGATAAAAAGATGTGACACATTTGTATTCCTGAACCCATTTTGTACTTATTCTAGTTCTTTCCTTTCAATAAATATGAAGTCTCTCTTGAAAGGCTGTCTTTCCCTGTATTTGCACAGGATTTAACACAATGTCTGTGAAGTAAAAATATGCATTACTAATAAGGATTTCAAAGTAGTCAAGGAGCTGTATTAAAGTTTCATTTAAGTTTAGGCTCAAGTGATACAACTCCACTGTTACACATGAGTGAATTTGGCCCAAACAAAATCTATCCTACAACCAGTTGATTTTTAAAGGGTTTGTCTGCAATCTTTTGATACTTCACCTGATCATTGTCATCTGCCAGTGATATAATACTGGGACTGGAAACTCCAAGTAGGCACAAACTTCCTTTTACTTCCCCACAGAGAAAAGCTAAATGTTTGTCTCCAAATTTGTATGAAGATCCACTTCCAAGAATTAAGATTAACTCAGATTAAGATGTGTTTGTACAACCACCAAATAGCTGAGGTATGCCTTTGGTTACACAGTGATATACCCATTAGGAATTTCAGTGAGGCCACAGGTCTGTTGAGGAAAAAAGGACCGAGAGAGAAACCCAATCTGAAGGGACCACGTCTCTTGTCTTCTGGGGAAGAGCCATTAATCAGTGCCTCCTGGCTCTGTCCAGGAAGCTAAAAACACCCTCCATTGGGGTTTATTAATTGTAATAATCATTAAAATAACCCCTTGGAACTGGGAACTTCCATTTGAGACTTGGTGTTTATCAGTCTCTTTCTTCATGCATCCTTGTGCATAAAACAGCTTGCAAGCCTACAGGGGAAAGAAGTGTTTGCTGATGCTGCCGCACCCTTGAGATGGTTCTGTGCTCCCAGACCAGCCTGGGAAGGAAAATGGCCGGTGGGAGGGACAGGAGCTTCCCTGGCACCTACCTGACAACAGCAAAATATTCACCCATTCTTCTGTAAGGTGCAATTAAAAACTGTCCTTCTGAAGAAGGAGGAAAAAGGCCTTAAACAGTGATGAGAGAAATTGCAAAATGCTGGGCTGAAACAGTAGTGGAGACTGGCCAAAAATTACTGAACTGAACATGAATACAGGAGTAAGAAATGGGAATTAAATGTAGTGACCAGAACAGAACCAACAAAGAAGAACTGGGGAACTGAGTAATTCAGAGCAAGAAAGGCTGAATGCAGCTGGTGGATTGCCAGCCTGTTGGCCACAGCTGTGCACAGTTGGAATCAAACCCCCAAAATCAGACAAGATCAACTGTGGCTGGCCCTTTAAAACCCAGCAAGAACTTTTTTTCAGCTAGACAGCAATTAATACCAAATATCTAGAATTGCTTTTTTTCAAATTACACCCCTAATATTGTTTGAAATCATGAGACATAAACGCCAAATAGTCCCCCAAGAAAAAACAAATAGGGGGCAAATACCAGTTCCAGAAAATGGGACCTATGGGAATGCATTTACAATGTTTAATTAAAAAAAAAAAAAAGCCAAATCAGACAACTAAAGTGAGGGAGGTCTGTTTTCTTTAAGTAACTGGAATGAGGAGTTGGGAATGACCAGTGATTTATTTGTAGCTCTTCCAATTATTTAGCTTTATGCCAAGTGATTAACAGCTGTTTGAATTTAGATTTTAAAGTTACCATATTTTTAATGTCCCTTCTAGCTAGAGATGTTGGGCATAGAACTAATACAGGAGTTATTAACTTAGGTGCATAAAACACAGGAATTTTGCTAAAAGAAAGTTAAAAGCTATAAGGACCTATATAAAATAAGGTTTTAATCCCAAAGTGTTCAAGGGAAATTATCAACAATTTCTTTGAACATATTCTGTGTCCACAATTCATTTAGGCAAGTTACTAAGTAGTTGTGAATCATACCAATCTGCCCTTTGATCTGCCTGTGCTGAACAGATTAAAGTTTTTGTCTCCTGTGAGTTGAAGATAGGCTGAAGTCCCAATATCAAAGATGTGGAGCGGAAGAAAGGATGCTCTGTCAGAGGCTGGGCTGCCTCTCCTCATGCTTTTCTGGACTGTGGAGTCCTCAAGAGACATGTGTACAAATGGGTTTTTTTTTGTCCAGACATCGGCTTGAGGGCTGCAGAGTCTCTCCAGGCTGTCATTATCTCTGCTACTATGGAGTTTTTTCCTAATATCTACACTAAATCTTCTTTGCTTCAATTTATCCCTTTATTTTTGGCCAGGCTGCTACAATCACTGTAATAAAACATTATCTACCATTTTGCTCAAATACGTAAATGGCCATTGCAAAGTTACAGCCTCCTTTGGTTTTCTTGGCATTTTCTGAAGTGTTGATTGACTTCATTGATCTTCTCCAGGCTGGGGGGTGTCATAGCTTTCTTGGAGGACAGTGCCCAGAGGAGGCTGCAGGGCTCCCACTCGGGTTTTACAGGAGGAGGGCAAAGAATTACTGTTGTACTTCTGTCTGTGCACACAACTGTGGGGCTTGCCCTTTTTGCAGTAGATGGCCACTACTGAATTGTGCTAGTTTATGTGGCGTGGTGATGCCCAGATCTTTTGCAGTAAATCATAGATGGTTGTTCCTCTTTGTGTGTAGCTGACTCTTCTTGGGTCAGTGCGGCATCTTCAGTTGTCCACTGAGTAGCATCCTCATTTTTCAGACCATCTTTCTCTTTTCCCAAGGTCGCTTTTCTTTTTTGATTCTAACTTGTGAAATAATTGTAGTCCTTTTGCCTGTGGGTATCTTTATGTCTGAGTGAGGAATCTGCTGGCCTGATTCTTTAACACCAAGGCATGAATGTGAGTGGGTACCATCATCACTATTTGCCATAAGGGATCTGTATGTGCAAATTGTTAAGAGAAATTGCCGTGACAAAAAACTCTGAGAACCTTCTCAAATGCTAGATGATAGTCCTTATTTACAAGTGTGAACATGGACAGTAAATATCAAACAATATTAAGACACAATTGTAAATGTTACCTTGTTAGTGGCATTTGCACAATTTTTATTGTACTCTTTCTTCGCTCCCAAAATATATTCTGCTGCATTCACCTTCATTGGCTTTTTTTTTTATTTGACTAGATTTTGAAATCTCTCATTAGATTCATCACAGATGTCAGCTTTCAAAAGAGATACTATTTATCACCCTTCCTCTTAACTTTGTGGCTGCTTCTTCCGCATGTATATCACATAAATGAGGCATTTCATTATTCATGTAACTTTTCTATCCACCTCTTTGTTCCTTTCCTTTTTAAAAGATGTGTGGCAGTGGCATATTTAGTGTAACTTACTTTTCTACCTTTTTGCTGAGAGGAATGTATAGCCTGAAATCTATGACCTTTTTTGAGTTCATCTCTTCTGATGCACTGTTCTTTATATGATTCGTCTTTTCTTTTAGACTCTTTTTCTTCTCTCCCCCTCCCCCTCAGTAATGTCTTTTTTAGGATTCTCCATCTTTTATAGTTCTTTTCCTTTGTTCCTCTGATCCTCGCTCGGTTGATCCCTCCCGCATGTTCCTACGGTGCCCACTAATGCTCTTTGCACTTACCGCCTCTGTCTCATCTTTCTTGGAAGTGAAAGAAATTACAAGAAAAAAAAAGAGAAAGGATGAAAGGAAAGGTAGGCCAGCGCTAGGCTGGGGCTGCTGCAGATGCAGAAGGTGGCCCTGGCTGTGGCCTGATCTCAGGGGACCGTCCTGGCGCTGGGTGCCTGCCGTTCCCCTTCCCCACCCTGCTCCCACCAGCCCTCCACTCCTCCTCCAGCCACTGCGGCCCCAAACTACCTTCTCTTTGAGGTGCTGGGGGGGATTCAGACACAACCACACAAAGGCATTTTTAAACACCTAAGGTACTTCCCTAAGCTCCTCTGTGCATCAGCCCCCCCTTCATAACATCTTTACGGCTAAGGTGGCCGTTCAAGCGCTAGTCTGGCGTGCCATGGTATGGCAACAGGCCACTGAGTGACTGTTAGTAACGTTACCACCTTTGTTTAAACTCTTCTTCAAGTCTCTCTGTAAAGCCAGGCTCCCGCACCTCACTGGGACCCCCCTGACCTGTCTGGATGCCTGCGCAGGAGCATGAACCCACCAAACCAGAAATGGAGATCTGACCTTTCCTTTTTCCCCTCCCAAATAAACTTAGCCCCAGTGCCCAAGCTAGTGTTGGGAAACAGCATATAAATGCCACATGTGACCAGGGCAGGCTTCCAAGGGCCAGCAGACCACTGGCAGGGATGGCGACAGGCAGCTGAGGAGCCACCGGCAGAGCTCCAGGCTGGCGGAGAAGGGGCCCAGGGTGAGCTCCTGGGCAGCAGGGTGCCTGTGCAGGGGTCCCGTTGCACGGCGGGGACACCCATCCTTGCCTGGTGGGGCCGTGGTGCTGGGGACTCTGGGAGGGAGGTGGGAGGTGGGTTATTCATTAGCTTAACGGCACTGAAGGCAGACGGGCAAAAGGACGCCTGGGTGTGTGACTTCCCTGGTGCCCAGGGCTGGGGGAAGGAAGGGGGCAAGTACTTGTCGTTCACTCCAGGCACTGCAATTCAAAATAAATGGGGAGCTTGAGTTTCTTTAGTGGTAACAGAGAGGTGAGGGTGTCCACAGATCGAGGCAGAGTATCTCAGTGTCTTAACAAAGAAAGTGTCTGTGACAGGCAGGAAGGAAGATTAAAGCCCAAGACCAGGGAATATTTCTAAGTCCTGATCCATACTGGTCTGGGAGGTAGCTCCAGTGCAGCTAATGAATGGGCTTATGGAAGCTCATGTTGTACCTAAATCACAGATAAAGTTTTTAGGACATAAATGTGGAATTTCATCAATGGGTAGACTTTATTTTAAATGTTCCGGTGTTTTAAAAGGAGACACTGGCAGCAAAGTGAACTGCTGAAGATACAGTGCAGACAGTTAGATAGATAATGCGCAATTAATGAGACAATTGGTTTCCAGAAAGTCAAGTTTAGGGAACAGTTGAGTTTGTATTTCCTAAGTCAGTTTGGCTTGCTCCATTTCTCCTTCCTCCACCCCACCTTAAGTATTTCAGCAGCCTTGCTGGGTCCCTGACTAGCAAGGCCTTGCCTAATCTCTCTTCTCTTGCTTTCCTTCTCAACTGTTTTCCTCATCCTTTTCTGTCACTATTGGAAACTCCAGACATGAGAGAGTAACAGCAGCTGCTCTCCCACCGCTGCATTTGTATGCAGGGAGGAATTTTCACTTCTGTCTTTATTTTCCTCCTGTAATGAGAACACTTGAAATGTCAGACTTTCATTTTGTTCCAAAAGGCTTCTTCCCAGTGCAATTCCTGTCATACAGACCCGTATCATCTACTTTTTCTGGATACTTGTGTATTAGTGACATTTAGACATTTTATTGGGGAAAAAAATAACAAAACCAAAACCTGAAAACCAAAAACAAATAAGATCTGATTTTTAGATATTTATCCTGCTGTTGGTCAAGCTGAGTGGAACAACAGACAAACAAATTGACCTCTACTCTGTGCTCCAACCTCATTGCTGTGTTAAAACTGCACTTCGGGACTCCCATCTGCAAGGAGTGCTGAGCATCTGCTGACTTTTCAGTGCCTCTGTTGGCATCTCCCACTGTTTCTTCCTGCCCCAAACTCTCAGAATACTTCCGCTGAAATCAGCTCTGTGAAACCTGTAAGACTGACTTTAAAGTGTAATTACTCTTTGCTCAGCAGGTACAACTGCGCTTGCTAGCTGGATGTCAGCTGTGGTACCTTTTTTGTACAGTAGGGTGGGGTTGGGGCTTTTTTTGAAAGATGGTTTGGATTCCTTCCACCGTTCCTCTTGCCCCAGACCACACCATGTGCTGGGAATACATTTTTGTCTCTACAAAGCTTGTGAAAGCAACCTCCTTCCACCAACAGCATGGACTAGGGAGAGTGGCTTTGAGCGCTTTGTGTCTTCTAATGAGAAAGAAAAAAACAAGGATTTGGAGGCCAGAAGACCTTGAGGAATAAGAAAGAGAGAGGAAGGAGTGATAAAGATAAAAAAGGGCATCAAAATAACAGCTGGTATAGTGACATCAAGGCCCACAACCTGCCTCTCATTATGGCTATCGCTTAGTTTCTACATCCTGAGAGCACTCACGGGTGGCTGCTGACCTCCTACTCTGTGTGTTTAACGCTGCGACCAGCAAAGCCTCAGGGGTAAGCAGAAGAGGAGTGAGAGACCACAGGACACACGTCTGTTTGCTGGCACTGTCTGACCTGGCATTCAGCACTGGGAAGAAAAAGGCTGAGCATTGAGCATTGGGAAGACAGGAGGACCTGGTCTACATACCTTTCAAAGCATGTAGAGCCTGCTGCTTTTATTTTTCATCTAAATAAAGACTTTGAATATGTTGCCCCAATTGCACTGTCTGAAAAAACAGAAGAAAGATGAGCCAGAAGAAAAAGCCTTTCCATGTCCAACCTGGTGAACAAGTTTAATGTTGCCTGTAGAAGCCGCAAACTGTTCCAGTTCCTGAGAGCTCCTGCACCACGATGGAGCTCATTACTCCTCATTACTGAGGCCTTGCGGTCTCATGCATGCAGCAGCAGCAGCTGCCTAATTCCTCTTCTTCTTCCAGGGAGAAGCTGTCTGCAGCAGTCAGCATCAGTGCTTCATGTAATGCAGAAATGGCTCCTTTTAACAGCTTGGTCTCCTGGGTACTCTTACTTTCTGGCTTATTGGTACTGACGCAGTGGCACCAGCATGGCCAGTGTATCAATGCTGATCTGGTAGAATACTGCCAAAAATTTTAATTCGGCTGACTAAAACTGTGTAATCTGAATGGTACTACTTACTTTGACTTGTGTAATGCTGAATATGAAAAATATTAATTGTAGAAATTTTTTGGATGGGACATTTTTGGTATTTGTTATAGCCCATTATTTGAGAAATCTAAATAGAGCATAAAATCAGAAACAAGGGAAAGAAGTCACAACAATTTGCTTTACCATAGTAAAGTTACCGAAAGCTTGCACTTCCCCCCCCCCAATAGCTCTGAAGTGATCATATGCCTCTTCTTTCCATTTGATCATTTTTTTTCTTCTGGCCGAGTCTTGCTGATTTATGCGCTGAGAACCGATATTCATAGGGAACAAATAAAGCCCGCTCTTCTTTCCCTCCGCTAAACCCTCATCTGCGGTGACGTTAAAAGCCGCTGCTGAGGCAGCAGCTCCAAGTTTCGCGTCCAGTCCCAGCGACCACCAGATTGCGGGGGTGGTTCAGACGCCCCCCAAAGCCCGCTCCCCCCGCCGGGAGGGGAGAGCGCGGCCCCTGCGGGGGGGGGCCGGGCAGTTCCCACGTCGCAGCGTGGCAGGAGTGACACCTCGTGGGTGCAGGCGGGAACGGCGCCCGGCCCGCGGGGCCCCCACGGAGCCAAGGCGGTGTTCGCGGCCGGGGAAGAGGCGGGAGCCCACCCGTCCCGAGTGGGCAGCGAGAGCGGGGCGGGCGGGAACCGGGACGGATCTTGCCCCTGCTCCCGCGGAAACGCTCCTTGTCCTTCCCCTCTCCCCTTGCAGCTCTTTTTCCTAGTGAAAAGGTGGGTTCCCAAAGGGAAAATTGGGGGCGGTTGAGGTCAACAGGGGTGCGGGAGCTGGAGGAAGCGCACGTAGAGTGAGTGGGGGATGATCCGTGCGCTCGGGATGCATTGCCTCCTGAACAGTTGGTGAGACCGATGCGTATTTTACTGATCATGAGGTCAGCAGCTAACACAGGGCATGGCACAATTGACAGTCGTTGTTATTAAAAAAAAAATTAGAAATAAACCTTTCTTCCTAGCCCAAAAACAAGAACGTGGAATATTTTTGTTAGGTTACACCAAGAGGAGAGCGTCTCTGTTGAGATGGTTCCCAGGGAGCAATGTTGCTGCACTACAACGAATTCCTTCTAGGTCATTGCGATTGTATCAAGATACATCTGGCTTGTCTCAAATTGACTTCAGTAGCTATGGGCACTGATTTAAATAATGAAGAAACAGAGGAGTGCTGTGCCACTGAATGTAAAAGTAGCCCTAAACAAAGAAGAAACAACAGCAGCCACGGGGCAAAGCCAGTACTTCAAGGTCTGATTTGACTCTGGAGACCTGCAGAGGCTGAGGACTGGTGGGAGAAGTTGTACGGATGTGACTGCGAGTCCCCAGGGAATCCTGGCATGTTACTGGGAGAAAACCCAAGTGGAGAGCCCCTGTCCCATGGGCTGCCCATGGGGAAGGTGGGCTTTGGAGTCGTGCATGGGAGCACTGCTCCCAGTTGTTCCCCTGGTTGCATTCAGGGCAATGGGATTTTGGTCCTGTGAGCTGTAACCAAACAGGCTGGCCAAAAGGAAACCCGCTCTCGTCTAGTTCTGGTTTTAGGGGGAACCGCTTGGCGAAGGGTAAAATATCACTGTTTAACCACTGCCAAACTGCAAGGGCACAGTCCTTATGGCTCTCCACACTTCACTTGCTATCTGTATCTCTGTGAGAATGAGAAACCAAATCTAAAAACTGTGTTTAAATTTCATGGGCTTCCACCCACATAGTTAAATCACATTTTGTTGGTGCTGCAAATACATGGTTTTAATTTGCATTGATGTTGGGGTGCCTTTCTCCTCTTGTCCAGAATCCCACAAGATGGGATTGCTGAGAAACTCTGACTCTATTCAACCTTTTCCCTCCTACTTTTTGCATAGCCCGTTCCAGCTTTACCAAAGATCCTGCACTCTTTGTGAGGACAACAGGCAAACCAGGGCTATGTACCCTAATCACCTCAGATGCTGAACCATTTTGGGGAGGCTTTTCTATGGAGAATCATGTACATTGGGAGCTAGTCTTCAGCTTTGAAACTCAGAGGATGAAAGAAATGCTTTTTGTCCATTAGTAATAGAAAGCCAACTTTCATGACATAACATTTAATGAAAAATATATTAAGTAATTGTATGTAATGTTTTTTTATGTCTGGAATAGAAGTTATGGAAAGCGATTGTCGCAGCTTTAGGGCATGGAGAGAAAGTTTGTCTTTGCTTGGATATATAGCACTCCCCTTTGGGATGGTGTCATTTGATAATTCCTGCCACATGTTCTTATGAGTAGGATGTTTTTGTTTCCCTACTGTGTCTCCCCCCAAGTCCTGCTGGGTAATATTTCAGATGGTCACGGTCAAAAAAAGCATGTGACAACTTCCAGATGTTCAAGTAATCAAAGCGATCTGCAGATCTAAGGGAGCACACCAACAAACAAATGAAGGATAACTTGAAGGGCTGCAGTCTAGATGGGGAGACACATTCAGAGGTGGCTTAGCAGGCTGAAGGATAGTCTTTTAATATCTGGAGAATTCACTGATGTCTACATCATTTGCTAAAAATGAGACAGTCTGATGTTGTGGCTGGGCAGGCAGTAGAAACCAAGAACACAGGGTCTGGTTGTGGTTTCCCCGCAGCTTGGAGCAGCGCTGGCTTCCCAGGGGATCGAGGAGGGCTGTCATGGTGCAGCAGAGCTCTGAGCTGAGCTGGCTGCTGGGCTCCAGCTCTCGTGATGTGGCCAGGGCTAAGAAAGGTGACCATGCCCTGCTGCCATCCACACCACCACTGCATCACCAAGCTGGCGGTGCTCCATGCGGTGCTGTGTTCAGCTGAGAGAAAGGGGAGGACACATCTCTGGGCAGGGAATCATGCCTGCTGCTGGCTTGTTTAGGTATTAATAACTACTTCAAAGCTGGGTTTTGGGAGCCCTTCATCAAAACCCTTCAACATCCCAGGTGACTTTTGTTGGTCCATCCTCCCAGCTTTATAGAAACAGACAAGACAACTGAAAATGTATGGTGGGACACTGTATTCCTCGAACATAAAAAATGTTCGTCATCAAGGAAAAAAACCAAAAGCCTATAGTAGTCACTGGCAACCTTATATTTGTAGAGGTGAATGAGCGCAGCTGTGTGGTGGAGCATGTACGAAGCAGCAAGCAGGAACAGTAGGATGGCGACTCCATGTCACTTACTGCTGTCACGCAGGCTGGGAGTTCCCGTCTCTGGTCCTAGGAGGCACAATGCTCCCACCGCACAGCATCCTACAGCAAGTCTGCTGGTGCCTTTCACTATGCTGGCATTTCACGTGGCAGTGCCTCTGCTGCTGACGGCACGTCCTTCAGAACAGATGTGCGCTGCAGCTGCCTGCTGTGTGTGCAACTGGCATGGCTCTGCTGGAAAGCTGTTTTACAAAGCTTTCCATGTGGAGCGGTGATGGGGAGGGGCAGGCATTATATTATAATAATAATAATAATTATTATTATTGTTGTTGTTATTATTATTGTTGTTGTTGTTATTATTTCTACTACTACTGCTATTATTACAATTGATTTGTGTGGAAACATTGATGGCTCAAAACATGGCTCAGCTGCTGATGGAGAATAGAAGATGTGATCACATCAAGGAAGCTGCTGGAGTTTTGAATGTTACTGTGACTCCTTACAGGCTGATGTTTTTGAAGCATAACTCTTTGGGAGATTTCTACCGCCTACTCTTTCCCCTTGGTAGTAAGGCTTTATGTGACTTTCTGTGCAATTCTGTATGGGTCTTTTACCGCTTGGGAGGTAATGGTGTAGCATGCTAGCAAATTCAGTTCCACACTAGGAAAAGGAATAACTTTGTGACATTTTGTCCATCATCAAAGGCACCTTTTGTCAGTTGGGCTGTCTGTATCGCATTCCCCAAGAAGTTGGAGAACTTCTGGCAAGATTATCCCTTGGTTTTGTTCAAATAATCCCTTTGTATGTCCATAGAGGGGGAAAGACCACTACCTTGCTCACCTGGAAAATTGGACCATGGTCCCCATGTGCGTGGAGGGCCCTGAGCCTGAGAAGGACATTGGTAGCAGTGTGAGGGCCTCAGAGGAGGCACACCACGACAAGGGCAAACACCCAAAAGTGAGGAGGATGGTGCAGCTCATGAGGACACTGGTACCCAAATGTGCTGCAGGAATGTGGTGGACATGAAAAATGAGTTCTGGGCTGTATAACAGGTATTTATTGTGGTGAGTCATCTCTGTCCTGATTCACGTCTGTAAGACTGGGATAACAAGGTCGTCTTGTGTTGTAAACCCTGAAAAGGTCTGGAGCCCTGTGTTCTACTAGCTGGAGCACTGACAGCATGTGCTTCCATCATTTACAAAACGGTTGTCAAGACTGCAAGCTCTTTGCCTGCATCCACAGGGAAAGTTATAATTACCTATGCACGGTAAATTAAAAATTGAAACCATTCACTGCACTGGAAGCTGACTCAAGAGGGACAGATCATCAGTGGGGGGATGTGATGAGGAAAATAAAGCTACTGCATCACAAACCAGAAAACTGTGGGAGAAAAAACCAAGTGGCCTCTACCTACTATCTACCCATCTATTGGTCATCCACCCATCTTTCTACTAGCAACAGATTTGGATGTTTTGATTTAAAAAATGGGCAAGGGAGTGGTGTGGGGAGGTCTGGCTGGGGCAAGAAGAAAGCAGCTAAAGGACCTTTTCCCTGGCTGGTAAATCCGTGCCTGGTCTCCCTTCAAGGCTTCATAGTTCAGAAAGAATTGCAGTTTGTTCTTCAAAAGATGTGTCAGCCTGTTATGGATTAAGAAGACAATATGCCTTCCACATTTACTCTCCCTGCAAAGACTGATTTTTGCAGGATTTGCTAGTCACTTCATTTCAGGCACATTTCTTAACATGCTTGGATTTCTTTGTGGTTAAACTTAGACTCTGCTCTTCCTGAATCCTATAAGGTTTGCTGTGCGGTGTTTGTCCTTTCACGGTCGTTACTGATACATACCCGCTGCACTCACTGTGCTCTACTAAAATAATTTTGTCAGGGTAAAAATTACAAATTAAAGTATCCTCTCAGAGGGAGGACCCCAAATACAATTTTTTAACAAAAATTCCCCTATCATTTCCAAACTTAACTTAATTTAAAATGAAAGATAAATCTTTCCCTTTACGACTACCGAGATGTGGTCTTCCAAAAGCTTCAGACATGAATAATGTCTCTGAATTTTCCAGCTATTTCAATATCCCAGCCATGCTGAACCCAGCCTGTGGCTTTAGCACCCATTCAGGAAAATCTGCAGACAAGGTCAATGCCTGACATCCCTATCCATTAAAATCAATGGTCACACATCTATTACTTTACTTTCTCAATTCTCATTCCCTTCCATTGCTTGTTTGCAGCTGGACCTCCATTTTGCCCTTTTAAATGGAAACTTGGGAGGTTCACACTACTTTCCTGCCTCTGCCTCTTCTTTCTGTACAGTCTCTAGTCTCTTTCCCTTATTTTAATAGCCATCATTCTCATCTGTTGACTGCAGATCTTGTCCAAAACCTGATAAAGTCAACAGAAAGGTTTTCCCTGGAATTTTAGACGCGTTTCTGTTGTGTTTTTCCTTTCCTCTCGTTATTCTTCTTGCTGTCTGGCTGGCTGATTTAAACAAATATTTTCAGAACAAGTTGTCCTCAGTTGACTAAACTGGTAAATAATGGATAAATATAGTTTTGATTGGGAACAGCTTTCTGGCAAAGGATGGAGTACAGCAGTAAAGAAGAATTTTTCTCACCTTGAGTCATGGGATCTGATTGGTTAAATTAAAACCATTTACTTAACCTGCCTGTACAGCACACAAACATCAGAGATGTCCTTTAGCTGTACTGGTGCTTTGTGCTTCCTCCACTACAGTAGCTACAACACCTGGGCAGTAGGTCTACTTCTGGAAGCAGAAATAGCCTGGGTTTCTTTCTTTCTTTGTATCAAAAGCAGCACAAATCTAATTTTTATATTTAAGCAAAGGCTCAGGCTTATATTTCCCCGTGGTTCTTTTTTTTTTTTTTTTCACCATCTGGAAAGGAAATATTGTTCTGTCATAAGCTTCAAGCTTCGACATGTAACAATTGTATTATAAATTCCTCAGTGACCTAAGGCTGGCTACCTACCTGCCTAACAATCCTGTTATGACAGTACTGTCTTATCAAAATATACTTCACCAAACCTACAAAAGGGATGTTGCTATGTTTGTTAGGATGAAACTGTGTATATGGCCTACAAAGCATGCAGAGAACTTTCATAAATATTTTTCTCTGTGTTTATTCACACAGAGGGGCTAGAAATATAAGTATTATAGTGTTCTTGATAGACACAGTAAAAATAAAATCCCAACTAGTAACAGTAATATGAATAGAAGTGATTGTATTTTGAATTTTTATTGTAATAAATTATAGCAATAGTTCACACAACCCAGCTATTATCTAAGATTGTCTCTCTGCAGAATGACAAAAACAATCTGAGTCATCCCGACTTGATTCGTGTTCAGTTCCTGTTTGGGAAGGCTCCCCTCACCATCAGACCGCCTGGTAACGTTTTTTAATGTGAAAGCTCAGATTCTGTACAACAGTCCCACAGTCTATGGTGGGTTCTGCAGCATGAATCATGGAAAATATGCATCCCTGCTTATTTGTAGCTGGCTATTTTTGCAGAAGTCCATGTGGAAGAAGAGCCATGAATATTTTTTTTACGTGAAATGTGTGTCTTTTTGGCACTTTAATGGGAATTGTTTAATAGAGATTTATCAAACATATCAAAAGATGCTCAGCATTTGAAAGACGGAAAAGAGGTAGAGTTGACATGCAGAGCCAAGTCTGAGTACGAACTGGTTTCAGAAAGAGAGTGAATTTGCCTTTATAAATAAAGCAAGGCACAGAGAATTGTTTCCCTGTTTCTCCCAGGGTCTTCTTCATGGTCTGCCACCGAATTCTTGTGAAACTTTTATTTATCTTTGTTGTGGCTTTCATTTCACCTACAGATAATATGTTATTTCAATTAGTACATGAGGAATATATTATTTCAATTAGTTCGTGGAGCTGATTAATTAATAATAACTTTGGCACTCTCACCTGAAAAGCATGATAGAGAAAATGACTTCTACTTGCTATCCTTCTTTACCTCACTTGAGAGAGACCTCTCTGAGCTGAAAATGCAGCACAGTAACTCTGCGTAATATCTTAGACATAAAGTGAATAATAATGTGTGGCTTCAGGGATATGAAGCTACACAGAATAATGGTGATAGTAGCTAATATCTCTGCAGTTGAACAGTTCAGCAGTAAACAGCTTTGTTTCTGACAGTGTCCTGCAAAAATACAGTACTAATTTTACTATTAGTAACAGAGGTAGTATTAAGGGCCAGTAAGAGAATAAAATCATCACTTAAAACATTGGCAGGTGTTACAAAGATTAGGGTCATCCCACCTAATGAGGATTAAAGGAACTCTAGAAAAAAAAGTCTGAAGTGCTCAGTCATTTGATGGCAGATGACTGAGCAGTAGTCATTTATCCATTGAGCAAAAGTGAAGCGAGACACAGAGGAACAAGGCGTAGGGGTGCTGTCGGGAGCACCCTCCGCAGGGGACAGGGAGCTTAAACAGGACACACCAGGTCATGTCCAGGGCATCGGCTGGGTGTGAACTCCAGCAGTGAAACTGGTCGAAAACAAATGTGACCCCTGGGAACACGCATTTTTGGTAGGGACACCTTGTTTCCTCCGCAGGTGCCTTGAGCTCTGAAGCACAGTGTTTGCCTCAGGCACTGCTAAAGACTGCCTGAAAACCACAGAGGTTGTGGGCAATGGGTGTGAGCGCAACCAAAAGACTGGAAAGCACCCTCCGGTAGAACCTGTAGGTACACAGCCTTTTAAGTGTGTCAAGGAAAGGTTAAAGGATTATCGGTTACAGACAGTAAGTATTTACTTCAGGCCTAATGCTCTTCCAATCCAGCAAATAAAGATATAAAAAGACCTGGTGGCTGGAGCTGGACAAATGCGCAGAAAAGGCTACACGTTTCACCAGGGAGATTCTTAGCTGTTGGCATAGATTGCAATAGGTTATTGTGGCTTTTCTACCATTAGTAGTTTTTAAAGCGAGAATAGATGTTGTTGGTTTTTTTTAATCTAAAGGATATACTCAAGTTTAAACTGGATCAGATTCAAGGATGTTCTGTGTCCTAAGTTATGTGGTTAGGTGACCACATGGCAACTCCTGGTTTTATAATCTGAAAATCCTTTTGCTCTGACAAATAGAGCTGGAGGAGCTTTTACTGGGATTGAGAATTTGGATTCATGGATGCTTGTTGTGTCTACTGGGGTCAGCTCTCACCTTTTTTCCTTCTGAACCAGCTTAGCACTGACTGGTCCCAGCTGCAGAGCTGCACTAGGCAGACCTGTCCTGCCTAGCCCAAGGATGCTCCTTTTTCACTTATTTCTCTCCTCCCAGGCTGGAAACCCACATTCATTTTTCCGAGGAGCCAGGAGCCACCTTGAACCGGGGAACTTCTGTAGCGCTTTGAGAGTAACCATTCACAAAGACCTTACAGCTCTGAACTACAGCACGCACAAAGAACACTTTTTTTGTAGCAACTACAAAATGCTGCAATAAGCTTTGCTCAAATGAAACCTCTATTAGCAGTAGTGGAGCTTTGTATGTTAGCCACCAAGGATTTGACTATCAGATATTTGTGATTATATGTTCTCTTCAGAAAAACTTGCATTGTTTAAGAAGAAAATCAAACTCCAATCAAGCTGTTCAGAGGTTTTGAAATATTCAGATGTAGAGCTCCCAGCTTCCCTGTTTTAGCCATTGGGGTACAGTGCAAGATGCTGCTAAGCAAGCAATAGTCTTAGGATTTATTGCAGTGAATGAACTTATAAATACGGAAAGTTCACAGAAAAGCCTGCTCCCATGAACTTTCAACTAGCATTTGCAAACTAAGAAGCCATAGGTTATTTATATAATAAATGGATGCGTATCTGTCCAAATGTTTAATAAAGATAATATGTGAGAAGCATGAACCAAGTCATTTTCCTCTGCAGCAAAAATATATTTCTTTTAGTGGATACAGGACAGTGGCAATAGCAGTTTAAACTTTCTGAAGCTTTTATGTTTAGAAAATGATACTCTGACAAGAATTATACCAAAAATACATGTCTTAGAATGGGAATTGTCAGATCAGATGAGACCAGAATTTGGTAAAGACTGAATTATCTTTAATTGATGTGTATGTGTATATATATATATACCCACACTCTATTTAAATAAGATCTTGATACCAAAAGTTAAACTGAACCATGCAATATGGTCCAGCAATTTTTTTTTTTTTTATAAATACTCTTTGTCCCCAGGAAGACATGAGGACAGTGATGCTATTGATTTTAAAAGCAGATCACCTGTTTCTGGCTGCTTTGGCTATTGGAGTGTGAACACTTATTTGGCCTACAGTTGCCATACACTCTACAACTGCCTGCTCCCTCTCTCTCTCCGCCACAAAGTCCTGATCAATGACACATGAATGTTACCAAGCAAGTAACATGAAGTGCGTCAACACCCTCGCAATAATGGTGATTTTTATTTCCCGGGTGGTCCCAAGAGACATGAACACAACCTCCATGAAGCGGGGTGCGGAGTTCCCGGGTAACGACATACACTCAATATAAGTAAAAATCGTTCCAACTTTATTCAAGCTGAAGTCCTCTATTTATACAGTTACAGACTAGAGCACGCAGCAATTACATCATGTTCCTTTACTATGATTGGCACCACGTAAGCGTTCATGCGGGAACACGCAAGT
>JANZLQ010000052.1:6772113-6793733 GCA_026212715.1 Elanus axillaris
TAAGGCCTCGGTCGAGCCTGAACCAAACCGTGGGTTGTCCACTACGTGGCCTCTCTGTACGAGCCATTCCTCCACACCTCCAGGCTGAGGCTGACATTTACTATCCTGTTGCCTGCACAGCTGGCTCCAGGTCTGGCAGTCTGGTAAGATGAGTTGAAAATATTATTTCTTTCCCATGCACTCATGTACCAGTTACAACTCAAATATATTGAAGAAGTTTTCTCTCTTTCAATATATCTCCACAGATCTGCTTTCATATTGGTGTTATTTGCTAATTCATTTTATATTTTGCATCTTACCGAGTGCCTGCATTAACTGTTGATACTTGGGCTCAACAAGAAGAACAGGAGAGAAGTGAGGAGAGGGGAGGGACTAAAATGAAGTGCGAGTATATTAGTAGCATTTCTAAGCTTGCGTCTGGGTCTGCTGGGTCTTTGGCAGCACATTTTTGGTCTCAGAACTGGAGTGGTGGTTGCCCATCCACACTGGGCACTTCCCAGGACTGGACCCTGTTCTGGGACACTGGCAGTAACCACACCTGCAGCACGACGTCTGCCAATCTGTAAGCATGGGCCTGCTCATTTAGCTTGCCTAAGTCTTTTCACCTAGGCACACACATGCACATACAACATGCTGGTTTTGAGTCTAGCCCCTTCATCCTGAAAGGATGCAAAAATGCCCGTGCTTCTTGCTGCCAAAGGATTCCCGAAGCCTTGCATTTTTGGAAGAGGTAAGTGGAGGAGGAGATGGACCTGCAAAAGTGAGAAGGAACATTCCTCAGAGCTAGAAATTAAAGCACCACTCTGGTTAAGATCCCACGCTCCAGCTTTATTGATTACAGTAAAGAACCTCAGTGACACTCAATATTGCTTTACTGCTGCTATTAGTATCAGGCAAGGAGATGTTACAAGTTGTTGTAAGCCAAAGATTTCACTCCATAGGACTTTTTATTAGAATAGCAGAAGGTGAAGCCAGATGATGGAAAACACATTTGTCAAGAGTTTGATGTGACAAACATCCATTCCTGAGCTGTCATGTGCTTTAGTATCTGCTTTACATTCCTACACAGGATTTTCAAACAGTGAGAGGAAGTGGTCAATCCTTTAAAATTTGATAGAGTGATACTGGCATTTATTTCTGTGGCTGCGGTCATGTGTCAAGGGATTATTTGTCCTGGCATAGTGAGTTCAATACATGTCTAAATCCTTCATACTTGAATCTCAAAACTTCAGTAAAAGAGATGCCAGTAAACTGTTATTTTCTCTAAGCACTAATTCTCCATAAATGTAATCATAATAACAGCCATCACATACGTGCTGACACCAGCCAACAAAGGCTGAAATCTTGTCCCTGTTGAAATCTTTGGTAAAGATTTGACTGAGAAGTGCAAATAGGTACTCACCCAAAAATAAAAAGACAGACGGGAGGGAATAGAGTTTTGTGTCATAATGGTAAAATGGTTTTGGTTTTTAACATCGTGGATGTCAATGCCCTTAGCTTATAAAAGTTCAAGTTTGTTTGTACTAAAATGAAACAAAAAAAAGTTCACTCCTCATTTCCATCTCTCCCTCCAAAACAGAAAACCTGGCAAGACTGTGATTTAATGCAGATGCTGGCAGAGCCACTGCCCACCTAGGTACCAGGCAGCATAATGGTGGGTGATGCATGAGTCAAATGCCAACAGAATTCCTTCTGGTGAATGCAGGGATTTGGTTCACATTCTTTAAAGCTGCTGACACCCTGGTCTGCAGCCCCAGACAGACTTTAGACAGCATCCAGTCTTCAGACAGAAGGTTTCCTCTTTGCAGAGCTGATCGAACAAACACCCTGGGCTAATCAAAGCAAGTCTGTCCATCGGTTTTAATTGACTTTGGAAGGCAGCTCTGTAAAACAAATACCTGTGGCACCAAATATCTAAACCATGAAAAACACTTTGGAGCACCAGGTACTTGACTATATGGGATTTCTGTCTAAATGTTTCTAAAAGTTGACTTCAACATAAGGAAAGAGTATTAACTCAATTCACAGACATGCCTCATCTTATTGGTGACTGTAGGAAATACGATTAGTGTGTTGTACAAAGATTGAAAAACGCTGCCATAAGTTATAAATTGTGGGATTTTTTAATTATTTTTTTGTTATAGGCTCTTTGCCTATTTTCCTTTAGAATTAGTGTTCAGTTATTCACGCCACTGATTTCTTTTTAGTGATGCCTTCCAAACAAAGTAGGCAACGTCCAAATCATGGGAAACAGCAGATGGCAGCACCAGGCTGCGGGATCGGGCTGTCTGAGCACACGGGGAGAGAGGAACCGAGCTGAGCAAAAGTTTCTTGGAGTTTGTTTGCTTTCAGACGGTCTCCTATTCTTTTGGATTGATTTTTGTTTGCTGTTTTTTTTTTTAGTCTGTTTTTTTTCTACTCGCTATTGGAAAGAAAAGGACAGCAGAGGGGGGAAATTGTTACGTCAGGTCATCCTGCATTGATTTAGTAGAAGATGGTAAGACCTGATGTGACCTGCTGAAAAGATGACATGAGGTTATGGCCTAGCCTACCAGCGCTTCACGTCATATTAAACACTCCACAGGGGCAACATCTGGAGGGTTAAACAACTGCTGGGTAATGCAATTTTAAATACCACTTCATCAAAGTAATAGACTCCACAGGACCCTCTTGGGATCTGTAAACTGATGTGTTCCAGGCTTTGTGTGCTGCAGCCCTTTTGTGTAACACATTAAGGAGAGCCTGATAGCTCTGACTGTTGCAGTGATAGAACTGAGGTTTGCAAACTCATCTGCAGCACACTGCCTTGCTAGGCCTGGGATTAAAGGCATGGCCTTCATGGTTTTTCTCTTCTTTTTTTGCTCAAAGCTTGATAGTTTGTATATCCAAAATTCCTGTGAGCTGAGGAAAAGATTTTAGAACAACAGATTTACTTGAGTCTATTTTAACAGCAGTGCACAAGCTTCAAAAGGAGATTGAATCCCATGCTTTCTGTTCTCCAGAGTAGTTACAGAGGAGGGAGCAAATCTTCTGTGCACTCTTCATAAGCAGCCAAGATTTCAACCTGAATAACAAGCAGATTCCTCAGATCCTTACCGGACCTGGCTCCTCTCCTGCATTCTTCAAATACAACCCAATCGTAGCTCCAGCAATACAAATCATGAAGGAAATGTGGTCTCCAATTTGGTGGACCATGGAGGTGGGTGCCACCATCTAGCTGTAAATCAACACACCTGACAGTAAGTAGAACAGGGCACAATTTTCCGAAATATCTCCTTCCACTATTTCAGAGATGCTAAGCAACAAATAAGGAAAGTCCCATTAAATAATTGATCACTTTAGTCCCATTGAATAATTAATCACTTGAAGAGAGAACAGCCCAGGAACTTTCTCTTTTGCCCGCTAATGCCACATTTCTGAATCCAAATCCAGCAAAACCCTTAGCCCACACAGATCCCGGCATCTGGGCAGGCAGAATTTGATAGCTGTCACCAACCAGTCTCTGTCACTACCAGAAGCATGTGGAAGGACACTTGGTAACTCCTTTCCAGGGAGAAAAATTTAGAGTAAGCCTTGCAGCTGGCATGAGCCAGCAGTGTTCAGCTGAGGTCAATGGAAAGGCTTCAATTCTTTCTGAGCGAGTATCTCTCCTCACTGCTGTCCTTGCTTGCAGATCCTTCTCTCTGCTTTACAGCAACAATTTCAGATCAAAGGGCAGCAGAAAATTCCTCAATTACCTGACATTGTTTCTGTTCAGGAATGTCTCTGGGTAAGATTTTGTGTGACGCCTTTCAAAGAGGGATGCTGATAGTATTCATAGAGCAGGGGGAGGAGGTCTGAAGCTGACAATAAGCCACCATTGCAATTTTATTCTTGTAACTGGGTACTTGTAAACTCTAGGAGATTACAGAGAGACCAGAGAAATGTGGTGGCGTATCTCTGTCTCCACTGAGCCATATAAAATAGCCAGTCTTCAGCTACCTTAGTGTCAGCAGGAGCACAGACTTGAATCGTCCCTGAAGTGGGTGCTGCAGCCTCACCTGACATCCTCCATGCCATTCCTGCCCAAAATGTTCATATCAGGCAGTCCTGTCCACAGCTAATTGTATTAGGTAAACTCTTCTTCGGAAATTATAACATTTGTGAATGCATATATATGAAAGATGCTCTCACCTCACTAAACTAGTTTGTGGCCTATGATTTAGAAACAGAACTTATTGAGACTGCAGACATGTGAGCTACTGTAGTTTACTTACTGGAATTATTTTCCATCCCTTGTTACTGCTGAGGAGGCCACGGCTGCCCTCCATCTGTGGAGAGGTCTTCATAAGAAAATGGGGAGCAGTCGGGAAACAGCATGGATTCTCCAAAGAATGCATTAGTTTATTTATTTATTTCAAATGTCTTTCATGTCTTGGCTTTGTGCATCTTTTCCAAGAAGCAAATGCTTCACAGATGGAAAGAAGCAATTTTCAGTTGTAAAAATTCTAAACAGTTCAGGTGAAATGAAAAACAGAGCTTCCTGGAGACATGCCAGCTTTTTTTTTATATATACTTTTTTTCCCCAGCCTCACTTTGATTGTGAAAATATTCACCCACCTCCAGACTTTATAGCATGAGAAGTGCCCTGCCTGGGGTCTACTCTGTGCCTGAGGTATCGCTGCAGGGTCAATTAGAAAGGAAGGCTCCTATTTCCACACAGACACTACACATCTGCTCTGATTTTCTGCAGGGTAGATTCACAGTAACCCTACTGCAAAAATTGAGTCTTACATAAACCAAGCTTATACTGGCATAGCTCCTCTTCTGGAGGAAGCTCTGTTATGTTGTCATCAGGAAAAGGGCTAATTTGTCCCACCGATACTCTGTCTTCTGTCAATTCATATGGCTGGGTAGTAAAATTAGGGAAAAAAACATAGGTGATTTGTGAGAAAGAGTAATGATCTTAGTTTTAGATAGCTCCCACTGATAAAACCTTTTAGGATTTATGGCAGATCAAATTAGCAGGAGCTTTCGTAATTACCCTCAGACCTTTGGATATCACACACTGCCTATGAGGCACTTAAATCTCCCATGCAGTCCCCACGGGGAGCTTAACTCATCCTTCAGGATATCTGCCCCGGAGCCAGACACCTATAGCCAGACACCTATACATCTATGACCTGCTATGTGTACACCGCAGCCCAGCAATGGACAGAAGAGTGTCATCTGCCTCGCGCCACCAGTGGCCGTGGGTGTGGAGCCAGAGTGATGCCCACGCAGGGCAGGCATCTGCAATGGAGGGAACAAGCACGGGGGACCGACACTGCCTCTGGGTGCGAGAGGGGGTCCAGCTCCCTGGGCTCTAAATCATTTGGGACACTCAGAATCAGAGACTGAGGGAAGTACAGAAGGCAGCCTGTAATTATTAGCTGCTGTTGCATCTCTGGGAACACAGCTCCAGAACACGCTATATGCATAATGCTCCGTCACTGGTTCACTTTGGATGTTGCAATGGATTTTACAACGCACATTTGACAAGCATGTCGTGCAGGGCTCTACAGAAAGAGAGAGAAGCACTCAGCAGTGGGTGCTGAATCAGGGTCTAAGTGTGTAATCCAAGGTTACCCGCTATAAAGTCTAGGACGTTCCCTGAAAAATGTTGAGTTGTGCAGGAAATGTCTGGTTACTTGTGTAACTGTTTGCAAGATATACAAACCCATCAGGCTCTGACTCCTAAGTCTTATGACAATAATGCATTTTCTTCCAGACATGTTCAATTGCATATCTGATACACATACTGCTCAGCCAAAATGACTTGTTAGTGATTTATTTGGAATATCCAGCCTTTACCATATGACATCACCTCCTTAACTTGATGAAAAAAAGGTTTGGACTGAATTCTTCCCCTTAAAAATAATGGGGCAGTGGTTTCTTGATGCCAATATTTACTGATATCAAAGCAAAATATTGTCTTGGTTATTTGTCTTAATTTAGCCCAAACAGTACACAAAGCACAGCGTACAAAAACAATATGTTCTTTCTTCTAAACCAGATCATCACTTACTAATTACTATATGATTTGAATGAAAACAGAGGCATGATTCAGTGCTGCTTTATAGAAATTATCTCACTGTATTTAGAGGGTTTTTCTTACCCTGATTGATAGAGGGGTCATATATGATGACTTCCTATATCTGCCTTCATCCAAAAATCTCAGGATTGCTTTTTAATTGTCCGTTATACAAAACACAGCAGAATGAGACCCAGGTCCTTTGCTAAGATTGCTAAGAAACAGCTACATTGTGTATATGTATAATAATATACATAGTGTGTATATATGTGTGCAACTGTGTGTGTGCATGCTCACACATATATAATCAATTTTTAAACTTTAATTAAAGCTCACAGATCCCAATGGTACCTGATAATTGCTAAAATCAAGGTGTTGCATTTGGATAGATTTTGCACACACCATTTAATGTTTCAAAATCCAAGCCTGTATTACAGAAAGTTAATGTGAGAACTGATACGCCCAGAGAGGATCCTCTGCTTCTTAGTGCAGACCCGGAGGCAGGCAGAGATGTACCTTACCTTCCTGTGATTTCTGTCCTGCTTGGAAACTCACATGAAAATTCAAGGGTTGCAAGCTCAGGTGAAGCATCAAAGAAAAAGTAATTTAAAGCAAGGACTGCTGCATGAATACCTAGAAGACTTTGTACAGAACTAATCTGCTTCCAGCACACTAGGAAAACAAGATCTAATCCAAGATTTTTGACTGAGGACTCTAGGACACATTTGACTATGAATTATCTCTCCCCTGTTAGATTTCTATTGCCTAAGAAATCCTTAGCAGAAGCTATGAATGCATTTCTCTCAAACCTTTCTAACATAACACCCCTTGTTTACATACATTCAGCAGACCTTTGCTTCCATCCACATTGGGCGCTTTCTCCTCCTGCCTTCTCTCTAACAGTTCCCGTACCAGGCTCCTGTACCACGGGTGGTGTGGTGTAATGGGAACCATGTCGTGTCAGCAGTGAACACACAGCAAAGCCCATTCATCCACTTCTTCTGTACTTCACTGACTACAAACGTGCCCAAACAGTGCCAAGAACATCCAACACGAACTTTTTAGCCATAGCTCAAGCATTGTTGCTTCTGCGTGGAAGGAGGGCGGAGAATTTCTGCCCGGTTGCCACTAGATGGAGTGAAGCCAAAACTGTACATTTAATTAGTCTTGTGATGGAAACCCATCCATTTCCTATATAGATTTTCTTTCCTTAAGTGAGCCTAATAACCAGAAAACCAAGCCTGTCTGGCTATACGTGGATTGAAAGAGCCCTGTTTATTTTAGTATGCTGCACCGATTTGTAACTAGGGTTCACTCAATGGACTTTCCAGTTTGTACATTGCAAAACAGAAGCCAACATTCTTAAAAGGCTGGTTACCTTCTTTGTCCTCCAGTACCCAATTCAGATGAGTAAATAAGGAGTCTAAACTAGGGAGAGAGCCCCCGTGCTGTGACTCTGCAGGTACACAGCTTCTATCTTTAGGCATCTAAGGTAGATCATTAATATCTGATGGTGCCAACATCCTTGACAGAATTTATCAATAGTCCATCTTCCCTCCTTCTCTTTCACTTTGTTAGCATGCCTTTTGCACTTGTCTGTGTGAGTATCTAAACTCCTATCCTCTGCTCAACTAATTACATACTAATAATACATGGGGAAATCACAAAATATTTCCTCTTGGGGTGAGGCGAATTATCACTTACACTGTTTTCACAGCGCAGGTGGTATTGCCAGATGTGCTCAGCACTGCCCTGGTTCTGTTTCCAACTAGGAGAGTTTTACTATTGCCTTAAATGGCAGCTGACAATCAGGTAACAGTTATGGCTTCTGAAAATCTACTGCACACAGATGTGCATTTTGAAAAGTACAGTGCAGTTTGAATGGTGAGCATACACATATAAAGTTCATTACACTGTTGTTTTTGTAATTGTGACAATTCTGCATACACATCAAACTATTGAAACCCCTGAAAGAAAGCCCAAAGATGCTTTATGTACTGTTTTGATTAGTTCACAGACTAGACTAGACTAGATTAGACTAGACTAGACTAGACTAGAATAGTTAGTTAGAAGGGACCTACAATGATCATCTAGTCCAACTGCCGGAGTAACTCAGGGCTGACCAAAAGTTAAAGCATGTTATTAAAGGCATTTTGCAAATGCCTCTTAAACACTGACAGGCTTGGGGCATTGACCACTTCTCTAGGAAGCCTGTTCCAGTGTTTGACCACCCTCCCGATATCTATTCCAGTCCTGAGAATGTTTATGTCCTATCACACCTTATTTTGCAAGAAAGTAATTCATTCATTCATACTCTTCCTTGAATCTGAATTATAAGCTATTTTTTACCTTTATGCCTTCTGAAGCAGGAAACATTTCTGCTTCACAAACTTTGAAGATCTTCTGCTACCCAAATGAAAGCCTTGCAGATCTCTGCTACCACTAATACTCTTCCAGATGAGGCTGCTTGGATGTTATTTCTTTTCCACCAAGTGATGCTCCTTTTTACTGTACTCAGTGATGAAATGATTTAAGGCAATAGCTGGTCAGAAATCCAAATACATCTCATCAAGAGCTTTTTAAAAGAAAATGTTGTTGAGGAATGTTTCTGCTTGAAGAATAATCTTGTATTTTCTCCAGGAAGTTTGAACAGATTTGGGAAAAAATAGAAACTTTGAAACAGAATGATGCATCTACTTAAAGCATTCTGTTATGGTATTTTCGCATTATTTTTTTTTTTTAGAAAGCAATGACATTGCTATTTATAACAAGAAAAGAAATTATAAATGTATTTTATATTAACTGATCTTTTGACTAGAAACACCATTTTGTTTGAGATTTTTAAACTGATTAGTGGAAATTACAGGTCATCTGGACAGCGAAGAGAGCTGCCATTTCAGCATAGAGTACATAAATTTGAAATGAAAACAATGTTTCTGTGTGTGAGAATATTTCAACCTCTTCCACAGAGCTCCCCATGCCAAACGTTTCCCTCTCTATGTTGTGCCTGCAAGCGTCCAGACTGTTGGGGTTTAATGACCAGAGGTAGCTTGTGAGTCTCAGTTGTGCAAGCAAAGCTGATTTTTGCCGCTCCAAGGTTAGTGGAGTGGGGAGAGAGCTAAGCATTCCTTTCATGGCCAGGAGAGGAAGAGTGGGCAGGAGCATGAGAGGGAAGAAGAGCCAAAGGAGACCATCAGCAGTTCAGGCTTGCTGCTCCTGATGCTTCCAGGGGGACAGGAAAACTGAGCCCGGCTGGGCTGCTTCCAGCCCAGGACTGTGACAACTTCCCACTTCCCAGCTCTTTCTTCCGCAAAGCAGTGGAAACATCGAGGTTAGACCTCTGGCATAGGCAGAGTCTGGTTCCCCCCGATCGTCTTCCATGGTAGTGTCCTGCCAAAGCAACTTGACCAGACCTACCATTAGTTTTGATTTTGACTAATAAGCCATTTACTTTGCTCAGTTCAGGAGTACCATGCCAGAATTTACAGATTATTTAGGTGAGATGCATGTCTTCTGCTACCAAAGCGTGTGAACCCCTCAGCAACCAAATTATTTTTCTTACTGAAACTGTAAGCCAGATGGAGCTGGCATATCATAACTTTCCAAACAAGAGTTTGGCTAGGCTGTCCTACGTGCTACAGGACTTTCTGACACAAAAATGAAGAGTTCATTTACCCTTCTTCACTAATAAATTTATGATTGTATTAAGTTCCTCTTCCTTGACATCCCTACTGGAGTATTGGTTTAGTATCACAGCTTATGAACATCAGGTACATCAACAGCTCTTGCAATTAACACAGATTTTTTTCTTTCAGGGCTCTCACACATGTCTTCAAATAATTCCTCATCCTATTTTCTTCACAAAAACTGAGCACCATGGTATTATAAATGTGCTACAAAGGAGCTGATGATTATTTGTCGCTTTGATTAAACATTTTGAGTGTAGCCATTAATATCCATACACATTTCTAATCTGCATGGGTGAGGGGATCCACCACAACTACCTAACTTCAGTTTCCTAAAAATTAGGCATCAAATAAAAATGACTTCTCTAGCTTTTACTGGTATCCAGTGGAGAGAAAGAAGCACTTTCATAGGGCAAATAATTTCTTCTGAAGACACATGTAAGGCTATGGCATCAGCAACTCTCTAGAGCTATTTTTCTCTCTGCCAGTCATAAAATGGGACCTAGGTGACTAACTTAAAGTAGATAACTAATTTTTTAGAATCTAAAGTTAGGGCAGAAGAATCCCAACAGCTATGTCTTAATTTTAGCATCTAGTAAAAAAATGGGTTTATGTCAATTAAAAAGCTATCAGCAATATAGCTATGCATATGCTAATGCATACATATTTAGATATGAGTCTATCTGAGTCTATGAGTCTATCTAAACCTCCATATAAGTACAACTACATTATACTAATTTGCACCAACTGTACTTATTTCCAGATAGAGTTTCTTTGTGTGTCTTTCCTTCCTGACCTACCTTTCTATCTCTTCATAGTCTGGAAGCCATCACTGACTAAATACTTGATATGTGGTCATAGGTTTTTTAACTTATTAAAGAAAAAGCATTTGGAAACATCTCACTCTCTTCATTGCATATTGCTTGGCAATATTCTATAGTGCAAAAGTGGTTTTAAAATTGGGTTGCTTCCTGTTGCTTAGCTTGTAAGCTTCAAGTCTTTATATAATTTTGCAGCTGTGAAATATCATTCCATTCTAAGGCTGTAAAGAAAATTGCTTCCTTCTCTGTTGTTCAGGCAGGACCACCAAGCAAAGGGGAGAATGGATCCTGCTAGGGGCTGTGCTGGCTCTGCCTGAGGTCAGAGCAGGGGAAAGTGAGAGGCTGCAGTTCACGTACACACAGCGTTTGTTTGGAATGTATTTGTGCCAACAGCATGTGCCCGGAACAGACACAGCTCTGTCAGTCTGTCCTTGCCGTTCGAACCTGTTATTCAGCCACCCCAGTGCTAGGCCTGTCCTTAGTCAGGGAAGAAAATTATGCCAATGAAAGCAATTCTTTTTTGATATGGAAAAACGTCAGAAGGGGCTAGGATAAGATTAGCAAAACAATTTCCATTGCTGACCAAACACAAATTTAAACTCAGGTCAACAAAGGTGAAATGTCACTACACCAAGTTATGTAGTTTTGACTTCCCAGTTAATCGTTATTTCAAGGTAATGAAACTCAACTGTCAGCTGGTATATGGTGTCCAGCCCCAGTATCCATACCTTCAAAAGGATTTTGAAAAATTGGAAAGCATTCAGAAAACTGCTTTAGGAATGCTTTGAGAACTCTTTAATCCAGCAGACAAAGGCATAACACGATCCAGTATCAGAAAGCTATGTTTTGAAATATTCAGATTAGAAATAAGGGGCATAAGAATTTCATAGATAGGGAGCAACTTGCTAGGTTCTCCATCACTGCAAACTCCTGTATCTAGACTGGTTTATCTTGTAAAGAAGGTCATCTTCTGCTTAACTAGAACTATGGATTTGAGGCCAGAATTAGCAAGATTCAACAGACTCCTTTTGGCCCTTGGTAAGAAATAGGTCAAAGAAGAAATAAGTCAATGGAAAGCAAGGTACTTAATTTCAAGCCTGATGCTTCATGTCTTCTCTTTTTGAGTATGCATGTAATAGTTGGTACGATAGTCTCACACCCGAAGGAAAACCCAAGCCAAGCTTTAGATAAATTCTGATCATTAGTGACTTTCAACTATGTTCTTAGATTCTTATAGATTAAAAAAACATATTTTGTCCTTTTTTATTTTTTTATAGTAGAGATGTGAATTTTGATAGAAACATATGTATGTACAAAGAGCTGGAGAAGAGGTTTTGCTGCAAAAAAAACAACTATAGAAAACAAGTGACTCTAGGACTCTTACTTACCATACTTATTCAATATCCACTTGCAAATCATAAACTCATCAGATTTGGTCAGTATTTAGAGCCATTTAGCTATAGTTTCAATAAAAGAATTTACTGTAAGTATACTTGAGAACATTCATATTTTTTTATATTTTATTTTCTTATTGCAATGTTTACCTGGTATTGTAATGCTACCTGAGTGGATGAGTGGTCTAACCCATCCAGTGAAAATACTTGCACATTCAGATTGAAGTGATGCATCCACAGATGTTTGCTTGAATAAAACTTCATTACTTAACCAGAATACGAAAGAGTGCGTAAGCAAAACCAAAATCATTTAAAGTCCTAAAAGTAGTCTCTAAGTAGTTTGCACCAGTGCAATGAACATTGAGAGGACAGTGGCATGATACATCAGAGACTTCCAATGTCCCCTTCTATTTCACACAGCATTTTTCTAGGTGGTATGCTCTCCTGTTTACCTCTTGCTGCTCCATCTCTTCTTTCAATGTAACTTTATAATTGTCAAATCCTTCTGTCACCAGAGCTTTCTCAGGCTTTTCCTCATGCCTGTTTTCCTCCCATCCTGACCACTCCAATTCCAGGTTATTCTACTCCAACAGACCCTAGATTTAGAAAAGTATATTACTTGTGAAAATGAGGAGGCATATGTGCAAGTCACCTTGCTGTAGCTACACTGTGAAGTTCTGCTCATCTGCATCTGCATCTCATTTTTCCACTGCAGATGGCCAGGGCACCAGAATGAAATATGTAGTACCTCTTGTACATAGTACTTCATTACATGAAGTCAGATTGCCACTCTGTGTTACCCACAGTCCTCAGGAGCTGCAGAAGTCCTAACCCTTATCTCTGAATGCTAAGCCCAGAGGCTTATTTCTGAATTTCCTAATGGTTAGAGGGAATGGCACTAAGCCTGTCTTCTTATATAACATGTAAGCAGACAGTGATGGTGTTGAAAGCAGACCTGAAGATGTGCTTAATATATTCAGAAGTTGGTCTGTTTTTTTCTAATTATGTAAGTTAGCTTAATAGGAGTCAATCGTATGAACTGTACCCATCTATCACACACACACACACACACCCCTTCTCAACAAGAAGACTCATAAGGTTGATTAATGAAAATAGAGAACTAGGACTAGAAGAAAGATAATTAAGAGGGGTCTTGCCTTCTTGTTACTAGTATGATCTCAGTGGTCTAATCTTGTCTCTTTAGCATGCAAATTTCTCCTTATTCCTACCCGGGCTTACTGTCATATATAGGGAAGTGGATTATTCAGAACTTACATAGCATGGCATGAAAGGAGACAAAAGTACACACAGTAGTACTGTCATTTTTAACTTGCTGAATATCCTCAAGGACTTTGGAGCTGGAGGTTTTATAAATTACCTGGCTGTAATCAAATACATCCCTTGGAGAAAGGATGATGCTTTTCCAAAAGCAGTGTCAAGCACTCATGACACCCGCAGACCCTGTAAAATAATAAATGTTCCTGTGCTGCCTTGGCTGCTTTGTGTTCCGTATGAACACTTTTGTGTTCCCTTCTTGTCCCTGCATAATTTAACAGGAATTGAAATGTATAGCATATTTTGTCTATTACCGATATCAGAATGGATTTACTAATGCTTGTGCATTCACTATGCATTTATGTGAATAGTAAGACATCTCATTACCTGTAAACTGATTATTTACTGGTTGTTCGGTATAGCTACCTGAAGCACCCCACCCTTTGATGTTTAATACTCTGGCAATAATCCCAGTCCATCAACAAGAAACCCCCTAAAGAGTTTACTTGAATATTCCTAAAGGCTAGTTGCTTTCTGAGACTGGACAGAGATAGGCATCAATTCAGGTCCCAGCTCAGGCACCCATGAGGCGGCAGGTGAGTCAGGTGAGCAGCAAGCAGTCCTAGTGGAAGTGGGGGCGGCAGAACCGCGGCCACTGACCAGGCTGCCCCAGAGCCCCAGCCCAGAGCGGCAAGATATCACACCATCCTCCTAGCATTTGTGAGTCGTTCAGATGCCAGATTTGCTCTTGAGACATATCTTATTTGGTAGTTCTACTCCCTTACCAGTTTGAACCTTATATTTGTACCTTTGGGGAAAAGGACATAGCCAGCTCAATTCCCGAAATTCCTAGCTTCTCCAAGAAGAGGAAAAGACAAATCTTTATTTCTTTTTTTCTTAAATTCACTGTGTGTAAATATTCTTTATATATACATCATTTTCATTGCATAACACTCAGTATTTTGGATCATTTCGTTATTTAAAAGAAGACTCTTTGTAGTGAATCTACCCACAGCTGACAAAGATCCGTTATTAACTAGTAACAAAAAGAACTGGAGGAAAGAAGAAACAAAATGCTATATTACTTAATACACATATATATCTCAAAGTTTAGCTGGATAATTTAGTCAGAACTGGGCAGGCATTATTGTATGACATTAGGAGCAGAGAGAAGGAAAAAAAATCCCATCACTTATATGGAGTTGATGAATGATGTATTAACTGTGTGTAAATTGTGTAAAACAGGCCAGGCAGATTGACAAAACTTGGCAAAAATAATTCAATCCACAGAGTCAAATTATGCAATAAAAACAAGCTGGTGCTATTCAAACTGGTACATTTCACTTAAAAAAAGGCGGAAATATTCCTAGATTCCCAACAAATCATAGATTCCACTTGTTTTGGCCAAATCTCGGTCCCATTCTACTTCATGCAATAAATTTGAATGTTTCTGTAGTGCTACAAATCTTGTTGTAATTCAGTTTTCCTGGTCCGTGATCACATCTATTTATTTCCTAGGGTTATGTAAAGGAGCCTCTTAAGCAAATAATGTAAGAGAATGTAGACAAGACATTATGTTTATGATGCTTCCTAAAGAACAGGACTTGCAGGGACAGTCATATGTGGCAAATGTTATGTTATAGGATATTCTGTGCTCTGTCACCTCATTACCTCATTCAGTAGCAGCTTAATAGTATTTCTCCATAACATTTAGCTAACATGTTCACAATATGTTTGAAATATTGAAAGAGGATACTATCCTTTTGTTTAAACTGATGACTTCAGTGAAATACTTGTGTCTTTCCCAAAACATCCACTGCCAGTCACTATCAGTGAGATAAATTTAGGTTTAATTAAAATATCTAATTCAATTGCGCCATGTGATATTAATATACTTTTCCCTTGCGTGCTGTACATATTAAATTGTTATCATATGTATTCTGTCCTCAACTTATCCCTGGCAGGATTCTTGTCACTTAAATTCCACCCTGCTGTCAGAAGGAACCATCCATCATTGTATTTGTTTGCTTGGAGCATCCTCCACTTCTTGGGGTGGGGGTGGGCTCCGTTTGCTTTGGGCAACTCAAACATCTCCCACAGCCTGCTCGCTCTGTCGTAGCGAGGAAGAAAATCCTTGTTAAGTTTGAAGGAGACATGGTGTCAGTCATGGACAGTGATGGGCTGCCTCTACAGCAGTAATAGGGCAAATCCTAAAGCACACAGAGTGAAAGAGCCAGAGCTTTCCTAACGAGGTGTAACAGTGACTTAGCAGAATCGTCTTTTCCTCTTCTTCGTAGCTGCTGTGATGTGAGGTCTACAAACAAGGACAACATGGTGCTTTGGGTGAGTTTTTTGTCATTTGGGACATGCTGCAACTGATTAGTCTTCTTTTATCTTGGGGAAGTTTTGAATGATTTTTCCTCTGAAACACCAAAGATGTGAAACACCTCGAATTAAAGCAAGAAGCTGGAGCATGTTATACAAAGATACAATATCTATGACTAGGTTATAGACCAGGTTTTGTGAGGAAAACCTCCAGGAGATTAGGAACTAAGGAGGAGTAAGGAAATGTTAGCTGATGCAGCTGGAGAAAAAATACCCCCATGATTGTGAAACTTTGTATTTTACTTTTTGTTCCTTTCCAACTGCATGAACTTGTGCTGTTTGGGAGTAAAGGGAGACGTCACACAAAGAGCACCACTTGTAAGAATCTCACTCAACACATTTTCATGAAAGAAATTAACCAGGGACCCAGTTAATTACACACAGTTCTTGGAAGAAGATATATTGGCTGCCTTCCTGGTTCCACACATACTGCCTTTATTAGTCGTTATACGGCAAGTGAATCATACATGACAGAGCTGGTCTGGCTGTAATATTTTGAGGTTATCTGGTCCTATTTAGTGACATTCCCTAGAGATCCAGATGTCCCCACAGCCCCTCATGACAGTGAAGAGGAAGAGAACTCGCCCCAAATGGACTTCAGCTCTCTGCTGCTCATCTCTCTTCATTGGCTAGGTAGTCTCTCAATCCAACCAGAGAAAACAGAGATGGAGTGGAGGTTAACTGGTCCCATTCACTCCATTCGTCTTGGATTTAGGCAGTATCATCTGCTCTAAACCCACTAGAGCATCATCAAAGCAGGGTAAAAATGGAGTGTCTACATTTAATTTAGAGAAGGGGAATGACAGACCCCAGATAGCTTAACATATTAGTTCATTCTTTTAAATGCCATTGAAAGTAGTTCCAAGCAAAAATCAAGATCTGTGCTGTAGAATGTATGAAACAGAAAATACCGGCCTGGACATTTGTAATGCTTTGGCATATGAGATCACTGCTTTCACCCTAGATGAGCAATTTTCAAAGGGTTCTGGGTGGCTCAGGTTCCTTGAACTATTTTGGAGAATTCAAGGATTTTGTAAGGGGTTCATGACTTAAGGAACCACAGCTTTAAATTAGTGTTGAGAAGCATGCTTTGGGCTACCATGTTCTGAGAAAGAACCAGTGAATATCTACAGACCCATTCTGTGTTAAAAGGGAATGATAGCATTAACATTTCATATCCTCCTTCCCTCTGCTTTTTTCTGTTCTTCACTAGTTACCCCTTGTCTTAGCACAATCTCCTCAAAACCGCTATGGCAGCATGTATCATTAAGACTTCACCAGCCTAAGTAAGAATCATCCCCAGGCCAGAACAAAATTCCAGTCAAGGAGAAGTTTATTTCAGGCCTGGTATGGACTCACCTTTTTTAACCTGGTAAACTGAATTTGTGAGCCTTCTGGAGAGTTTCCAAAGGTAGATGTGTGAGGAGCAATCATTTCCTCCAAGAAAACACACGAAGGAGAGGCAGCTTTCAAACACCTAAAGCCCAAGTTCCTGGAACATACAGATGGGCTCAGGGCATCTGGACAGAGGTTGGCTCAAATGACATTTTACTGGGAATGAAGTGAAAGAAGATAAAGGTAGAGAAAGGTCCTAGCACATTATTTTCCTTCTAAGGAGCATGCAGAGTAATTTATATTTGAAGTCAGGATCAGGCAAGACTGAGAAAGTTCATTCATGTCTGCGGTGAAATACAAAGATGGTATTTTTAACAGGAATTGTTTTATCCATGTTAATAAAGCTCATTATTGTGGATTGGATGAAGTATTTACTCATGTCCCAAGATGGGATGTTGCCCTATCTCAGGTAGAGACATATTTTAGAGTTGTTTTTTCATAGCAGAGATAAAGTACTGAAAAAACAGGATCCAAATTACCACTGCTTAGAGTGCTTTTCTGGCCTGAATCCACAATGTTAGAAAGAACTCCAAATTAAAAAAGCAAACAGGTGCACTATGTCCAAAGGCATTTAGGTGCCTAATTGTCTACGAAAACAGTATGAGCTGTTGAAGATCTTGACAAGTGTGATTAATCTTAAGGGGACGCGACAATCTCCTGCATTCTTGCAGCTTCTCCTAAGCCGTGACCCAGTATTGCTGCTGCGACCTATTCCACAGGCGGCTGAATTATCAGACAGATAAGCTACGTGCCAAATGCTCTGCGTCAGCAGTGGGATATCACGTTTTATAATTCCCATTCAGCATGGCTTTAAACGGGAGCTATTGAGGAGGCAAAAATGGAATACTTGCGTGAAGTGACTATAGCTGGGGTGGGTCTAGCCACTGAGACTGAGGAAACTCAAGACCAGGCGTCAGTCACCAAGGACAGACCAGCCCAAGGCTCCAGATGGAAAGGACACTCAGGAAAGAGAGAAATGAAGGCTACCCCAAAGCAAAGAGCAAATCAAGAGGAAATCAACGAGCTTGTACTAAAAGTCTTGGATAAAGACAAGTTAGGACTAGAACCAGTCAAGAGGCAGGAACCGCAGGGAACCACAGGGGATGCCAGGCAGTGAAAGCAGTTTGTGGGGTTGCCCGCTGTGCCTGACTTGGAAACGCCAACCCTCAGACGTTCAGGCTTCTCAGGACACTGATCTCCTAGGAGAGCACTGAGCCCAGCTCCTGGCTACAGAATTCGGCTGCTTAGTCAGGGCCTAGGAGAGGAGGATACGTGCCTAGCCTGACGCAAAGGATCAGTTTGTTCATCCAGTGTGGCTATGTCAATTTACAAGCAGGGAAATTTTGTATAACGGTATCACCAGCTCTCCCAGGTTTCTGCTGTTCTATCTGATAAAGCTCTGTGGACATCTCAGGAGAGGACTGAGGTTGGGGTATGTGATGGATTGTACCTTCTCTCAGGCCTCCTTTGGCCCTGGGGCTGTGCTACAGCCCTTCGTGCTCTCCAGGCACTCCTGCCAGGTGTGTTCACAGATGAAGACAAGCTCTGCTTTCAGGGCTGCAGAGCAGAATAGAGTTTCTGTAACAGCAGTGACAAAGATACGGTCCTTGCTGTGAAGGAGATGGGCACTAGTTGTTCGTGTTTTGTCTCAGTGTGAGACAAAAGACATGGATTACAGTCATTCCTGAAGCATGGCCACATCAGAAGTAGAATGTAGTTGTGAAATCTGTAGATTAAAAGTAGGTCCTTGCTTCAACAGCTTGCTGAATTACGGGTGCTGTAATTGCCAGGGTACAAAAAAAGGTTAATCTGTTAGTTTAAGTACAGCATACAATAGGAGTCGGGTATTCACACTGGAGGAAAGATGCAGTAATATCAATATGGATGTGCTTTATACTGATATTGCTAGGTAACTGCTATCTGCAGCATATAACTATTTTAGTTTTAAAAAATCAAAACAAAACCCACACACCTAAATAAATCAAATTCTGGTTGTAGACCAGAGCAAAGAATAAACATGCTATGTATTTTCTATGTCAGATCAACACCCTTTGCGGTTCTTATTAACCAAATTGTAAAAAAAAAAAAAAAAAAAAAAAAAAAAATGTTGTTTTGAATCTAAAATGTCTTAGTTAGCTTTACTACTAGATACAGGGAAAGAATATGTGTGAAGCCCAAACATTGATCAAATAGAAAATATAATGTTCCTGTTTTTAAAAAAAAGGCATGTAATGGGAAAATAAAAATTATTTATGAAGTCAAACGACTTTTAAATCTTTAAATTCCCCACATACCTTCTAGGATTATAGTAACCTGTGGAAGGTCATTATAGTTATAAGCGAAAAGATTAAATAAGCACTTAAGCAGACATAAATAAAACGGACAGGTTAAAAGCTATGAAGTTGAACAAGACTAGAAGGAAACTTATCAGTGCTGTTAAGGAATCCAGACTAACAGAGAAGGAAACAAACACAATGTTGAGAATGGCTAACGGGAAGTAGCAGCTGTGGAAGTACAAAATCTTACAAAGTCCCAAGTCACCTGTATTGCAGAAAGTTCTTGGGTTATAAGGAGGAGCACAAAGAATTTATTACAGGAAAACTTCTGTGGCGAGTTCAGAGCTTTTCCCCAAAGTAATACAAAGCAGGAGATAAAATTTGCGTAGAGATAATAAGATAGCAGGGTTGAAAACTAGTAGCTAGACGGAGGCCTAAGGGAACAGCCTGCCATGGTGTTTGCTTCAAGAACTGCTCAGCTGGAGGGCCGTAGCCCTTCCTCTGGCACAGCTATCCGTCTGTCAAGGGAGAAACATGGGAGGCTGAAAAAAGGGCTTGAAAATGGAGTATGATTCAAGAACAAGCATTCTTCCTAGGAAAAAGTCAGGGTAAAGGAAGGCACCACATTCTGACTTAGGAAATACTGAAAGACAGTCGGCCACTCATTTGGAGCAGGAGCAGGTGGGAAGCAATACGCCTGCTGCAGAGGTGTCGGGGGGGTGATGGGGATGCAGTGGCTGCCGTGCCTGTTGGACCATGGCTAGACATGTAGCTTGATCTCTAAACGAGTAATTTCATTTCTCCCAGGGAAAAATCAATAGGCAACATGTGAAGGAAAAACATATAATTAAAAATAAATGGGACTTTTTTAGTTACTCTTGTGTTCCAGAGGCGTAGCTCCGCTGATTTCACTGAGGGATGGTTTTGCCTATAAAGCTTTTAAAATGAGGGATGGATTATACTCCAAGTATGGATATTTCTAAATAGGTCTGGTGTTCTATATTTCTCAGTATTTCTACTTTTATTTCTCTGACTTTTGCCTGAACAAAGAAAAAATAAAAAAAAAGTTTTTTAAACTAGTTCTTTATGCCCCAAAGAGACAAAAGCGTGCAGGCTTTCTAGAGAATGAAAAGCAGCATACAATTTTGTGGGGGAAAAATGATTAAGTACTGGATCAATTAAAAATGTTATGGAGGTTGCCATGTAAAAATGTACATGCTGCTGCCATGCAAAGGTATCTCTGCAGCTCCGTTCTCTGTTTCAGATGCTACAATCTGCCAATTTTGGATAAATGTTGACTTTTAATGGCACCTGATGTACCACCGGGCATAGACGCCACTTAATTCAACAGCATCAGTTACATGCAGGTCGTTGCATTAATTAAGAGTGCATCTGTTACAACCGATCATTTTGTTTTCCCTAATTTTAATAAGCAATTTTGCCAGCATGTTGACTGGAAACATTACAACATCTTCCTGCGCTGAGAAAACCCAAAGGGCCTATTTATCTGGTTCAACCGTAGTCTTGTTTAAACAGAGGGTCATACTGAAACCAAAGGATTGCCATTTTGCCCAGAAGACAGGTCCAAGATTTGACTCAAGACTCCAGCACGTCCACAGGAGGGAGAATCCTTTCCCACAGGCCGCTTCAGTCGTCCCGAGCGAAAAGAATACCAGCCGCAAAGCTGCCCCAAGGAACGCCAGCCAGAGCCGCTGTGACTGAATAACCTTAGACCCAGGAAGAGGAGGCTTAGCATCCCAATTTCATTTTCTGTGCATGCCTTGGTTTGACGCGTAGTTAACTGAGACAGGGCTGGGAACCCAAGCAGCGTAAGAAAAGCAAACTCAGCTCAGGCAAAAGAATGCTTTGTCCTACCTCAGATTCAGCCCTCAGGTGCTCGGGCGTTGCATGCTTTTAATTTTACCAGCTAGGGATATTTTTTAAAACGTTGGGAGAACAAACGTGTCTGAATATTGAGCGTGACACAAAACGTCACGAAGGCTTAAAGTTGCAGGTCCTTGAGCCGCGGGAGGGAGATGCGAAGGGGAGGAGGCTGGTTTGGCAGGTCCGGGGGGAGAGCGTCCCCGCACAAACAAAAGGCTGGGGACTGGGCGTCGTCGTCTGAGGGGAAAGGGAGAGCGAGGAGGGTCTGTCTGCCCTCCGCCAGGTTGCGAGGCTGGCAGGGAGGAGCGGAGCCGCCGGCGTGCGGGGCGGCGGGGGGGGCGGCGGGCGGGGAGGGAGCGCGGGCGGGCAGGCTGGTGTGAGCTGTTCGGCCAGCCGAGCCAATCGTCGGCTGGGGCTTGAGCCTCTGCTCGGGCAGTGCCTGCGCGGAGCCA